>JAIUCV010000148.1:0-1200000 GCA_026724425.1 Erythrophleum ivorense | reverse complement strand
GCCATATGATTTGAATAACCGTGCACGTTAAGCTCTAGAAGCTCATGTGCTGGGAAGATGGAGCAGGACGCATACGTAGAAACATTTCTAATTTTCAAGAGGTAAGCCACCCCAGACACAGTCAATACATAAAGCAAGTTGGGGTATCTAGAAGTGGCAATAATCTGCAATTAATAAAAGTATCATTTGAGTCAAATAAATTACAGGATAGAATGTCGACGGCACACATTAAATGGCCAATGAAGCACAATACAACCTATACATATCGTGTCGAAAAAGATATGCAGTGTGATGTATAATGAATCTATAACCTCGTTTTTGCAGATGAAGGCAAATGGGCAGAGCGCATCAGGGAAAGTGAATCTCAGTCCAGTTCTAGGAAATTCTTGGGAAGCACGGAGCTCTAGTAACTCTATTGCTTGAGGCTGCGTCTTGTGAATTCTCCTATGAAAAGAGGCCATAATGATGGTTAGTAGTAATAGGGTCAAATTTTTGACCGAAAAATAAAATTGATATATAACGAAACAGGCAATTGGAGCAAAGCGAGAAATCGGTGAGAGGACAGAAAGACGAAGTGAACCATATCAGATAAGTAGAAGGATCTCCAATAACAAAGCAAGAGGCGCGGTCCTCGTTGGGGGGTCCAAGAGTGCCAGCACCACTGTCAACGGCAATGGCGGCGGCGGCACTGTTGGAGGAAGAAGGCACGGACAATTCAATCCACCTGACGGCATCGCTACCGATGATGGGAACTTCCTTCCCAGCCAATGTCGACCCACTTCCCATTTTCTTCGTCGTCTTCTTCCGAACTAATTCCCGACAAAACCCTAATGCAGGGTTCAGGGTTTAAAACATAACCGGGGCATCTAAAGACAAGTGAACCAAGGGGCAAAGGTCGAAAACACGGAAAGAACTTGGCGCCCAAAATAAAGAATAAAAACATGAAGAATGGTAAACCTCATGGTGTTTTTTCAGATTAAAGTCATATTCTTATCGTAATTAATGGTTTTATAATTAAATATTTTTAAATAACTGATGGACAAAAATTTTGTATCCCTTTTTTATTAAAAATTTAAAAATTATTTTAGATTAAAGTCTTCATCCTTCTTTCACTTCTAATTAAATATATTTGTTGTTATATTTTATAAATAATTTAATTTCGTTCATTCATTATATTTTTGTTTAAAATTTATCATCAAATTTAAGAATATATTAAATTAGATGTCAATTTTGAACATGAACAAATAGTGCTAAATAATTAATTAATATTTAAACTAGTAAAATTTAACATTCAAATTTGAATTGAATATGATCACAAGGGCAAGCTTACATTATTATATTAAGGTAGTATTTAAATTAGTACATAATAAATAAGTTAGATTATTGGTTAGCCATGTGTACCTTAGGCATGGAAGATTTAAAAAAAAAAACTGTAAAAGTATTTATTATATTATTATAATTATTATTTTATAGTATTTACCTATTTTTTATTTTTGTAAAGTTATGGACATTTTGATCATTTTTATCGCTTTTATTTTTTTTTATTTTTGTTCTTTTTGCTCTCTCAATTTTCTTTCTCGTATACCAATTATAACCCTAGTTTGAACAAATGGTAAGAAATTATGAAAAGTTATAACATTAGTGTGTGTAAAAAAATATAGTAGCCATCGAGGTTATTATTTACTTAGCAGGGCATGAAGGTTATTTATAAATAAAATGCTGTTAATATGTTTAATTTGGGACCAAAAATATCAAAAGACCCAAAAATGTAGATAAATAAGAGGGCAATATTACATGTTTTGAATTACAGGGATCAAATTAAAATTTTTGTCAAGTTAGATGGATCAAAACCTAATTTAAAACAAAAAAAATTATTACAATGTATATTGGTTTGGAATTTTTTAATCAAAGGAGTAAGATTGTGGACAAAACTAATATATAGTTTCTTATTTCCTTTTCCGAATGCTTTCTTACACCTAACCATTTCACTCTATATAATGGTATTCAATGGTTCTTTCCAAATTTTGCAGAATTGAAAAAAGTTTGAAGGGAAAGCCACATAAATTTGATATGTTGCTCCTGATTTTATTTAGACATTTTTTGTGTTATCTATTGGTCTTCAAAGAAATCTCATCATCCATCGCCATGGCAATCCAAGCTTGAAATGGCAAAAAGCTTCGGTGCATGTTTAGTTGCGCATTGGAGAAGGAGAAGACCACGTTTGTAACCCATCTTATGCAAAAGCAATAATTTGTTCTTCTGGCCAACTCACGTTTGGAAGGAAAAAAAAAAAAAGCTAAACCAAATATGCACTTAATATGTATCCCTCTTTCTCTCTCAACATTTTTTGTTACTTATAAAACTTGGGGGGGGGGAGGGTAAATTTCTTGTAGGTTCGTCCACTTCCAGTGTCCAACAAGCATGTACCATTCAGGCCGAACAGGCTTGTACAAAAGCAAACAGGGGAAAAGAGACTTTCTTAATCAATCAAATTTCATTGCAATGATGGATTGAATCTTGCCTTGAATTTAGGCTCCGTTTGGTTGTTGGAAATAAGCCCAACGGAAAGGAATAGAAAGAAATGGAAATGAATGAAAAAGAATCTTATAATCTATCATCATGTTTGGTATGATATGGAAAGGAACATAATTTTATTCGCTTTTTATGTTTGAGTAAATAAAAAATAATGTAATATAAAAAATTTAATTAAATGACCACAATACTCCTAATATAAAAAATAAAAAATAATTATTTTTAATAACTAATAATAATAATATAATTTTTTATGACCAATAATTTAAAGAATAAAAATATTTATTTTTAAATAACCAATATTCATTTTTTATGTAAAAAATGTCAACTATCACCCCATTCTTTTATACAAGTGGCGCTTTCCTTCCAATTTTTGAAGGATTTCACATTCCTCCATCTATGGGAATTTGGACGCATTAATGGAATCCTCCACTGGTGAACACTTGCGACCAAATGAAGGAATGTTGTCTAAATTCCATTCCTTAATGCCTGTTTCCAACAACCAAACAAGCCTTTAAGCTTTGGACCATAATAGATTGAGGTGTGTTTGGGTGACTAGGATCCTTTGCAATGAGGATCCCAGTGCAGTGTCTCTGCAGTGATATATATGAGGGAGGGGTGGGATTAATTGAAAAAATATATATTTTTTAAAAAAACATACTTTATAAGACACTTTAGAGAAAATGCAGAAAAGTTCCACTTTAGATTATCTAAATCCATATTTGGGAGGTGTCACAAAATTTTTTAAATTAAATTTGTAAATAGTGTTTTTAAGAAAATAATTATTAAAGTGAGTACTTAAAAAAAAAAAACTTATTTTCATTTTCAATAACATTTTAAAACTAAAAATTCAATTATCTTTGCTATCAAGGTAAAAATAAAAAAATTATTTTTATTTTAATTTTTTTAATCAAACAAAATATTTAAAAACTATCTAAAAATTGTTTTTCTACAAAAAGAGTTAACATTTTTTTTTGAAAAAAAGAAAGAAAGAAAGCATTATTTCTCTCATAACTATGATAAAATAGGCTTTACCTTACACTTGGGTTTGAGTGCACCTTAAATTTGTAAATATCTATATTTATCTCCTTGTCCAAATTATACCTTATTATATGAATTTAAACTATGTAAGACCTTTTGTTTTCATGGCCAAATTTATATAGACAACCTAAATTTAATGTTATGTTAATTCTCCTATCTTAATATTACATGCATCAAAATTAGTGTTTTCATATTTTGTCACGTATGTGGTAAAAACTTAATTGGTTAATGATGCCCTTTTTAGGATAGAAAATAATTAATTGATTTTATAAATTTAAGATAAGATGTTGACCAATAACTTATCTTTGGATTCTATCTAAAAATTCATGTGTTTATTACTTTGGTATTCTCCATAACAAATGACTAATTGCTTAAAATTTGTTCTTATTTACATATGAATCATGGAGGCTCATTTAAATTGATGGAGAAGATACTTAAAAGTTCATAGAAGGAGGTTAAGGAATAGGTTAAAGAATAAAATTTTCTTAGTTGTTCTTTTTCTCCCCCTTTCATTTAGTTGATATGTTATTATAATAAAATAAAAGGACACTTGATTGTACACACACGCATGCACTTTCAAGATACTACATACTTGTATAAATTTATAATATTTATTTCATTTTCTTTAATTTAATTAATTCATTTTTTCTTTTATTTTATTTACATAGTTTACTACGTGAAACCTAATATTTCCTCAAATATATAAAATGTCAACTAACAGGTTGGGTGAGACAATAAGTCTTTGCAGATACCAATACTAATTAAGTCATACAATTGTTCTTTTTTTAAAGGAAACATATGGAAAAAATGCATCAAAAAGAAAATCTTCTTTCAAACATACAAAGAAAAAAGAGAGAAAGAATGAGAGCAAGAAACTAATGATTAACTTAGATTTCATGAATTAAAACATATCAACAAATTTTAAATTCATTTTGGCATTAAAATTAAGTTTATTCTTTTTTTTTCACAAAAATAAATAAGAAATACCAACCAAGTGACACCAATTTTTAACTCCAATTCAAATTATTTGAGTTTTGATTCATTTATTGGGTACATGGGTCCTAAGTCTCCTTTATAAGTCAAATCTACATTTCAAAATATTTTATTTTTCTCTCTTTTTTTAATTTATTTATCTTTATTTTCTTTTTCTTTTTTGCATATGTTTTATTTAGGATAATTAAAATAAATTAAAGCTATATCTATTTTATATAGTCACTTATAATAATTATTTAAAAAAATGAGTGTTGTAAAAGTGTTTAACACATTTTTCAAAACATAAATAAACTTTTAAATTTATCATCAGTTTTGCAAACTATGTTTCACTTTTTTTATTTTAAAACAATATTTTTTTAAGGTCGTTCTTTCAATTAATATTTTTGTAACCACTCCAATAAATTAGTTTTTAAGAATCAATTTATTTATTTATTTATTTTTACCATTTGCATTGCAGTGGACTGTGAATCAGTTGTCAATACTGACAACAACACAACTATGTACGAGGATTTGAATACCCACACACACACGGTTTGATTTCTCAAATTGGTAATGACATTTTTATTTTGTTGGCTTCAGTATGTATGCATATAGGATCTAATGAAGAGTATGTTCAGGATATCATGTCCTTTATAACATTGTTGGCTATTTACCACGTTGAAACTTGGAACAAGAGCCTATAAACTCGAGGAGCATGTCATTGTTATCCCTACCAAGGAAGGAACTACTTCCAATAATACCCCACATGTTGATGTTTATATTCATATCTTTTACTTTTCCATAAAGTGACCAAAGTTTGGTCCCCACAAGGGATGGTACCCGCTTAAACACACTCCTCTCTATCATTTTTTCATCATTTACTTCTTCTCCCCACGCTTGTCTACTAACTCCTCCCACACTTTGATTCTTCTCCGATTTCCACTTAATTATCTACTTCAAATTCATGCACGTTTGCGACACATTCATGTGATTTTAACTCAATAATTTAGTTCCCTACACTACAACTGCTATCATATGTACTCACATCTAATTGGGATCAGCACCACAAGATTTCGAATTGCCATGAAAAGCTCATCTTAATTGCGATGTGTCCAACATTGTCAAGAAGCAAAAGGTGCTACTCATCACAAGTCTACATTCACGACCACCCCCTATCATCGTGCTATCAATGTTGGAAAATGATAAAAATTTAATGCCAGCATTCCCTACCTCTCCTAACACTCATAGTCACGCAGTCACTATTGGTACAATTTAATATATTTTGCATTATTTCAACAAGATTAAGATACAATTCACCAAATGAGTAACAATGCTCTTTTAATACTCATTCAATTCCTTTTGTATATTGGTCTGTCGTTTCCCTAGGAAGAGCCATAAAGACAAGAAGGTGCATTCTTAGATAAGAGGAAATAAAACAAGGGGAGGGATGATACAAAAACTATACTATTGTGAAACAAAAATGCCAATAATCATCATGGATACTTGGCATATACTTGTTATTTCTAATGAATAGCTAGCCTTCTCTTTCATCATCATCTTTTGGTCTAGCAGAACTTGAACCAGAGGCCATCCCAATAACTTGGGTGTGTGTGAACCTTTGTAATTGAATCATGCGTGCATATATCCCATCAGGGTGATTTTTCAACAACTGTGAGTGGGATCCTTGCTCTGCCACTTTCCCATCATCAATCACGGCAATCACATTGGCATTCCTAATAGTTGATAACCTGTGAGCAACAATAATAGTAGTTTTTCCCGAGCAAGCACGGTCTAAAGCCTCTTGAACAGACCTTTCAGATTCAACATCAAGTGCACTTGTTGCCTCATCAAGAAGCATAATCTCTGTCTTCCTCACAAAGGCCCGAGCTATTGCTATTCTCTGCTTTTGTCCTCCAGATAGTTGAACTCCTCTCTCCCCAACAAAGGTTTTGTATCCATCTGGCAAAGCAGATATGAACTTTTGAGCATTGGCAAGAGTTGCGGCTTCAATTATCTCAGTTTCAGTTGCCGACTCATTTCCATAAGCTATGTTTTCATATATAGTAGAAGCAAACAGGCAAGGCTCTTGAGGTACAATGGCAATGTGTCGTCTGAGGGACTTAAGATTGTATTTTCTAATGTCCTTTCCGTCAATCATGACCCGTCCAGAAGTTGGATCATAGAATCGCTGTACAAGTGCAACCACTGAGCTCTTACCACAGCCACTAGGTCCTACAAGGGCAAGAGTTTTACCTGCCCTGGCACGAAGACTGAGATCACGAAAGACTGGCATATCTGGACGAGTGGGATAAGAGAAGTCGACGTGCTTAAGTTCAATTTCTCCACGAAGGCGATCAGGAATAGGGGTAGCATCTGGGTCATCTGTTTCAATTTCAGTTCTACGGTCAAGAAGATCAAAGACTGACCTCATGGCTCGACCTCCCTTAATGAAGTCAGGAGCCAAGGTTAAGGTTTCAGCAGCACCATTGGCCGAGACCATAAGGACCATAAAGACTCTGATTGTTTTGGAGAAATCAGAGATTTCATGCTTTACAAGCCATGAGGCATACCAAAGACCAAGTGCATAGGAAGCATAAAGTGCAAACTGAGCTATCCCGAATCCACTTCCAGAAATCTGTCCCTTCCAAAAGCAACGTCGTAGTGGAGATTCAAGGTTGGAAGTGAAAAGACCAATTATTTTTGTTTCTGCATTAAAGGCCGCAACAGTTCTTGCATTAGCTATAGCCTCCCCTGCAAGTTGGGTGGCCTTGGCATGTGCAGCTTCTAAGTCTCCAGAAAAACCAGTCATGAACATTTTCTATACAAAATTCACTACAATGAATGAGTAATGACTTATGTAAATGACAACACAAAATTGACTTCCAAAGCATGCAATGAAGGATGAAATGTAACAAGCAAACCTGCAAAACAGTGGCTGCAACAACAACAGGGAAGACAGCTACGAGGACAAGTGCAAGGCGCCACTGCAAAACAAACCCTGCAGTACATGCAACTAGCATAAGTGCAGTGTTCTGCACAATTATTGAAATCCGATCTCCAATGGCTGATCTGACATTGTTGGCATCGAGGGCAAGCCTTGCTGCAACCCGAGCACTCTCATTTTCTTCCTGGTCAAACCATGCCATTTCATTTTTTAGCACTGCCGTAAGCATTTTTTCCCGCACTCGTTTAGTAAGATTTTCGCCCACAATATCCCAGAAGAAGTGCTGCAGTGTATTGAAGAGAAGTGCAGCCGATGAAAGCCCAATCAACAAGTAACAATACTTTTCTATTTCTCGAATCATGTATCTATGGTTTGAATTGTAATAGACACTGAGGACAGCACTGAGAACATACGCAAAGAATGCACTAAGGGATCCACAAACAACAGAGCCTATAGAACCAACTAAAGCATAAAGCCATTCAGGAGAATTCATTTTTGCAAGGCGCCAAAAGGAACTGGCTTGCTCTTTGAAGGCAAGCTTTTCAAGCCTGTAATTTGGATGTGAGGCATCAAGGGACAGACTAAAATCAGAAGTAGAGAAGTCAGACAGCCTGCGTGAGTATGGTGAGCGGCCATAAGAAGAATTTCGTGCAATTATTGGTGAGCTTACAGAATTTCGGGCACTTGAAGGCCTGCAAATGAAGTTATGTTAGTGGATAATATACTCTCACCTTAAAATATCTAGTGGCATCAAAGACAAATATGCTCTCATGACAAAAAGTTTAGCTGCTAGTGCGAAAAGAAATTACAATTTCCAACAATGGTGAAAGCTACCTTGCACTACTCTTTCTGGCATTACTCATAGCAGTTTCATGTGCCATTTCCTGCATCCGTATAAGCTTGGCATAGACTCCATTTTCACCCCTAGCAAAGAGCTCATCATGAGTTCCAATTTCAGAAACACTTCCTTGCTGAAGTACAGCAACAAGGTCAGCTTTGCGAATGGTGGAAAGGCGATGAGCAATTACAAGAGTTGTTCTACCGATCATGAACCGATCAAGGGCTTCTTGCACCAGCTTTTCAGATTCAGAGTCTAATGCACTAGTTGCCTCATCCAGAAGAAGAATTGCTGGGTTTTTCAGCATTGCCCTTGCTATTGCTATTCTCTGCTTTTGCCCTCCTGAAAGTTGCAATCCTCTCTCTCCTACCTGCCATTTCCAAATTATCAGATGTAGTTTAAAAGTTTGTCTTTTTTTTAAGAGTCTTAAGAGCAAATGGATCGAGGGATCATGCTTGGTATGCTTCAAAAAATTTGGTAATAAGATTGCCTTTATTAGCAATTTCCGCCTCATCATCTGTAAATCAACATATATTCAGTACTCTACACGATTATGCTGTCATTCATAATGAGTTTATTAAGTCCGATTCAAAAGTACTTTTTCGTTATCATAGAGGCCACAGAGCAATCTGTTGGTGCTCTTCTCTTTTTTTTTTTTTTAATGTTCTGGGCATCACCGGTTAGTTAGTCCTCCCGTGGTGGTTTGTCCAGTCATTATTTAAGAACAGATTTCTAATTCCTCTGCATTTAATATTTATGCACATGGGTTGTTCGGTGAAGCATGTTACCCCCTCGGTCATTTTCAAATGCAATGCATGACCAAGCACTTCCCTGGCTTTGACTTCTACAAAATTTGAGGAGAAATAATTGATGGGTTTTGGTCGTTCACCAAACAAATTTATCCTGCCCAAGCATAATAAAAACTGCAAAAAACCTTCAAATATGCAACTAAAAAAAAAAACTTCTGGTCAAGATCCATATTCAGCAATGATCAGCTTTACCCCACAACTACCACGAGTAGGCAAGACTCTGTTCCTATATGATACAACTTACCTACTCCAATAATTGCGGTATAAAATAGTTATTTTCTTTTTAATGTTTATAATATATTTTAAATCTGACTTGCGACCAAAGAAACAAATGGATTCTTCTATGTCAGATCCTGAAATCAAATTATGTGATTGATCTGACTGGACCATCCGATGGGTGTGGACAACCACCATCACAACTATACATTTATCGTATCCATTTTCATAAGGCATGAGTTTGACTGACCTGGGTCTCATAGCCTTCGGGAAGCTTGATAATAAACGAATGAGCGTTAGCTACCCTTGCAGCTTCTTCGATCTCAACCTGGTCTGCATCAGGCCTACCCAACAGTATATTTTCTCTAATAGTGGTTGCAAATAAAGCAGGCTCTTGGCTTACAAGCCCTATTTGCTGCCTAAGCCATCTCAGCTTCAACGTTTTAATGTCATGTCCATCTAGCAGAAGTTGTCCTGCAGAGAGTTGTTCGATAATATAATTACTCCGACACCATGGGTGTTAATATACAATTCGTACAATTTCAGCAAAAACAAAAAATAATTTCTAACACTTCAATATTAAAATTTACTTTTTTTTAATACAAATTAGGCTAAAGTTTGTAACTTGGTACAAATAAATTATTTTTTTAAAATAGAATAAATTCATATTACAAGTTTTAAAAGACTGACACGAGTTACAAACTTTTAAGACATATTTGTAGCCAAATTGTGTATTTGCTGCAAATGAATTAATTCACAGTTTACCTGAAGCTGGGTCATAGAATCTCTCGATGAGGGAGACAACGGTGCTCTTGCCGGAGCCGCTGCTGCCGACTAAAGCCATGGTCTTGCCGGCCGGCACATTCAAAGAGAAATTATTGAGGATCCGAACATCTGGCCTTGACGGGTATGAGAAATCTACATTTTTGAGCTCAACTAGCCCAGTCACTGACTCTAATTCCACACCCGAATCACTATTTCGGTCTATACCCGGTTTGTGATCGATGATTCGGAAAACTTTTGCAGCAGCGACTCTGGCCTTTGTAAATGCAGCGATGCTGGGCGCAGATTGCCCCAAACCCCTTGTGTAGTTGAAATAGTGAAAGGGTAAATAATTTGAATACAAAGGCGTGCTGAAACGAATGAAAATGAAATTGACGCAGTAATACTTACAATCCACCAATCATAACGGCAAACATGGTGGAAATGGCGAGCCCTCCATTTGTGTAGCGGTGCCTGACTAGGTAGCCTCCGTACCATAGCAGGAGCGCATAACAGCAGAAAACGACAAAGTAAGTGGCGCCTAATCCCATGCCCTTTGCGAACCCAGTTTTGTAGCCATTCTTTTGGGCTACCTTCAACGCCGAAGAGTAGTCTTGCAATGCTCGACTCTCCCCAACGAAAGCCAGTACTACTCGAATTTGGACTATCGTCTGCAATTCGAACAATAACCAGATGCAGAAACAGAAATAATGCTCAAAAAGTTAAAATTTTGTCTGTATCCACAGAAATCTGAAGCTTAGGAAAAACAGAAAAGAAGCATAATCTGCGTTCGTTCTTTCTCTTACCTGTTCCACGATGTTGCCAGCTTTAGAGAGAGCTTCTTGGCTTTTGGCGGAGAGCTTGGCCAAGGTGGTGGTGTGGATGGCTCCAATTACAGCTATCATAGGGACTACAGCGAGAGTAACGAGAGCTAATTGCCAAACAGCGGTGAAACCCACGACAAATCCAGAAACAAAGGTCGCCATGTAGTGAATGAAATTACCCAGCTGCTCATAGAGTAAGCATTAATTGGATTAAACACTACTATATTGAAACCAGATAAAACAAAACATAAGAAAAATGGTTAAATTCGCTACTGCGTGTACTTCACCTTCTCGCTAATGGCGTCTTGGACCAGGACAGCATCAGTGTTGATGGCAAAAACGACGTCGGATGTTCTAACCTCGGTATCAAAGTATTGAATGTCCTGGTTTAAGGCAGCTTCAAGGTACTTGATCCTCATCTTCGTTGATTGCCTCTCGCCAGTCCACATCCAGCAAGATATCTCTGGAACAAACACGAGCTCCTCTAATTACATTCAAACACTAAAAATGGAAACCCAATCCAGAAAGCCTTGGTCACAGAGAAGAATTCACCTGCCCATGAAGATGCCCATATAGCAGCACCCACCACCAGGAAGTAAAATGCGTACTGCAAATAGCAGAGACGCAGTTTTTCAATTCGCATTCGTTAATTCCATATCACAAATTATCAGATTATGAATCTTAATCTTATTACCTTGACGACTTCCTGGGTCATCTTGTCCACATTATTGGCATTCGACCCAAAAGAATTGACGAGATCGGCAAAGAACCGGAGAAACAGAGGCAAAGAACAGCCGTGCACGATTGCTCCGACGGTTCCTATTGCCATCAGAATGTAATCCAATCCATCGGCGAATCTGAAAAGCTCGCCAAATCCAACGGCCGGAATATTCTCAGGCTTCTCCCCACTACTGCTACTACCACTACCGCCGCCGCCGCCACTACCATTAGCTAAACTTCCAATTTCCCTTCGCTCTCCCTCTTGAGCAGCCTCCATTGGCTTCGACTCTCCGTTTTCCTCTGTTTGCGTTGGTGTTGTATGGGGGTCAGAAATAGGTGGAGGAGAGACGAGCTCAAGGCCTTGCATTTCCGACCATCTCCACTGCTCAATCGTCTTTATCTCCACAGAATCTTGTGACATTTGCAAAATTCCAAAGCTTTTACGAAGGGCTTCTCACTCCCCACCACTTTATTATCTCACTCTCTCTGCTTGCCTTTTGAGCTCATGTATCTGCTTCCAACTTTTCCACTCTCCCTCAATTCTTTTATTTGTTTATATCTGTTTCGTAATGCTCTCTTCCTCTATTAATTTTCAATCTCATTCTTCATTCTTCTTGTAGTTTGGGACAGACTGTGTTGAATATTATCTCTTAAGAGGGGAAACTGGGAAAGGTTACTATTTTAGTGGGTTAATGTTTCAGTTCGCTTAATTCTGTAAAAAACACCGAAAGCGACAGATGGGGAGAACCTAGACATAGAAATTTCGGAGACATGGGCAGGGAAGAAAGAGAAGAGAGAGAAAGTTTAATTTTTATTTCCTCCATCCGACAAAGAACACTGTGGGAAAACTTGAAGATTGGTTTTTGACCGGAACAGATTCAAAGTCGGAAATTTTTTTATAAAACAAAAAAAAAAGAACAGATAATTAAACTATTTATTTCAGTTGTTTCGCTTTTTTTAATGATGTAATGACTGTTAATTTTCCATTCTTCAGCTTTGGCTTTTACTACAAGTTAATTTGCTAAAAGACGAATTTTGCTTTACACTTCTGTATTTGTCTCCATTGAGTGCGCCGGTTTTCTCTGCCCAGAGGCAATGGTGGCAACGAAAACAAATTCGAAACAAGGTATAATAACATGTAGAATAACTACAAATTAATTAAAAAAATGCAACTTTGCAAATCTGCTTTGTTTTATCTCTTTTGAGAAATTATTAAAGAAAAAAGTTAACACATATTAAGGATTAAACCTGGTCTACTAACTTTTAGCGGTTAAAAACCTGAAACATCATGGGCATATAGCAAATCTCAAAATCAATATCTAAACTTTCAGCATCATTCAAACCCTGTAACATGTTGTGAATCGTGAATCTTATGGACTGAAAATGAAATAACCAATGTATTATTCAACAAAAATGTCAGTCAATCGTCGACATATCTGGGGATTCCTCCAAAATTTAATTCTTTATTGAAAAGAACGGCAAAATATATGATTTGTTTAAGGGCAACCATTTGTAATCAGAATTTAATTAAAATTTTCAAATGATTGATCCTATTTTAAAGCTTCAAAAACGTTAAACTAGCCTCTGTTTCAGAGACTGTAAAGCAGCGTCTTACATCACGCTTTGAATTTAATTAAGATCATAAGTCAGTTACTTTTTAGCTTATATACGATAACGTGACTGGAGTTCTGACACTGTTAATTCCCTGAAGATGGAGTTTTTTTTTTTCTTTAAACTTGTTGTCAGTAGCATAGTGTCAATAATTAGATCAATACATTAAGGAAATTATTGGCAGCATTTAAAATTTCTTTAATTGAAAGTTAAATTAAAATATGGGTGTTACAGATAAAGGGAAAAGGTGCACGTTGGATTTCTTTCTCCCTTTTCACGTTTGTCGTACAGTCTTTGCTTAAGGCTCTGTTCTTTTAAGTGCTCTGTACCCACGGGCATTTGTCGAGCATGGAAAAGAGCTCGCTTGCAAAATGGGGCATCATCAAATAGATTTGAGATCAAAATTTTTTAGTTCTTTTTTTCTTTTATGGGGTATCATTTAGTGCCATTTTTTGTGATCGCTATAATTGATATATTTTTTCATAGGGAAACTAGTTCTGAAATTCCTGAGTCGATTGGCAGTGAGAAAGGAGGGGCAGATAATTTGTTGTGTCGGAAGAAAGTGTCTGATACTCTGATCTCTGAGACCCTTCATATGGGTGGTTTGAAAATTGAGAGTTGAAAATTGAGAAAAACTCCCCGAGATTAGGATGGCATTAATGGAAGACTGAACCGAAGGACTTTAGTGTTCTTCATAAGGGACAATGGGAATACGTACATAGTTACAGTACATATCTGGAAATCTGTAAATGGGATAATAGGAAATACAAATGGATAAAGTCATTTCTGACTCACACTCCTTTCGGCGTTTAACCAGTTTATGACAGGCACTCTTATACATACACCACGGCCTGCAACAAGTTATCCACTTCAGTTAAGATAAATAGGGATAGTTTTTCTGTTTACGCTACGCCATTAAAATAAATTTCACACTATGTATAAGGGGTTGTTAATCAAACTTCCATAAAAAGCGCAAAATTAATAAATTTCCAAGTCAAAAAGAGAGAACTCTTCCTCTCTCTTTCCCTCCTCAAGAGAGATAAACTTTCGTGGTTGTTTTGTTATAAAGGGTGATGTTTATAATGGGTATCCCATTATTCTACAAATGGATTACAGGTTTAATTAAAGCTTAAACTAATTATAGCACCAAACAAAGGAAGTTACCTCTGTTATCAAATACAACAAATACTTGAGTACCCACTCGATTACTTCTCTCAAAAGGAGGTATTTTGTGACTCCAATTATGCTATTCTTGTCTTTCTCGCAGTTAGTGTGCATATTTTCTTTTGTCTATTTAAAAATCAGAGGAGATTATTTGATCTTAATTTATACGTTATGCTGATGCTTCCACTGGGTAGTTTCATTGATATCCTAATTCCTAACAACTGACCATGCGACAAAAATGCTCATGGACCCACCTACTTTCTCTTGCACTTCATACCCTATCAACACCTCTACGTATTAGTCTTGCATTACGAATATCCGTTTGAGACATTTTTAAATTAGCAAATATCCTTAATTAGTGTCCGGAGATTACGAAATTTGAAGGTATTTCGGTGGGTAACATCAAGACCTAGATTATCAATATTTAAAAAGAAAACAAAAGAAAGAAAGAAAGAAAGAGTTCATCATCTTCAACCAAGTCCAGACGCGAACCTCGTTTCTAGTGTTTTGATTTTTTCAAAGATCCTTCTTCTCTTGTTATTGTAATTTGTTACTTGCCAAGAAGTTCATATTCATAGCAAACTAATCTCAACAGGAGTTGAATTGACAAATGACAAGTGGTTATTTGAAAATCCCGAGTTCGGAACCTGGCCAAATAATCCACCAAGGCATATTGTCCAAACTCTCAACTACCACTTATGACTTTAGAAACGCCTCGTTTTGGTAACCTAGTGACTAATTTAGACATTACCCTCAAATCAGAGGCGACTTTTGGTTTTAATAATAATTCATTCTTAACCTTTTTCTTTTATTGAAAAAGCGGTATCTAATTATGTCAAATAATATCATAATCCTGGCGGTTGAGACTGGCAGATCTTATCAGCAAGATTTTGGATTTTATAGCCAAATTTCTACCAACAGACATGCATGGACAGCCCAGTGACCAGGTGACGATATATGTTTCATCTGCATCGAATATCTCTGTTGTGTGCCCAGAAAATTAAAAACACACACCTACATACACAGGGAAATTTAAGTTAAAATAAAAATGGAGATTCTTTCATGTCTTGTATATAATATATACAGCAAACTTCACATTCTCAGTCACTCAGCGCCCAATTCTTTTTGGGCGGCAATGGAAAATGTAAAAAATAGATAAATTATTTCAGTTTTAAAAAACGTATGGAAATTGATATACATTTACTAACAATTAACCATTGACACAAGTTGAACTTAAAGTTTTTTATTTTATCAATTGATCTAACACTGATCTATGCTTAATTCCATTTTATGTCACTGTTATCCATATTCAGTATTGCGTATAGGAGAACCGTAACATCAATGTTCTACTCTTTATAGAGATCTCACTTTTCTACTGTTTAAAGAGATCTCATGGGCTGTTTTTAATATTTGTGCCCTCTAGGATCATAGAAGCAGCAATCAGAATGCTTGCACTGGAAATATTACCAAGTAAATGAGAACTCTGAGCTTTTGTTATTGCATCGATCGAGCAGGTTGGTGAACTTCATGAGAAATATTAGAGAGAAAAATACTTATTCACCAAACCAAAAAGAAACAAGAGAGAGAGAAAGGTAACTGATCAGTTATCAATTAATGGGGTGATTTATAATTTGATTCTAGAAGGTAGAAAAAAAATTATATATAAATAAGGAAATTAGTGTAATAAAAATTTAATTTACTATCACCATGTTAGTTAATAAAGAAGCAATCAAACAAGTAAAGGAATATTCCAGCTTGTAGTGAGCTGCATTTATAAATCCACCAAATGCTCACCAAAAAGGGGGGTAATTTAAAATTGGACACAAAAGATCTTGATCTCACTATCTAAAGATATTGAAGCTTCCATGCTAGCTCTGCCACGCAAAATAAAGCACGCGTATATTAAAAGAAGAAATTGCGTTTGCAAAAGAAGATTCACATTATTACCAACTCATTTCCCTCCATTTGTCAGGATTTGCCAAAATGCTTCGTGTCAAAGCACGAATGATCAGTCTCACGAGCTATTCCCTTTAGTGGGTATAGCAAAACATTTCCAGCGTGGTTATAATATTATACTAATGCAAATAGTACATGAACTTGTTCTGCAGTACTGTATCAATAATTTAGGCAGAAAAAATATTGCCCACTCCCTTGTGATTAGGCTTTTAATTTTTGTTTTCAAATGATCAAAAAACGTTTTAGTGGAGTCCTACAGAGAAGAATCAAAGAAAGGTGTTCGTTTTCTATTACAGGTATCCTTAAAGGCAGCAAAACCTAGCACACAAAATGAAACTACTTAGTTGTATTTTTGATCCTTGAGAAGAAATTCGTAGTGGTGTCCACCAAGATATATATATCTTCCCTTATATGTGCTTCTAATTATAAGCTGTGTTCGGGACCTAAAAAATGTTGAAGCCACATGGTTTGGTCATCTTTATTAAACTCTTGTAAGTGTACAGTTGTATGTTTTTCTGTCGTTGCACATGCTAACTGTCCTTGTAGTCCAAGAGCACGTAAGTGGTCAAAGGAACTGATGATGATTACCTAATATGCATATCTATTTTCTTTCATTTATTAACAAAATATAAATTTTTCCTCAAATTAAAAATTAGGTGAAGTGGAGTTGAGTAAGAATCAAAGCACAAAATTTAGGTTTAAATTTTAATGCTTCATATACATTTCAGATGTTAATTCAGAACATGATTGCTTAGTTTAAAAATGCTCATACTCCTACTTTTTGACGGGAAGGAGATACGATACGAGGGACTAAAAAGAGTAATGCCTTGGCAGTGTTCTTTTCTTGGTTTTGGCAGGAGAATGAAGGTTTCCAAAAAGAATCTAACAGGAGAGAATGAAAGAGGAATGGGTAAAAGTAAAACTTCAAAGGAACCCCCCCCCCCAAAAAAAAAGGTTCTTACTGTTTGGTGATGGTGAAGAGTGAGAGGAACAAAATAATTTTGAAAATGACCAATGGTAGGAAAAGCCCACCATTGAAGGGACTTCGGTTGTAATCCAAAAAAAAAAGAATAGTGGAGTGAAAGTGTATTGATGGGCCCATATCATGAAGGGTTAGATGAAAGTTGACCTTTAGTGAGGACTAAAATGACAAAAAGGGAGCTAGGGTTGTGTGGTCTAATGATGAAAAATTATTTGTTGCATAGTGGGAAATTGGTTTTGGTATCCATGTGTGCATGTTAGTGATCATATATATGCATGTGTGTACAAACTATATATGTATCATCATCACTTTGGCATCTCCTTCCTTTCCTTCCCATGCTTCAGGGCCCATCCCCTTTTTGTCCCTTTCACTGTTTTGTTTTTTATTTTCCCTTTATTCCCTTTCCTCTTTCTACTTGTTAACTTGAATTCCATTTTCTTTCTTCCTCTTTGCTCTACTTTTTTGGGTTTTAACTGTTTAAGTACCAGTTCTGCTTTATTTTCCAGGACGTGTGAAAACCTTTTCTTTTTGTCAAAGCATCACACGCCACCCAATTTTGATTGTACGGCATCACATGAAGAGTGGGCCACCTTTCTCTGCTGGGTTCCACAAGAAACACTCCTGTGTAATTTCTACTGCATGTACATATATTAGCTTGCTCATTTTCTGTTAATCTTTTTACTTTTGGTGTAAATCGTCTGTTTATCTTTACCTTAATCACCTTTTTACGTAAGTATAAATAAGATACCTATTTACTAATAAAAAGCCTTATTATTCCCTATTATCACCAAAACAGAAAGTTCCATGGATCACACTTCACTGAAGAATCGCCTGGTGGTGATATTATAAGTAGATTTCACCAAGAAAAAAAAAAAAAAAGGAGAGGGGTTTATCAAAAGAAGAAAAGAATATGATATTTGGTTATGTATTTGTATGATCTTTTCTTCATGCATGTGTCTCTCATATATAGTCATCTTACCCAGAAAGAGGAAAACTATTACTTTGCAATTGATACAATATATTTACTTAGTCTGTTTCCTTTTATTCACAAGAAAAAAAAAAGTTCGTTTCTTTTTAAGTTATCCGTTTGATTTCTGAGTTTCATTGTTCTGTGTTGAACTTTGCAGTTAGTAGCCCTTTTCAAGTCATATCACCATCAAAATTCAGTGTAGACCAAGCCATAGCATCAACCATTTTAATTTTTTTTTTCCTTTGCCAATTCCTTTCTAGAAACGAAGAGTTTATGGTCATACAAAAGTAGGAATATGTAACTTTACAGGATATCAAAGTCATCATCTGAAAAACAAGGTCTGGCCCTCAATTATGACAGACTTACCATCCATATAATTTGGTGAAATTGCAAATCACACAACAATGACAGAGATGAGATGGGGGCTTGATCTAGGAAATATTTGATCACGAGAACAAAATTTTGACGTGAAAATGATGTTTAAGAACATAAAAACATAATTGATAGCAGTAATGGACCGGCGTAGTACTTTTCACTGCTTATTACCAGAAAATCTTGATAAGATGGCAGCCTTGCAGAATCATTATCTAATGGAAATCCACATTTGGATTTTTTGGGTCATTTTCTGATAGGAAGTACTGAAAGTGATCAAGAACATTTAGGCATATGAATTAACCAGGGTGAAAATGTAGTTATAATTTTTCATATTCGGTGAGAAGTCATAGGCAAGCTCTGTACGAAACAGAGCATTGATTTGAAGAAACTGAAGGAAAATGGCCTGATTTATCAAATATCCCTTATTTACTGACAGCAGTCAAAAAATCCTAACTTGTTACGTTTCTCCAACAATGATTGAAGTACTTCTCTCTTGCAAAATGCTCTTTTATTTTTATTATTATTTGTTTTAGATAATATATGTTAATCGGAAAAAAAAGTAAACATAGTTATTCATTAATTTATGCCTACTTTGATTTCTAAACCTAGTCTACTTAATAATATCTCCTTTCTTTCATGTTATAAAACGTGTCTAGCTGATAAATGGATAGCTTGAAGGTTACCTTTTTTTTTTTTGTGGGGGAAACTTGCCAACAATAGGAAGGTTGAAGTACGTAAAATTATAGAGTTAGAAGAGCACAAGTTAACTCAACTTTGACAGAGACTAGCTAAGAAGCCAGAAAGAGTGAAATTTTCCAAAATTTTACGTGGGAAGGTGTTACTTTTTGGTGCATGAACAGGGAAACAAGTCAAAGCTTATAACTGGTAGAAGTGGGCACAGAACAAGTTAGTTATAAAGTCGAATTGACAATAAATTGGCGGGGCCAAGACTTGAAAAGCCGGAAAGATTGGGTCATGAAAATTTTTTCCAACAGGTTCACTGAAAGAGAAGGAAAAAAAAAGGGAGAAACAAAGAAGGTGCATGTGCTGGATGTGAATTATTGAACTATAGAAGCGACAAGGACGTGTAAAATAGCATCTTTATGTCAAAATCTTGACATGGGTGGGGAGATCTGTTCATTGATCATTTTAGCCCACTTTGAGACCTCACTGGCTAGCCTCAGCAATCAACTTGTCACCTAATTGCTCACCACCATTTTGAACTTTGAACTATACCTGGAAAAAGGTAAAGCGTGGGTTGTGGAGAAAATAAAATGACAATATTACGAGATCTTTTAATAAATCCAGTTTTTTTTTTTCTCTAACACATTGGGGCAGGTCACAGGTGGCACCCCTCTCATCCAATAACAGGACACTCTGGGCTTGGGCAAAGACGCGGGTTTCCATTAAGCCCGCTTTCTTTATTGCCCGTTACGAAAATTTAATAATTGATCATAAGTTTCGCAAGACCCTAGGAAAATCACGAGATTCAAAATCTAATGTCTCTTGTTTGCCCCAAAGAGCATGTCTAATGTATCGGGATTGAAAAGGGGTAGGCGCAATAGATCTGAACCAGAGAATTATTGTAAATTTTTGTGGTCCTTTTTTTTTGGGCCCGAATTTTTGTGGTCCTTTTTTTTTGGGCCCGAATTTTTGTGGTCCTTAATCGTAGATTAATGTGTTTTAATTTTTTTTTTCTTTTAACTCGGCCTCTCACTGTATCTCTCTGGGCCTACTACTGGGGATTTATTCCGCATCCTGCTCCAAGCAACGCAGAAAAAGAGGTAAAAGAAAGGAAGGCCAATAAATGTCGAAGAAGCATGTAGCGTTGTCTGTAGGCATTCAAAGGGTAGCGTAAGCAAAAAGACACCAAGCGAAGGGACAAGAGATAATAAGCTTTTCTGAGATGGGTTCTGAAACGCATCTTTATGTCTTTGGTTTTCTTACTCGGCCATAGTTGGACACGCAGAATGTTTCATAAGGGTGTGGGAACAGCCAAGGTTGTCACAAATTGTCAGGGTATGATTGCTTGCTTGCTAAAGAAGGGCTATATTCCAGAATAGAAGTCAATAATACGAAGGTCGCGTGCCTTCTCTGTCACTCTTCCTTTCAGTGGTAAAATGTTCTCCGACATGGCACCGGCCTTTTATTTTGTTGACAATTATTCCCCTTGTTAGACTAGAGTACACCCTTCCCTATTTTTTTTTTTTTTCCTTTTTCATTTTTCATAGATCTGTTTTTGTGCTGGAATATTATTTCCCTTTAGATCATGAAACCAGCGGATAAAACATGAAGAAACAGCTCAAAATTAAGAATGGATTCTGGTATTCAGAATATTTTCCATAGAAATTGTATTTTTCCTTTTTGTTAATGGGGTCGCAGGGGGGAGTGAACCATGTCTGTGCCATATGACATGTAACAGATCAGTACCCAATATCCAAAAGGTAAAGGCCTGAGCATATGCCTTTCACATAAGACCAAACTGTAGTCTATGAGCCCAGTGTTTTACTTTATTTAATTATTTTCAATTTACAAAGCAAGGGATTTGTTTGAACCCAAACCAACCAATAAGGGTACTCTCTCCTCTATGGCATCTTTTACATGTTTTTATAAGTATTTTAACATTAAAACAAGCTGTAGGCATCAGTTTATTTTAGACATCTGCATTCGGTACAAACCTGGGACATAATCTGTTCCTTAATGGGGAGACCAGAACCGTAAGTTAAGGAATTTGGGCTCCCGACCATGAGTGGTTAATAGGAACTTCTAGGGCACTGCTATAGCCTTGATGACCTTTGTCGATCAATTTTCATGAGATCTTTTCTCAAAATCTTTCCTGTCAATGACTTTGGAACCTTCTCTATAAATGTCACTCGCCTTAACCTTTTGTATGGTGCAACCTGGACTAAGGAAAAAGCCCAATCAATAATAGCAAAGAAAATCTCCCCAATTCAAACTCTTGCAACCGTTATAATACTACAAATTATAAACACACTCATAATAGTTCAAACTTCAGTTAAAGCAACGAAGAAGACAGAATACTATCTACTTCTGCGTATCAATATATTAGACAACTTTCGAACATTCGTTTTCCCCTCTATTTGACCGTTAAAACGGATGGAATTTCTTTTTAGTTATACTAAAACAGAAACCGACCAAACTTGAGTGTAATAAACAGCTGAAAGTTAAACCTGCAAGCTTGGTCAGAACTTTTCAAAGAAGCATTTCATTAAAGTTAAAATTAAATAATAAAAAAATTGACAACGAAAACAGTCTCGACTTATTGCTAGCTAGGTAATTGTCATAGAACTTTGTTTCTGTCTCTCTTCTTAACCATCTCAACTAACTTTGTTTTTGAAAACAATGTCTGCAGATACTCGAATTACCTGTTTCGCTACAAACTTCTGAACGGCTTCTTCAGTTAACAAGCTGTTGGGCGAGCGAACTACATAAGCAACTGGAACCTCACCAGCTTTAGCATCAGGGGATCTAAATTTGGAATTGACAATCAGTCCTCGAGAATTTTTTCAAAAAGAGGTGATGAATATAACAATGCAAGTGCTCTTTAAGGAAAAGTATGGAAGACTCTACATGAAAATATGACTTACGGGATCACACAAGCATCTAATATTTCAGGGTGAGTAACTAGCAAGTCTTCAAGTTCTGCTGGCGCCACCTAAAAATTGGTCGCATGTATCAGATGAGTAAGCATGCTTTATATGCTAAATACGTCTTCTATTTGAGAAACGTAAGAATCTTCTTCCTCTTTGTCAACATGAAATCATGACATGAGAATCAAGCCACTAAGCGCCATTAATTTAGCTACTGACATGGGATATATTAAACGGAGAAATAATCCAAGTCGCACACTTGGTAATGAATATGACGTATTATGCATCCTATCCTGACTCCCGAAAATTTTAGACTCTAACAAATAAATTTTTGGGCATTTATAAAAGTTTCAACACTAAAAAATTCTAGCAGCAAAACAAAACAAAACATTAGTATAGAGTGGTATATAAATAGCACAAACCATGCATAAGGTTGCTTGTGAGAAAGTGATTGTCCACAAAAAATGAGGTTTCATTCAAGTGACTAACTGGCAATCAAACAGATCAGTAAGGCACACGTTGCACTTGGTAGCAATAGGATATAAGCTCAGCCTCATGAGGCTGGAGCAAAGTCAGTTAATTTTGATTATGCACTTTGTGAAGACTGAAGACACGGAACACTGTGACATGGTCTGCATGCCCATTTCTATTCTTCCAACTAATACTAACAAAGTCAAATTTGTATATCTCAGAATGTCAAGTTACTATCTCTCACTAAAATGTTGGGATGTCTTTATAGAAAATCACACATTAACATTCTAGCTGATACTTAATAGAAAATCGTACATTAAAAAAAAAAAGAAGCTTTCTTTCTAGAAAGGAATATTTAGCAAGTTGATCCTTAACGTATATTATATCATTACTTAATTACCTGATACCCATTACACTTGATGAGCTCTTTAATTCGATCTACCACAAATAGCTGTCCCTCTTCGTCAAAATAACCAAGGTCTCCTGTATGTGCCCAACCTTGATCATCTATGGTCTGCTTTGTCGCTTCTGGATTGTTAAAATAACCTGAGAGGTACATATCATCCGATTTCTTATCAGAAGGATCAATTCAAATACAAAAAATTGTATGATACTTTAATTAATTAATGATAAATTAATATATTAATTAAGCTGTTTGAAAAAGGATTAAATGCTAGCTGCATTAGCTAATTTTGTATTCGACCTTGCATCATAGTAGGTCCTCGAAGCCAAATTTCCCCGAGTTGATTGGGCGGAACGGGCTTGGACGTTTCCAAATTAACTATTCGGGATTCGACGCCTGGAAGCAGTGTTCCCGTCGAACCTGAAAGTCGGCATCCTTCCTTCGCATTCTCTAAGGAAAGAATTCCACATGCTTCTGTCATGCCATATCCCTGCAAGAATTATCTTGCGCGTCAAGATATAATAATCTGTCATTATATTTTAGAGTTCAAGACCTCATTCACAAGATTGAACAATCTTCCACACACCGCCATAACATGAAGAAAGTGTTCTTTGCAAGGGCCGAAGCATGCGCCTAATCTTTCACTTCAGCCTTGGGGAATGGTAACATGTTATTTAGCATATCAACTTTATATCACAACCATAATAAAATCTTGCTAAGTATGTAAAAACCATGTAATGGCAATTTATTAGTTGCAGAATGTCATCAAATCTACCCTCTTGAAATGGGTTAAATATATAATTTTACTTTGTATTTAATTATAAACATCTACATGACTTGTTTAATGCTTACTGCAGATTAAATTCTTGTTGTAATCTTCTATGTGGAATTTATTAGAAAGCAACTTCCAAAATAGGTAAATATTTGAAACGCATAAAGTAACATGAGTTAGTAATATTTAACACGCCATCATTGCAAAGTTTAGTGTATTTTTACTTTTACACAAATTTTACATCATACGAAAATTTTTAGAATCTAGACTAATGTTATAAGTGTATGCTAGATGTATTTATACCATTATCTTGATTAAAAATATGAAAAAGTTCATTGTATATAAATTAAAATTTTAACCAATGAATCCTTTGATCTTATAGGTTAAAAATTGATCTAAACGGAAAAGATAAATTATTTGAGAAGTCAGACATCATCTAAACGGTTATATGAAAGTTATATGAAAATAAACATGCATAAATTTTATTAGTTTTGGGTGTGGTGCCTGGTTGATTGAACAACTAGTGTTGTGCTCGGGTTATTAAAATTTCAAATCATTTTGAAATAATTTACATCATAAAAAATGTTTAAAAATTATTTTCTGTATAATTTCTTAAATATTATGTATTTAATTTATTTAAAGTTCAAATAATTATCTTGCTATATTTAAATAATATTTCAAAATGTCTTGGATTATGAGAGACTGATATATTATACAGATTATTGTAATTATTTTTAATATATTATTTTAATTACAATAAATTATTTTCGTAGAAAATATAAAACATGAAAGAAAAAATGCCACAATTGTTTCATATAAGAATTTAGTTTTTTTTCTTTACAATAATTACATTTTTGAAAATTTATTTCTAAATGAATCCTAAGAATGCTTTAACTGGCTAGCTATTTTAAAAAAAATGTACCGTACAATAATGTTACTCAATTTACTAATTAATTTATGTTATTTTTATGTTATATATTTTAATTTTAGAATAAAATATTATATTGGTTCATGGAGGATAGTTTTTATAATTGATTTACTCCTTATAAATTTATTGTTATCAATTTAATGTTAATACTTTAAAAATCAACAAATTAGTTCTAATGTTAAAAAAATGTGCCATTTTAGAATTGACCCTAACTTAATTAAGATTAAATTGATGGTAATAGAGTATTGAGTTAGGACAAAATTGATAACATATTTTCTAATTTATAGGAAGAAAACTAATAAAAATTAATCAACCTTTTTTAAGAAATAATTATATCATAGAAACTTTCTATGATTTTGTTTCCTTAAGGAATAATAGATGAAAATGGATTAATTTGTGTATTTTTTTAAAAAATATTTATAAAAGAATTTCTTTTACATAAAGAAAGGTTTTTGTAAAAATTAAAAAGCTTTTCTCAGACATCAAAATTAAAAGATTTGTAGATTTCTTAATAATTTATTAAAAAAAGCACAAAAAAGAAAATTTTATTTTAACAAAGGGAATCTTTTCATTAAAAAAATATTTTTGGAAAAAATTACATGATATAGTATGATTAATTTATTGTTTTAATATATATATATATATATAGAGAGAGAGAGAGAGAGAGAGAGCTCAATTGACAACAAATCCAGATAGTAAATAAAAAAAAAAAAAGGCCTCTAAAGGATCGAATTTTGATTCTCTACAAATCATTCTTAAATTATAATTTGTCAATGCAATCAAAATTAAACTGAATTAGTCAATTCAATCTGGATTGAAGATCAAATTTTAATTTAATTGATTAACTTAAAAAATCAATTAAAGTAGTTAAAAATTAATTGAATTAATTATTTTTTTATCTTTTTATAAAATAAAATAGTTCATTTTTTATTGATTTAAAAAATTAAAAATAAAAGATACTAAAATAAAAAGATATTAAAATAGATAAAAATTAAAAATATATATAAAAACAGAAGATATTATTTAATTATTTTTAATATTTGTTTTTCCTCATGCTCATATTTTAGTATCAATAATATTGTTATTTTTTTTAGTTTTTTTATTTTTTAATAATAAGTAGAATATTAATATAATTTAAAAACTTTGAAAATTTAATTTTAAATATTTTTAACTTTTAATTATGAATAATTTTTATTTTTAATTACAAATAATTTTTAAATATTTTTAAAAATATTAAATTAATAATTAAATATTTAAATTTATTAATATTTATTTATTATATTAAATTTTTAATATATAAAATTTAAAAAATATATATTTAATTATATAGATTCCTTTCCACTTCATCACCGGACGGATTTTTAAATCAATGCAATTTACCTGAATAATCTCAACCTGGGGGAGAACCTTGGCACACTCCTGCATCACATCTCTCCCCAGTGGGGCGGCACCTCCAGCGAGCTGCGTCAGTGACGATAAGTCATACTTGCTTAGCACATCCCTCCGCTTCACCAGCTCAATCATAACCGGCGGAACAACATACAAGTGCGTTACCTTGAACTTCTCCACTGCTTCCAGAGCCTTCTCCAAGTCAAACCTCCTCATTGACACCACCGTGTTCCCCCTCCGCAGCTGCGAGTAGGTTATAATCGAAAGCCCAAGGACATGGTGCATAGGCACAAAACACAGGAACACGTTGTTGATTTCGCCGTATCGATCCTGATCTGACGTCCCCGCCAATGACGCCGAGATGAAATTCCGATGCGTCAGAATTACTCCCTTGCTTCTCCCCGTCGTGCCTGATGAGTACAAAAGTGCCGCCATGTCGGACAGCGTGATGTTGTTCTCCGGCAAATCGGAGCTTGCGTTTGACATTCTGATCAAATCAGCGTAGTACCAAATCTTAGAGCTCGAGGTGTTACATAATTTTACAGTGTTCGAAGGATCCAACATTATGGACGGCAAATTTGTCGCTTTGATTTTGCCAAAAAGTTCGGCGACGGTGATAACGAGTTTTGGATTAGAATCTTCGACTTGTTTTGAAAGCTCGAGGACGGTGTATAAAGGATTGCATGTGGTGACGATGGCGCCGATGGCAACAACGGCGAGGAAGCAAACGACGAAACGTGTGGAATTGGGAGCGAATATCAAAACGACGTCGCCTTTGTTGATGCCGAGACGTAACAAGGAGTGGGCGAGCCATGTGACGTGGATTTTAAGCTGGTGGAAGGTGAGGGATTGGCCGGAATCGGAATCGATGAGGGCCTGAGTGTTAGCAAAAGAGGAAGTGCTTTTGAAGAGGAAGGAAGCAAGTGAGAGGTTGGGATCGGCGGGAATATGAATGGGTGGTCTGGGCGATGAATACGTTAGAGTTTTTGGATTGAAGCATTTGGCCATGTCTGTTTGGGGACGATGAAAGAGGCAGAGGAGGAGTAGACGTTTCTTGGAGGATTCGACTTTCAGGCTTTGTATTTATTGTCAAGGAGATGCTCTAAAAGGGATGATAATGATAGGGATGACCATTGACTGAGAAAACAGGCGCAAAACGGAGTTTGATCCCTTGTGTGGCCAACTACCGTCCTGCAGATTCGAGAAGAAACGCTAGACATAGAAAGAGACAAGGATGGAATTTGGAATGTCTGAAGTCCACTTCACGCGAAGTGGAGATGGAGAAAAAGAGGGAGAGATGGGTCTCACTTCTAGCACGTGGGTCTTACTATAGACGATCCGCTTCCGAATCTAAATGGAGGGGTTCCTTTTACGGGATATCTTTTCTAGGATTGGAAAGTATCTTGGCTGTGTGTATGTATATATACATATAATATATATACTTTGATATATCAATTATATTTATTTATTTATTTTAATATACTTCTGAAATAGACTAAAAATGTTAATATATATGTCTTTCACGCTGTTATTTTTTTAATACATTTTTTATTAAAAAAATATTAAAAGTCCTGTTAGATTAGGCCTAACTTTCTGAATGTGGAAGTCCAACATGAGTTTTCCCGTCGGACGGTGTTGAATACAAATGTATTTAAACAAACAAAAATCTCTCACAGGCTTTCGGCCCATCTTCATATTGCCTCTGTCCACTTATATGGGCTTCACTCTCGCCACTTAAATCTACCACCGGAATGTCCGCCTATTTCTCGGCATAGGTCTTTATCCATAAAAAGGTTGTCCCTGGAGATTCATATAATCTTGGAATTGGGAAGGTTTTGCTCCCAACCCCTTAGAGACATTTTGATTTGGCATCAAGTGGGTTTAGTTACCTTTAGGGAGCCTCGTATCAGTGGCAAAAGGGCAGATTAAGTTATTAAAAAGATTAGGCTTGATGGTTATTTTTGTGTTGAAGCTTTAGGTATTCCAGGGGAATTTGGATTCTATGGGATACCGCCTTCTATCAAATGGAGATTCTTTCATCTCATCAGCAGGTGATTTATATTAGAGTCAAGTCCTAGAATGGCATTGTCTTTTTTTTTTTTTCCTCTTTGCAGTTTATAGGAGTCCACACTTCAATACTAGGAAAGAGCTATTGGTTAATCTTATTGCTTTCTCTAGCATGGTTAGTAATAATCCTTAGGTATGTATTGGAGACTTTTAAGGCCATGACCTTAGTGGAAGACAAGTCGAGGGATTTGGATCCTCTCCCATACTCTCTCCCATGCTCTCTCCAGTGTCAGATCTGGACCGTCCAAATTAATTTGGACGGTTCAGATCTAATTATTTGTTTTTTGAATTTTTAAAAAAATAAATTTTTTAAAAAGAATAAAATACAAAATAAAATTATTTTTTTAACTGTGAGATTTTAAAAAAATAATATTTAAATTTAAAAAAATTAAAAAAAAATTTGGACCGTTTAGATTAAAATCTGAACGGTCCAAATCTTATGGGAGAGGCAAGGGAGAGAAAGGCATGGGAGAGGATCTTTTTCCCAAGTCGAGGGGTCAACCTCCCTTTTTATCCGGCAATATGGAAGACTTTAGGGAGTGCATTCAAGAGTGTAACCTCCATGACATGAGTTTCAGTCCTCAATTCACGGGGGATAATAGGCGCATGCTTGAAAGGCTTGACCGTTGTCTTGCTAATTTTAATTGGGTGGAGGAGAACATTAAGTCCACCATTATCCATTTAAAATTTTTTTAAGTCTGATCACTGTCCCATAAAAGTCCAAATGAGACAAGATTCTTGTGATATTAGTAACCGTAAATGTCATTTCAAGTTTATGGTTGCATGGCTTATGCATGGGGGGTTCCACAATATTGTGAGAAATGCTTGGGAAGATAATAGAGATTGGTTGCATACTAAAGAAACATTTACTCGAGATGTGATGGCTTGGAACAAAGAGGATTTTAGAAATATTTTTAAACGTAAGAGAAAGATTTTGATTCGCCTTGATGGAATTGACAAACATCTTGGAGGTAGCAATGATAGATACCTCAATAATTTGCAAAGAGAGCTGCGGAAGGAGTATGAAGAGATCTTATTGCAAAAGAAGATTACTTGGCATCAAAGGGCTTGCTGTAATTGGCTTAACTTTGGGGATCAAAACACTAGGTACTTCCACACCTCCACCATGGTCAGATGAAGAAAAAATAAAATTAATGTCCTACGTGATAAAGAGGGAAACTATATTTCTGACAAGGGTGCTATGAAAGGCATGGCGGTTAATTTTTTCAAGAAGCTTTACAAATTGGAGATGACTTCCAATTTGCTGAGTTTCATTTATACGGTTTCTTCCCTAAACTTAATAGGGATGCTCTTCTTTAGATTGATGCTAAATTCATTGATAGTAAAATAAAGCAAGCTATTTTCAATATAAGGACTTTTGAAGCTCTTGGTCCTAATGGCTTTTATGCTATTTCCCTTTGGAGCCAATGGGCGCGCTAGGAAAGTCGATTTGTGACTTTATCAAGAGATGTTTTAATAATCCTAATTTGATTAAGCATGTCAATGAGATAATTTTTATTCTTATCCCTAAAGTTGATAATTTGGATTAACTTAGGCAACAATGACTAATTACTCTCTATAATATTATTTATAAGATTATCACTAAGATTATTACTACCAGATTAAAACATTATATGGATTTTCTCATTGCGCCTAATCAGTACAATTTTGTGGTGTCATCATAACTTAGATAATATTATCATTACTTAAGAGGAGCTTCATTTGATGTAAAAATTGAAAGAAAAGAAACATACGTTGGCGGTAAAAGTAGGCTTTGAAAAAGCCTATAATAAACTCAATTGAAATTTTGTGCATCATAATTTAGTAGATATTGGACTTTCTGTTCCTTTCACTAATATTATTATGTCGTGCATCTTCTCTAGGAATCTAAAAGTCATCTGTCATGGTTCCATCACTCAAACTTTCTGTATAAGTAGAGGTATCCATCAAGGTGACTCTCTTTCCCCTTTTCTCTTGATTTTGTGCACTAAACGGTAGGGGCATGTGATTGAGGAAGCTGTTAAGCGTAAACTTTGGAGTTGTATCAAGCTGTCAAGAGGAGGGCCACCTTTATCCCATTTATTTTTTTACTGATGACTTAATATTTTTTTGGAGAGGCTTATATTAAACAAATTGAAGTAATGCTTAGCTACTTAATTGTCTTTTCTAATAGCTCGGGTGAGAAGGTTAGCCACGAAAGGACTAAGATTTCATGCTCTTAACGTGAACCACAACTTGCTCGTCAGTTGAGTAAGGTTTCTGGACTTCTTTGGCGTATAAGTTGGGCAAGTATCTTGGAGCGCTGCTTCACCATGATAGTGTCCCAGAATACCACTGGTTTTCTTATAGATAAAATGCACTTAAGTTGAGAGCTTGGAAGGCAAAAAGATTATCCTTTACTGGTTGTGTTATTCTTACTTAAGCTATCCTTAATTTTATCCATCTCTATACATGCAAGCTATGTTGCTCCCTTCGAATGTTTGCAAGGATGTAGAAAAAAATTAGTCGTAACTTTATTTGGGTTTCTTCTAGAGATCAGAAGATGCACCTAGTGGCTTGGGATCGTGTGTGCTCTCTTAAAGTTGATGGAGGCCTTGGTCTTAGAAACTTCAAAGCTATGAATACAACCATGCTTATGAAGGTGGGTTGGGGGTTGATTATTGAACAGGATGAACTTTGGGCTCGAGTGCTACGCACCAAATACAAGTGTGGCAATGATGTTATTTTTCTAATAAAAAAACACCAGTCTCACTCAAACATTTGATCTATATGAATTGGGATCACAATATGAAAGGTTTGGGCTGGCATTTAGGTGCTGGTGATAAAATCAATTTTTGGAAGGATAAGTGGGTCCATGGGGGGTGATCTTAGACGGCATCTGTCGTCCCCTTTTGGTGATGAGTATCTTCAAGCTACTGTCCTTGACTTTGTTCTCAATAAGGATTGGGATTGGACACAAATCCACAACCTTTTTCCAGAGGAAGTTTGCAACAAAATTGTGATGATTCCAGCTTCTTTGCAGCTGAGCAACGCTGACTCCCTTTACTTGACCCCCTCCAAAGATAGGCTTTTTTTCTTTTTCCTTTTTTTTTTTGGGTTAAATCTGCTTATGAAATGTTGCAGCCGCCTCATGCAGTTGTTGGGAACTTCAAATGGAAGTTGATTTAGAAATTTACTTGCACACAACGCATTCGCACCTTCTTTTGGCTGGTGACCCGTGAGAGAATCAAGACTAACGCCTACCGCGTTCGCTGTGGTGTGGCCGTTTCAGCTTTTTGCCCACGTTGTCATGTACATAGTGAATCTACGTTGCACACACTGCGAGATTGTACTTCCATTAAGAGTTTTTGGCTGGCTTGTGTGGACCCACGCCCCTGGGTTCCATTTTTTAGGGCTAACCTTGCGGATTGGATGACCATGAATCTTCAAGAATGGGGAAGAATAGAAACGCTGAATGGAAACGCTTTTTTGCAATCGGTGTGTGGCATATTTTAGTTGTTAAGGAATCATCTTGGGTTTGAAATGGAGGATGGTGACGTGGGGTCTCTCTTGGATAAAATCACGTTGCTTGCTAGGGAGATGGATGAGACCTTGTATAGACAACCTTCTCTTCATTCTTGCCGAAGGGAAGTTTTTTATAGGTTGGCATTTTCCAATGGGTGATTGGGTGAAGTGCAATACAGATGGTTCAGTTAAAAATGGAGGTTTTAATAGTGGTTGTGGCGGAGTTATCAGGGATGCAACAGGTAACTAGATCCACTGCTTCGTTCGCAATATGAGGTCTGGGGGGTGTCTCTTGCTTAGAGTTAAGGAGAATTGGGATTGGTATTAAGTTAGCCTATAAGTTGGGGTTGAGAGGGTGTGCCATCTCACACCCTTTAAGTCAACTTGTGAATTCCACTAAAGGAGCTCGACATTAGTAATGGCAAGTTCGCACTATGCAAACTCACAAAGAAGGTAACACAGAGAGACTGGTTTACTAGTCAGTCTCATAGTATTGATTTTGGGACTATTTATTCTTGTATGCCTCCCGGGGGTTGTTATCGTTGATGTTAAATTCACACGTTAATTTTTTGATTTTAATAAGTTTAAGTATCTATTTAAAACAATTATATAAACTTGTTTATAAATTCAAATTTAGTATAAATTTAACTTAATTTGATTTTGACTCAAATAAATTTAATTAATTTAATATTTTTTTAATCAAGATGAGTTATCATATAATTAAGTTAAATTAAATTTAAAAAAATAAAAATTTTTAAATTTACTACAATCTAATAAAGAATGACACAAAAATAATATTTATATATGAACTTGATTAGAATTTTTATATTAAAAAATACAAATATAGAATATAAATATTTTTTAAAAAATTTAGTATAATTTGAATTATATTTAAATAAATTTATTTTTATATATTACATTTTATATATAATTATTAACAAATATAAAATTTTACTAATTTATGAATTTATATTATAAATTTTTTTATAAATTTATTTAAATTCACGAATTTCACAATCTTAATTATTATAACACTCTTAGAGATGATATTGTTGGGTTTCTTTTTCTTATTTTATTGGTATTTAGACATGGTTAGTTTTTCCTCTTATAAATTTTTTTTAACAACAAGAAAATGAATATTTCAATTTAAAAATTTTTAAATTATTTTCAGGTATTTTAAATAGTTATTATTATTATTTTGAATGTTTTGAGGCCTTCTTTTATTATTCTTAAAAATTAACAAGTCACAGATAGTAAATTGTTTTTAAATATCTATTTTTTAAAAAGTTTACATAAAACATAGGTATTTATAGTATAAAAAATTATAACCTTTTAATTTAACATTTTTAATTATGACTGGATTTCATACTATATATAAAATCAACTACACTTATTAGTTTTATTTCTTCTAAGCCACTATTTTGTTTCTTACCACCCGTTCAGGTTAATTAAGAATTGATATTGTCTAATTCTCAGCCAGAAAATTTGCGCCTAATATCCATTCTATATTTTAGGACGAGGGCTACCCGAGGAGCATAGAATACGGCGAGTTTAATTACAAAGCAATTTAAACCAGTCTTGGGGTCTTATATTTGTTCCCGTAATTCTGTAGGGTCCTGCTGGTCCACGTGCCCTGTTCCTATTCATATGTGGCGTTCAATTCCTTGCCTCTCTCTTTCCCTCCTTTTCTCTTTCCTCCCTTAGATTCCCCGATATTCTCCCTTTCCTCCTCCTTCTCTATCCCTCTCTCTCTCTTTCTGATGGCGGAAACATCCTCTCTCTGCTTCTCAAGATTCTCTCCTGTTCCATCCATTTCTCGTTCGAAGCGATTGAGATCCTCGCTCTCTCTGTTTGCATTCACCTCTGGCCAGTTCACAGCTTCACGTTCTCGGCCCTCGCGTCGTCTTATTTACTTCGCCCCAAGAGCCACCGATTCCGGCAATGTTTTCGGTGATGATTCCTTCGGCTTTTTCCCTTGGTCCGAAGGTGATAGCGGTATGATCTTTATTTTTCTTTTTTCTGTTTCTATAGGGACTTTTAAATGCTAAAATCAGTTCAATTTGTTAATTCCATCTGAATTTAACCATGGGCTGTTCTAATTGTGACGCATGCAATTGTTAAAGACGATTTCTTCATTTATGTGCCCTACCTTTGTAATTTCTTCGAGGCATTTGGAATTGCTTTCTAATGTGTTATTGTGGTAATTTTGGCATCAAGCAAGGAAGTCTGACTTCATATGTTGGAAACTGCCTTCCCGTACATTCCAAGATTTAATGTAAATATGTGGATTTAGTCAGATAACTATCTCTAATTATCGGTGACTATTGATATTTTGTGACTTTTTATATGTAATAACCTTCTAGTAGACTAGGTATCTTTATGTGATCATAAAGGCCACCTTAAGTTTATAATAAAAATCCAACAGCTTAGAGATAATGTAGCTAAGATTTAGAGGTTCAATTAAGTTAAATTATTTAATATAAAATTTATGAAGTGTGGAATGCGGATGGATGTGCATTCTTTTCTGGGCCCAGATTTTATAAATTTCTTTTTTTAGTTTTTTATTTTTTGAAGGAGACAGAATAAAAATAATCTTTTAATTGTCAATTTAAAAAGAAATAATGATTAATGTTAGAAAAAATAAAATAAAATAAAATTTGGGCCATCTGGATGGCTAGAAAAGGATGCGCATCCCCTGTACATCTTTCTCAGTTCAGATTCAGCCCATTTAGAATTAAAGTGTTAGCTCCTTAAAAAAAAAAAAAAGTCAATGGGTGAGATGATTATATATGAAAGTCTTCATCTTTAAGGAAATCTTGACTTCACTAATATGGAGTTTTAAAAATGCTCAAACTTTTCATGTATAAGAATATCCTTTGAATTTCTTATTGATATAATCTGAATTAGTTTTGATTGATGTCTGTCATCTCAGAAATTCAATGGATTCCTGAGGAGAGAGTGACCTTGTTCACTGCTGATGGGCTGATTCAGATTGGAGGCTCCATGGTTCCTCGCCGTGTTAGTGCTTCAGATGTATGCTTTTTACCATGCAATTTTTAATTTTCACTTTTGATTTAAAGGACAATAATTAAGACATGTGGGGAGCCCAACTTATACCAGTCATAATTCCCAACTTAGTCATTTCTCTATTGTATTTGTTGGTACGTGGTGACACTTACCTTTTTCAAGAACTAATGTGTGCTTTAAAAGCTTAAGTTATTGGGTCAAGATTTTAAAAACAGGTATTATAGATATTTATAAGATGCCTCTTCAAGTGAAAGTCATTTGGTTGAAGTGTGGAACTTTACCATTTCAAGGCTCTTGTATCATTTCAACTAACTAACTCTCCTAGAAGCTTAAGTTATCAGGAGCAGAGACCTAGTGATAGTTTTTATAAATATCTCTAGCATCTCTGTCATCATGATTATAAGGTTTACTACAATATATGTTGAAAAAGTTCACCTGCCTTCTGTACTTGCTCCTTGTGATATATCACATATTTTAACAATAAGGTTGATACTTTCTCTCATATTAGAACACGTATCCTGGTCTGTTGTGTGGAATACTTGGCATCATTGATTGATCCTTTTAAGGTCAACACATGATCTGCACTTGTTTAGAGCTGTCTCAACTTTGAACCATATTCCTCTTGTTTACACTCGATCTCACTGTCAGTATTCTTTTAGATGTGCCAATCATTAAGCAAGTGTTTGTGCTTAACAGAAGAAACAAGGGAAATCTAAAACTGCTCAAAGATTTCAACGATTCCAAGAGAGTGACTACATGGATCCCAATCAAGGTCTTTGTCTAGGTGCTCTGTTTGATATTGCAGCTACTAATGTAAACTCTCTTCCTTGACTTAATATCTTTTATATGAGTTCTTTTTTTGCCACATATCTTATGTATTAAAAGTTCTCCTTCTAGGGGCTTGATATGGGTAGAAGACTTTGTATTTTTGGTTTTTGCCGTTCCATTGAGATGCTGAGTGATGTAGTAGAAGACACTGTCTTAGAGCATGGTGGAGAGGTATGTCATACTACCATGTACTCATATTTTTCTTTCACTGGCAACCTACCGTCCCATGTTTTTGTTCCTTCTCCTCGTGACTGAGGGAAGTTTACTACCAAAGTTATTGTTAAAATTTCACTAGATTTTCTGACTCACAAATGTATCACCAGGATGAACTTCAAATATATCATTTCTTGTTAGTTAAACTTTTAATTTTCAATATATTTGTAACGTGCATGAACAGAATGTCATACAGTTATAAGAGTTTGGAATGAAAACCATTCGTCTGCCAATGTTGAACTATCACTTAGAACTGGAGTGGAGGTTTATTAATGAAAATTGTATTCTGCCCTTTTCACATTGGTTCTATGACTTTTTATGGGGCGACTGATAGTTTCACGGGTATCTGTATGTCTGGAAATTCCTGGGATTGATTGCAGTTGATTGATATCAGCTATTTAGGGCCCATTTTTGCTTTATTGCTGAGATGCAGAAATACCTAGTAACTTTTTCCCTGATGCATCACAATCTACAGATTCTTTCCTTTTTCAATTTTTCTCATATCATTATGTGCGAGCTTAAATTCTCTGAATCTGGATTACTGTTATTCACTTTTAATTGACAGGTTGTTGCTGCAGAGAAGGCAAGCAAAGGTGGTCTGAATGAGAAGCTAACCATGACTGTTGCAGTGCCACTACTATGGGGGGTGCCTCCAGCTTCTGAGACACTTCACCTTGCTGTTAAAAGCGGCGGAGGGATTGTAGAGAAGGTCTATTGGCAATGGGACTTCCTGTAGATAAATATTAGGGGTCTCCTAACCATTCTTTGTGCACTGTGTAAATAAAATTGTATCTCCTGTATAACAATGTACAAAACTGAAATGTATTTATTGGACGCTCATTTCATGTTAATATCTAATTGATTGTCTGCTATTGTCTATCCTTTTAGGCGCAATGAGCTGCCCTCAGGTGCATTCTTGAGTCTTGACATTCTCGGCCTAAGAGCTTGAAATGTATAACTAAAAGATGATAGGTATCTAATTCCCTAATTTTTGTTTCTTGAAGAAGAGGACTCGAATGGAAATAGATGGGATCGGTAATAATGCTTACTAAGGTTTTTCTTTTTATGGAGTCTTATGTTAGAATGGGTTCTCTCATGGATTCCTTCATGTTGGTCATATCACTCAGAATTTTTTTTTTTCGGGGGAATGCTCAACTTCTTTGTCAAAGAAAACATGACCAACGTGAGGGAATTCATTTTCATCTTGGTTTAAACTCATGTTTCATCATTCATCACCGAAAAAAAAAAAGGACGATTGAATTTTTTTTTTGGGCCCAGAGACGACTGAAAAGTGAAATGTACGGAAATTGGGTTTATTTGGAAGAGACAGGAAAGGACGTGCTGGAATGGTCTTTTGGACTCCGCAGAGCGACCTCTACTTCTTGCGTAACGAGGATTATTATGTGATGCGAGCACATTGCGAATGCAGTTGTTTCTGGGATAGCCATGACTTCATGTCAACTGTGTTAGGTGTTAGGTTCTTCTTGTTTAACCAAAAGCTATTGATTGTTACTTGTGCACAATTGATTCTGATACCTATATTAGTTCCACTCTAATATGATTTACCTACACAAAATAGGATTTGATGTTAAACTTTTCACACCAAGTGACAGAGAAAACTATAATCATCTTCTCTAATTATTGTTTCTGGTTTTGTTTTGTTTTTCTTTGTTTTTTTGACCTTTTTCAGTTTCCGTCCGGCGAAAAAGATGTGTTCTTTCCACTATCTTTTTCCATCTTTTATGATACATAAGCTGAAGCACCAAAATTTTTGTTCTTACATATATTATTTTCCAAGCTGATGCAAATTTATATGCTAGATATGTGTAACGGGAACTGATACGAAGATCAATTCAGAGGTGCCGTCTTGATCAACCCAAACTTATAATAGACATTTATTGCTGATTGGCCGACCGTTTTTCAAGCAAGTTTTAAAAGTCCTACTCTTTGAATTTTAACCCTCCTTGTGTATCCAGTAACAGGAAAACTGAAAAGTATTCGAAAAATACTACTAATTCGCAAAAAAGAGAGAAGATACCACTCATTGAAAATTTTATGGCGCAAACAGAGGCTAAGCTCTTTGGATATTTACACGCATCGGAAAAGACATTCCTAGAAAACCTTCTCCTTATAACTTTGACATTTATTTATTTATTTATTTTTTAATCTCTATCATGTAATGCCTATAGCTGGCAGGTCCTGTTAGTCTAAGCTCACGGGCAGAAGCAAACAAAATGGTGAAGAGGTCAATGCATATTTATCTTCTACTTGGCTATCCGTTATTCCCATTGGAAAATTAAACTAATCAATTTTATCTTTTAAACAAATTAGTAGAGTCCACCAAGGCACCAACCAATGACATGCATATCCCAGGCATCATTATATGAAGACCACACATTTTTGGAGCACTCTGGACTGATCTCCCATATGAATTTTTCTATCAGATGCATTATGTTATGCATGCTCCGATAAAATAAGAGCTTTATCTGTTCCCCTAGTTGGATTTGTTTATTGTTCTCATTTTCATATCCATATTTATGCCCCACCTTGCTTGCAAGTCCTAATCTGGACTTCATAAAAATTATTGATTGAAATTAAGCTATGAATGTGTCGGACGTTGATAATCAACTATTGGAAAAAAAAAAAGTGGCATTTCAGGATAATATGCGGCACTTGCAGGTTGTAGCCTAGCTTAATTATGTTGGTCTAAACATGTTTTCGTAGTAACCTATGCCACTAATTGAACGATCTTCTGGTTTGACCTTGCCCCAATTATGGAATTTCTTAAACCAACATCATTATACGAACGAGTTGCACAAGGATATGCCATCTCTATCGCAGTTCTTGCCCTTCATTTCATCGTATTTCTTGTTCCTTTTTGTTATTTTACTGTATTTATGGTCTCATTTGTACTGCGTTTCTTTTCTTGTCCCATCTAGAAAGGGAGGGCTTTTCCTTATCCTTGAGACTTTAAGATTACAAGGAGGAATGACTCAAAACAGATTCGGAAATGTAGGTGAATACTAAATAGAACACACAGGATAAAATATGTCAAACTCTGCTCATTATTTGAAAAAGGTGCACATATAACTGATAAAATGAAAAACTTGTTAACTAATATATGTAAACAGTGTGAAGCACAAAAATAGTGCATGCCTGCTGCTAGCCTATATTTTAGTTTTGGTGGATAAGGACTATTCAAGTTTTAGGGCTTCTTTTTTTTTTGTTTTAAAATAATTTTCTTGGGACATTTTTATGGTTACCCGGACCAAGTTATTCCAAACACATCATTTCCTAGAAAGAGAGGCACAAAGAACGGGAAATTTTACAATGTTCTATCAAAAAGAGTGGCTCAAACTCGGTCCAAATCTTTCTAGTTTACCCCTTCCAAATCTCTTTGATTTTACTCACAGTCAGCATCAGCAGTACATAACCCTTTCCTCTGTCTTGTTTTCATCGAACAAAAAGTTGCTGCAACTATTTGGGCTTATCAGTTGTTTGATTTCTTCTATACCATAATCTAATAGGTTCTCTCCCCATAATCCATTGTCGGGATAATTATGCGCACCACCCACCTGTTGGACTAGAGTTCCATCTACTCCGTACACAAACTCTGCTTCTTTGATATGAATGATCTGGTTATTGCAGCTCCCATCGGAAGAGCTGCAGCTAGTAGCCTCACCCCCAACGACACTAGACACCTGCTGATTCTGAATGGGTCTCATGAAACTACAATCTTGGGTTTGAAAAATGGAGTTAGTAGCAGAAGTGGAAGCGTTACCACTCAAAAGACTAGAAGAGCCTGCGAAGGACACATTAGGATGGTGGAAGTAAGAGTTGGTGCTGTCTGGGAATGATAATGGAGAAGATAGAGTGGAATTTTGAAGAATGGTTAAAAGGGTAGCTGGGTGATGCTTATTCCCCTGAGCCGAAGAATTCATGCCCATCATTTGCTTCTTAAGCCTGGTGTTCCAGTGATTCTTGATATCGTTGTCAGTCCTTCCTGGTAAATGAGCTGCTATTATTGACCACCTGTACTTCGTCACAATGTAATACTCATAAAAGATCTAAATTTCGCTTGCATGCAGAGCATATAAAACAAGACATACAGATTTATATTTCCCCAAAAATGAAAACAAACTCTGTAATTTCCTCCCGCTGCTTATTTCATGAATTGGGAATTTTATGATTTTCTACTGGTTAAGAAGGGAAGTAAAAGTGAAAAATACTTATACCTGCTTCCAACGCTAGCAAAGAGGCTGCGGATGATTCTATCTTCATCATCAGAGAACTTGCCGTGCTTAATGTTAGGTCTGAGATAGTTAAGCCATCTCAGTCTACAGCTTTTCCCACATCTTTTCAAACCTGTGCCAAACAAATCCAATCAGGAACACAAGACACAGGATGAAGAGGTAAGATCCCAGAACATCAGCACACTTTGCTATCACGAGCTTCTCATATATTTTCACGAATTCTGGTGATTTCCAAATAGAAAAACAAAAACAAAACAAAACAAAATAAACAAGAAAAGCAGAAGGAAAAATACTTACCAGCTTTTTGTGGGAGAGCAATCCAATTCCCCACAGTTCCATGTTTCTGTATATACTCCTTTAGCTTCGCATCTTCTTCAGGAGACCATGGACCTTTCTTTACATTTGCCTTGTCGCAACAGGGAGCTCTACCCATCTCCCTTGTTCTCTCTCTCTCCCAAACTCTGGTTATTAGGTATTTAAGCTTTGGTATTTTTTCAGGAAGAGAATCAGATAAACCTTAAATAGCATAAGTCAAAAACTCCAAAGGGTAGAGCCTTTAGAGCTTAAATTGTCTACTTTCAAAACCCATAGGCCACATTATTGATAAATGATAATTTTGCAGTAGTTTCTGTCACCACAAGAGGGAGCCTTTTCGTAACACAATTTAAAGAATCCAAAGTAATGACATATATGTCATTGAAAACGATGGTCTACTGCTACAAAATTTCAAGCCACGGGCCAAGTCACGACTAAACTATTGTCAAACTCAGAGGTTCAATTATATGCTGCTTTGGTATCCAATATATATATATATATATATATGCTGCTTGCTTCCATAATACAGCCTCCATGCGCAATTCTTTCTTTCTTTCTTTCTTTGTGTGTGTGTGTGTATATTTATATATTTATATATATATATATATCATTACCCAAAAATTATATTTCTGTAATTTGGGATTGTTTGTCCATTTACTTCTAAGAGTACATAACGATTTCCTATATATGGGCAAAATTTAGTATAGTCTCATAATATTGTACCAGACTACTAGTACAATTATTTTTACAATATTTAATTTTCGTACCTTATAAATCCAAAAGTTAACAGTGAAGAAAGTATTACATTTTAATTAATCATCAGTACTATTAGCGAACGAGGTACTATTGTTGTACCCAAAAAAAAAAATTATACTGAAAAAATTCACAATATAATTCGAAACACAAGTGCACAAGGGGTCTTATTTCCCAAAATTTACTAATTAATCATTCAAGCACACATGTTATTATATTCATCGAATCCTACAATTAGAATGTTCGTATATAATTATGATATGCGTTAAAATTACGTCGCTGAGAGCAATTCTTTTTTGTTTTGGCCAAGTCGCGGAGAACAGCTCAGTCTTTATATAATTGAGACCGTCACATAATCATGAAGTAGTCAATGGTCATAAACCACACAGTGCTGTCATTAATGGCCCTGCTTGGGGTGTTTGATCGCAAGTCATTTCACAACTCACAAATTTCAATTTCGAAACCAAATCTTATAGACTTTCACCTTACGCATTAACTTCTGTTTGACTAGGTTACATAATTCTGGACGTGTCTACCACCCGCGCCTCCCAGTATAAGATGCATTTTCTCCATTATTTTCTTCCTTAAGAACACGCATATGTTTACAAATTGATTAGAAGCAAAAAATAAAAAAAAAAACCGGAGAAAATTACAAGGTATGACAATTCTTGTTGTTATAAGTCTCACATTGGCTAGGAATTGAATTAGAGTACTTCCTATAAGACCTGTGATAACCCTTTTCTTATAAATTAGTTTTTGGGATTAAGTTAGACCCAAATTTAATTGTATCATGATATCAGAACCTCGGTTCAATGTTAGGGTCACATGCAGATGTTTAATCCTACAAATTTCATATTTCAAATGTTCAGTCATAGACGTGAAGGAAGTATATTAAGTCCTACATCGACTAGGATTTAGATTAGAGTACTCTTTATAAGGCTTGTAGTAACCCTTCTCCTATAAATTAACTTTTGAGATTGAGGTAGACTCGGGTTTGTATTATGGTATCAAAGCTTGGTTAATGTTGGGTCACCTGTAATTGTTCAGACCTACAAACTTCACACACTAGTTGTTCAGTCTTTGGCGTGAGAGGGGTGTGTTATAAGTTTCACATTGGCTAGGAATTGAATTAGAATACTCCTTATAAGACCTGTGACAACCCTCTTCCTGTAAGCTAACTTTTGGGATTGAGTTAGGGCCAAGTTTGTATTATGGTATCAGAGCTTGGTTAATGTTGAGCCACCTGTAGATATCCAAATCTGCAAACTTAATGCACTAGTTATCCAATCCTGAACGTGAGATGAGCATATTATAAATCTCACATTGGTTAGGAATTGAACTAGAATACTCCTTATAAGACCTATGACAACCTTTTTTTTATGAGCTAACTTTTAAAATTAAATTAGGTCCAAACTTAATTGTATTACTTGTTATATATATATATATATATATATATATATATATATAGACGTATTCAGACACAACTGTGAGAACATGATTACATCTTAAATTGTATTAGAAATTAAAATTTAATCACGGTTTATAAAATAGGTAAGTTATTAAGTATGATTTACTAGTGAAAAAAAAAGTTATGAGAAATCTTATATTTAACTTTTTATATTATTATATAAAAGCAATTATATGAATGAGTGGCATTATTTCCTTTGTATTTATGAAATTGCATGCATTTTATAAACTGATTGTGACATTCAAAACCATGAGGTAGATGTATGCTTCAAGAAATCTGCGTCTTGGAGATAATAATACATTGAATTTGTCAAAAGATACACGACTTTACATCCGATGGAGAAAGCCAAAAACAGGAGAAACTCTCTTCTGGTATCATTGCGACTCTTGGAAAGACCCCACTTACAATAACTTCTTTCTTTAAATAAGAAAATGATCGTCCCTGGCCTACAGGTAGAGCTGTCATATATATATATATATATATATATATATATATATGCGCTACAAAATCATTTAATAAAAATTTATTGTAATGCAATTTTTTTTAATTTTTGGGAGGAAGGCTAATTATAACTAATCTCTTATATTAATTATAACATTTATTTTAGAAAAATTGGGGTTAGAACAACATAGCTTTGTTATACATTCTGAAATATATGTATAGGAAGCACAAGATTTTCATATAAAAAATAAAAAAAATAAAGATCCACCTTCATATGCGTCAACACCTCTGAATACTTAAATTTTTTCCACTGTTCACTAGTTAGAACAAGTTTTGATTTCGGATAAGGATCTTTTGAAATGAAAATTTTAAACAATCTCTTTAAAGTAAGAGATAAAGAAAGCAAAATTTTATAAATTTAAAAATTATATATATTAAAAAAAACATTTCATCACTTCAAAGGTTATGAAACTTCAAAAGATTCATTTCATTTGATCTCAGTCCCAACCTCATAAAAGTTTTTTTTTTTTTTCTCAAATACTTTTCCCTGATTTTGTAAACTTCGTTTATTCTGCCCTGTGCATGCGCCATGTTATAATGAAATTTATATATTATATAAAATATAAGGAATTATTGTTTCGAATATCTTATTATGTGAGTTCCGCGAATCAAGGCCTGAGACACGAGACTATTTGCTTTAAATAAATGTGTACTATATTCAATTTAAACAATCTGAGAAACATATTCAAATTAGTTTGAATTTTTCTAAAATATGAAGTATCTCTAAAATAAGAGAAAGACACATATAAATATTGAAAAAATATATAAAGCTATTTCTTTTATTTTTAACCACTTGTTATTTTTTTTCTTTTTTTCTTTTTTTACTTAGAGACACTTTACAAATTTCATTTCACATAATTTAAATTTATATACAAATGAACTAAAAATCGGAGATATAGGGGATTTGCATAGATTAAAGATAAAACAGGACAGAAATTCTTGGAGATCCCAGGAAACAACTATAGATTATTGTGGAACAAACATAGATGTGTATATATAAAAACAAATAAAGTCGACGAAGCTATAAGCCCTCAAACAAAATGAAGAGAAGTCAACGAACATAGTTGTGGGTACCAAAATTCCTCGGGCATACATATATCTACACAAAAATAACAATAAAAAAATGATTATACCAAGTTACTAACCGTAGATTTTATAGGCATATGCTTGTCACCTTAAATGACAACGCTTGCAACTCTGGTTTTCAGGTTTTTAATTGGTTGCACATCAAATCCTTTTTGGTTTAGCATCTATAGTCTCTACATTCTGCTGACTATATAATTGTTTTATGCTTTCACACACTTTATCATTTCACAACTCACAGAAGACTACGTGATCAACTGAATTAAACAAATCTGACCCACTTATTAATTATACTACGAATGGCTATGTTGGTCTTTGTTGCTATGAATTGTGTTAAAAGTACTGAAAGTATATAAAAAAAATCAATCGTGTTCATATACTGAAGCAAAATTGATAACCACCTAAACAGAAAAATATACTTTCTAATTGAGTACTCATGTGCATGTGTGCCAAGAGCAAATTCCTTAAGTAGCCTCTCGAGTCTGGATAAGTTATAGAAAAGTGAAGAATATTGTCAGGTGGGAATAGAGCCATATGAGTAATACAAATTCTGAATTTAAAATGCAATTATGTTCTCAGTCTTCAACATATTCATATCATTATTATTTGTCATATTATATAATTAATAAACTCCTTTTTATTCATCTTTTCTTTTTAATTTTACGTTCTAGTTATTATCTTTCAACTCTTCATTGTGCTTTATTTCTTGGGTTATTCTGAGTGGCAGGTTTGTTAGGCAACCTAATTAAGTTTTCATAACGGAAATTAGACGCACTTTCGGGTATTATTTGATGTGACTGATTCAGAATAAATTAGATATTACCGTTAGAGTTGTTCATCCTATTTTCCTACCATTATCGTTCTTGTCTTCTAAATGGTAGATTTTGGTATTTTATCAAAGACAAGCTCCCTTTCCCTCATTTACCCTCTCCGTCTTTCAATTCCCTAAAATCATAATTCTATTGTGTGACCTATATTTTCTTGAATATGTTTTTCATTTCTCAGGTATACAAAAAATCCAACTTTCTTCACATGCACAGTCTCAAGTTCAAATTCGATTTCTCAAGAATATAAATAATAATAAAATAAGAGTTCCAAAGTAAACATTATCTAAGCTTTTCTTGTCCACTTTAAAATCTTTCATCTATTGTTTTTAACATGTAACTTTTTTTATCGGTTGGTTTTGTTCATAGATTCCTTATTCATTTTTTTTTACTCATCTTTTACTAATTTTGATCTAAATCATTCAAATTAAATTTAAACGATTTAAATTTAATATTTATTAATTTTTATATTTTTATATTTTTTTAATTAAAAAAATACAAAATTCAAAATAAAAGTAATTTTTTAATTATTATTTTTAAAAATAATAATAATTTAAATTAAAAAAAAATAAATATTAAATCTGAACTACTCAGCTCAAATCTAAACCGCAATTAGGCGATCCAGGTTGGTTGGTCTTAATGCTCGTCACTGCTGACGTGAACTTATTGTAATTATATGATTTCAAAGAGCCAGCAGAGTAGCGATGATGATAGGATCAACTAAACGCCTTATACTGGAGGCCTTGTCCTATTATAGAGTCTTTCATTTCTAATTCTGTCATCATCATCATTTTATAATCCATTAAAATTTATTTCAGTTGTATATAAGTGAAATATTTTTTAATTTGATATTGCATAGAGTTTTTTAAATTTAATTCTTTATAATTTTTTAATTTATCTTTTTAATTTGATTCTTCATATATAAATACTTTTTAATTTAGTTCATTATAAATAAGATCTTTATTAGCAACATTCTTCGTCAATCTATTGTTATTGAAATTAATACATAATCTATACATTATACGTGACTAGACATAACTTATCAAAAAATATATTACATGTGGTTGCATTTGTTAATTTTATTTATGATAAATTAATAAAAGGATATTATTTGATAATAATTTCATTTGTGAAGAATCAAATTTATGAAAGATTAAATTAAAATTTTAATCTTTTCGAATCTCTATAATTTTATACTTCAAAAAGTAAATAAAACTTGATATAGTCTTCCAAACAAAGTGTTAAACTTAGATAAGATTTTTTAGATATTTATTATTAAAATTTTTAATAAATGTATGATATGTGAAAATTTTTTTAAAAAGATCTAAGTATAAAATACTGTTGTAAAAATATTTATTTATCATATATTTATTAAAAATTTATAATGAATGCGTAAAATTTACACGTAATTTTTGTCGTTCAAGAAGTTCCTTCGTCCTCCGATATGATTAATCCATTATGTCTACATTGGGCCCATGGCCTAATCAACATCAAGAGAGTTGGCCCATACATAGCCCAACCGGCAGAAAGTCTGCAAAATGAGGATTGACCACGAACAAGGGCTTCACTTCAGTCCCCAAAATAAATAAAAAAAGGAAAAAACAAAGGTTAATCGGCTATATTTTGGCGAAGAAAAAAGGGTCGAGCATATTGATCTGCGGTCCGAAATTTGTTAACGGTTAGATGTATATGAAGTTTTTAAATATTTTTTTATTAATATTTTTATTAAAATATAATAAACATATAATTTTTATTGCTAGTATAATAAATATATAATTTAATTAAAAATTATATATTTATCATAATATTATTAAAAAATATACATTTATATTGTAATTTTTTTGTCCTCAATAAATAGTATTTTTGCTAGAAAAAAAGAGAAATTGAAACAAAAATTTAAATCTTACGTTAAAATGATGCAAAAAACTTGTAAAATGAATAAATGTTGCCAAGGATAAGGGGTTATTCATATCTTTACACTGTAATAATAAAAAAATCCGCAAACAGTCTCATCCTCCTCGCTAGTTGCTACCTTTCTTGCAGGCTCCAACGTTCAAGCCCAACCCCGCCAGAGACGAAAAATAAGCAGTGAATCGTTTCTTGAAATTCCTCTGCCAACAATTATCAATTGTGCTCTCGCATGGCGACCGTCTGCTATTTTCCGAGTTGCGTTTCTGTTTCTTCTCGTAACCTGTCGTTAACGCACCATCACCAGCTTCTGCAGCCAAGAAGAGACCCGCACCCACTTCCCGGCCACTTCCACATACGCGCTTCCGCAACTAAGAAGTCCAGGTTATCTTGCATTTTCTTCGATCGGTGAATTTCCGTGTTTCTTTTACATTATGTTCTCAATTGGATGGATCCGCGATTCAGGAGAAGTAGAGGGCTAAAAAGCGATGCTGAGCTATGCAATGACATCCGGGAATTCGTTGCGGCAGTTGGACTTCCGGAGGGTCACGTTCCGTCAACCAAGGAGCTTCTGCAACACGGAAGGTCCTTTTAGTCCTTTTTTTTTTTTCTCTCGCTTTTAATGGAACTTATTTTATTTTCTTGTTCGTTATTTTTTTATTCTTTGAATCTTTATCCAGTTTTATCAACGTGTTTGCACATGGAATCTTTCTTGGACTAACGAATAAATAAGAAATATATATTGAAGCACTGTGAAAATGGCATTTTGTTCGAAATTGATTTAAAAGTGTAATGAAAATGATGTCACAATTTGCACGAAGATTATGTGAAGGATTTTTTTATTTTTCGGTAGGTTTTATGTTCGCTGGTGAAGATGAATGACAAACTTATTTGTAGAGTTAAGAAGCGAATGTTAAACTATAGTGAAATCAGTTGACTGATTGGTTTAATTGCGGAGGGACGAGTTTTATATTTTTCTACGCAACTAAAACAAGACTATCGGTAATACTTAAGCAGATAAACCGAACATTTGGTTAATAATAATCATTCTAATTTATTACTGTTAGTCTCTTTCTTGTTGTCATAATGAATTACGACCATGGTTAGGAAGAAATGTCACTTTTAGATGATATTTTATTTTGATTTGTCTTTTCTAACATAACCCTTGTGTTTATAGGAATGATCTAGCAAACATTGTCAGACGGAGAGGATATAAACTGCTTCGAGAGCTTCTGACAAGGTCATTAAGTTCCCGCATTGATGTTTTTAATACAGAAAAAAGCTTGGATGGAAATTTGGATGGATCAGCTGATTGCAAAGATCTTTTAACAGGTCAAATAAATTTCTTCTCTCTGAATGAATTTTTGTTTTATATTCTTGTGAACTTTACTGATGACCTAGTATAATATAATTTTAAAGGTCAGAATTTGAAGGAGGACACTACCGTTGACGATATCACAGCATCGACTACAGTTTCTTTGGGGAGCAATTCTAGTTGTTTGAATACTGACTTAATGCTAAATACAGAAGACTACACTTGCGTCTCTATAGAATCCTCAACTAATTCATGCATGGAGGAAATTGACCTAAGTGAGCTCCAACATCATGCTGATGAGGTAAAGTATACGGCTGAGGGATCTTGCTACTCAACAGAAGCATCTATTGTGGATGATGGTTGCAGTAGTTCAAGAAAAGGTCCTGATCCCAACTTTGATAACCAAAGTTCAATATATTCAGAAACTTCTGGGGAATCATCTACTGAGGAAAAGTCTTCTCAAAATTTGGAGTATGGTGATAATATGATGAACAAAATGATTGGAGAGATAACTTTGTCATCCACAGTTCCTTTAACAGAAAAACAGTCCAGCACTTCTTTTGTTGAGTCTGATCTTGACACTCAGGAGTGGTGTAAATTAGAAGATCCAGATGACAGCAATAATGATATTGTTGAAATTACACCCTCAAGCACTGAAGTTTCCATGATGGAAAATGTATCTGAAGGCACAGAAATTGATTCATCTGTTCATTCTGCTAACAATAGTTGTATAAATGTCAACTCTTCAGCCAATTTGTCTTTGGAGGAAAAGGTTGCAAAATTTATTCAGAGTGGAGATTTAGATCCAGTTGAAGGTACTATAAATCTTTAGTTTCATATCACCATCATGAATGCCTAAAACCATATCTTTGACAAAAGTAGCTTATGATTTGATTTTCATTATATTGAGAAGAATAAGAAAAAAGAAGAAAATAGAAGCTGCATTGTCCTTCTGTTACATATCAGTCCCAATTTTGCAGTATTGAGATTACCATAATACACTACAACAACAACAATAACAACAAGCCTTTTCCCACTAGGTGGGGTCGGCCACATGGATCAAACGACGCCATAAAGTCCTGTCATAGATCATGTCTTTAGTTAAACTATTTAAATCTAAATCTTTCTTAATAATTTCACATATAGTTTTTCGTGATCTCTTTCTACCTCTAATTATTGGGTTACTCTCTATCTGATCTACTCTTTTAACTGGAGTTTCTATAGGTCTTCTCCACACATGACCAAACCATCTAAGATGCGATTCTACCATCTTTTTCACAATAGGTGCGACTCCAACTTTTTCTCTAACATATTCATTTCTCATTCTATCTTGTTTGATATATCCATTTATCCAACATAACGTTTTCATCTCTGCAATATTGACTTTATTCTCCTGTTGGCTTTTTAATACCCAGCACTCAATCTCATACAATATTGTTGGTCTTATAATTGTACAGTGAAATTTACCTTTAAATTTAAGCAATACTCTTCTATCTGTTACAACACCTGAAGCATTCCTCCATTTCATCCACTCTGCTTGAATCCTATAATTTATCTTTCTCTATTTGCCCATCTTGTTGTACGATGGATTTAAAATACCTAAACTGAGTGACTTGCGGTATGGTGTGTTCTCTTATTTTCACTTCTACGATAGAATTAGTGCACCTTTTTCTAAACTTACATTCCATATATTCTGTTTTACTTCTATTTAAACGAAATCCATGTGTTTCCAAAGCTAGTTTCCATATCTCTAATTTCTCATTTATTTCCTCTCTCAACTTTCCAATTAGAATTATATCATCTGCAAAGAGCATGCATTGTGACACTGGTTCTTGAATATGTTCAGTAAGCACATCTAAAATTAAAGTAAAAAGATAAGGGGTCAGAGTTGACCTATGATGTATGTCAATAATTATCGAAAAATTTTCGGTGGGCCTACTTTGTGTTCTCACACTACTCTACTAATTATATTTTATATTATATAAGTGACTTAGGATATTAGAAATAGTTTATGTTGCCTCGACTAAAACTCTTTGCTGTAAATGTTTGGCCACATTTCCTTGATTTCAAACATCATCCAGTTTTGTGGCAACAAGGGCCTGTGCTTTAGTCATAGTACTTGTAAGGCCCCAATTAAGCTGGTCTTTGACTCTTCGCCAAATGTTTTCTATCTTAAATATATACTTCATCATTTTCCATTTATTGCCTTTGGGGATACTCATAAATGTAACTATTTGGTTCTTAGATCATGCCTTTGGCATATTGAATGGAAACGGTTGTGAGGACAGTGAAGTGCATATTGAATCAGGATCTGCTGTGGAGATGACGAGTAATGCAGAGCACTTTAAATATCCACCTAAAGATAACAGTGCTATGGCATTTTATGGGAGCTCATCAACATCCAAGCAAGTTGTTCCATCTGCAACAATCAATCGCCTCATTTGGTTAGTATTTTATACAAAGTGTCTTTTGATGCCAACTAGGACTGTTGGATCTTGTCAGTATTACTCCTGTTTTTGTTTTCAGTACCTAAAGTTCATACAAATGTGTGCATGTGGTATGTTTAACTTACACCTGACTTGAAACTGATATATCATTTCATTGATTTACAAGTTTCATGGAACTTGTTATTCATTCAACTCAATTGGCATGTAGATCCACATTGTTCTCATTATGTGTGTAACAAGATCATTCTTTAGGAACCATCTCTACACATGGTTGAAATTTATTTCTCTTGTAGATTGATGCTGTCTTTAGGTTCAATAACTTCTGATAACTGGTTAGTGTGACTTTTGGCATGCATGGTGGATATTAGGAGTTACAATTCAAAATTGGGTTTAATTAATGATAAAGCCAATGGAAGATGTATAAAACTAGTTTATCATATACATCTGGGGTTGAAGACACACCAATGTGTTTGTGCAATGGAAAACTTGCTCTTACTTGTAATATTCTTAGTGTTCTTGCTTACTGCATATTCTGGTCAATAAGAAAGCAATAGAGGGTTAGATTTGTATTTATTTCTTTAATTCTTCAGCTCTGAAATTCTCAAAGAACTGACTTTATGCTCTCCAGATGTTCATATTTATTCAACTTTACTTTTGCGGTGCGTCGTTAGTATTTGCATTTGAACTAACCTTTTTCTGTGGTATTCAAATTATATATAGGGATAATCACTTGCCAGATGAGGATCCAACTGCTCATTTCAACAAAGATTTGGACGCTGAGGTCATTATGCATCTTTGTAGGAATTTTATATTGATTGACAATTTTTCATGACCTTAATTTTTGCTTCTTGCATATTATCCTGATGCAGGCTACTAAAAGGCAAAATCAAAGTGAGATAAATCATCTTAAATTCATGCTGGTAGTAATTTTTCAGTTTCTTTTATGCTTTCGTAAATCTTTCCAATGTTTGCTTAGAGTGGTTGTAAAGCTAAGTTATTATAATTATATTTTAAATGGTGTTTCATGTGTAGTACCAGAAGGAGTTAGAGCTTTCTCAGCTGAAGGAACAGATTGAGAAGGAAAAGGTAGATGGTTTCTCATCTCTTCTCCCTGTAGATAAGTTTATACTGTTTTTGGTAACAAATCCCTTATGCACAAATTGTTCTTGCATCCAGCTAGCTTTGTCTGTCTTACAAACCAAAGCAGACGAAGAAATCAACAAAGCCAGAAAACTTATCTCTGAAAAGGATGCAGAGTTACATGTTGCTGAAGAAAGCCTTTCAGGACTAAAGGAGGTAAAACATCTGCCTTTCTTGTGGACTTTTAATTTACTGATGCAGTCAGAGCATCTTTCAATAGCTTGGTCACGTGGTTACCTTTGTCACCACATGAAATGGCTTTAGATTTGAAACTGTTTACGAATATTAGAGTAATTGACTATGAAATGAAACACTTGATTTAGTGCATTAGGACATTTCTAAACTTATGGTCCTAAAATGAATTCTTAATGAGATCAGCATAAGACCATCACATCCCTAACTTTATGGAGCTTTGCTTTAGTTCTCCAGCAAAATGTTGAAGCCAATGGTGGACACAACTTTCATCACAAAGAAGCACTAGTAGTAGCATATTTAATTTCTATGTTTAAGAAAGAGTTTTGGTGGTCCACCAAGTTTTGACACTTCCACATGTTGTGAACATTTCTTAGTTGGATTCAGATTTTAATTAGCCATTTCATCATTTACTTCGATAACTGCATGGTGATAGCAGTAATTCATTTTCCTATGAAAGAGGTGATGCTCCTATTGATATCCATAATTTTATGGGATTAAAATTTGTATAACTGGTGATGGCACTGTGGGCCCTTATACTTTCAGGTTCAGATTGAATTCTGTGGTGATGGTGACAATGTGGAGGTGGCTGGTAGCTTCAATGGTTGGCATCACAGAATTAAAATGGATCCTCAACTACCATCAACAAGTGTCATAGAGCCCACTGCATCAAGGTTCTTAATATTTTTCTGATAGGGGATTCATGTATTATTCTCAGGCGTTGAAGTTGATGTTTCACTATTAACCAACTTACCATCATCTGATTATATGTTCCTTTCCATTGTTTTATTCCCATTATTGGTTGGATAAACATTTGCACAAGTTGTGACATTTAATTCTAGATCTAAGGCTTGAGACTCTGTTGATAATTTTCCCTCTGGGCCCAAATGGTGGTTGATCTTGAGCTAATCTTAGTTCCAGTAGAACTTAGGCAATTTGGTTGGCTAGAGTCTATATAATTAATTAACATGATGAATCATATAAAAATGGCTGCTACATGAGAGGAAAGATACAGTGGTCTTTATTTAGATGACAATTCATCTTTCTTTCTAGAAAAAAGTGCAGATTTATGCCTTAAATGTAGGGTTAAGTATGAAAGTATCATTTCAATGAGTTGATTATCAGAGTTAGCCAATGTCTTTTGGGATGCAGAGCAAACACACCTCTTTGCGTATCTTCATAAATATTGCAGCATAAAAACATTAGACTAATATTTGAACAAGTGAACCTGTCTTAAAGATAATGATGATATCTACTGATTATTGTAATATGTCCAGGAGATCTAGACTTTGGTCAACAGTGCTGTGGCTTTATCCTGGTGTATATGAGGTGCGTGCTTCTTCTACATATATGGTTAAGATATTGGCATCCTTCATATTCACAACTAGATATAATTAATTAGTTCAATGATGGTATAGTTGCAGTATGTTTTTAGGAGATATATTTCTCGATGCCTGAGTATGAGAACATGTCCTTTTAGAAGGTTGACTTTCAGATATTCTAAAAGAAATGTGTATTTTTCTTTGGCCACTAAAAGTGACATATATCAAGAAGCTTGTTGAGCGTGAATGCATGGAATTGAGTCTGCTTATATGCTCTAATGGAGAGTTCTTTCTTTTATTATTGTTTCAAAGTGTATTTCATAGGCGTCTACTATATTGTTTTTCCATGCCATTTTTTTATAAGTAAATTGAGATGATAGTTGTTCTCTGTCATTGTAAACATCTCAAACAGACTAAGCTTATATTTTGAACTACACTATGATAAAGGTTTATATTGATCCGAAGTCCAAACTCATAATATAAAAAATTGAGTAATACTTAATGTTGTAGAGATGAGAATGTTATATTGGATGAGTGGATATACGAGACAAGATAGAATTAGAAATGAATGTATTAAAGAGAAAATTGAGATCGTATCTATTGTGAGAAAGATTGTATAATCGTATCTTAAATGGTTTGGGCATATATAAAGAAGACCTATAGAAGTCCCAATAAAAAAAAATAGATTAGATGAATGGTAGTTTAATAGTTAAAGGTAGAGGGAAACAAGAAAAGAATTATAGGCGAAACTATTAAAAAAGATTTAGAGTTAAATAGTTTGTCTAAAAACATTATTCATGATAGAATTTCATAGCGTCATTTGATCTATATAACTGATCCACCTAATAAAAAAAGGCTTGTTGTTATTATTGTTATTGTTGATATTGTTGTACTCTAGAAAGTATATCTTGTGGGCCTATTGTGTATAAATGAAATTGGTGTTGTCCTTTGCAGTTTTAACTTTCATTGAGTATATTCATTGAATATACTTTTCAGTTACCAGTGGGGTTAATCATTTTATACTCCCCCTAAGGTATCCTAATTATAATTGAGTCCTTTTTTAACGGACGCCAAATTGGAAGTGGCCTTACTCATGTTAACAAACTTGGACATGGAGAATTTTAATTCAAAGATTTATTTTATTAATTAGCCAAGAAATAATCTGTTGAAGAAACATAACTATCATGACCCAAAACTCTAGGTCATGATTGATGCATAGGCTAAGCCACCCAGGACTAGCTTAACTTAGCCAGCCTAAAGAAACATGTTCACTTGGACCAAAATCAGTTATGAACATCACCATAACATTTCCACTCTTTAAAATCACACACACACACACACACATACACACACATATCATTTCTCAAAAACACTTTAGCAATTGGTTGAAATCTGGCAGCACCTCTCTTGGAAATTGGACATGTCCAAACCATACAACCAGTCATAATCAGCAACAATACACTTTCACAATATCACCAACAACTCAATAATAACACAATTTCTGAAAACAAAATCTATGTAACATCACAAGGGCCACCACAAGGCCTACAACACACTGCAATACCCAAACAACCCAAAATAACAAGACAACTAGTAGCCACTACATCTGGAGTATGACACAAGCATCAACTAACCAAAAGGACATACCCAACACATCTACGAAGTACGCAATTCCAAGAACACCTCCCTCTACTAGCTACTGATCTTAAATAAATGAATAAAGGATTGGGTTAAGTCACTACGGACCTAGCAAGTGTATAAAATACAGTGCACAGAGAGGGAAACAAATGCACATTAGAGTTTTTAACAATTGAGTATTTAAGTAAAATAAATAAACCATGTTATATTTTATAATTTTAACAAGGATAGACCAAGTTACTTAAACCGTAAATTCCTCAATTTAAGAACACAACTTTAAATTGGGAAAATCTATCTAGAATGGTCTCAAGGAAAGAACCAGAACCACCCTCGAATGCCGTTACATAGTGTACATGTCACAATTAGTGCCACTATACTTTTATGGTAGAATCACATTGTGTCACTGCACTTTCATCACAATATCATGTACTGCCATTGCACATTCATAACAATATCACATAGTGCCATTGCACCTTATATCACATCTCAACTAGGTACTACTAGAATGTTATCTTTGCTAACGGCTACACATCTTAACCGGATTCCCATTCACCACTTTTAAATGACAAATAAATTAAATACACAAGAGAAGTTGGAAAGAGTTTAACAAAATACAATTTGGGGTCAACTATAAATCAGTTTTATAAAAACAATTAAAAAAAAAGAGTTAAAGGAAACTAAAATAGAAACAATAAGTTAATGAAATAAATAAGAAAGAAATTTGTAACTAAAGCACCTTTTAGGAAAATAAAGATAGTTTAAAGAGAGAAATAACACCATAAAATTAGAGATTTCCACCATATGTTTTACTTCATACATATAGAAACACTATTATCACTTTGTGCATATAAGAACACCACTATTTCCACTTCTCATCTCATCACAATATTCACATTGCACATATCTCATACATTGATCTTTATCCATAATTTGCAGTAACTCATGGGATTTATTTATCAAATTATTACTACATTCTCTACATATTAATTACATCATACAACATAGTTGAGGGTCTTAAAATCCAAGATTTTTCCCCATTAGAACAATAGAACGTGAAATTCAGAAAAATGAAAGTTGGTCAAGAAAACATAATGAAAGAGTGAAAAGAAAGGTGCTACTTTGCTATTTATTTACTTACTAATAAGGATCGATAGTAAAGGTCCTCTCTCTAACCAACTCAAGATAGAATTCTTGTTGAAGGTGTGTCCTCGATACCACCTAAAATCACATTCAATATGAAATTTACAATTTAGCTTCTAAATCAACTTCTACTATCATCAATTTATCTAAATGCGTCTTCTAACACCTAAAGCCCTAATTTCTTGTCATCACTAGAAACCTTAGATTTTAGGTTTTTCAATTTAAGCTTCCATAGTTTAAATTGGGTTTAAAACTTACCTTATAGAGCTGGGAATTAGAGATTAATGTGTGGGTTTCACACTTTGGAAGTTCACCAACTAAAACCTCAAATTGAGAGCTCCTACTCACGGCCAATATGGAAAGAGGAAGAGCTGCAATAATATTCAAGCTTTAACTTAAGATGGAAGAGAAGATAAATGGAAGGAAGAAGATGAAGGGAGAAGAAGAAAAACAAAGTTGGTGTGATGATATTTTAGGATTTGGGTAAAATTGCACTTTGGCCATTAAAAGTTTTAAGACATTTCAATTAAGTCCCTAATGTATTTCAATTAGGTCCTTCTCTTTGTTTTTATTTTTTACCAATTTCTTCTTCAATGTTTTCTATCCCTAAAGTGATTTATTTTGCATTGATAAATATTATTTCTATTTCCATATTTTAATTATTAGGCACAAGGGACCTGTTTGAAAATTTTAAAAATTTTAGGATATCACCATAAGCCTCAGCTTTACTTGGTAACTCTACTAGTAGCAGTAATTATTTGCTCTGTCCTTCAGTTTGGGTCTTCCTATTGGCTTTCCTTTGTTCTTTCTATGGGCTTGGGGCCTTTATGCTATTTGCTTCTTCTGTGCGCTGGCTGTTGGAATAGGTTTAGATGTTTGTTAATTAATTGTTAACCTTTTGAGGTGAAGAGCATAAGCAGTTTAAAACTTCAGTAACTGTTTGCTGCAGATAAAATTTGTTGTTGATGGCCACTGGAGAATAGATCCTCAAAGGGAGTCACTTACAAGAGGTCATATATGCAACAACATACTAAGAGTAGATAGATAGATAATATCTGGCTCTGGTCACAAAAATTGCTGGCTGTATAAAAAAAAGGTAATATCATCATCTCCATCTTAACTGCTCTTAAATGCAATTTAAAATTGATTATTGACATTAAACTCTAAGAATCGAGCTATAGGTTTCAAATGACAATCAAAGATCCCAAATCTGTAATAGATGTTAATTGATGCAGGGTATTGTAAATTCTCAAACTAATATTGAAGCTGTTTTTGACATGGGTTGAATGCGTCTCTTTCACATGAATACCAGTTTTTCTCTCTCGCATTATCTACAGTTTCAGACAAGAAGGAATGATCTTGATCTCAACTTTTTCTCTAATTTTGTGCTAGAATGGTGTCTTAATTCAGTAGTGGATAACTACTGGGGCTATATATAGTCTGTGTTTTCAGGACTATTAAAATTTTGTACCCAAGGTAACTCCATCCCTAGATGTTAGTGGTTGAAATGGTTGAAATATTCGCCTTCCCATCTCTTAAGCATCTATTTGCACAGTATCCAATTTATGCGAATGATATGTGTCAAACAGTAGGACCGATTAACTTATTTGTGGTGGATTGTTTTAGGCTACTAAAGAGTACAATGGCTAATTGCTGGGAATTTCTACTCGATGCCATTTGATGAACGAGTCACTTTTGACAGCAATGTGGACGCAAGGGCGCATGGAAGCATGCAAGAATGAGCGGAATCTAGTTGTGGATGCCTTTTAGTACCATCCTGTTTGTTTGTACGTAAAATTTAGGCAAATGAGATATGGAGATCATGACATCATCGAGATTGTACAGGTAGCCAGAAAATAGGAAGGAAATGATAGTTCCCTAATTTTTTTTCCATTTTTGGTATTATTCATCTTTTTTCTTTTCGGTGATCTTAAAAGTCACAACAACCATATATCAAAATAAAAGTTCGTTGTGCTGTGCTCGGTAACTTTATGGTAGCGTTATTCTTTCCTGAATAGCTTCAAGTTGCATTTCCTTTCTATTTCGGTTGAATGAAAATTATACTTACACTGTCTTCACCCTGACGCATACCTGAATCTGAGGCCTCTTGGGAAAAATTTCCTTGAACAGAGGAAATAAAAAATAATAGGGAAAAGGGTAATTGCAAGAATTGCCGGGGTTATACATTCTTATATGGACACCCTCCGGTCAATCCCAAAAAAATAAAACGTTTCGGCCCGTTTGATTCTATGGTAACAAACTGAAAGTGAAACAGAATTCGCGTACAAACATATTTGGTTTCGAGATCTGATGATGGAAACGGAAAGTGGTATTATTGTGTACTTTCTTTTAGTTATGCGTCATATTTGCTTGACGTTTTTCAAGTAGATTCAGGGCCGTTTGTTTAAGTTTAAGAAAAAAGTAATTTTTAATTTAATTAAAAAAGTGATTTATTATTTAGAGATTTTTATAAAAAATAAAAATTATTAATATTTGGTTACAATCGTAAAAAGTACTTTTTACTTAAAAAGTGACTTTTAATTTTAAGAAGCTAATTACAATAGCTTTTTCAAATAATTAAAAATCTGATTTTTTTTAGATTCTGATTATTTTTAAAATCTTAAACAAATATCTTAAAGTTTTATAAAAATACTTTTTTTAAAGAAAAAAGTGATTTTTGTTTAAAAAAAACTTAAACAAATGGGCTCTTAAACAGATTTATACATTTTTGCCTTTTCCATTCACTCCACTCCATTGGTTTCTATTTTATATATATATGTATAAATAATATTTTATATTTATATTATATATATTATTATAAAAAAAGTAAAAATTTACCTGACCCTGCTGATTGCCACAATAAATTATATATACATATTTATATACAATATTTTATTTATATTTTATATCTAATATAAATATAAATGTATATTAAAATATAAATAATATTATAATATATAAAATTTATTATTATTTAATTATTTATTGTATAGAGTAAAAATAATAACATTACTTTTTTAAAAAATAATAATAATATTTAAATTTTATTAAAAAATTAATTAATAAAAAATATATTTTTAAAAAATAATAACATATTTTTAATATTAAAATTAATAATATATATATTAAAAATTTTAAAAAAATTACTGACTAAAAATTAGACGATGATATGTGACCAATTATATCGACTGTCATTCGTTTGATGATGCATTGTCATGTTATATAGCAATATATCATCATACATACATATATATATATATATATATATATGGGTGGAGCAAGGCTACCCACACATACATAACATACACATATAATATTTTTTAATATATATTATTTTATATTTTAAAATATATAATAATATAATATATAAATATAAATATAATTAAAAAATATTTATTATATTTGTATTTATTATATTTAAATCAATTAATATATATTAAAATAATATCTATAAAAATTTAAAATAAATAATCATATTTATTGTATTAAAATAATAATTTATAAATAATTTCTTAAAAAATAAAATTTAATTAATGCAAAGAATACATTTTTTTAAAAAAAATTTAAAAAATAAATTTTAATTGAAGTATAAATTAAATTAAAATTATTTTATTATAAAAACATAGTTATATATAAAAATATTTTGTTTAGAAATTCTATTAAAAAAATTTATTATACAAAATAATATACATATATATAATGTTAAAGACATAAATTGAAAAAAAAAAATATTTTGCCACCATATTTTGGTTATTTTATTTTATTTTATTTTATTTCTTATAATTAAAAATTTAAATATAAATATACTGTTTTATTCATATTAAATACACAATTTTTTATTATATTATATTTATTATTATTATTTTTAATCATTAAACTTTTTATGTACGAGGCTAACTTAGAAAAACAAAAGTTCGGGTGAATGCTATTGAGCCCAAGGCCCATGAACATAGCACTGCACTGGAGGAGCGTGTTGAAACCACGTGGAAGGCTGGAAAGGTGTATTCTGCTTATAGGCGTGTTTCTTTCCTCGCCGTTCCACTCTCGTCTTTCTCAGTCTCGAGCCTTTTCACCTGCTCCCACCAGAGTCACTTTCAACAGTCTCGAACTGAGCTCGAGAGCCACCAACCCATATCATCTTTTTACCCCATTCTTTGTTTACTCATGGCGATGGTTAGTGCTTCTGCTGCTTGTATTCGTCTCAGAATTCAACATCCTCTGTTGTCATCTTCATTTCTCAAGGCACCATCTCAATCCAATTATCCCTTGGCATTAGCTCCTGCGACAACAAGATCAAGGAGACCTGCTCTTCGCAGCAAGTGTTTTGTGGCAAAGGAGGAGTTTCCCGAACCTGTTTCTCAAGCCGAGGAAGAAGTAGAATTGCGAGAGAACAGCGAAACTCTCTTATACTCTTTCTCTCCGCTGCCATTGTTGTACGTGGCTGCTCTGCTACCTGGAGGTATTTTAATTATCTCTATTGCTTTGACTTTTCTGCTTTGCATTTCCTTTCAGGACTGACTGTTTCATTCTCTTTCTTTCCTCATGACATTTTCTCATGGTTTGTTCAATAAAATCTCAAGTTAATCTGATGCCTGCTTGGTTCAGTTTGGCTAAGAATCCCAATCTTTTAGTTGCCAAAAATGTCGTGGTTGATGAAATTCAAGCCAAAGATGAGAGTACAGTATGATTATATTATTTTTTATGATAAGTTCCAATGTTGATAACAGCTGGGGCTGTGCGATCTGTATTTGGGCCTTTTGTTGAGCTTGTCAAGTCATGGAGTCTCCCAGACTGGCTTGTGCATTGGGGTCACCCTGGCAACATGGTATTTCTATATGCTTTTTCTGGCATACCCTTATCTATTATAGGAACTTTAAATCTTTTCGATTACCACAAACGTGACAATCATCTTTTCTACGTTAATTCACTTGCAGGCGGTTGTGCTCTTTGCCATGGGTGGCTATGGAACCTATCTAGGTTTCCGCATACGTTATTCTGATGATGTGGTAGATATCTCATGGCAATTTTACAACTTACCTTCATAGTTGCCATGTAATTACAATTAGCTTGAATTATTTAGTGTTTATTTTCTTGAATAATTTCAGGAGGAAAAGGCTAATGCCAAGGACTTGCACCCGAAGCTTTTAGGTGGTATGTTTTTCTTCTTTGCGTTGGGAGCTACTGGAGGAATAACATCTCTACTAACGTCAGATAAACCTATTTTTGAGAGGTAACCAGCAAATATTTTTTTTCTCTCACTTTCGTCAGAGTTGATATTATTGATTGTTCAAAGTTGTCCTTTCACGAGTTTTTTTAATTTATTTGCAAATTTTGTTTTAGAAGTTTATCTTTTGAAGTATATACTCTTTACGCCATCTCATGTAGCTGTTTTTTATTCTTCTCTATGCAGTCCTCATGCTGTTACAGGCGTCATTGGCCTTGCTCTGTTGACAATACAAACCATATTGCCTGCACTATTTGAGGTAATTGCTTTCAACAAGTCTTGCTGTCGACATTTCCGAGAGCCAAATTAACGTATACAGCCAGAACCTAGCAGCTAAATGATGTACAGAATGGTGTTTAAAACTTGAAATCGCCTTCTTATTTATATGAACTTAAGCTCATTTTTTCCCTCTGTTTCTCTTATTTCTCGAACTATATGCAGGGGAATCCTGGACTAAGGAATGTTCACGGCATCTTGGGTAGTGGTATTATGACGCTTTTTCTTATTCATGCCGCCCTGGGACTTCAATTAGGCCTCAGTTACTAATTATAACACGGATTGATCGTGCATTGTTATTCTGAGCGGTTATTTTTCATTTTACTATGTGGTGTACTGTGTACATTCTTTCCTACACGTGGTTCTTAACTTCAATCTGGAATGAGACCTTGAAGTACCAGGATGTGTGATTCTCTTCTAACATTTTGTTTAATTTGAAGTCAAACTTGGTTACTGATCTACATATGAGGATAAATGCTAATACTCATACTGCAAGCGGTTTCACATCACAGGATACAAATAAGAGTATAGTCAAAACAACGTATAATAAGGGGTTGAATAAGATTCCGATCACAGTTTTTGAGTTGTCAGGGCAACTTGTAGTTAAGAGGTTATTAATAATTGAGTGAGCAACCAATGTGAGCAGAGAGAGATACCAGAGACCAACAATTGTAGCATCATTATAGATTGTACTATTTGTCACTTGCCAGGATTTTATTTGCTCCCCTGTTCTATTTCATGTTGCGTATAATTATCTTATCATACGGAGTATAGTGAATGGCGGGTCATTTGATAACTATTGTTAGCAATGCTGCAGATAAATAATAAGTGCGCTATAATTTCGTTAACCGTAATACGAAAGTTACAATAACCTGTAGCACCTCTTACTTACTGCTAGTCTTACACATTTGCAACACCAATGATTTGGAACAGTAATAGTAGCCAAAAAAAAAAAGATTTGGCACAGTACTGCTCAAGGCCCTGGCTCATATATATTTATATATAAAGTAGTTTTTGTTTTTGTTCTTTTTCATCAAGGCATAGAACGAATAGTTTATAGACCTTTTCTTTTTTTTTTTTTAAGTAAGTTTAAAGACTTACTAATTATCAGAATCTCATTTGATGAGAATTTTATTAGTTGGACTTGGACTAGTTTAATATTTTACTTTTAGATATAGAAATTAGTATGTGCTTAATTAGAGCCACTTTTTTGGACCCCTAAATGTCAATAACTGATGAGTCGCGGTCTATATAGTGGTAAGGCTAAAATACTAAAGTTACATATGAAGTTACGATTGGATATTAGGCGTGAAATGAAATATTTATAGAGTTTAAAAATGAAGATCAGACAAATCAGATGAGATGTCATGTGATTAAAACTTGAGAAAAATGCTACACAACACAAGCCACAAAAAATAGAAGGAGCGAGTCATACGTCGGTTTTCCCTCTTCCAAAACTTAAGGTATATATATACGTAAAACAATTATCCCCCTCCCTTCTTCTTGATCCAATTTCTCACGTTTCGCACTCTTTTGTCTCAAACAAAGTCACTCGGTACGTACCTCCCTCCCTCTCCCTCTCTGTGTCTTGACACAAATCTAGTCTCCTAATTCAATCTATCATATCCAAAGTTCAATGTGCTATTGCTTTGTGGTAATGAGATATTGGATTTAGATCCTCATTATCTCTCGTTCATAAAATTCATGTCTCTGTATTTAATTACCGTTCGGATCTAGCATTTTTTGCTTCTTATGATAAATTGTCATCTTTTTTCTGGTTCTTATTATATCTGCATTTTGTGTGTTTTCCATGCGATTTTCTTACCATTGTCAATTTACACATGCTCTGCATTTTGTCAATTCTAGATCTGTTTTTCTCAGAGATCTGGTATGCTGCTTAGATTTCGTATGTTTGCTGCAACATCTGTAGATCTAGCTTATCTATTGTCACTTGTGTTGTCTGCGAATCTCACTTTTTCATATTGGTTATCTTTGAACGGTAAAGTAACAGGAGAATAGAAATTGAGAGAATGGGAATTACAGATGAATTGGCTATGTAGAATCAATATTATCTTATTGGGAAAGTTGAAACCTTAAGAAATATAAACTAATCCGTGCTCACGGCTACCTGAAATGCTGATAACTAATGAGCTATGTTTATAAATTGGTAAGGCTAAAATGCTAAAGTTACAAATTTAGATTCATTCAAGACTCTCATGCTCGTTCATGTTCTTCACAAATTTAATTTTTTTTTCTTGGAGAGGGAATAGATCCCTTATCAAAGAGAACATCAAGAACATGAGCATTCTTTTAACGTAAAGAAATCCATTTCTCTAAAGTTACATATTAATTATTACTTGGACTAGTTTAATGTTTTACTTTTATACATATAAACCAATACGTGCTTAATTAGGCCACCTCAAAGCAACAATGACTAATGAGCCACAAGCCATATAATAATTACGCTAAGATACTAAAGTTACATGTAAAGTTATAATTGATATTGAAGCCACAAGCCATATAATAATTACGCTAAGATACTAAAGTTACGTGTAGTTATAATTGATATTGAAGCCAGAAATGTAATATGCATCTATTTGAAAATGAAGATAGAATTACAAACGTGAGATATAATGTAGTTAAGAATTGGAAAAAAAAAAAAAACGTAGCACAGCACAAGCTACAAAAGATAGAGGAAGCGAATTATTTGTTGGTTTTCCTTCTCTTCCAAATCTTAAGGGGTGTGTGTGTGTGTGTATACATATTATTGTCATCCTCGTCCCTTCTTCTTCTTCCAATTCCTCACATTTCGTGATCCTTTATCTCAAGCAAAATCACCTGATACGTGCCTCTCTCTCCCCCCTCCTCTTTCTTTTCACGCTAATCTATTCTCCTAATTCAATCTACCATATCCAAAATTCAATGTGCTATTGCATTGTAATAATAAGATTTTGGATCTAGATTTTCATTGTCTCTCGTTCGTAAAATAAATCCATGTCTTTGCATTTAATTACCATTCAAATCTAGGTAAAATTCTTACTGTTCCTATTGGTCTATTGACCTAAGTAAAATTTATTAACTCAATTTGATTATTCTTTTCTATTCTTAAAAACCTTCCCTAAGCCGTGAATTATCTTATGACTCATAGATCAAGTAGATGGATTTTTTGAAAAAATTGCTAAAGTAATAAATGATCTCTTTTTCCATCGTGAGATGATCCCCAAACATGCTCTTTTTGTTTCATAAAAAAGTCTTATTCTTGAATCTTGTTCATGAAATTGTGAACAACAAACAGGTTTATATATTCTTCTAATTTTAATGTGTAGAAAAGTATATATTCTTGGGTTATCTATATTTAAAAGAAGAAGTAAAAAAAAAATTATAATAACTTTAGCTCTTAACAGCTATCATTACACCCACCATGATTGGACATATGATTGTTATTCATAAAGGATAAGAACTTTCATCTATTTAAATAATAGTTCATAGACTACGTTATAAATTAGGAGAATTTTCGCCTGTTTTAAACTTTGGGGATGAAATTGATAATAGATCTCATCATTAATTTAGTAATTAAGAAATTATTCAAAATAATTTATTATTCATTACAACAACAAAAATCTAATTTATTAGAATTTATGTAAATCTAAACACTAAAAATATAACGTAAAATTTTAAAATATCAATATATTTTTGTTTTATTTATATATTTTATATTTTATTTACATTTCATATATCATTTATATTATATATATAATATATTATTCTTATATATTTTTTATATTTAATTATTGTTGAAATCTAGGTAAAATTCCTAGTTATCTTTATTATAGATAACTTGGACAAGTTTAATATTTTACTTTCAGATATATATATATATATATATATATATATATATATACTAGCACGTGTTTAATTTGTGGGCCCTGAAGCAGTGATGGCTAATGATGAGCCACAGTTCAAATAGTAATTAGGCTGAATTGCCAGAGGAACATGTGAAGTTGTTGGCAAAAATTTTAAAAATAAAAAATTATATGTGAAGTTAGAATTAGATACTGAGGCGTGAAATACTATGTGCGTGAGTTCGAAAACAAAGGAGAAATCACGCGAGATGTCCTATGACTCGGGAATTTGAGAAGTGTGTGTTACAAGTTTACAACACAAGCCACAAAAGATAGAGAGCGAGTCCTCCGTCGGTTTCCCTCACTTCCAAATTATAAGGTATATATATAGACACAGACACACACACATACATAACACTTTAGCATTCCTCGGTCTCAAACAAAATCACCCGGGTACTTACCTCCCTCTTTCACGAGTTTCCTAGTTCAAACCATATCCAAAATTCAATGTGCTATTGCATTATAGTAATAAGGTTTTGGGTCTACATCTTCACTGATTCTCATTCTTAAATTCATGTCTCTGCATTTAATTGCCGTTTAGATCTAGCATTTTCTGCTTCTTATGACAAATGATTATCTTTTTTTTGGCTCTTCTTTCGTCTGCATTTTGTATGTTTTCCATGCGATTTTGTTACCATTGTCAATTTAAACCTGCTCTGCATTTTGTCAACTTTGGATCTGTTTTTCTAGGAGATCTGGTATGCTCCTCAGATTTCCTATGTTTGCTGCAGCATCAGCAGATCAGCTTATTTGCTGTCTACCTGTGCTGTTTGTGAATATCACTTGTTCATATTGGTTGTCTTTGAACGCTAAAGTAACAAAAGAGAATGGAAATTCTGAGGGAAGAGAATTATAGATAAATTGGCTATGTGGAAACAAAATTATCTGCTCGGGGAGTTGCAACTAAGCAGACGCATTGTTAAATCTTGCTTTATTCATGCCTATAATTTATATGTATGTCTTACTGACTTTAGTTTGTGTGGCCTTTGATTATAAAATCGATTAAAGCTGAAGCTGTTTCTTTTGTATGTGTTTGATATTTCATGCTCTGTTTTACCCATCATGGTCATTTGACAACCTGTAAAACTGCACATTAGCATTATTTTTATGAACAATGAAATGTATACGGGCAAGTGAAGCTAATTAATTGATGAGGTAACCCCGTCATAATGTACATGTACATGGTATCTGCATTGGTCAAGCACAGCCGGCTACAGAAAATTTTAGGATTTACCTTATGGAAAAAGAACACTGCTATAAACATTTGTGTTTACTTCCTTGCAATAACGAAGAAGAAATAGACATATTGATGTATAGTATAAATCATACAAAAGTAATGACATTGAGCAACTTATTGATGAACCATATTAAATGTAAAACTCATGTATTACAGCCACCTTTATTGATACCATTTCTGCAATTCGAGTTTCTAGTTTCATATTCTCACGTCAAGTAGCCATAACTCGTTCAAATAGGCGATTGACATATCTTTTTTCATCTTTTCTATTGGAACACCAGAGATGGACACCTTCCTTTTCACCTCTGAATCTGTCAATGAAGGCCACCCTGACAAGATCTGCGACCAGGTTTCAGATGCCGTCCTGGATGCTTGCCTGGAGCAAGACCCAGATAGCAAAGTTGCGTGCGAGACCTGTACAAAAACTAACATGGTAATGGTGTTTGGTGAGATCACAACTAAGGCTAAAGTGGACTACGAGAAAATAGTTCGTGACACTTGCAGAGGCATTGGATTCGTATCAGCTGATGTTGGTCTTGATGCTGATAACTGCAAAGTTCTTGTCAACATCGAGCAGCAGAGCCCTGATATTGCTCAAGGAGTTCATGGTCATATGAGCAAAAAACCTGAGGAGATTGGAGCCGGTGACCAAGGTCACATGTTTGGCTACGCCACTGACGAAACGCCTGAGCTAATGCCACTTACTCATGTTCTTGCTACCAAGCTGGGAGCCAAGCTTACCGAGGTCAGAAAGAACAAGACATGCCCATGGCTGAGGCCTGATGGTAAAACCCAAGTGACTGTTGAGTACAGGAACGATAATGGAGCCATGGTTCCTATCCGTGTGCACACGGTGCTCATCTCAACTCAACATGATGAAAATGTCACAAATGATAAGATTGCTGCAGATTTGAAAGAGCATGTAATAAAACCTGTGATCCCCGCTGAATATCTTGATGACAAGACTATCTTCCACCTCAACCCCTCTGGTCGATTTGTGATCGGCGGACCCCACGGAGATGCTGGACTCACTGGAAGGAAGATCATCATTGACACCTATGGCGGATGGGGTGCTCATGGTGGAGGCGCCTTCTCCGGCAAGGATCCAACCAAGGTTGATCGGAGTGGTGCATACATTGTTAGGCAGGCAGCGAAGAGTGTGGTGGCTTCAGGGCTTGCCCGACGCTGTATTGTGCAGGTTTCTTATGCAATTGGCGTGCCAGAACCACTGTCTGTTTTTGTGGACACTTACAAAACTGGAAAGATTCCAGACCAGGATATCTTGGCTCTGATTAAGGAGAATTTCGACTTTAGGCCAGGAATGATTGCCATCAATCTTGACCTCAAAAGAGGAGGCAAATTCAGGTACCAGAAGACTGCTGCTTATGGTCATTTTGGACGAGATGACTCCGATTTTACTTGGGAGACCGTGAAGCTGCTTAAGCCCAAGGCTTGAGCTAGCATGGCATTTCTAAACGTGGTTATTATCGTAGCCATCTTTTGGTTTTGGGTTTATGGGGAAAGAAATAAAGGAGCTTCATTTCGTGCATCGATTTATGAAGTTACATTACATAGCTCTGATTATAAATTGGAGCAGAGGCGAGTTCCTCTAGGTGGACGCATTCGCAAAATAGGAGCTTGTAGCATTAGTTTGTTTTTGTTTTTACCCCTTGGAAGTTTCTTTGCTGTACCGGTATTTTTCTCCTTTTTAGCCATTGACCGTTTTGCAATCTTGAGTGATTCAAGTAAACTTGTAGTGCCATTTATATGACTTTTCCAATTCACCAATTTTTTTACCTTATGGTTTTCAATCGAACACTCGAGGAATTGTTGGCTGACGCAGAATGAGAGAAACTGCTAATAAATGCTCCATTGACAGAAGATTACAGAATTATAACAAATATCTTCAGAAATAGCTTCTTCCATTATCGTATTTTAAATTCAACTAGCCAAGATGTTGTAAAACGACACTATTAATTTCTAGGAGTGCAACCACAGGCGATCATGCAATCTCTCTTCTCCAACACCAAACATCTCATCGACCTTTTCACCATCTCGGAAAAATTGGAAGGTCGGGGTGTATCGAATGTGTTGTGTTGTTTCTGGGCATTCATCAATATCTGCGTATATGAAAGGAAGCTTTGGGAAATTATTGCTCAGTCTACAGAAAGCAGGGAGGATTTGACTGCACACGCGACACCTAGAGAAACCGGTAAACATGAGTATCAGTGATAGAGGTGGTTTTCTGCATCTCACGATGCAAAGAAAAAAAAAACTTAAGAAATTGTTGCAAGACTGATTTTATGGTAACTTCCAAATATTACGGAACCCCATTTTCAGTAAGGAGTGAGAATGGTACCATCAAACCACCGCGGTTCAGACTGTACATTAAAGTCATATGTTCAAAGAGTTCCAACATCAAACACCTTATGGTCATTCTCAAACACCAAGAATAAAAGGCAGAACTCGCAAATTGGGAAGAGGCAAAATAACCCCAAAAAAAAAAACGTTTTAAAATGATCAGTAACGTACCAAGAAGCACCATAATTGATAACAGCCTGCAAAGAATTTAGCAATAGAGAAATCAATGCCACGCATAAAACTAGGGCGTTTCCTCTGAAATATGAAAAGAACAAAAGGGAGTTAATGGTTACGGGAGATTTGGAGGATTTGAGGTGAAGAAGAATGTCGCTGAGTTCTTGGTCAGTAGAAGCGGTTTTCAAGTTGCCGTGACGATTGATGGGTAAATCCGAAGCAGTGCCATTGCCATTCAAACCTTTCTTACTGTCTTCGTTGCCCCTTTCCATTGTTTGCCCACACTCGTAGAATCCCAGCTTGAGGTTTGAGGTTGCTGAGTTCTACTAACCACACGCGGATAATCCACTTACAAAATTGTCAATTCCGTACTGTGCGCACTTATTATTTTATGATAGGCTAAAAGAGAATTTGAGATGACTTTTTTTTTTATCTTTAAAATTTGATAATAAATTTTTAAAAATATTTGCATTTATACAAATAACCCAAATTATTAGTAAACCTTTTAATTTATTAACAAAAAAGTAATATATTAGATTAAATAAATTCTTAAACTTTATTTTTTGTATAAATAATTTTTAAAAATTTTAAATTTGTATAAATAATATTGTTGTACTTTGAATTATGTATAAATAATTTTTGATATGTTATGCTTGTGCTAATAAAATAATTAATTAACTAACGACAAAAAAAAAATTTGTACATAATTTTAAGTTTGTGGGAATCCATTGGCTTATACATAATTTTGACAATATTTCAAATTTTATTCATAATCACATGCTTCAAATTGAGTTTGAATCATTTATATTTAGTAAATAAATATATACTGTGCAATTAGAGAGAGATTAAAAATAATAATAAGTAAGTAAAAAAAATTAAACTCCTTGCACATAGTATAATACTGCGAAAGATCAGAAGCCTTTAAATTCTTTTAGGCTGACTTGTATACTAAAGTGTAAATCATGTATGAGTTATGAATTTGACTTCTTAAAGAGTTGAGCTTACAATCATCCAACCATATATTAATCACAGCATTTTTTTTATGTTGCACTAAAATATACTAATGTAATGTCTTTTATGGTGTTGGTAATATTTGGTAACTGCACGTTGTTATTATTAATAATTGAGTAGCAACATATTAATTAAATATCACCATCTCGTTATAAAGTCATTCCCCATATATTGAGGAGACATTAGTAATTTGACTGATTACCAACATGAAACATCATTATCACATTACAAAATTATTACTAATTATACCAGTATACTTAATTACTTAATATGTCATAAAATACATCATTAATTAATAGTATGTTTACACACACTAATTGTTGTATACTTTAATTTATTTGAAGTGAATCAATTGATATTATTCTACATTGACCCTCATTTGATCTGTTGCAAGGGTGAAAAATCTCTCATTTAATTTATGTATAATATTTATTATACTTTTATAATTATTATTTAATGGTACTTATTTTTTTATTATTTTTTTAAAAATATAAACACAAAAGTTATTTTTTATTCTACTCACTCACTTTATATATTTTTTTCCCTCTTTACATTATTTAATCAATGAATTACAGTGATACTATCTCAATGGAATTCTTTGGATCACAAATTCACGTGCATTTGATTTTCAAACAAGCTTGTTCAGATAAATTCAACGGCAAATGAATTAAAACACCGCCCCCCCCCCCCCCCCCCCCCCAAAAATAAATAGGAAAAAAATGGAAAAAGTGCGCATATTTAGTTTTTTATTCAAAGAGCAAATGTCTACCGCCCCCTCTTCCATAGTTCCATCAAAAAAGAGGGAGGAGGGGGTTTTCTAATAGAAAGTTAAAAATACGATCTCCAACAAGTAAAGCCACATAGAATGATATGGTCTACAAGATTGTTGAATGTCATTACAGTAAACGAGCTTGCTGCTTACATGAGGTAGATTATAATAAAAATAAAAATATGCCAATTAGCAGCCAAAGCTAGTGACGTAGTAAGCGTTGCATTTTGAAAGCTTCAAATGGTGGATTTCCAATTTTTTTCCTTTAAAATTAAAAAAAAAAAACAGCAAAAGGTGCTACGAATTAAGCTAATCTTATTCAATAACAATCAGTCGGTTGAAGTCCCCTGAGGAATAAATAATGCATTGAGATCCATTCTCTCTCGCAAAAAGAATTGAAGCTTGTGTTTTATTTTGCGCCAGTTTTTTTCCCTTCTACCAAGCCAAGCCAACTTGATATTCTTCGACGTCCTTCTTCGTTCAATTGAGCAGGCATAATGTATATCTGGATTCCCAATATGATTATGAGGTGATCCCAAAACCCAAAGCCATAACCATTTGGTTCAAATCCAATATAGAGGACCAAAGAGTGTAGAATATCAACCTAATTTGTCTCGATGAAAGCACCTGGATGAAACTTTTCACATAATGCATTTACAGCTGCCTCAAGGCGTCCTTGGTCCTGCAATAAAATCGTAAGACTTGGTATTAACAGAAGAACTTACACTTGACTTTCTAAAGCAGAGCTTAGGATATCAAAGTTATGTTGTACCTTCCCTTTGAAACTTACTATCAGAGATCCATATCTAGATTTGCGGTAACAACCTTGATGGTATAAAGAAGAAACACAGCAAGAAAAAGATGAATACTGTGTCATAAACTGCTGAAATTTAAAATAATTCACAAACTTCATACCGATAAGAAGATCTGGAAATTCAAGACAAAGTTTTGATAAAGGTTGAGCGATTTCCACCTGCAGTTTAGAGATCCCAATATGAAAACAAGATGATCCCAGGAGTGAATAAAATGAGAGAAGATGCACAAAGCACAAATAGCATGTTGATGTCACATACTCAACAGAATAAATTGCACATTTATAAGCTTCTGCTGCTCTCAAACATTTGAATTTTGAAGTTAAAAGCATTTAAGAAACTACCGTACACATAATCTCTACTTGTGATACTATTTTTTTTTAATTGCAAGCAGGTAAAATATCAAATGCTGCCTACTTTAAGGCTCTATATCCTCTCCCCTATTAAAAAACATCAAAATTCCCTTTTAAAACAACAAATAACATGTAGCTCCAAAATGTGAATATTTTCTGTGTTCTCCCTTCATTATAATGGCTATCAGTTGACCCAAATTCCAGCCATATATAAAGCAAACAGTATAACAGATATTATTCAAGATGAAGAGAATGAAATCTTGCAGATTTATAATTACTGCTGGTAGCATAGTAAATAAAGTTACCACATACATCTGAAAGATCTGTTGTAACTTGCTTCAATACATATGGTTCCAGCAATGCTAACAGATCAATAGATTTTGCTAATTCAATCAAACAATCCCACTGCTTTTCCAGCTCCGAAACATTTGTTGCACTAAGAATTATCACATTTTGACACTTGATCTACAAGAAACAAACATCAGATATCAAACATTTAAAACCAGAAAGTACAACATCACATAATACGCATAAAAAAGTTGGTCACAACAGATTAATGTAAATTAAACCAATTTCTGCCATTGGTCCTCATTGTGAAATTGAACTTCTGGCAAATATCACATGTAAAGAAACATAATTATGGTTAATGAACTTCCAAAAACGTACCAAAGGCACAGACAACTTGTCATGATGCAATAATTCAGTGATGCCTTCAGGCAATTGAGCCATCTGAAAGGTGAAAGACAAATGGATCAATTTCATACTATAAGTATCATCACAAAGAAGTATAATGTGAAATGTCAATCCAAGTTTGCAAGCTGGGGCCATATTTGGGAACACAAAGGAAAGTTCTTTTGATAAGTGGGAGGTTAACCTTTTTCACTGCCCCTAAAAATACACAAACACAAGAATTTTGTTATTAGATGAGGCCAGTGGGACAAGCTCTTGGATGAGATGGTAAAGATTGGGCCTCAAAAGTTCAGATTTTGGTATTCATGCGTGCATAAGGATAAGCTATTGGATACATTATCCAAGTGCCCCTGTCAGGTAACTTTTCAGTGGGTCCAACTTTTGACATGTCCACATGTATGCAGGTGTTCCTTAGAAAACTGAATCAGAAAGCTTCTCTCTTCAATCACAATAGCATGCAGTGTAATAACAAAACACAAATATTAAGATTAATAAATAACTTTTTGTACACTAAGTTACCTCATTCTGGTCACCAGTACACTGATTACCAATAATATGCCTAAGATATTCTTCAAATTCTTCATCAGGAGCCTGCATCACAATCAAATGACCAAATGATATGAAGTTAGTGTTCTTATAAATCGGAAGCAATTAATGAGCTATGCTCACATACACTACTTAGTCAGTCAAGTCAGCAGAAGCTTGACTAAAGTCAAATTTATCTTTGCCACACAGCTTAGGAACCAATATAATATGGCAGCACATCCAGGGAATGATTTTAGTGGCCTTGAATGGAAAAATGCAACAATTGGATAAAGAAACGCACCAAACGAACACCAAAAGCCTTTGCAACACCTGCTGATGTAACATCTGAATGCAGTGGACCTACACCTCCATATATAAAGACCTACAACAGTCAGGTCAGTTTAATAACCTGAACTATCATTTCATCAAGAAATGCCATATGCAGAATTTTCATAGAATTTTTAAATTTACCAAATCATTAGTAGATTTCTGTCGCTCAACTTCTTCAGCCACAGAATCTATCTGGTATAAAAGATGCATGTCACAAATCATTAAATTAATAGATGAGGTAAACAATATTATATCGGGGTTTACATATAATTTGTTTTCTACATGTTCATAATAACAACTTCAAGTGCAGATATCTGCAAATTAGAACACTAAAATACACACAGGTAGGATGCAGATATGAACTCACGTTGTTGTGAACAACGGAAAGTTGTGACACAGACCAACCAATAGAATACAGCTTCCTAAGCAAGGAAGGTCCCAACTGATCCTCAACCACGCCAAACCTGAGCTATGAAGCAGAGTAAAACAAAAAAGAGGAAATTCTATCAAAATATATATCTATATATATATGGATCATAAAAATCATACGTGCACTTTACAGATTAGATAGATAGTCTAATAAATTTGTGAAATCTCTTAGTGGAGCATTACAAAGTAGAGCACACAAGTTCACAAAAGATACAGTTTCTGATATAACCATGTAATCCATGTAATACCAACAAATCTTACAGAATCTCATCTCCCACTGCAATAACCGATGCTGTAAGCATGCTGCTTTTATGCAAACCCAGGCTGGTCAAGCCATTGCTATCAGCAGGAAGATATCCACTAGTAGAAGATTTCTTTCTAACCCTCCCTGCCCTCTCTAATCTTCCATCGGCAAGCAAATGTGCTGGTTTAAATTTGTTTGAGGAATTGCTAATGGATAACAATGCATTGGGAACTGTGTCATAAATGCTGCCAATCGAAGTATAACTGCACAAATAAAGAAACTCTCACACACAAAAATTCCATAAATAAACTTAAATAACTAGAACTTGAAGCCATGAACTATGATGGACTAGTTGTTGCATATTGCATCAAAGATGAAGCAACCTAGAATAAATAGCCTGAAAAATTGTCAGTGAGGCTATTTGATGAAGTCCTGTTTTAAAGTTCAAAAAAGATCATAAAACTAAATGTAGCTCCTTTATGAATCCTTCACCCAATAACTCTCCAGGTTCAGATCTCAGGAAAAGGTAAATACTAAAAGGTTAAAGCATAGCATGCAAATACATTAAATCCAACAATGAAGTCTAACAAATCAATGGAGTATTACCCTTGATCATAAAGACTGCAATATTTCACCTTGCAATTTAAAAGGAAGGCCCACACATCTCTGCCATAGAAATATAAACAAGTTAAACCATTAAACTGATCCCAAATTGAAACTAAATAAAGGTATAAAGTAATCATATGATGACAACTCTCTCTAACAAAAGTAAATAACATCCTCACATTTTTAGAGAATCAAAATAAACAAATATGGAGAGAACAGACAATTCATATTTCCAAGTACCAACATTTCTTCACAAGTAATTAGGGGAAGAAAGCATAATGAGCTATTAACTGTTAGCCAGCCTTAAGGGGAACAGCAAGTTAAAAATGAAGAATCAATAGCAATTTAGTCCTTTGAAATTCTGATTACAGAGTAAGACATATAATCCACAATAAAAGAGAATAAAATAAAATATTCCTTCCAGATATCAATTAACATCCAGCTACCCTTCATTTTTTACTTAAGGCTTTCTGATTATCTTCATCTATACAAGTATAAGAAAGAGGTTGCCCAAATTTGTAAATTTATGTAATGCCTAGCCATAACATTATATATCCAAGAAGACAACCTTAACCAAAGACAAATTGAAATAGAAATATTGCCATGGTTTTTTTTGCTGAGTTTAGGGAATTAAGAAGTGTGGAAAGGGAAAAGAGATACTAGAAATAATATTTTGATATATGTAATTATGAGGAGAAAAAACTAAAAAATTATAAAACTATAAAAGAAACTATTAAGAAGGATTTAAAATTAAATAGTTTATCCAAAAATATGATCTATGATAGGACTTTATGACATCAATTGATCCATGTAGTCGATCTCACTTAGTGGAAAAAAGCTTTGTTATTATTGTTGTTGTTTGTAATTATGAGGAGGCCTGCCTAGTAGTGGTACCTATTCGCTTGACAAACAATCTCTAATCTTTATCTCTACTACTATTAATTAGAAACACCGCACATCTTATCCAAAAATATTTGTGACGACAGAGCTTACAAATTAAAGGATTCTTGGATATGTTAGCAACCACTTATATGGTTGAAAGAGAATAAGATTTCTTGAGATTTGATAATGCTTTTGTTAAAGTTCATCCATCCAGATAAGATTTCAAAAGAAATCAAGCAGCACCAAATATAAACACATGTTTATTCAGGAAAATGTAGTAAGGAGAAACAACATATAGCTGAAAGCAAAACCTGTATGACCAATCTAAAATGGGGTTCACTCTCATAAAAGGTGGCCACCCAGGTGAACTAGGGGAGAACTGTTCTTGGCCAACCTGCAAGGTTGGGCAAACACATAAATAGGACATTCATATTTCCACTTTCATATGACAACATGGGCTTTCCAGAGAAAAGCTAGAGTGTATGTGTTATCTTTAGAGGGGGGAAAATGCCATTTCAAGACTAAGAAATAACTATACCGCAGTAGGATCACCAATACGAACTCCAAGGAAAATAGCTTTAATTGGCTTATCCTTCAGCAAAGCCTCCAAACCAGACTTAAAATCTAAGCGAATGATGTCAAGCTGCAAACCATACCTGCTCAAGCGAAAAGCCTTAGTCAGTTGCTGCATCTTTCAGTGGACAAAGGGGTCAGGTTAAAACTAGACAAGAACAATAGAAAGAAAAGAGGAATAAATAACTTGTTCCAATTAATGTAAACTATGATTTAAATATAGAATAAAATCAAAAGCAACAAGGAACAAGAAGCTTCACTCACTTGGCAGCTGTATCATAGGTAAATGAGTTGATTTCTGGGAAAGCACAAGGACTCTCAAAATATATTGTTCGAATTGGAAAATCTTTTAGATCACCATTGGCACCATTTTGCCCCCCTTTATGCAAGAAATAGCCAGCCCTGAGCAGGTGCAACAAAACCTGCACATTAAAGTTCACTGTCGCTTTCATTGAGTTCAGAGACACTGAGAGGTGCTACACACATAATTACTTACTGTTGAATCTTTTCCACCATTGAAGCTGAAGGCAGCCTCCTCAATACTGTAGGAAGAAATATATTTAGTACACACTAATATCAGCAAATGCAGATTAAGGATTCTTCAATATCATTATCATTAACATTTGTCTTCTTGCTCCCTCTCTTTAGATAAAACAAGGACAATAAGTTGTGAGAAGATTGATGGTCATCAAAGTTCATAAACAAAAATGTATTAAAACACACCATTTTAATTTATAATCTGACAGAGGCATGACTCAATAGCAATTGAACCAGCAAAAGACATCAAAGTCCGATGGCGATTAAATTTAAATCCTTCATTCTACAATCACCCAATGAGAAATAATGCTCTTAGGAAACAAAAATTTTTTAGTCACCTCTAATAGATCTTGTAAAAACAATGACAAATGGAGCTCATACTGTTCTTTCTTAGAAAGTAATGTACAAATCCACATAAAAGAAAGCAATTTTTACTCCAGTGAGCCACCAGTCCACCACTACAGAGACATTTGGATAATAGCTAGAATTGATTTAAATCATGTCATTTGTCATTATTAAATATTACATGTTGAGGATTCCAGTATCATAGGCCAAGCGGAGCTTCATGTGCACACCATCTTCTATTATATCTTTCAATCTTTGTTTCAATGGAATTCCCGGTAACACATGGCCCCTTAGATGATAATAATGTAACAAATAGTTAAGGTTCAAAGCTGCTAGTAAGAGGATTAACTTCAACGGTGGAGAATTAATATTATCACCAGAAATGCAATAAATGGCTCCGACATAACTAGTATCAATCAACATTGTACGCCTCCTTATTTGACAAATTGAAACAGTTACAGACCTGAAGTCAACAGTCTTAAATGTTTTGTGCTAAACAACTGAAAACGGGCAAATCTAATTCATCACACATAAAATTTAAAGCCAGCTCACAAAGAGGAGTAAGACAACGACCCTGTAAATTACATATAATATAACAATCTCATAGAAGGAATTAAAGAAGAACTTACGAATACAAAGCTAATGCTCTCTGAATAATATAGATAGCGTTGTTGTACTTGGTCTGAAGCCTTCGATCGTCGCACTCTCTAATTGCTTTATCGATCTCCATGGACGGTGGAGCACAGAAAAAAAATCTGCACAAGGCAATTAAACATAAAATCAAAGCAAGCGAGGATATCAAGGATTGCAGATTTTTGCAGTCTTCTGTAAACCAAACCTCGGTTTTCCTCGAAAAAATTCCCCTTTCGCGGATTATTCAAGAATTTGAAAATGGCCCACTGCTTTGAGCAAGCTAAATGAATTGCTTTAATGGATGGAACAAAGAAGCTCAGGAAGGACCGAGATATCTGGAATAGCTGCTTAATAATCCCTCTATAGCTTCTGTCCAAAAATGAAAAGAATAGGTAAAGAGATATTTTGGAAGCTTGGTCATGTAATTTGGATGGCACAGGTTGGCTTAAGGGAAAGAGAAACTAAATGAAAATGGTCCTTTTTCCCCGTTATCGTCCTTAACTTGGCAGTGCTGTGCACGCAGCCAAAGAGGTTGAAACCGAAATATAAGAGCCGGATCAGCAGGGTCGCACAATAAGATTTCTCGATGACAGAACATATTCGCATACTAATCCGAATAAATTATAAAAAAGGCTTTTGGTTTCTACTTCCTACTTTATGGCATCGGAAAAAGGATACGAATTACGGAACGCAATGTCTATATTATTATTATTATTATATAAGTGTGTCTAATCTTTTTTATTAATTTTTTATGTTAGAATATGAGGACTATTTTTTATTACATTTTAATTTTCTTTCTTTTTCTATATCTATTGTGTACCAAACGTAAAAATAAAAAGCTGCCTCGAATGTATGCCACCCAAACTAAATAGTATCAAAAATAAAGGGAAATTAAATGAGTTCACCAGAATAATCAAGAAGCTATAAAAGATTATTTTTCTTGGATTCGAATATTTCAAACCGTACTTTAGAAAATATTATGCATGTATTATCCAATATTTTTATGAATTAAAAACAGTTTCGTGCTGCAAGTGGAAGACATTAAAATGAATTTTCTTGTCGGCTATCAACAATTTTATTTATATTCAGATACAATATAAAAACACAGTGATTCGTAATTAATAAATCTTTAGTACTTTCTTTGCAAGCAAAAACTTCATGTCCTTGCACTTGCTCAAAAGCACCACAATTACACTAACGCCACAGTAAGAATTTAGCTTAATTAATCTAGGTTTATGCTTTACAGTAAGTTTTTATTATAAATAATATTTTATACCAAAGAAATAATCATAAAGCTTTTGTTATAACTCCATCCCTGTCACATGTAAAATCAATGTTTACAAAATGAATATTAAGTTTACCCAAAAAAAAAAAAATTAGGTCCTGCCTGCAATATTTTGGACCAAACAGTCATTCTTCCGCGTGTGCTCCTTTCTCCAGCTTCAACTTTTATAATTAGTACAGTAAACAGTAAAGGTCAAAAGTAAAAGACAATCTTATTTAGTTCAATTTTGAAAAATTTTCAGGCGTAATGGACGCACAAGAATATGAAAAAAGTTAGTGGAAAATTGATTCTACAGAAACCGACAACCACTTCACGCGGTGGTTTGACGACTGCTAATGCCTTTTCCCAATCGTGGAAGTTCACCCGAATTTTCGAGGGTCAAGAAATAGAAGTTAGGCCCCAACAGAAAAATCAAAGCACAAATGATTTATGACAGCATTTCTAGTGTTGAAATTGAGGCCTGTTTGTGACAAGGGGCATGTCACATGTGTATCAAGTATTGACTACCAAGAAAGTGAAAGGAGTGTTTTTGCAACGCCTATTTTGGTGCTTTGAAGAAAGTGGCAACACTAGATTCGTCTACTGCACAATGACCGGCAAGGCCTATCGAACAGTTCAAAAGCGAGCGCTCTGAATCTGTTTAATGTCCGAGCATTGGATTTGGATGCGAGAGCCCACAAGATCCCAATACTTCACAGCTACTATCCTTTCTCCATTTTAATCATCTAAGTCCAGCAAGCAAGACCAGTCTTAACAATGACGTGTAAGTTAAGAATATGTTGACAAAGGGCTTCATATCTTCAAAGATCCAATCCAATTCGTCAAATAGAGAAGTTGCCAATCTCCTATCAATCTATATCAAACACCATTTTTGATGCACTGAAAACATACCCAATAGATTTCAGTCCCATATACATGTCCCTGAGCATCAACTCAGTGGCTTTGGCTGCGAGGGGGTACCTCTTACTTGCCAGAAACTTATGAATAGTTCCATTCAGTTCCACATAGCTCCAACCAGGTGGCTTCTGGATGCCAACATCATCTATTGCTTCTCTCACCCTGGTAGCTTCTTCATGCTGATCCGTATCAAGTAACACGTTAGATAGCATCACATAACGGGCTCCATGGTTAGGCTCCATCGCAAGAAGCTCTTGGCCAGCAATTTTAGCCAGTTCCACATCTCCATAGATCTTGCAAGCACCTAAAAGTGCTCTCCAAATCACAGAATTGGCCTTAAATGGCATATTCCTAATTATATCATATGCTTCATTCAAGCAACCAGCCCTCCCTAAAAGATCAACTATACAGCCATAATGCTCTATATTTGGGTTGATACTATAGATAGTCAACATGGATTCAAACAATTTCTCACCTGCTTCAACTAAACCACTATGGCCACAAGCACTCAAGATTGCTATAAATGTGATTTCATTTGGTCTTAATCCTAACAATTCCATTTCTTCGAAAATTGTTATAGCAGTTTCACCAAGTCCATGATGAGCAAGACCAGAGATAATGGAATTATATAGGAGAGTAGTTTTTAGATTATCAGGTGTTTTACGGAAAATATCCATGGCAGTATCTATGTCCCCGCACTTTGCGTACATATCAACAGCAGCAGAAGTGAATTCCCCTGGTTGACCACATGACCAATTTTTAGCATATTTGAGGTGAATTCTTCTTCCCAACTCAAGGGCACCAAGTCGTGCACATGCAGAAAGAGCAGCAACTACAGAAATCACATCTGGTTGTATCCCCAGATCCTCCAACTGTACAAACAATCCTAATGCTTCCTGGAAATGTCCGACACGAGAGTAACTGCTGATCATAACTGTACAAGAAACCAGATCCTTTTCATCCATTTGGTCAAAAATCCGCCGAGCAACCTCAATTTCTCCGCACATAGCATATCCACTGGCCACAGAAGTCCAAGCTGCAATACTTTTGCTAGTTCCCATCGTGCTTAAAACTCTTTCTGCCATTTTGAGGCACCCACATTTTGCGTACATATCGACAAGCGTATTCATCAGCAAAATGTTGGAACCTACAGAACCCAAAATTATATATGCTAAACAATGTATCTGCTTCCCAGCAATAGGATCAACCAGCGATGAACAAGCAGACAACAAAGCAACAATGGTATACTCATCGGGACAGACGTAAAGTTCCCGCATCTTTTTAAAAAGTTGAAGAGAAGAACGAGCTAGACCAGCTTGTACATACCCAGTAATCATAGTGTTAAATGAAACGCAGTCTCTAACAAGACTTTCCTCAAATATATAGCAGGCATTCTTCATATCTCTGAAAGTACAGTACAAATGCAACAAAGCATTCACAATATAGATATCTGACTCAAACCCATCCTTTATAATGTGGCAATGAACCTGACGGCCTATTTGCAGACGTGACAGCCTGACACAGGACTTCAGTAGGAAAGGGAAGGTGAATTCATTAGGCGATTCAACCCCGTCAGCAAGCATTGACCTGTAGAGAAATATGGCATCTTCTGGTGTATCACTAAGAGAATAACCCCTGATCATGGCATTCCATATGAATACATCTGGAAAATAAATTTGGGAAAAAAGAACTCGAGAATGGTCTAGACCATTTCTAGATCCTGATAAAGCAAACAACGAGATTAGCCCGCTCAAGACAAACAAATCATTATGACGGCCGTTGACGATGACCTGTGCATGAATTCGGAGTGCTCCATTGATGGTTTTGCATGATCTTAATAAGGCATTGAGCGATTGATTTCCTAATCCAAACAGACGCAGCATACTCGTGAAGGAAACACCGGGTTATTGTGCAATCTATCGCTGACAATTTATTCTCGCCAGATAAAATTTATCCATTTAGATGATGTAAGAAACTTAGAACTACCATGCAATTTTAATTATAATAAATTGCACCTCAAATAAAATTAGTAGAGGCAATCACAAATACTTTTAATCATAGCAAAATTCCAAATTTACCAACTCATCTGTAGTTCTGCAATTTGTAAATATCAAAAAGAAAATAGAATCATTTATTGTCGAGGTTTCTTTTGACAAGTGATGAAAACTTACTGATATTAACTTTCGAGAAAATCTCTCTTACTAGGAAATTTTTTACCAAACATTAAAAAAAATGATATATTTTTTCATTTAAAAAATAACTAGCCACATAATCCAATCACCTACTAATTCCACTATTTATAAAACTAATCCCATGATTTTTGGACACTGTCAAAATATTTTAAATTTTAAAATTCAAATAATATGGGATATCTTAATATTAAAATATACAATAATATAATATAGAATATCTTAGTATATCTTTTATTTAAAATATTCTAAATATAATCAAATTATAAAATATTCTAACATTCTTTCTCTTGGCTTAAATATGTTTTAGCAAATAGCACATTATGAGTAAATTAAATGCATATTATAAAAATCATACCAATAAGTTTTTTAAAATTATGCTTTATCTTTCATGTATCACATGTAATATGGCTTAAACTTTATAGGGATAATAATTTTTATAAATAAACCTTAAATATTTATTCGATTCCAAACTAAAGTGTTTGTCAATTTCACCAAAATTGTGTTAGCGTGTGTGTACCCAACAAACCATAGATCAAATTTCACCACTTAAACATATATTAATTAGACCATAAATAACTCAATATGGTCTAAATCTTCATATGAGACATATAATCTTTAACCTCTTCTAAATATATGTTATTAGTTACAAGATTTTTATTCTTTATGTATTTTATGATTACTTGTCTTTATGTGTTTATACTACCTTTTAATAGTCTCAACATGAATTAACAATTTGAAACCCAATGATACAACTCTTTAACAAAATTACCTTGTGAGCTTATCTTAAAATAAGATATAAATTCAGCATTTCATCATGAAAATAACAATCAATGATTGCTTAATACTCTTCCATGATATGACTCATTCAATAAGTATGATGATTTGTCGTAATGTTGACTTTTTTAAAGTCAACACATCATTGCAAGTTTAAAACTATATAATCAACATCTTTTTAAATTATTGATTCTCTTAAGTGTAAGTATGAAATCATTTTTACCTTAAATGTACTTCAAAATAATTATTGTAGCATTTAATTTAATGATCCAAATCATAATAGCTTTGGTATCTTTCCAACATTTCTTTAGCAAAAGTTATGTTTAGTCTTATGCATATCTAAACAAACATCAAGTCTTTCACTGCTGAAATAGAAGAAACATTTTATATCTATTCTCTTTGTAAGATAATATTTAGGACATAAGAACAAACAAATTTATTCATTTTCTTAATGAATGTCACATTTAGTGAATAATATTTTATCAAAAAATGTTCAAATTTAATCAATATGAGTTTGTTATGATAATCTCAAAATATCTTAATATTTATCTCCATATGAATCTTTATATTTATAATATAAGTTACCTCACCTATATTTTCATATTATAAATCTTGAACAATATTTGTTTCACTTTATATAGCAACCTAAAAATTACTAGATACAAGTAATATGTCATTAATATTTATAACTTGATAAATGACCTTACTTCCTCCAACTTTATGGTATATACACTAATCCATAATATTTTCAACAAAATAAAAAATGTGATTACATGAGAGTTTAAGAATCACTATCATAAGGCTTGCTTAAGTCTAAAATCAAACTTCTTATACAAAATTTCTCCTTGGTATTTGATAGATCCCTCATGTTATTTCATGTATGTCATTTCCTTAATATCACATTCAAATAAAGCTATTTTTACATTCATCTGCTATTATTCTAAGTCACAATAGGTAGCTAAAGCCATGAAAGATATAAAAGGAATTCTTCTTTAATATAAGAGAGAATGTCTCTATATAGTTAATTCCCTCATTCTATGTGAAAAATCTTGGTAACCAATCTTATCTTGTAATAGTCAATGTTACTTAGTGAATTATTTTTTGTTTCAAGGACCCATTTATAGCCAATAGCCTTAGCATCATTAGATAACTCTATAAGGTCTTAAACATTATTATTCACCACTCCATCTCATCTATCACGTCATCATGTGGTAATTTGAAATTTACATCACCCATTGTATGTGAAAAATTTATGAGATTATTTCCAATATTGATGTCTTAGTTAAAATTCCATCAAGCACGTTATGTAATAACTAGGAATTGCCAATTTCCTAATTCTTGTCAATCTTCTCAATTTAAACTATTATGAAGATTAAGATTGCTCAATAATGATATCATCTATTATTATTTTAAAGTGCCTCTAGTTTATTATAAAGTGCGCCTCATCAAGAATTGATAAAATCAATTAGATATTGATAATCCTAGTTTCCAACATAACCAACAAGGATTTCTAGAACTTTATTATGTTTTATATTCAGTCTAACTAAATAAGTATCATGTAGAATTAGGGTTTTGTTAAAACTAATAATTGTTTCTCAATATGATCATCTTCAATTATTATGTTATGATATTGATCACTCCTACTAATTTTGTTATTCTTAAGGAATTTGGCATTCATATATTCTACATATCTAATTGAATGTGAAAGATAATAAAACTTATATTTCTTATACTTCTTTACATAAGAAACAAAATATGCCGTGATAGTCCTATAGTCAAACTTCTTTTCATGTATGTTATACCATAAAACATGTATGTTTCAAATTGGGTTTTAACCTTTTTAGATTTCAAAATGTGTCTTAGATATAATCTTTATTGGAATCCTATTCAACATATATAACATTGTCTTGAGTGCATCTCTCCATAAAGTGTTTGTCCATCATATGTGTACCTATTAAAATATTCATCTCTTTTATTTGACTTCACCATATTAATTTATTAGATTATTTCTCTATATTTACTTTATTTTAAAGACATCAAGTGCCTTTCTTTAATTAGAAAGCAAGTATATGTACATGTTGTATAAGAAGTCACCAATAAAGAGAATGAAATATTTTTCATTATTAGAATGTAAATTAAAAAAACAAATATTGTTGTGTATAATTGCTAACAATTCAAAAATTATTCTAACTCCCTTAAGTGGCATGTTGGTCTATTCATTCTCTAATATAATCCATGCATGAATCAAAGTCAACAAGTTTTAGGCATTTAAGGACCCTATCTAATATAAACCCATTGACTTTCTTAATGAGATATATCTTAATCTCCTATGCCGCACTTTAAAATAATTATCATTTATAACAAATTATAATTAAATGAGATTTAAAGTATACTAGAAATAAAAGTATATCTTTTCTTTTTCAATTAAGCCTCTCTTTTTAGGGCAATTGTTCTATATATGCCTTTTTCTTTATAACCTCTCTTATTAAAGTTAGTAACTAAACAAACTTCATATAATATCTCACTGTTTTCCAAAATGAACCTATTGTTTTCTTATACATACATCTAATAAGATATCTATTGTTCAGTTTATCATATATGTGTTTATAAGAAATCTATAATAGCTTAGATTGATGAGGTAGCTAATTGAGGATTGTTTGCATCAAGAATAAAAAAGAGATCTCCATCCCAAGAGACTTACGCTATGCAGTTATACCTTATATCTGTATTATGTGCTTTTGCATACCCTTATTACTAATTTACTTTATGAAAAACTAATTTATTGTTATTGTATTACCTAATGACTTTCTTCTATATTTCATCTATAGTCTATAAATGGTCCTTAACCATCTTTACATTCAAGTATGAATTTAAGATAACTAGCTTTTAAATGAGATTTTCTAAATATTATATTAAAAATCTCAAATTTTATACTAATATTAATGGGTATCAAGGTTTTGTCTTATTGTAAAGCATGGTCAAGGTCACTATTAAATAAGTAGGATTGCCTCTTTTCATGTTCTATAATTGTCTCTAATCAAAAATTGATCTTTCAGCAATTTCAACAACTAAAGAGATGATAATGTTACAAATTTAAGATTTAACTTAAATCATGCTTACATAAATACCATAAGAGACAATCAATTATTATGTTTTTTATAAATATATGTTTATCAATGCAAATCATACGGATACAACAATTGTGGACAAAGACATTAGCATACCATATATTGTGTAACTTAAATGATGATACTATAATGTATGCATGCTCCTTTAATACCTATGGACTACTTATAAAACATAATACAACTTTCATTTCATCTTAATTAAGCATGCAATTATAAATATTTACCTGTGGATTAAGATATATTATAACTACACATCTAATTGCAATTGATGTTTTCAAGTTCTTATGTGATATCTATGTTTGTTAAAAAATTAAGAATGCATGTACACAGTTTTGTAAATATGCTATAACTACTTCTTAACTATACATGCTAATCACATGACATCTAACTTTGATATGTGTATTAAAAACATATATATGCACTAATAAAGTCATTGCATGATGATAATTATACAGTTAATTAATCAACTAAATTGCATATGACTAATTAAATAAATTATCCTTTGGAATTAAACCAAAATGTGCCAAATTTATCTACAATAATTTTCTCATAATTTAGACAAAATTAAACAACACAAAATAATGTCCACAAAATTCTGGATATGCCAAATTATCCAAAAATATTTGTTTTAAATAGGACAAAAATTTAAATGACACTTAAATTGATATTCATTCCAAAACTTGTCAAGATATTGTCCAAAATAATGAATTTTCATAATTTAAGCTAAATAAAATAGAATTAAAATCAATTTTGTCTTTATGAGAATTTATTTATTTAATCAATCAACTAAACTATATGTAATTAACTAATTAAAAATTTCCTCTTTATAATTATTTCATAAATGTGCCTAATACTTGTTTAAAATAATTTCCTATAATTTAGACAAATTAAAATAGCTCCAAATGAATTTCATAAAATCCCAAACATATTAAAATTACCTAAAATGAATTTTTCTAAAATTTATACAAATTGAATAGCTCTATAATAATCTTTACAAAACCGCTAATGTGTTAAAATTATCCAAAATTTAGACAAATTAAATAGCACTAAAAATAATTTTCCTTAATATATTTGGTCCAAAAAATTAATTATAGGACAAAACCAAAGTTATATTAACCCATAGGACTCAAAATAATTTTTGTACAAATTCAAAAATAGACTCAATGTAATTTTTGATATCAAAATGGTTGAAAAGTCCTAGAATTGCATTTTTGGCCAAAAATAATGGCCTAACAGTCATGGCTTGCTTCCATTAAAGGTCCAATGTCTCTTTTATTTCTATTTTTTAATAATAAGTCCATAATTTTAAACAAAAAAAAAAACCTAGAACATTTAGCCCAAAAAAATAAAACAAAAATGGACAAAAAACACCAAAAATAGCTTAACTTAACACTTTCTTTAATAAAACACAATGTTTCATAAAAAGAAAAAAAAAGAAAAAAAGCCAAATGATAAATGTATAAAAGATTAGAAATTACTCCCTCCGGTTCTATTTATAAAACCTTTTTTAAAAAATTTTTATGGTTCTTTTTATAAGACCCTTCACAATGTTTTAGAAGTATTTATTATTCTTTTTCATATTTGCCCTTCATGATTATTGATATAATGGTAGAGATTAACTTTAATTAGGGACAAACTTGGAACTTTGTAATAATTTTTTCAAAAACCAATACATCAACTAATTTTAACTTTTTTTCTTAATCTGTGTGATTTACTTGAAAGGACCTTATAAATAAGACCGAATGGAGTACATCTCAACAACTCAAAATGACATGTAATTTTTTTATGGGATAAAATGACACGTTGCTTATGTCATTCTTGTCATTTTGTCGAATCAATCCAACTTAACACAACCCATTTTTGGCCTGTCATAATATCCTACAAGTTGTCCCTTTTCAAAACTTCATTTTTAATGATTCAAAAGGCAAAATGATTAGACTTTCGTGGACTTAAATTTTGTATGGATCAAAAGCTTAAATGCCAAAATTGATAGATCCATAAAGGCACAATATCTTCATTCTTTATAGATTTTGACATTCTAAAACTCCATTTTCAATGATTCCAATGTCAAAATGATCAGAAATCTAAGAGCATTCTTTTTCATGTGTCCAAACATGAAAATATGCATGAGAAATCTAGAATCTAAAATTTGCACAATAATAAGAAACAAACATGCTTTGTGTTTTCTGGTTTCAATATTAGTACAATATAAATTCTAAAAACGTGCACACATATAAACCTTATATGTACATAAAAAACATCCTTTAACAATCGAAATCAATTAATTTCAATTTAATGAAAAGTCCCAATTTCATAAATTTAACTTAAATGAGAAATTTTCAATTTCTCTTCTTCATAAAAATTAAGGTCCTCCAAAAAAAATCTCAAATAGCAAATAAAAGTAATTAAAGTCAGGCTCTAATACTACATGTAAGAATTATCATACAATTTTAATTACAATAAATTGCAATTCAAATAAAATTAGCAAAAGCAATTAATAAGATTATAAATACCTCCAGCCATACTTATAAATCTATGCGGAAATCCAAATCTACTAACTGCTTTATAGATCTGCAATTTGTGAACATAAAAAAAAAAGGTAGAATCCTTTAGCTTTGTCAAAAACTTCTTCTAACAAGTGATGAGAACTCAGTGATAGTAATATTTGGGAGAGTCTCGCTTGATAAGGAACCGTTCACTAGAATGGGTTAGTAAAAAAATTGTTGTCTCATCTCATAAAAAAAAAATGATGTATTTTTTCATGTAAAAAATAACTGACCAATTAACCAACTTACATAGTAATCTGTAAAACCAATCCTATAATTTCTGGGCTACTATCAAAATATTATAAAATTTAAAATTCAAATAATATAAAATATTTCAATATTAAAATATCCAATATCAAAATATAAATATCTTAATATATCTTTTATTTAAAATATTTTAAGTATAATTAAATTGTGAAATATTCTAACACATAACACTGCAACAATAATTCTCTTTGTTTTGTTTACGCAGTTCTGAGTAAACTTGAATAGAACCTCTTCTTTCGTCTTTTGTTTTTTCGTTTGTTTTTTTTTGGGGGGGGAGAGGAGGGGGGTGGTGCGTGGGTGACAAGCGAATCCAAATCCAAAAGCCCCAAGAAATTACACGTTTATGGTGGAACTTTAATATAAAGTCAGCATGTGTAATGAGGTAAATTTAGAAACGAGTGTTGCCTTTTTCAACACAACGAGTTGGAAGAAAATTTTCAAAAGCATAAAGTTAATGTAAGAAAACATGCCCATAAAATGACTCGATAAGAAAATTTAATTTAAGAAAAAACTGAAAGACATTCACTAACAGTGATATGAAAAAAATTGTAAGCGCAATTTTAATTTAATATATTTTTTAGAATTAAATTTGTTACATTGTAAATTTTATTAACAACTTAGATTGCTCATGGAATTTTAAATATATATTTTATGGGCTGACAATTAAATCCAAATTTTCATATAAATTACGGTAATATTAGAGCTATCTCTTATATTGGTTCTTAAAATATTTTAATGACATTAATTAAATTTTTAAAAAATTATTGACAACAATTTAATTCTAAATCATAAATAAAATTATGTACATTTTATAACATTATAATTAAATTAATGGTAATAAATTTTCAAAGATTAAATTAATAACAATATTTTTAAAAAGGCTAGTTTATTCGCAGTATTTTTATTGTCATGTGCCCCATGACTTGATTTTCAATGCTCTTACGGTAGTCTTTAAAGCCCAGTTTTAGAGTAGAAATTATTTATTTATCAAAATATGAACTTTAATAATCTTTTAATACTTCAATAATATAATAAATGTTTTCTGTGCGCCATTCGCTCTGGCAACATCAAAGTATCTTTAAGAATTAAGATGTTTTCTTGAAACCAGTTAATCATATTCATACATGTGCAGAGGGACCACGGCCCTAATGTGAACTCTCACCAACTCAGTACGACCATTCAAAGTGTTGGCTACCTGCGGTTATCACTAAATATATCCCCATAAATACTGAGGTCCCATGCTAACCGGAAAGCTTTAATGCTGAACGTGCACACAAATGGAAGCTCAAATATTTTGTTATAAGCGCACTGATAGCCAGTTAACCACCATTTTCAAGTGACTTGTAGGCCATCAAACTAGTAATTTCATCATACAATGAATCTTAAGTCTGTCTCAAATTTCATCATACAATGAATTTGACCACTAATCAACATTAAGAACGCATTCTACTTCAAATAATTTTGTTAGACATATAAAACGTTAGCTGCAGCAGCTGTAATACGTAACAAATCTTTAGATGTTGCAGATATAAACTGCAATGAAGCTAGCTTGTGCAATTAAGAGAACCAATTATATTATCATTCACTCAATCCTAAGGTAAAGGGTTTCTAAGATCAATATGTTTGCTCGGTCATCAATCTGCAAGAACAAAACCCTGCAAGATTCTTACTTAAGTCTCCAACAGAATTCCCTATCATCTAATCATAGAGACCTTCCTCGTGCCAAATGTCAACTAAAAAATCCACCATGTCCTGCAGAATTGGCCGTACCATCATTAATAATTTATCTCCAAATTTGAAAAGGAAGAGAGGTGTAACTTTCATGAACTTACAGCTAATGGTATTGGCTGTTGAAAAGGTTCTGTAGACAAAAGCAGATCCTCATAACTTGTTGTCAAGCTGCAAGACATGCCCGGTTGCTTTTCAGGAAACATAACATGGATATAATATTTCAGAACCACTGTATAGGCTTTATTTAAAAACATCCTTGAATTGGTTAAAAGGCAAAAACTGGATACAGAAATTAATTATAAGGCAGAAACTATGAAGGTGTAGCTAGGATCTCCCTCTTACAAGCAGGGCTTGATGCCACAAAACCAACGGGTTATTGAGTGGTTTTACCCAACTTAAGTGAAAAAATTTCAGCAGTAATATTGGCAACCGAGAAACTTGAGAAACTTAAATATATATATATATATATATATACAAGTCCAAATCCAATCATGTCTTATGCTTATTTAAAGACACAGTGAAAAGACATGACTTTCATATGCCAAAATGTGGAAAAGATTCACAAAGAAATTTATAAATTTGTTCCCACAAGACTCTTGATAGCTGTTTTATTTATTTGTCACCTATAGTTCTGTTGCACAAGAGGTGATAATATAAAAGTATAGAAAGGCGTGGATACAAGGTTGACTCCCCTGATTCATTGGGTTCTTCTTCTTAACATTGACATAAGGATTGGTACCCAATCCTCTTGTCCAAAATCAAAGGTTTCAACCCCTAGGTTAGATGACTCAAGCAGGTTATGTGCAGAACGTCATGCTGCATATATTTGAGTCAAGGAAGCAAGCAAGCTTGCAGGGAAGTAATTGAATCATCATTTAACCTAAGATCTGCTCCATGCCAATGAGGTAAACCATCCATCATGTCAAACGAATCATATCTTCTTTTACTATATATTTTTCATGTACGGGCGTCTATTTGAATGGCAGTACCACTTCTTCCTTTTGGTTTTCCGTCTCTACTAGGATGCAACTGTAAAACTTGTGAAAGAATATATGTCTCATAAAATTTTTATTATACATTCAGGGCCTACAGCAATGCCCTAATCCTTAGCCAGAGGCCCACTCCCTACAGCTCAATCAAACTGAATCGTTTAGAGTAGACTTTTTTAAGGGCTGATTAAAAGAGTGTTGCATGATTCTTTATGTCAAAAGGAAACCAATATAAACAACAGCAGGTAGGGAGGTTTGTGAAATTGTCCTCATAACTCACTCCTTTTATGCTTCACAGTCATCAATCAAACTATAATTCAACCACGCATTTCTCTAACATTTTGGATTTCACCTTACTGACCACACTTGGATTAATGCATTTTCTCATTGCATAGTTCCCCCCACTTAATTAGCAGGATTTTCCACACGTCTGCAATAAAGGGCAACTGCTACAAATTAGCAACAGCTTTTCCCGGGTTTCATCACCTTTAAAGATGATAGCAAATCTTCCTCATTTTTTAAGAGCATGATTATAAAATTACAACACCTTGGGCTTCCTATTCAACATAGTTAGTTAAGCCTTTATTGGAAAATTTTAGACATAAGAAGAGAAGGAGACAAAATTCATAAGCAATACTCTCTCCTCAAATCCAGTCAAAAAAAACCTCCCTTCCTTCCACCACCATACTTTTCCTTTGACCCATAGACAACATACACGATTCAAAATTCTCAATTCAATTATTAGCTAGATAACTTGTAGTGTAACAAATTCAATCTAGATTTTTGAGCACTTTTTTTTCAGGAAGAAAAAAGGGATTGTTACACCATCAACTGAGTAGTTCCCTTTTTTCCCCTGATTTTTCCTTGTTGTCATACTATAAAGTAGTTGAAATTGAAAGTATGCATGTACCTCATAATTGATTCTCTAGGCGGTCTCTGCAATCTTTTAGACCGATCACCAACCCACTCTCTCCTCTTCTGATGCCAAGCTATCTCAGCTGCATCATTAGGTCATGGGATTCATGAGAACCCAAAAAACAAAAAAAACAAAACAAAAAGTGGTTACGGCACTTAGCATGAAATGACAACAAATCTATTTGAATTAATTTTTCAAAGGCTTCATTGACCTGAAAGGTTATATTATATCATGCTAAGAAATTTATGATATTCAATTAAGAGGGGGAAAACACAACATTTATGTCGAAAAAAGTCATAAAAACTGACCTATTTATTTAAATTTAGACATCAACACACCAGTCTTGTCAAAGGGTTAGCTAAGATCTATGTTTCAATACCAACTACATATAAATATTACTCTATGCATCAACATCTCAAAGTGTTGACAAGATAATTGAAAAAATAAAACCATACTCTTCATTAATTTCACGTGATCACTTAGTAATAGAGTGTCATCAATGAGAGAGTTTGTGAGTAAACCCATGCAAGCTTTTGTGTTTACTGAATAAGAACTACAGGTGTAAGAAAAGGATTTACCATGATTTACAAAGACTTCTTTCTCAGTGGACATCTCTTTGCTGGCATCATGTGAACCCTCCGAAAAGTGATTCTGACGAGTGTTTAAACTGTTACCGTTGGGTTCCATTTTCTCTAAAGCAGTCAACCATTGCCTTCAAAACAACAAATGTGCATAAAAAGTATGTAGAAAGAAGACTGGTCATTAGCAGGAAATCTTTACCCATACACAAGAAAATCTCTACTCCAGGCAATTGAAAAGGCAGAAACTTGGGCCTTCTGGACCTAAAATGAAGTGTTTATATGTACTAACTGGAAACCTAAAGAAATAGTGTTATTCCAGCTTCTAGATTTCATATTTATAACTATGACGTAACTATTTAAATTTGAAGTCTTTATTTCCACAGAAAACTTTCCAGTAAAGTTTTAGCTATTAAAAAAAATCCAAAAAATAAATCATCAGTAGGGAACAGAAAGTCACTTCTATAAATTGTAGTGTCAATCACACAAACCAGAATAAAGTTACCAATGGCTTATTTCAAATGTTTGGGGTTCATGAATAGCATCCCTTCGGGCCTTCCCTCTCATCATGGAAAAAAGATAACCAACTAACAAGAGATAATATGAGAATTCATAATTTTTCTCAGGCCATTATAGGAATACATATGATTGAGATGATACATTGCTGACAAACTACCATGCTATATATTTGTCAACTGTCAATTTCACTCATACACAATCATAACGTACATACTTCAAAAGTATTAAAACAGAAAGGAGTGAAGATAGGAGAATTGGGAAAAGCCCTCCCTTTGCTAGTTTGCTTTTGGAGCATACTTTTCACTCGAATGTTTGTATAGGTTCTACAGTCAATGACACCAAGGATAATATACAAGAAACTAGTAATTAAATTTGAAAAATACAGTACCATTGATTTATTACAGGAAATTTTTATTCCAAACAATTCCCTTGCCTCCGCTTTCCTCAACACGATTCACGACAATCGAATCTAGATCCTCTGCAGTTGGATTGTAGCTGCTGTTGTGCTGTTAATGAAAAAACAAGAGTGTCTGTTTTAATTTTTTTTTTTTATATTTTAAACTAAACTTATTCAAACAACAAACTTTGCACCAACAGCACAACAGCAGAGGATCCAGATTCGAATCGAAAATAAATAATGAAGAAAAATTAATTATCAAGAAAGTAAACAAAGAAGTTTAAACAAAAGTGCTGCTCAGAACACTGCAAGTTTAGCATAAAAACTCATCATCGACAAGATTTATAGTGTAATTAAATTTCAAAAATTACATTATGCTCTTTTATAATTGAAAAAGTCACATCGCAACTGCTCAGTAATAAAAAAAGAAAAAGAATGAAATGTAAAGCATCGGTGACCAGAGGAAAATAAAACCTTGGGCAGACCTATTCGTAGCACACTGAACAGCGCCGAAGAAGAAAGCAAAGCAGTAGTTGGAGTTGGTGTATGTAGCTTATGAAGAAAGGCCAATTTTTTTGTTTTTTGGGGGGTTATTCTGAAGACTCGAGAATTTTAGCAAGAAAGACGTGAGAAATCCCTACAAGGGAAATGTAAAGATTCCGTTTCGATGTTGCAGACTCTAAAAAGACTAACTTATACAATCCCTCCGATCAGAACACGTGGCTAGATCAAGTAGCCCTGTGACTGTGGTCAAAGACTTGTGCGCTTAACTATAAAGATTAAAGATTTAAGATCTTGTTAGTTGACACCTGAAGCTTTCTTCCTACTCAAGTCAGAGCAATCATCCCCGTGAAAAGAAAGTGACCAATGTAGTGAGACCGAGAGAGGCAAGAAAAGAAGAGAGATTAAATAATTTTCTTTGCCTCTCTGGGTCTTTTTTTTTTTTTTCTCTTATTTTCTCCATTTTGTAATAAATTTACACGGTATATTTAGTCTCAATTACAAAAGATTTGAAAACAAAAACAAAACCATAGTTAAAAATATCTTTTTTTTAGATCTTATATTAATTTTGTTAACTTTATCTTATTTTAACTGTAAGTGTGGACTAAGTGTGTATCATATACTCATTTTTGTGACTAAATTAACTTGTTGGGACTATCACTGCTCTGTTAAAATATTGGAGATCCTTTCATTTTTGCATCGGATTCTCCTTAATGTGGTAGAGACAAATGTGAATACTTTGTTCCTGTAACTTATGTAGAAAGCAGTGTTTGGAATGTTTGAGAAAATTATTCTCAATTTGATCTAATAATTTACTGATATGATAATCAATTTACATAAAAAGAAAAAAAAAGCTAATTGGGTATCATTAAGAAAAGTTAAAAGATTATATTTGAAAAAAATGATAATTAAATTAATATTTCATTGATAATCATATTTTAGATAATTTTTTATTTATTCTTTTTTTACATGTATAATCTTTTGGAACAGATAATAATATATTGTATAGTGTTATTTATAAGTTTTTTTATTTAGAAATAATTACTTACACATATTTACTGTTTACTATATTATAAATATTTTTTACATAATTCATGTAATATTTATTATGTGTTTTATAATTATTATTTTATATAATAAATTATTATTTTAATTATTTATTTTTGACATTTTTTTATTTATGTCAACTAATCAAATATTCCCTTAATTTGTGGATTAGTTTTGGGATTTTTCTCGGGGGTCAACGGACGTGCATTTTTTTGGGCCAAGGCCATTAGTCCGAGAGGTATCGGGCCACAGGGGTTTTTTTTTTGGACTATTAAAGCGGTTCTTTTGTTTTGGAGATAAGCCAATGCGGACTCAAATTTTCCAAACTGTATCATTCCGCACTTTTCACTCTTGGCCTACAAATAGGCCAGCAAGTTGGGAAACTTGGGCCTTCGAGCCCAAAGACAAATAATTCGGTCTATATTCACATTTAATATCAAGTGGCACTTTCACATGTTAAAAACTAGGTTCCATCCTGTTCTTATCTTTTTTCTAACTCATAACTCTTATTATTTTTTGTCCCATTTATGACTATATATATATATACACACACACACACACACAAAAACAAAAAATTGCTAGTTTCTTCACTAGGATTGTAAAAATGAACAATTTTTACATTTATGTTTTAAACTAATAAATTCTTATTTTTCACTAAAAGACAAAAAATATGAGAGTTATTTAGTGAGCATTAAAAAACAATTTAAATACTTTTACATTAATTGCATTTAGAAAAAACTTAAATACTCATATATTTTGTTTTTAATAAAAAAGAAAAAATATTCTCCCTATCACTTTTTTATTTTTGCATTGTTGTGTATTTCTCTCGGTGTTCCTCTGCCAACAAAAAAAAATTGCACTCTTGACCTCTTTCATCATGTGACGCTCAATTAGATTATACCGGACAGATGAATAAATGATGGATTTAATTATTGCCATCATTTCAAATGATTCATTCACATTTTAATTAATAATATCTTATATTCGTTGCCAATCCCCTACCGACATCATCTTGTTTTGTTTAGAAAAATCCCATAGAATATATCGTACCTTTTCAATTCTTACACACTTTTGCCAAACGAACAGGACAAAATTCAAAAGAACAATTTAATATTTTCCTTATTTCTCTGCGCCAAGATACCCATCACAAAGAGAGAGAGAGAGAGAGAGATATGTCAACTTTGAAGAACAATTATAAGTCCAATTATTTTTAAAATTTGTACGTGCAAAGGATATGGGCAAAACTTTTTAAAATGTAGCTAGAAGATGCCTTGGATCAATTTTTTTTTTTTTTATGGTTTCTATAATGAGTTAATAAACTTTTGCCGTCTTCTTACTTTAAAAAGATAAACAACACTTGCAAAGTTGGGCGGCACAAGTTAGCATGTACCCTGGAAGAGTGGAAAAACATAGAATTAATTGTCGGACCTCTATGTGCTAAGCAGTACCAAGGGCGCAATTTGTAGTACGTCTTGCTTCTAAAAGGTTTAATTCCATGCACCTTCGGTATTTTTAAGGGCATTAGCAAGCAATTGTAGAAAGGTTCATCCAGTACTGGTAGGGACAACCCTTTTAGGATATGTTTGATATGGGAAAAAAGAGATTAAGAAAATTTTTAAAAAATAAGTAAATGAGATTAAAAAAAATAATCAAAATATTTCTATTTTTAAGAAAGAAATAAAAATGTATATATAATTATAAAGATATAACAAATATTTTTTAAACTTTTTAAATTTTTTTCATTTCATGAGTGAGCTCAATCATATAACAAACGTAACCTTACACATTGTCTCTTGATTGGAATGGAGTAAGTTCAATCATTGCTTAGCTTTAACCAAAGCTCCTATCATTTTTATGTCTTATCTTATGCTATGCATGATGTAAAGAGCATCCTAAGATTAATTTTAACCGTTTCTCATCTCATGATTGCCATTATTGATCTACACATATATGTTTCATTTTATCATATATAATATATCATCGTTGGATCTCCGTTTTCTTCCTAGTTGCAATCATTCATGTCTATGCTTCAATAGATCTATATTATAGTGGAGATTTTCCTTTCGATCATATTTTGTCATACTATTGACACAATTTTTTTTTCATTCTATATACAAAAAATACATGCCACGTCTATTATATACATAAAGTTTTAGTTTTATGTTAGTGTAGCTAAACCTTTTGTGTGACTCAACTTTTATTGGATTGTGTTTTCTTTTATGATATTTTTTTATCACTGTATCATCAAATCGATTTTGATTGTTTTATTCTTCCATTATACGTTTCTGTGCGTAGCACGAGGTGCTCAGCTACTCATATAAAAAAGTAGGGTTCACTAGATAGCAAACTTTTGTAGCCCCTCTTTGCGTCTCATACGAAATTACTATTGTCTTTCAAGATTGTTTTTTTTTTTCCCTTTTCATTCGAGTTTGGTAAAGAAAAGTTGACATTAATCAATTAATTATTGCACCGAAAAAAAAAACCCTTTTAGCAATAGAAAATATTTGCTCTCTTATCTTATTATGGTTAATATCAGAAACGTATCACCGCCTACAAGGTGTGAATTAGGTGACAATGACATCCAAGGTCAAAACAACAAAGAAAAGAAAAGAAAAGAAAAGAAACTTGGGTGTCATCAATGTTATTGTAACGTTTGAATGATATTAATGAACAGAACTATCAGGCACAATTGATAGATCATAATTTATTCCCCAAAACATGATATCCAATGCATTAATAATTACTTATATTGGAGAACAACGAGTCTGATCATTAGCCATTGAGGAAACATGATACATTCACTTCACGTGACACTTGAAGCGACAAATAATAAGACTTTCGAAAAGAAAGAATAGATAGTTGAGAATTTAATTGCTATTGCTTGTTTTATGAAATCCAAAAAATGCACTCAAACGAGTACTTAGCCTGTTAACCATACTCAATTTGCTGAGGTCTTGCTAATAAATTATTCAAATAACTTCCTATAAAGTTGATCTTAATTAAACCGACTTCGCCCCAGGTCGTGTCGCTTTCTTGTGAAGAGAACGAAAATGGGTGAAATCAAACAACCAAGTCATGCGTTTTTCTTGCTGGCTCCGTTGTGTGTTGACAAATGGGGTCCAAAAGCAAAGTCCTGTGACAATGAAGCAGCGTAATTAAAAGTAATATTAAATATAGCAGACTGAAACCAAGTCCACGAATCTACAAAGATGAAGTATAAAGGGTGCAACTGTTACGGGTAATTCTACAGAAACTTCTCTCACTCATCACAGAAGCAAAGGTAGTCATATGATATAACAGAGCAACCACTTGAAGCTTATTGTGGGCTTTATGATTTGTCGGCCAAGGTGGTCCTACTTCCATCCCCACCATGCCTCCACCTCTTTCCCAATCTCTCTCCCCATTTCTGTGACCGACAAAATAGTGCATATTCAAAATCGTGCGATTTTGTCTATATATAGGTCAATAAAAGAAGCTCTTGCGAGTTGTAATTAAAAATTGAAGGCACACAAAGTCCCCACTAAGCACATCTCTCCCATTACAGTGTTAATTATCTGCATCATTGTTGTCTATATATGTTTTGCTAGTGACTCTGTTATTTTTTGGGGTTTATTATTTCTACATATTGCTCAGCGGTAGGTGTAGTAATAGCTCAATAACGCCATCTGTGTCCAGCGATTTTGAGGTTTGGTCCTGGGGAGCCATGCCTTAAGTTCATGTACTTTTACACCTAAAATTTTTGAAACTCCATAAATGTTAGATACGTGGGACAATGGTCCACAATATCAAGTATTTGAATGATGTACTGGCCTTCTACTCCCATTTTAAAACTAAAATGCAGCTCAAATTATTGGCCAAGCTCGGAGTTCTAAGAAATTGCTGGTTGATATTTCACGGTACATAATTATTTGCATCTCTGAGGTTATACCCATTTTATTACAACAAATTTGTTTACTTGTCATAGCCAAACATGGTAGGTTTTAGTAGGATCAGTAATCGCTAACATCCTGCCTACTACTTATGATTATAGACTTAAGCTAACAATGGATTATAACATTTTGATATCTAATGTGATTGGCTGCAATCTATATGGACTCTTTTTGTCGATGAATCAACATCATAAGATTATATATCATCCTTACAAGGGGTTATTCTAAGTGTCAATCAACGACCCGCTTGTCCCCTGGTAATCAAATCAAGTTCTGGGGGTCCATTATAGATAGATCCTGACCCACTCCATTCATGAAGTTCACAGATTCAAATACACCATGACTCGCTTTGTTTAATAAGAATTGACCATATCAGAATCTGACCCTCCCACATATTTTTTTACTTGTTTATTCATTTTGGACTTTACATTTAGATTATGCTTCACTAAATTCACTGAATGGTAACTGACGCCAATAGAGGAAGATGATATGGTGAAAAGTGAGGCTCGTCCTGTAGTTGCTTTTAAAGCTCAGATACCTGTAACCTTCAATGATGATGGAAGACTTACTTGCTAGTACAAGCCTAAATTCTAGTGGGAAATAGAAAGCCATGCAATACAACATACAGGGAAGCACATTTAAGACATGCCCATCTACCCCTTCTGCATCCTATCATCTTTTTTAAGCTTTCCAACTAAGCAAACAGGTTTTGTATCATAAAAGAATGAGAAAGAAAGTGGATGTAATATGAAAAGAAAATCACAAATAAATTAATGCATGTTATCTAACCATTAAAACCTCTCCTCTTTGTCTATAACCATCCGCAATTAATTTATGGTATGTTAATTTGATTCTTTAATGTCTAATCCCTTCTCAATTTCACCACTAAATTCTCTGAGGACGGGCCCACTGATTTTGTTATTTATATCAAATTGTACTGTCACACCCTTCTTCATTAGGCATTTTCTTCGAGCAGTCTCTCCCTCGCTTTCACTCTCACACTCTGCATTTATACACACCAGAGAATCATTCTGCTTTCCGCTTACACTTTAGCTTGCTCACCTTTTCTTCTATCTTCATGGCTCTCTTTCTCCTTGCCATATTAATCTTGATGGTCCCTTCAAGCAATGCCTCGTGGCCACCTTCACCAGGCCACTGGCCAAGTTCTAGATTCAGGTCTATGAGCTTCTACGAAGGATTTAGAAACCTCTGGGGTCCTCAGCACCAAAGACTAGACCAAAATGCATTAACAATTTGGCTCGATAGAACCTCAGGTCTGATCGTTTTCATTCTCAAATTTCTAATCTCTGTCTTCCTGAAACGTAATATACTTCCACTGCTTAATTCGTTTCTTCTGGGTAGACAGGAAGTGGGTTCAAGTCAGTTCGTCCCTTTCGATCCGGGTACTTCGGTGCTTCCATTAAGCTCCAACCTGGCTATACTGCAGGAGTTATCACAGCTTTCTACGTAAGATATGGCCAAATCAATGACTTGACCAAAGAGTTAAGGTGATTGGGTGCTTAATTAATTAATTATACTAACGGTTGATTTGATGGCAGCTTTCAAACAACGAAGCACATCCAGGGTTCCACGATGAAGTGGACATCGAGTTTCTCGGGACAACATTTGGAAAGCCTTATACTTTGCAGACCAATGTTTACATAAGAGGGAGTGGTGATGGCAAAATCATAGGCAGAGAAATGAAGTTCCATCTCTGGTTTGATCCCACGAAAGATTTTCATCACTATGCTATACTCTGGAGTCCTAAGGAAATAATGTAAGTCACATTACATTCATCACTATATCGATAGAAATTGAATTAAATTAATGATTTTACAGAGATTGAATAAAAATGTCAGATTCCTAGTGGATGATGTGCCGATAAGGAGGTACCCGAGGAAGAGTGATGCAACATATCCTGTGAGGCCAATGTGGGTGTATGGTTCGATATGGGATGCGTCATCATGGGCAACTGAAGATGGAAAATACAGAGCTGATTACAGATACCAACCTTTTATTGCGAGGTACACCAACTTCAAAGCTAGTGGTTGCTCAGCCTATGCACCTACTTGGTGTCACCCAGTCTCAGTTTCGCCCTATGGGTCCGGCGGGTTGAGCAGACAGCAATACAGGGCCATGAGATGGGTTCAAACATACCATATGGTCTATAACTATTGCCATGACCCCAAAAGAGACCACAGGCTAACACCTGAGTGTTGGGGTTAAGACTTAATTAAGCGTGATATTGGGGACGCTTAATTTAGCGCTCAAAGTTCAAACACTATCATTCTCTTTTGATTTGGCTTGTTTTCTTTCAGGAGGTTTCTATTTTACATTATGGGGGTGACTTGAGATGGGTCCCCCGCTTGACAACAACTTTTATATAAGTGTAGAAGAAGGGCGTCCAAGATCCCTAAAGACACAAGGAAATTTGGAAGATTGTGTGGGTTTTTCGTTTTTGCTACATTTCTTTTGGTGTAGAAAGATACAAGAAGACAATGGTTTAAAGGGAGAAATGAATAATGTGTTTTTCTAAACGCAGTTACAACTTTTCATCGTTTGGTAATCGCTGTTAAATATATATTGATCATGCTTAATTAATGTGTTGGTAACCAACATTTTAATAGTCAATTATTAGCATTATAAAAAATTAGTTATTAATTAATTGGAGAAAGATACAAGAAAGCAATGGTTTAGAGGGAGAAATGAATAATATGTTTTTCTAAACGCAGTTAAAACTTTTCATCGTTTGGTAATCGCTGTTAAATATATATTGATAATGTTTAATTAATGTGTTGGTAACCAACATTTTATATAGTGAATTATTAGCATAATAAAAAAATTAGTTATTAATTAATTGTACTTTAAATTACTAATAACTACATATTATTATCATTAAATAATTATTTATTAGCATATTGGTAAAAGATTACAAACACGATGAGATGCTATTATTAATTGCGTTAATATTATTTAATTATTCAACATGAATGACAGAATTTGCCACACTTAATATTAGCCTAAAAGTATTTGGTGAATGGTGCCATAGTAGTCACTCTTCATTTTACGATGTTATTGTCATTTTAACGATGGAAACCTTTTTTTTTTTTTTCTTTCTTTTTCTTAATAGTCGTGTTTCTGGAGGAGAAAGACTCGTGCAAGAAACTTGGGTTATAACTGACTTTTCATTGACCTTTCTTTTGATTTTAATCGATCTTTCCTTCGATTTTAATCTCATCCATTTCACCCAACTTGTTTATAAAAGATAAATCAGTTGTGTACTCTCCAAAAAAAAAAAACTGAAATAGAAATGTCGATAACCACGAGGCTTCAATGGATTCTACTGATTTATTGCAAGGAAACGTCTGTAATAATATATCTGAGTTATTGAATCTATTTAAAAATACTGGTTTTGGATTGGCCTATTGATCCCACTATCAAGTAAAGCTTGTCTCTCTCAACTTTTTTACTTTGTTTGACAATTACTAGTCTCTAGGTTCCATTGCTCCTACGTGCTCTTACCTTTTTCTCCTCTTCCTGTTCTGCAAGCCTCTTCGTACCTGAATAATTGAAAAAATTACTCTTTCTTCCTTTAAAAAATATTAAATTATACAATTCTTTCTTCTTTAAACTCTAAACTAAAATATAACTAAAATACCCTTAAAAAGTAATATTGATTTATTTTATTAAAAATATAATCTATTTATAAAAAATATTTTTTAACTTTTATTTTAATATTATTTCTTTTGTGTTAAAAAACTATAAATTTATACAATTGATTAGTTTTATCTTAGTGAAAAACATATTAATAATTATATTATATAAATAATAAACATAAGAATATTTTGGTAATTATAATTTTTTTAATTACAAGAAAAGTCAACATAATACATCTTTTGATTTTATGGGAAAATGATATAAATTTTCAAAATTAAAATAAAATACTTTAAATATCTTTTAAAAGAGGAAAGTACAATTTAACCTTCATATTTTTATTATTGTGCACAATATAGAGGTAAATGATCATCGTCATAGTTTAATATAACAAAAGTTTAAAGTGTAAACTTCAAGAGACAAATCTCAGGCCAAAAGAACAAAAATCAAAGTGACAAATCGGTATTAAACATGTTGCATCTACCACTAGTTAATTTAACACCATGAAAATGCTCATGAGAAGGTACAGTTGCTGTAGGTGAAACGACATTGCTTACTGTATGGGCATTGCGTCCAGGCAATTGAGGACATACATGGAGGCATCAAGCTAATGTGACAACACAGACACAAGAGTTGGCATTCTATGAATTAGAGAAATGTAATTCTTCCCCCAAATAAACATGAATGCAAGATATTGCTTGTTGAAGAAGATATAGCAAGTTCCAAGCAAATATATATATGGTTAAGCATTGTTGAGAATCCTCTTTTCTCTGCATTTGGCATGTTTTGAGGATTTGACGTGAGATGCTTTGTTTGGGAGGTTACGAAAACGATGTTGGCCCCAATATATACAACCTCAAGCTATTATTATGCATTTGCTCGAAAGTCTAAAATCAAAGCACTATGCAAAATTCAAGAATAATGCTTTTTCTTCCCATGCAAACCACGAGCTCAGGACTAGAACATTCACATTTGTTTGGGCCTCATGTAGGCACATTTTATGACATCCTTAGTAACATCCATATATGTATTTAGAACAGTGTTGTTTATTTTTTATTTAAAAAAGGATTTAATTGTTTTTAATGGTTGAGAGTTGTTAATTGTTTATGGACTGTTTAGTACACAGAAAGTTAAGTATAAAAATAAATAAAAAAAGATAATTTTATAAATAGAAAATTATTATAATACCTTTATTTTTAATGATTGGATAATAATTAGATAATAATTAATAACTAATATTAAATAATGATTGAATAATAATTAAAATGATAAAATTAAAATTTCTCCTATTTTTTTTTTTTCTCGTTTCCCACGGGATACCAAACATGCCATTAGCAGCCACTACAACTACCTTCAATGGGTTGGTTAGTGTGTCAAAGCCAAGGGCAAGGGGTAGTGTTAATTGATTCTCATTTGGATTGAAGGAAAAGAATATATGAAGAGTAAGCAAAAAATTAGCAGGACCAAAGGGAATGATTCATAATAGAGATGCCATATCATATATGTGGATAAAGAATCGTCAAGTCCACTCATGAACAGAGACAGAATGAGAGGCAGAATAAACAAGAACGAACCTCTTCTCATCCATGCTGAGTAATCTAAGCCAAGTAGGGCTCACATAAAGTAGCAGCTGGCTAGCAGAAAAAGGTGGCCTCTTGTTCATTAGAATTATGCTATCTGCTCATTTAAAGATTCCCAGACTGTCGTCATCTTCTGGGTAAAGCAGTTTCAGAAGTTGTGGGGCTAAAACATGGAGAATATCAACTTCAGGAGCGAACCACTGAGGACACTGAAACTCAAGGTGACTTAAGGTACTTCACGTGAATTGTTTTTGTGTTACGACTCCTCATGTCTAAAATTCCGATGATCGTTGAGAATTTATATCCAAATCGAAAAGTTCCTTTAATTTGGTACAAATTGAATCTAAAATGACTTCAACAAGTGTTGTATTTGGGTTGAGTGTTTTTTTTAAGGTAAATTAAGCTAATTATTCTTATTTGATTAGATTACACATGGCACTTTAATATATGCTGCAAAGGTTTTTTTTAATTCATTTTCTGTCAAATAAATTAATATTTTGTACAATATAAGACAAAAACTTTTATTAATATGGTAATTTAAGCATTTAAATTAATATTAAATTCTAATTTGAGACTATGATTTTATTTTTAATATGATAATAAAAATATAAAAGTAATTCTATTTTTTAAAGAAACACATGTTATATGAAAAATTAACTTCATTAATTAAAAAATAAATTAAAAAGGAATCAAATGTAAATAAAAAAAAAATGAATATAATTTACTGACATGTTGCCCCCCCAACTCGGGCACATTCCAAAACAAGCACCCTATCTTTTTTTATTCCCCCCTTCAAATCTTTTCTACAAAACTGTGTGGAAGGGCAGAAAAGCGAACTGCTTCGTATCAAATTTGGTAACTAAACCATAAATAATATATAATTGTTTGGTCAACTAATATATATATATATATATATACTCCTTTGTCTAAAATGACGAATAAAAGCAAATTTGAACATTTAAAGATTAATCGTTAAAATTATAAGCAAAGTAACCAAATAAAAAAATATATTATATCTTGCAAGAGCTTTTTTTTTAAAAAATAAAATATCTTTCAAGATCTTAAAGAGTATTTAATTGTAATTATGAACCACTATTATATATGCTCTTGTTTTTATGTATGCCTTAGCACTTACTAATTTTACATTAAAATGGCAAGTTTGCATTATAGGAAAAGTTTAAAAGAAAATAATACCAAAACGGTAGGTTCTTATATTTGTTAAAAAGCCCAAAAAAAGAAAGAAGATCTTTTCTAGAATATCTGCTTTTTTTTTTTTAATCGGAGAATATGTGGTCTTTTTCTAGCTAGTGTGACTTGTTCCGAATGGCAAATGTTAGTAGATGCATAAATAACAAAATAAATCACGTAATAAAAATTAAAATTTATATTAAAATAATATGTAAAACGAGAGAGATATCTGAAATGTAATTTTCTGGGATCGTTCTGTGCAGTCCTGTTTTGGAATTTATACTGGCCCAGTGTAGCTTAAACACAATTGAATTTCTCTCCAAAGAGCAAGTGATCTTCAAAACCTCATTATCATGTTATTTGGCTGCTTCTAACTTTAAATGTTCAAATTTGTAGTTTATTTCCACATAGGAAGGCCAATATGCCTTGATCATGACAATGAATTATTGGCTTATTTGGTATAGTGCACATTATTTCCACAGGTTCATCAAATATTGACTTTCTTAGACTAAAATATGTGTTTAATAACATGCAGGGGGACTGTATCAAATAGTCGTGATAAATGAAATTGATATCTGCTCCTTCAGCAACATTACACCTCCAAAGTTCAAACAGATCCATTATGTATCTTTATGAAGTTGCAATATCAGTTTGTTAGAAATCAATATAACACAGATGTCATGCACAAAGAAGGCAAAGTCGAAGTTCAGCCTAAAAAATTTATTTACCAAGAATGATTCCTTCATGCCTAAAAAATGAGAATGACTATTCCCATTTAGCTACATTTGTGGAATCGGACTTTGTCCAAAAAATGAGAATGATTTTTCCCATTTAGCTGTCAAATATCATTTTAAATAATTCATACAAAGTTTGGTACTTCCATCAACAACAATTTAAATAATTATTGTTTCCTTTCAATTTAGTTAAAGCAATTACGTTAGAAAATGTCAAATGACCTTTGTGGCTGACTTACTTTGAATTAAGTAAAACTTTACAAGTTTGGAACTTAATTACTACTTGCATCGATTATAATTCGAAACGCTTACATGCCTTGTTTTATTCATACAGGAGTGAAACATCATCGCACACGTTAAGTAATATTAAATGGCTTATGTGAGGTCCATCTCGTACGAAATCCGACCTTAGCTCAGTTGGCAGAGCGGAGGACTGTAGTGGGCAAACCTAACAGCTATCCTTAGGTCGCTGGTTCGAATCCGGCAGGTCGGACTTCTATATTTGGCTTTTTACAGTTTGTTAGTTTACTTCTCGTTAGATGAGTCACTCTGGAAAATCTCAGAAAGAGTTTCTTCCATCAAGTTTACCATATTTATATTCTGTCCCATCACAACATAAAAAAAGGTTTAAATAGTTAACTTTTAGAAAGAGAACAAAAATAACAACAACGCCCGTTTAAAATTGTTTTTATTTTAATATTTTTAAAATATATATTTTTAAAAATAAATTTTTAAAAATAAAAAAATTAAAAAATTTGTTTGAATCATTATTTTGAAAAGTAATTATTTTTTATTTTTTATCTGTAGAACAAAAATTACAAAATACTTAAAAAGTGTTCTGAATTTTTTATTTTCGAAAACAAAATTTTATTTTTTTATTTTCCAAAACACTTCGTTAAAAACACATTATCAAATAATTTTTTTTGTTTTTTTGTTCTTCAAAATAAAAAAATTATTCTACAAAACAGTTTTAAACAGGCCCAAAAATTCTTGCCTAGCACACAGCCGGATACCATAATGAATTGGGATATAATGAAATGAATGTTGATCCCCCTGTTGAAAATTTTTGCCTATAATGACAGTTTTGTCTTAAACCCTTTCAATTTTGAACTGGATCATGATGATCAACGTAAATACAAAACCGGCAGCTTAATTAACTATAACCCAACCTTCAATTACTGGTATGTATTTTAATCAGAATCAGAGTTACTTTAACGTACATGCTGCTAGTAGTAGTAATAGTAATATCCTCAACCAATTGTTTTGTGTCAACACAATTTTTTGATCCTGTTAATGCTTAGATTGTTATATTACTTTAAACAATTGACAAATAATATTTTGGGTAACTAAATGGAATACTTAGCCCAAAAAATAAAACATTGAGTTTTGATTTTTTGCATGATTTGGTCATATAATTTTTAAGAAATGGGTTTAGATTTATAAATATAATCTATTTAAGTTGAAAGTTTTATTAGAGGTCATCAGTTGTATATTATATTTTATTCTTTAATAGAAATTGCTTGTCAACACTCATGATTATTCAATCTATATGTTTTTGTTCTCAAGATCTTAATGTTAGCCTTTTCAATTTTATTATCAAATAATAGCAAATTTTTAGGGTTTTTAGCAAAATATCCAGAATTTGCTTTTATACTTTCTATCATTTTGTATTTTGTTGATTTCGGAGAGCTTATACTGTACCTTGCATCGACAGTGTCAACAAGAAATCTCTTTTTGTCCCTTAGGGAGTTAGAAAATATGTTTTAAAATGTTACTTTGTTACATTGAAAAAAAAAAAGGAGATCTATTGCATTAATTTATGAAAAATTGCAATAATAGTAATTTAGTATTTAAAAATATATTGTTATTAATTATGTTTTAATGTTTTAAAATAATTATTTTATTCATAACCCTATCTCAATTAAAATTTAATTGATGACTTCAAATTTGTGAAATTGGATTAAATTAATTAATTAAAAATAAACTTATGATAATAAATTTTTAAGGATTAAATTAGGGATAAAAAATTTTCATAAAAGCTAATACAATATGATGGTTTTTTTAACATATACAATCACAGATTTTGAAATTTATTTTATGGTCAAAGATTTTTTTTTGTTTTACAGCAAAGATTATGCTTTGTGACTAAGAATAATTATGGGTAAGATATTATAGATCTCATTCCGAAAATCATATTTAGTGGGTAAATTTTAAAATAGATAGGACAGGATGCTTAATATTTAAATTCAAACTTATTTATTTGGAAAATTTTTAAAATTAACAAATTATTTTTAAGTTTAAATTCATTTACTTAAAAACTATTTATATAAAATTAAAATAGAATTATGGCTTAAACAATTATTAATGGAAAAAAATTTAAAGACAGTTTTTATATTTTTGTTATTAAATTATTTAATAAAAATACAATAAGTGTATAATTTTTATAACTTAACATCACCTAATTGAATATTTCAAAAGAAATATTTATATGTATTATATTTTTATTAAAAATTTTAATAAGAAATATATAATAAGAAATTACATATAAATTTAATCCTTATTAATATAAGAATTAGATTTAAATATAATTGATTATATATTAAATTTTAAATTATTTAATTAAAATATAACGAATTAATAATTTTTTAATAATAACATGACAAGTATATAATTTAATTTAAAAATTATATATTTGTAAAAATTATAAATTTTTCATATTATTATTAAAAAATTATATCTTAATTAAAAAAATTTGATAACAAATATATACAAACAATTGCACATATTTTTTCTTTAATATAATTCAAAACAAATAGAATACTATTTAAATTTATTTTATTATATTAAATTGATTAAAAATATATAAATGTATATATAAATACAAATAAATAAATATATATACATTATATATCTGGAGCTAGTTAGATATTATAATATTCGGACCATTAAAAAAAACCAACAGTAACAGGTTATTATCTCGAAGCATCTTTTGAGTTTTGACTGGGAAAACAAAGAAGGCCAAGAGGAGGGGCCATGCGGAATAACAAGCAAACAAACGAAGCATAAGAAAATCAGCGGAGGAAGCCGAAAGACGGAATAGTGGTGGTCACTGCAGGAAGACATGGCTCGCAGCATCTCCTACATAACTGGGTCTCAGCTTCTCTCTCTCAGACGCCAACCAAACATTGCCATTATTGATGTCAGGTTTTGATCGCTTTCCTCTTTGTGCCTGATCTGACGATTCGCTTTTTCTTGGTGAGTTTGATTTTGAGAGTTCGATTAAACTGATCTTTCTTGTTGGTGGGTTCTGAAGGGATGACGAGCGGGGTTATGATGGGCATATAGCTGGGTCTCTTCATTACGCAAGCGACTCTTTCTCGGATAACATCTCAAATCTCATTCAACAAGTCAAAGGCAAAGACACCCTTGTCTTCCACTGTGCTCTAAGTCAGGTTTGCTTCGCTTCTGTTATTCACATCTACCATTTCAATTCCATACTTCTTGGTTTTGCTGTTTTATTCTGTGTCTATTTTTATAGTTGAATTTCCGGTTCCTTTTTCTTGTATTTTGTTCTTTCAAATCCGCTATAGCACTCCCGTTAAAATTTCTGACCTATTGATTTCTGAAGGAGTGGACAGAACAGCAGGAAGATGTTCTAGCTGGGTGCATATAAAATTAGAATTGTCTTCTTGCTATATTTGAAGCGAATATATCTAAACCGGACTTAGGTAGTGAGTCCTAGTGTGTCGTGTTTCTAATACTCTTTCCAAATAAACATTTTGCTTTGTGGTTAACTTGTCTTAGATTCATTAGATGCTCACGCATTTGAGTTGGCGCCGATTTTTTTTTCCTTTTTTCTTTTTTTGAGTTGGTATTTATCATCAAGCAAATAATCCCAGTTTTTTGACACCTAACAGAAGGCTGGTCCTAATATATGTAGCTCTTCAACAACCTTATCATCACAATCAACATTAATTAGTTTAGGTAGTTATACCACTAATGTAATTAAGTTTGTACCATCATTGGAAGTTCTAAAGTGGGATTTTGAAGGATTCACAAGAATCCTACACCTACCAAATAGGGCAATCCTATTTAAGCAGATATCTGAAACTATTGAAGATTTAACTGACTCAGAAGGCATTCAAGATTCCGCAAACCGCGTGTAACTTAAATGAATGCAGTCAATTAAACACTACTCAAACTTGATATTTTTTTATAGAAAAAACAAATTGAATAGCAGGGCAGGATATCATATTCAGGAAACAAAAAGTAGTCCTGGCAGACCACTGTGATATGGTACGAAGAGTAGTGTGATAAGGTTTCCCATGAGAGGTGTGAAATGTGAATTGGCTGCATGCGGATGTTTCGAGACATTTCTTGGTGCAGCTTTACAAGTAATTTTCTTGTTGAAACCATAAATTAGAATTGATTTCAGTATTTTTTGGTAGCATTCATCATATGTTCTGACAAATGGACATGGATAGCTTCATTTGGATATGAAACTTCTGTTTTAGATAGCATTGCGATCATGGCTAAATTTGTAGTAGTCAAAACTCATAAGTAAGCATATTGATCATTGATGAACATGAAGACTTTGAAAAAAAAAAAAAAAAGATGTAGTGGCCTGAGCAAAGCTGAGAGTTTCAGACTTTCAGCATCAAAGAATGCCTGCAATGGTTTAATAGGATGAGAGCTTCTGTCTTGAGAAAGAAAATTGAGGATTCAAACTTGTTGATTTCATTTGTGTTTATTGTGTTCCCACCTTTTCCCATGGACCTAGACAAAATGCAACATAAATTATTGTTTACTCCACTACATGATTGTTATTTTATTTTATTCATTCTTGGTTTTGTAGAAGTTTTGATCCTTCATGATTCATTTGACCAGCTTTCTATAGGCACTTTGCTGATTTACTAACATACTTTTATGGTGTTAAATATTTTTCTGTGACTCTCTGGGGCTTTTGCAGATTTGGATGTGCATTAGGGTTTCTTATCCCTGACTGAGTTGCTTTTCTACTTATGCTCTAATGTTTGTTTATGCATTTTAGCTCTAAATATACACCACAAGCGTTTCATGCAAATGATATTCATTCATATATAAATGAAAGCATTGCAGTTGATCAGTTTGGCATGCCTGGTCTGGAAAAAATTTCTACTGACTAAACATCTGAGAACTTTCTGAATGTCTTTCCATTTTCTCTTCGTATGATACAATTAGTGTATTTCTAAATTGCAAGCGGCATGAGTGCTTAAATGCTTTTGTAGGTTCGTGGACCAACTTGTGCTCGGAGGTTAGCCAATTATCTGGAGGACTCTAAAGTAGATGCTGGAATAAAGAACATAATGGTCCTGGAGCGTGGCTTCAATGGATGGGAAGCTTCTGGAAGGCCTGTCTGTCGTTGCAGTGATGTTCCTTGCAAGGGCGAGGGTGCTTGATGCAAGGCTTCTTCGTGGTTGGGATGGAAGCATGTTGTCTTGCTTCTAATAGGTGCTTCCATTTACATACAAAAAAGAATAATATGATTACATTATCACATTATTATAAAAATCATAGATCTACTGAAGAATGAAGACTCATTTTTGCGTTTTGTAAATCACCGTATGTTTGTGAGATATTGTTCGAGATAGCGTGCCAATGAATTACAAAGGTATTCCCTTTCTTTCTGAACCTGCTTCCAGTAGCACATAACATCATTAGAACAATTTCGCTGGAATTATGGTTTGATAAATATTCGCTAATTTCAGGCAAGACAAGCATCGAGTTTCATAAATATCACTTGAAAGTATGACTCATAATATGGTCTGGAAAAAGCTTCCTAAACTGAAAAATGGATATGCTATGCAGCATATCAAAGTGAATCTGAAGATCGTGGCATTATGGTATACCTACCTTTGATCTGCAATCGAATCTTGCTTCTGTGCCTTGAGATTAAATGCTAGAAAATTCTCCCAGCGACATAAAAGTTATAATATATATATTTCCTGGCCGTCGAAATTTCTCAAATATTCGGACAAAATTCTATTGGCTTATTTGGGACTCCCCCCTTCACTGGTAAGTGCCATGAAACCCAAACGAACATAACAAACTGACCAATATATTTGAAAGGAGAATATACAACCGCTTTCATGGTCAAATCTTTCTACTGTAACAAGTTTAAGGGTTTTTATTGTGTTTTGCGGGAACCATGTTCCATATTCTGAAGTTCTAAAACCGGCATCACAGGGAATTAGTGATTTAAGTGCTGTTCCTCGCTATTAGCCTGATAGGATAAATCACAGAGTCGGACTTATTTATCAGCATGACGTTAGTCTAGATTTAATCACAGAAAGAGAATGCGGGGCAGAGAAGCACATCCATATCTGAGTTTGAATCTTTTTGTTTTTTATTTTTATTTTGGTCAATTTTAAAGAGAAATAGATCTAAAATGTGTGATCTATTTAATTGATAAGTTTTATTGAATGTGCACATCTGCTTGAATAATGGATTTAGCTAACTCTCTTCAAAATTAATAAGAAATTAAGAGAAAAGGAAAGAAAATAATCCAAACACATGGATATTTTGGTCTGACATAAACAGGCAAAAGTTGAAAGAGTATTTGATTTTTGTTATAAGAAAAGTAGGTCAATTTGTATGTGAACTGATATTAGATTTTTCCCCTCACAATTTTAAGGAGGCATTTTTTATTTGTAATCATAATTACCTGACTTCCAACTTAGCAGAAGCTTGCAAAGTAACAAGACAGAAACTAATATTCATTAGCAATCATAGATCATATCAAACATCTATAATGTAAAAGTCATGCCTTCTAATAATGTATATATGTCAAAATAAGCCGTTGAGTGTTGAATATGAACAAAGAGCCAAGAAATTAGCTTGAATAATGGATTCCACATTCCTACGTCATCCTCACAAGAAGGATACAAGAGGGGCATTAATCAAGCACCAATCATTTTTAAGAAATAATAACTTCATTGCATGTCACGGGACACTTGAAGAGGCCGTTCTTGTGTTTGATAGACTCGAAAGTAGAAACCCCTCTCTGCTTTCGTTTATTCTTTTCTTCCTGTGGTTGCCATGGTGGAAGATGAGTTTTTGGGTATTAAAAAAAATCTGCACCCACTGATTCCTCAGACCCATATCTCTAACTTGAAAAACCGGCTCGCCCAATCCGGCGGTTCCACCGCACTCGTCCCTAACCCGGGTACTCTATCTTTTGATCCTACGCTCTGTTGTTTCTTCCAGTCTACCACGTGTGCAGCAACCCTCCTCTGAAATTTGTCTTTGAAAACCTTCCACACTTGGTATTTATAATGATGTATAACTGCGCTTTTCTCATCCAACTGAAACGTTCAAAGTCAACCGCGCAAAAGCATGCCTCCTTTTCTGAGCGATCGATCGAGATTCCGTGGAAATCTAACCCATCTACGTTCTAGGATTTTACATTAACTTACAACCGTATAAATTCTAAGACGATAATAGCTATTCTCGCTCCTATTACACATTATTATGAATTCGGTAATATTTGAGTTTCTGTGGTCTTGTTGAACCTTTTAACACTCAAACTCAAATACAAGTACATTCGTAGTTTATGAACACTTTCTGAAGAAAGGTTATACCAAATGAGGAAGAAAAGACAAAAAAAAGGGAAAAGAAAAATATGAGCACATTTAATTAGAAATTAAGTGCATATAATACTGCGGTACTTCGGAAGTTTGGCACCTGAAGGCAAATTTAGGTATTATTTTGTGATCATAAAATTGCCCTTTTCAAATGAGATAGCCTTGGTGAAGTTGTCTTCAACCGTGTTAAGATATTGAGATCTTGTTTCGGTGCACCTGTCGAGTCCATGCAAGTGATTCTATGGGGCCTGCTACTAGATTATTTGTATTTAACAACCACGGAGCTTTATACTCAAATTAGAAATTAGGACATAGGAACAAGCTATGGCAACACTGCTTAGTTTCTGTACACTGCAGCTCTGGGCACTTATTTTTTCACCTGCATTGATGTGGTGTGGTGTGGTGTGGTCTGGTCTGGTGGGCTTCCTAAAGTTGAAGAGAAGAAAATTATTTCATCTTCCTTCCCCTTATTTGTTTATACTCTTTCGGTCTTGTTTTTGTGCTGCGGCTCTGCTTTTCTTCTCCATTTTTGTTTTTTGTTCCTCTATTTTTTTCCACTTGCATTTTTTTTAGTAGTTTTAATCTCAAATGTTATTATTTAATTGTTTTATAATAGTGTGCGAACAATTTTTTTGCTTTTTGATTGATTTTATCAGCATCTCCATAGACAGGCTTTGATGAAGTCTTTTATGCATGATTTGGTAGGCAAACCTTTCTACTTTAAAATTGGGAATGGGAATAGGATTCTCATAATAACATGGTTGGTTGGAGTTAGAGTAAATATATTATATTATCCAGACAATGCTCATTCCCAAATTCTTGAAATATTAATTCCCTAAAAAAAATTGATGGAATAACCCATAAAATCGAATCTCATTTCAAAAGACTTACGTCTGAGATTCACATTTTACCATCTTTCTTTTTTAGAAGTGTTATGATTATTTTATCATATTTCCTTTGCATTTCTTTGTAATTAAATATAAAAATAAAATGATATTTTTAATTTTTTAAGATTATATCATTCGTGATTAAAGATCATAAAATTTTATTTTATCACAGTCTATTTTAATTCCTATTTATATTTTTATTCCCATAAAAATCATTTCGACGTATCAAACTCTGCATTAGTGATTTGATCACAGACCTTTTTCACGTACAAACAGAACATACCTCTTGTTTTTTCACAGAACTTTTCAACGTATATACAGATTATGTGTGGGCTGTTGCCCACGGTGTATTTGGCAGCAAACAATGTTATTCTTAATTATGTTTATATAATTTTTTAAAGTTTCTTTTTAAAAGGCCGCCGTGCATGCATATGGCGGCTGCCACGCCATCTGTCATTGTAGCATGGTGGCTTTTGGGCTTCCCGCTATTTGTCAATATATGCCATTGACAACACTGTTTTCTATGCTTTTTCCTACCTCCATTTTCGCTTTTGGGCTTCCCGCTATTTGTCACTATATGCCATTGACAACACTGTTTTCTATGCTTTTTCCCACCTCCATTTTCGCTTTTGGGCTTCCCGCTATTTGTCACTATATGCCATTGACAACACTGTTTTCTATGCTTTTTCCCACCTCCATTTTCTTCCTCCTACACACCTATCGAATCCATGCAAGTGATTCTATGGGGCCCGATACTAATTATTTGTATTTAACAACTACGGAGTTTTGTACTCAAATTACAAATTAGGACATAGGAACAAGCTATGGCAACACAGCTCAGTTTCCTCAAACTGCTGCTCTAGGCGCTTATTTTTCACCTGCAGCGCCCTTTGTCAAACTTAAGTGTGAATTTAATGGTTTCAATGCTTTTCAGACGTTAAGGTAATATAATGTAGGATTTGTATTTTCATGCACTGTGCAAACTTCAAGAAGGAAAACTGTATTTTAACTATAAATTCCTGAGGGATGAAGCATAGGGGAAACTTTAATCATTTTTTATTCTTAATAAGCATGCATCTTTTATTTGTGATCCTGTTTTTTGCAATAAGTCAGGTTCGTGAATATTTCAGGAATAAGTCTATGGGCTTTTGGGCTGGGAGTAGAGGAAACCAGAGAGGGCTCCTCCAGCATGTCCATGCAAGCCTACAGCCAAAAGGCATAGCAAAGTGAGTGAATGCCCATTGCCAACCAATATTTAGTTACATATTGAAACTATTAATGTGCAGATTCTGGTCACCAGCACAGCTGCATTTTGCTCAATCTGGAAGCTTCTGTTAATAAATAAAACAACTGGGAACGTGAAAAGAAAGATAAAGTTTAGAAGTCATTCTAATGACAAGGAAACAGACTTTAGTGTTCATTTGGTGTCATGGAAGGGAAGGTGCTGGTAGTATAAAATATGATATCATCCTGTTCATTGGTCATTGAGTGACATAATTGAGAGAAGCGGGAAAATTGATGTCAAGAAGTTGATACTGTGACTGGAACACAAGTTGGGGTCTCATGACTTGCAACTGTAAGGCAGCTTTCTGGATCCTTCTGAACATTGCAATTTGTGAAGTGGATACATTAGATCAACTATGCACGGTTTCTTGTTTGAGGCTGTGATGAGTGTATATTGAAGACTTCAATTTAAACTAAAAATCCCAATGTTTTAGCTGGCTGACGCAGATGCTGAACCGGCTTCAGTAGAATCTGTTGAACCTGACGGGAAGCAGGACCGAGTAGGAGTCCTTTCTGCAATTAGATTCAGTTTAAGGGAAGAAGTATGATTCCGGTAAATAGTTGTCTGTAACTCTTTGTTATTACTTTATATGATATAAAATTGGGGGGGGGGGGGGGGGGGGGCGCTGAGATCTTCCGTGGTAAGTCGGTAAAGATGCTACTAGATGTTTAATCATGAATTCGGTAATATTTGAGTTTATGTGGTCTTGTTGAAATTTTTTACTCTCAAACTCAAGTACATTCGCAGTTTGTGAACACTTTCTGAAGAAAGGTTAGATTATATGATGAATGAAAGACAGAGAAAGAAAAATATGTGCACATTTAATTGGAAATTAAATACGTATAATGCTGTTGTACTCTGTAAGTTGGCACTTGAGAAGGCTGACTTTACTTTAGGTGTTACTGATTTTGTGATCATAATTGCCCTTTTCAAATGAGATGGCCATGGTGCAATTGTTTCTAACCTTGTCAAGATAATAAGCTCTTGATTTGGTGCACCTGTCGAATCCATACAAGTGATTCTAAGGTGCCCTTTTACATAAATTGTGATTAAAGTCATCACTCTCTCTCTCTGCGTTAGTGTGAAGCTGAAAGCTAAACTAGATTGCTAGAAATTAGAAAATGAATGCAACGGAAAACTGGGCCTATTGGCCCATTTCTTTAAGCCCAAAAGAGGGATCCAATGACGATCTACCTCACCCAGTCCACTGTCCACGACAAAACCGAAGAAGAAAAATTGATCTAGTGATCAATTGAAAATTGACTCCCTTGCGAGGTTTCTTGTACTACTAGCGTGGCTTTTCCTTGTTCATAAACTGAAAAATAATTTTGTTTTATGCGGTCGAATATTTCAATTTCTTGTCACTATCAAGCGACCGAACTGCTCCAATAAAACAATTTAAATTATGTCTTCGGACTTGATGGCTTACTTTGCTCACAAGGAAAACTAAGATCATACCATAATAAAATGAATCTTGATATTGAGAGCTCGATTTCTATTAGATTACTTTGAGATTTGTTATAAGATAATAATTAAAAAAAATATTTCGTACAAATTTTAAAGAAATCCAATGATGAAAAATTTAACCTCTTAAGAAGCCAAACTCTATAGAGAAGAACCTGAGAGAATTATAAGTTCCTCAAATAGTTGGGCATTATTTATTTATTCATTATTAAATACCAATATAATTCATCTCCACTAATCAAAGATTTGCATATGTCACAATTGTTTACTAGAAGTAAGAAATTAAACGAAAGTATGTCCTTGTTCATGGGAATGAGTGTGAGTGAAGCTTAAGTTTAACTAAAATTAATTTGCTTGTAACAAGAGGCAAGTGAGAGGGAATGTTACTTACGAAGGAGTGTTTTAAGTGATGAATTGATCGAACGAGGGAGAAAGTGGGAAACTACAAAAAGTTACTAACCTATGGATATGGTAATGGATTAGGAAAGTTCATGATGTTAACCACCAAAAAAAAAAGCCAAAAAGGATTTAGGAAGGGACATTTTTCCCACTATTCTCTCACTATATAGCTTCAATGAGGGTTTAGCAAGAGAATAACAAAAAATATGATCTTTATTATGTATCAATCACTATGTAGTAAGGAAATTTTCTCTTTCGTGATCCTTTGCTAATTAATATAGCAAGGGAATATCTATGTCCTAATTGATAAAAAATAAGGATTTGCAAAGAAATATCTCTTGTTATATAGTGAGGAACTTATGAAAAAAATTTTCTTACTATATAATGAGATACTTGTGTTAAAATTTTCTTGCGAGAAAATTTTTTAGTATTCTTTCATTAATCCCTTGTTAAAATAATAAGAGTTCCCTCAAAAAACTCATTTACTTTTTCAACAATATTAAATAGAATACTAAATGTTCTTAACTTTAAATTAATTTTTTTTAAATTTTATACTAAAATAAGAGTGCATTTTATTGAATCACACGTCTTAATATTAAACAATTTTTTAGTTAGTATGATTGGCCATATTGTTCATGATCAAGATGTGTATCCGACAAAACATCTTTCCATTTTAGTTCAAAATTTAAGAACAGTCAATTGAAGTTAGAAATATTTCGTAATCCACTTTGTGTTGATAAAGAAGCAAGGAATTCAAATCACTCTCCAAATAATGTGATATGAGTATATTTTAAAGATATGTTTAGAAACCAAAGCCCAACCTTTATTTTTTAAAGACTCAAGTTTTTTCAAAGAGTGATTGTCCTCTAAAATGATTATTCATATTAGTATTGGAATTTCATCATATTTCTAATAATATTTTAGAGATGTGCTTTGAAAGAAAAAGAAAAAGCCATTTTCACCTTTTTTAAGTTTATCTTGAAACTGAAATCATTTCATTAAAGCAAAGTTGAAAATACTAAATCGCATGTCCTTAAAATACTTAATGCATGGGATAGTAACTAACAAGACAACAACTATGCTCTAAAAGTTATTCCAAAATTTTGAACTAAAATAAAAACAAGTCGTTTGCCCTATACATCTATAATCTTAAATAGTATTTTTATCCATTAAAATTACGCATATGTCAATTTTTCTTGTGAACACTATAATTTCATAGAAAAATACATGAAAGACAAAATTACAATTAATGATAATATTGTTCAAAATTGGGGATACATAGCCCAAAGAACCCAATCTTATTTCAATTCAAAACTCGAGATTGTTGTCTCCTTAATTATTGTTTAGTGCATTACTATATATATATATATATATATATATATTGCAGCTGCTACGAAGTGTTTCTTTTGTTTCTCTTTGTCGTTTCCTATCTTATTTTGTAGGTTTTCTTAACTGACTTTCACGTGTTGCCGTATACCAAAATTAGTGGCATGCCAATTGCCGAAGGCCAAAGGCAAGTATTATCCATCATGAATGTCCTTATTTCATGATTCAGTGAAACATAATCCAGCTAATTACCCACCGTCTAGGTTGTTGTATTCACGATTATTAATCACTCCTTTCTCTAACCCCCAACAAAAACCTTCATTTCAGAGTTAGCATCTATGATGAATCTACGGAATCCTCGTCCAAAACTATGGGTCCTTCTCAATACGTAAGGCCACTTGCCATTATTTCAGAGTTTTTTATTCCTTCAATACCCACCTATCCTCTCCCTTACGTTTTTCAATTCTTGAATTTCTCTTAAAGAATTGAATGGTTAGGAATGAGCATACTTGTGAACGAATGAAAAGGCACGAAACAAGAGTGGGCATTGAAAGTGGGGAGTGATTAGTAGTAGGTATGCGTAATGCGCCTCCGGTAACCAGTTAGGTGAGAGGAACCCACATGACAAAGCAACCGACCCTGAGATTCTAAAATCTATTAGCATGGGAGTAGGTTTGGAGCTAATAATTTTGAATATTGAGAATGAGGGCATTGATGAGTCAAAGCTTATCGTGTTTCTTATCATTTTCCTCCCAACATGCATCCTTCTAATTAATCACTTGTATCTTCTCTAGCTACTTCCTCACTCACCATATGATATTATATGCTTCCTTCTTTATTACTTCTTTCCATGCCTTTTGCCCTTCATTAACATTTCTATATCATATATTTGATCCCATGTGGGAATGGACTCACTCCCCTTCTTAAGATAATTTTATTAACTTAATTATTTCTGTTAAATTATAATATCACTATTAAATTAGTGGAGCATTCGTATATACAAATAGCAATGTCATTCTCATATATATAATAATCTTCATTAGTTCAATGGACTTTTCTGTATACTCGATAAAGCTTTGATCACACACTGTAACGTACAATTTCAACGTAAAGTTGGCACCTCTTGTTACTGTATCTCACTTTTCGCTCTATATTTTGTTTGTTTCTGTTAATAGAAAAATAATGTCGCGACTGGACTGGATATATTGAGCTATATGTACATTTTCTAAAAAAAGAATATAATACTTGGTGAGTTTAATGAATCCTCTCCTATCCAAAAGATGACTTATTAGAGAAAGAGAGAGAGGGTGGAGCTCAATAATCTCGCCCCTATGTTTGTTTCCCTCATAGGACGCTAAGGATATGATTAGAAAGTAATTCATGAGCTTTGATTACAAAAGCTCGAAAGCGACAATGGAAGGCAAAAGGGGTGGAAGGAAGTCTTCATACATTTAATCATATAAGATTTAATTATTTTATGTAATAATTAAAATATATTAAGAATATCAAAACTAAATAATTAACAGTTTAATTCTTTTTTTGATAATATCATATTTGTAAAATAAAAATACTTCATGCATTTTAAATGTCATTATTGCAATTTTATATTTATATATATTAAGTCCAAAGCATTTAATTTAAAAATAAAAAAACATTTTACAAATTTTAATAAAACTTAATATAAATAGAAAATACATAAATATTTGGTTTTTGGTTAAATTATGCTTTATTACTTTATAACTTCACTTAATTTTAAATTTAGTACTTATAATTTAAAAATTTATAATTAAATCCTTATTATTTGAATCTTTTTAATTTAATTCTTGTTGATATATCCTTATCAATATTATGTTAACAAGCTAGCTAAGTACTATTTTGACACTCAAAATGTCCATAATTCAAATCAAGTCATTTAATTGCATTACATATTATGTACGTGAGTTAATTTCATGTCATTATATATTTTTATCCGTTTTGTTGGCATAAGTTATAATTATTCATTGTGTTATGATAATATAACTGATTATATCGACAAAATTTAATAAGATATTTAAAGAAGTTAAATAGTGAGGATTAAACTAAAAAAATTTTAAATTATAAGAAAATGATTATATATTTTTAAATTATAGAACCAGAGTCAAGATTGGCACGGGGGAGAGACAAGGATGATGCAATAAGATGACATAATAATTGGGTTTTGGACACGTTAAAGCAGGAAGCCTTGCTGCTGTTTTGACAGTTTGTGGCTTTGTGCATTCTATTCACATCAGACGCGCTTGTTGGGCCGTCACTTTTTCAACGAAAAGGGGCACAAATAAATAACCAATCTTACAACGACACCTAAGTACTTCAATTTTCCATCGTGCTTCTCGATTTAATTAAAAATGTGACAATTAATGACAATTTTTGTTAAAATAAAATTTGTGGAATTTTAAGAATCAATTATTATTGTATCATGAAAACTCTCAAGACTGCATAGTGGGTGGCAAAATTATCCCCGATCATCGCCACCTCCTTCTTCCTCAACCAAGACGCACGTGGCTCATTTCGCGTTCGTTCGTTTTAGGGTCGCGGAGTGGGTCCCACGTCAATGACCCCTCGCTTGTAATGACTAATAAAATAAAATAAAATACAGAAAATATTTTAAATTTTATTAAAATGATATAAATTTAATTTTTATTTTTAAGATATACATAAATTTTTTAAAATAAAAAATTATTTTATATTTTAGGTTAGTTTTAAGTTTTTTAACTAAAGTATTTTTGTGTAAAATTGTTAATTAAAAAGATGTATTTAAGTTAATAAAAAGTATTTTAGTTAAAAATTTTAAATTAAAATAAAATATAAGATAAATTGTTATTTTAAGAAAGATTTATATATTTTTTAAAAGTAAAAAATTTTATTTTAATTTAAAGTTGTAGTTTATATTTTATTTCAAAAACTTAATTTAAAACTTCACTATACAAATTTATTGTATAATTTAATTTAATTTTAACTTTTCAATTAAAATATTTTTATGTAAACATTGTTGACTTGAAAATATATATTTAGGTTAATGAAAGTAATTTACTTAAAAATTTTCAAAAATTAAAGCATAATATAATTTGTATTTTAAAGAGATTTATATATTTTTTTTAAAAAAAAATAAAAACTCATATAATAAAAAAATCTATGTAATTTGTTATTAATGATATTTCTCACATTATGGGGGATAAAAGATACTAGGTGGGAACACAAGGACCGCCATTGTTGGTGCGTTCACACGAGTGCCGCTATTGTTGTTGCGATCACAATCACGGGAAATGAGAAGACACAGTCGCAGCGAAGAGGAGCCGTAGGGAGCCCTCGTGACTGTTAGTCACAGGGACAACGTTTTATTAATGTCAATAAACAAGAGATGGGTGAAGAAAGCGTGTATGGCCAGATATGAGTATTTATTAGTTTGTTTAATTTTGCAAGACAAAAACAACCAAAATGTTATCAGATCTATAAGTATGAAAGATATTAATTTTTCTTTTTTTTTCGTGATCACCCATTGACCCCGTCCAGGTAAGTATGAAAGATATTAATTTTTAACAGGCCAAAAACAGACGTGGTTTTACTGAATACTGCGTTTATTATTATTATTATTATTATTATTATTATTATTTTAAAGTTATGGTTAAATTACGTTTTTAAATTTTGATAGTACGTTATAATTTATTATTATATTATATTATAAAATCTTTTCATTTTCTTATAATGTTGTTTATTGATATTGTTCTTAAAAAATGACAAATTAAATGTAGTTAACTAATAAAAACAGGTAATTAATTTGTTGAAATATATAGATAAATATAAAATATAAACAACAAGGTTTTGATTATTATTATTATTATTGTCACTGCTACTATTAATAATAAATTATTATTCTCTCTTTTTTTGAAAGATACTTAAATTACACATCTCTCTCTTCTATTTTAAATATATATACAAAATTTTTTTTAAAACTAAAATATAATCAAAATATTTTATAAATTAATATTTATTTTTTAATTTAAAATATAATTTATTGAATATACATATTAATTTTTATTTTGATATTATTTATCCTACGTTGAAAACTATAAATTTAATTTATAATGGATTTTAAAAATTGACTATTTTCCATATATATCAAATATATATTTAATACTATTTAAAGATATTTAAGTCAAAATAAATACAATTATATCTCATCTTTTGCTATATGAAAAATTAATATAATGCATTGTTTATTTTCAAAAAGAAAAAAGAGAGTATAAATCTTTAAATAGAAAAGGTATAATTTGCTAACTCATCTCTCAAATTGTACATTATAAAGATTACCCAGTCCCAAAGTTGATGACCTCTTCACTATTGTACCATGGCCTCACCTTTTCCCATTTCTTAGCTGTGCAACACAATTTGGAATTCAACAATCTAGAAAAATACCCAATGTCTTACTAATCAAACCCTTAACTATTTTATGTGGATTGTTATCGCATATAATTATATAAGATACAGAATATTTACCATTCCATTTTCTATAATAAAATTTCAAACGACGAAGAATAAACGGAGTGTTAACTGAAAAAAATGTTGGTTATGGTTGGCAGGTCAGAAACTTGAGGAGGAACCCAAAAATTGACAAGGGTGTCATTTCTTAAATCACCCGCTAAGATTCAACTTTATCACGTGAGGGAACCATCTTTTCAGATAGTGACACGTGATGGATATGTTTGCGTAATTTTTTTTTTAATTATAGTTTAAAACTTTTAATTTGGGTTTCTTAATTATAATTTTATATATAATTTAAATTTTTAATGTTTAAGTTATTTAAAATAATTTTAAAATTCAAAATTTTTTAATTTAAGATTTTTATCTGAAATTTGTTTCGTGTCTTATGTTCGCAAATGATCCGAGTCACGAGCGGGCAGATACCATGTAAGATATTTTTCTGGTGGAAGGGGTAGATGCTTTCTACCTACAAGATAATATCATAGATGCCCCAAGATATCATATTATCACGACTCACGAGACGTTCTATATGCGAGATGCTTCCAACTTCTCCGCAAACGAATTTATGAAGCTTCCATGAAGCTTCCTCAAAGTAAACTGGCAATAGCATATTCAGTTTTACAGCTTTACATTAGTTAATTAAACTAATTTAATATCATATCTTGTCATATATTGCATCATATATTTTTAATAAAAAAAAATTATTCCCTTTAATTATTTTATAATTCTAATTCTAATATTTAAATTTTAAAATGCAATACTTTATCTCTTAAATTATTATAAAAATCAATTTATTAACCATTTATTAAATCTTCATAAATTAATTTGTGTTATCTGTTTATAAAATTTTTTTAAAGTGATATTTGTAATTTTTTTCAAATAAATAATAAAAAATGACTTTTAAATATCTAAAAAATTAACTTTTATGCACATAACTATTAGACATTAAATATGATAGATAAATAATTTTTTTGCTTTTTATAATAATTTTGGGACAAAATATTACATCTCAAAATTCAGATATCAATATTGTAATAAAACAATAATTTAAAATTTAAAATGTTATTTATTTTCTTAATAAAATTAAGTAATTGTTAAATGGTTTTTCAAATTTTCTAAGGGCATAATATAGAATATTTACTAATTCAGTTTATTGACATATTTTCAAAATTCATGCACAATAAATAATTAAATACATATATCTTTAAACTAACAACTAGACACAATTAATTCTAATTTAAAGTGAACGAATTTAAGAATATAAAAGATACTGACAAGGACAGAATCAGAAAAAATAATATAAAAGCAAAATGTATTCATTATTTTTTGAAGAGGGTGAAAAGTTAGATTTTATTCATAATAATAAAAAAATAATTGTTTTTTAAATCATACAAAATGTTACTTTATTATGTAAGATCTAAATTTTTGGAGGATGTTGCTCCTGTTTTCCAATTTCGGTTCTTGGATACTGATAATGGTTTAGACAAAAGTAATCCCTAATTGCTCTTTTTTTCCCTTGTTGGTCAAAAATGGTTTTAAACTCTTCTTTTGAAATTATATTTTAGTGAATCGACATTTTAATTTCCCCTGCTTCTCGAAATAATACCGCGTGCTCGATATTCTCAAGGCCCATAAATTCGATAAAAAGGAGAAAAAGAAAAAAAGGAAGAGAAAAATTGGACAAAGATTCAACAACTACAGCAAGCATTGAAGCAGAAGGAATGGTAAGAAAACTGGCGCTCTATTCCACTGCTTCTCTGTAACTGTACGGTACACTAACACAGTTAAAAGCGTTTCACAAAGGCGAAGAACCATAGTGAATGCTGCTGCTGAAAGATTGGATAGCGTTGAATTAGAACCACAACAACAAGAGGAAGAAGAAGGGGTAGCTGTAGCAGAATAACATTATGGGCATACTATCCGACGACGTAGTAATTATCCGGCAGCCAGAGAAAGAAGATGACCCAAGCGTGATTACTGTGAATTGCCCCGATAAGACTGGTCTGGGTTGTGATTTGTGTCGCACCATACTCTTCTTTGGTTTGAGCATTGTCAGAGGAGGTAACCCACATTCTTATATTCATCCACTTGGCACAGAAATGAGAGACGGGATTGAAATTTCTGACAATCCGCTTATTTTCTTTCCTTTTTTGTTGTTGTTGCTATATCTGTAAATTTGATAGATGGGTGTGTTAGTTCTCCGATGTTACAGATTCAATTTGCGAAGTTGTTGATGGGCTTTACTTTCTTTGATTATGTGAAGTAAACTTGTTGAATTTGAGACTGATTTTAATCACTGGCATGTGAAATAAACTTGTTGAATGTGAGGCTGATTTTAATCATTGGTTGTCTTTTTATTTTCCCCCTTGCAATGAAGATGTATCGACAGATGGGAAATGGTGTTACATAGTTTTCTGGGTGATTGGGAAACCTAAGACGAGGTGGAGTTTGTTAAAGAAGAGGCTAATTGAGGTATGCCCTTCTTGTTCTTCCGCTTCTGGAATCTCTTATTACCGCTCTGACATGCAGCCTCCCAAGCCTCCCGATGTGTTCCTTTTGAAGTTTTGTTGCCATGATCGTAAAGGTCTTTTGCATGGTAAGTCTTGATCATTAATTACCAATCTTATATGTTTGTTATTTGCTGGTAGAATTTTGATAATTTTTAGTCAGTCGAAAGCTTGTTTAACAGAAGATATATAGTGCGCTAAACTGTTTCTCGCTTTTTCCCCAATAAAATCAAAACTCATTATTTTGGGATTTCATTCGTTTGTTATTCCCCATCCCCTCACCCCCTTTGTTCTGCTTTTCTAAAATTCTTTTGGAGAAGCGGGAAATGGATCATAGAGATCTGTTTGATTGTTGTGAAAATCATGCAAAAAGGAAAATGAAGAGGTGATCTTACAACAGCAGTTTGATGCCTTTGTCAGGATTCATTCTGGTTTTAAAGCCTTGTTGTGTACTATTCACGAACATATACTCTACCTGAATGTGGCCACCCTTACTATAGATACCTCGATAAGAAGTTATTTGTTTTTTATCAGACCACATTAATTTGTGATGTGGTTATTGTTTGAAGTTTAGTAGACAAAATAATGAAATGTCTTTATTATGTCCACAGATGTTACCGAGGTTCTTTGTGAGCTAGAGCTTACCATCAAGAAAGTGAAGGTATCTACAACACCTGATGGAAAAGTGATGGATTTGTTTTTCATTACAGATACCAGGTTGTACATTCTCTATATATCTTTTGAAACAGGCTTATTTTGTGATTTGTAAGCCTCTAATTTTTTTTTTAAAATAAAAATGAAACTTGAATGGTACTAATAGGGTTGCTAAGTTGAGGCCGTCAATAGAATTTATCTTATCTTTTACAGAAATGCTCAGGGGAAATGTGCTACTATACTTCCAAAGTGCTTTAAATATCTTTATTAGAGGATGTTGAAACGTGTATTATGAGAATGGAGATTAATTTGTTGTTCTACAAAATGTCTATTTGGGTAAATTTCCATTTTCTTTTAGCTTACTAATGTGATTCACTCCTTGATGCTGTAACTATATCAGGGAGCTTCTACATACAAAGAAGAGGAGGGATGACACGATTGAACACTTAGCAGCTATATTGGGGGATGCCATAATTACTGTTGACATTGAATTAGTTGGCCCAGAAATTACTGCTTGTTCCCAAGCATCTTCTTTTCTTCCAGCTGCGATCACAGAAGATGTCTTTGATTTGGAATTGTCTGATTCCGTTCAGAGTGGAAGTCTCTCTTCAGAGAGTGTTTTTATTACAATGGATAACTTGCTGACTCCAGCTCATACGGTTGTCCAAATTGTGTGCCAAGATCACAAAGGTCTTCTTTATGACATCATGAGAACTCTGAAGGACTATAATATTCAGGTATTGTAAATTGAAATGACAGTACTCTTAGCACATGAATAGGTTGCATGCATTGGACAGTGGCGTATACCTCACTGTAAAATCTAACATTGTGATTTAAACAGATTTCTTATGGGCGCTTCTCTACAAAACCTAGAGGAAAATGTGAGATTGAATTGTTCATCATGCAAGCAGATGGAAAAAAGATAGTCGACCCCAGCAAACAGAACTCATTGACATCTCGCCTCAGGATGGAACTATTTCGTCCTCTCAGAGTAGCTGTCGTGAGCAAGGGCCCTGATACTGAGCTGTTAGTTGCAAACCCTGTGGAGTTGTCCGGGAAAGGACGACCCCTTGTTTTTTATGATATCACTCTTGCTCTCAAAATGCTGGATACTTGCATCTTTTTGGTACTTACTTATCTACTCTGTGTCTATGCTTCCTCCTCTTTAGTTTCTTATATATGCTCTAATTGTTAAGTGAAGTCATTTCCCTCAATGTCACTGCTGAATTTTTTTTTTTGGGGGGGGGGGGGGGTGGTTTGGTTGGGGTTCTTGCACTCTTCCGGCTTCAAAATTTCTGAAAGAGAGGCCAGAACAAAACCAGAGTTGTAGATGGAAAAATACAAGTTACATGTTGTTCATAATTGTTTTTTTGAACAGGCTACATGCTAATATTGTGGGTAATTGTTGTAACAGGCTGAAATTGGAAGGCACGTGATTGGGGACAGGGAGTGGGAAGTGTATAGAATCTTGGTTGATGAAGGGGAGGGATTGTGTGTTGCAAGGAGCAAGATTGAGGAAGGAGTTTGGAGAATGTTGATGGGTTGGGAGTGATGTGATCCATGGTGGCTGACAATTGTGTCTTTTGGATGGACCTGTGCATCTGTATAGTGTAACTGGATCTTTAGATGTAACTGTGAAATATATGTTATGAAAATGATTATCTTTGCCACGTTGTATTTTAGAGCTCTTGTAATCCTAAGTTGGTGTATAGAAATGAGAGGGCAGCAGCAAGTAGTAGATGTAGATGGAAGGAGAGTGAGAATATTTCCACCAGCAAGTAGATGAAAATGAAATATTGTATAGTCATAACTATATTTCCACTTCTTTCATGTCCTGCCAGCCAGCTATTATAAACTTCTAAACCCTTATCAGCCTTGTCTTCTTGATAAATAAAAATTGCAGGCACTCTGTGAAGAGCATCACAGAAAAACTGGGTGCGCTTAGTATAGGTAGTTGGCGGTTCTATTTATAAGGGCCGTAGTTGTTCCCTACATGGACGTCATGCAGAGCAAAGTCGCTTTCTGAGACACCTCAATCCTTGTTTGCCTGCTGGATTACATTTCTTGGGACGTATATTACTCATTTCTTGGTCATTGATAGCTATTGCAGATATTTTATATGAAAACTGGCGATATCCTGGAGGTTCCAGTTAGAAAACGCCAGCAAGAGTTTTACTGTATGTCTGGTCTTTTGGAGTATATATATCTAGCAAGATTCTGGTTTCTTTCCCAATATATTAACATCAGGTAAAACCCCCAATTGGTTCTCTGCCCGTCATAGATTCTTCCCATTTCTCTCAGAAATTGATACTTTTGAGGTTCTCTGTCTTTACTCCCTTTTGTCAGCATCATATGTGGAGGAGGGACAGATTCCTGATAATTTGACAAAACCATTGTTATATTTATCGCTGTCTTTATTAAAGAAGAACGCGGTTAACGTCAGAGAAGATCCAAGAACAACTTTGTCTGGGCTCCCATGTTAAATTTGATTTGTCAAACTAGGATTCCTCTTTCTCACTGTAGCCTTTATTTTAGTGGTTTAACTGAGAAGAACTAAGGATTGATAAATTAGAAGTATGGACATTGGTATGAATACAGGTACAGCAACGACATATAAAATGTTTATATGTGACTTAATTAATACAATGCATGTCAAACACAGATATGTTCTTTTTCTTAAACGTATGTGCTGATATAGTTAGGCCCATGTGTACCTCTATGGCAACTTACATACATACCCTCTCTTGAAAAATCACTTCTATACCCCTTGTTTTCTCCTGTTTCTTTTAGGAGTTTGCACTGAGAACGTATTCTATTTCTTGTTCTCTTTTTTGGACCACTATGTTTAGCATTCTGGCATACACTCTCACAGATCTAACGAACAATAAATTAAAAAAAAAAAATCTGAATTTATAGAGAGGAATAAAAAATTGAACAACATGGAAATAAAAAACAATGAAACAAACAAGAATTGCTGAGTCCTAACTTATAGCTTCCAGTATATTCCTAACTTGTGCAAGATTCCAGAAACCACTGCCCAGAAAGTAATCTCTGCAAATATGACGTATCAGAGAGTTCCCCCCCTGAGTGCCAAACGTTCACAAAGACATGCTTCTGGATCCAGTGTACCTGATTTATAGTATTCATTAAATATAGTTATACAGAAGTAGGGAAAATTATAGAATTAAAATAGATGATAAATAAAAGGATGTTGCTTCTTACTAGTGAGTTCTGAGGATCTTTATAATACCATCCATTTACAAATGCTGCAAAGATGCCCTGGGCCGCCAACACAAACACTAGCATTGCGTTCATTCCTATCCACTCCAGGAACAAGAATGGAGTCCGAAGCCCCCAAACATCGATCTATTTATAGGGCTTTGTTAAAGATAATCAAACAATTAAGGATAAAGAAGAACAAGTGTAGTTGAATTACAATGTACGATTTACCAGCAGATAAAACCCAGAAAACACGATTCCAGCAGCCCCTGCTGTGAAACAAACATAGCTGAAGCTGTAGAGTTGCTTGTTAATCGGGATAGCTGCGTTTCATGGAACTATTGGTAAAATTCATGCCTTTTCTCTTAAATAGTATAGTGGACATATAATTCATTTTGAAGAGGTGCATGTCTATTAATAACATACCGTCTGTAAAATGAAGAATGACGGCTATCATGAGTAATGCAACCCCCATTGAGACCCATTGCTTGAGCCTCTCGGAAGGACCCTGCACAAATTTTCAGATTCGTAAACCCCCACTAACTTCGCATTAATAGGTTTGATTCATGAGGATGATGAACTTACTAACCTTGAAGTGAATCAAGACGTGCCCATAATGGATGCCAATGATGCCAGAGAGTATAGCAGATACAGAACTAGTTAACAGAAAAGGAACACAAAAAAGTCCATCCTTGGTTGATTTAGACTTGTTGGGTATTTGAAAAAAATATAGAATGCTGGAATGAAAAAAGAATGAGAGGAACAAAAGAAATATAGACTGCAGAAGGCTTATTATTTTATTGAGCAGCGTAGCAGCATTTTTATACAACAAAGTAATTGAAAAAGTGCTAATAGATAAACATAACAACTAATAAATAGGTTCCTAAGATAAAGAAAATAAAACAGCTTTATCCTATCAATCGACATGACTTTTATTTTCCTAAAGAATAGCATAAAAATTTGATATTCTGCATTAATTTTCAAGTGTCATCCGATCAACACTCTTCTTTGACTTTGGAACTGCAAATTCCAAACTTTTGCCTCAATAATTAGAATTTGGATTTTGGAAGTGCCTTGGTCAGGATATCAGCTACTTGATTTTCTATTTTATAGTAGATTAGCTTCACTTCTCCTTCCCTTTGAACCTTTCTTAGAAGAAAAAGCTTTATCTTGAAGTGTTTTGTTTTGCCATGAAACACTGGATGATTGGTAATTGAGATTGCAGCCTGATTGTCTACAAAAATTTCTATGCTATCTTCTTGTTCCATATGCAAATCTGTCATGATTTTCCTGATCCAAAGAGTTTGATTCACAGCAACAGCTACATACTCTGCTTTCGCTGTTGACTAAGCTATAACTTCTTGTTTTTTAGAACACCATGAAAAAACTCCAAAACCAAGAGTAAAACAGTAACCAGAGGTGCTTCTCATGTCATCAACACATCTTGCCCAATCACTATCTGAATAACCCTGAAGACTGAAACTTTTAACTTGACTGAACCTTATTCCATAATCAACTATGTCTTTAACATATCTAAGAATTCTTTTTGCTGCCTGAAAATGAATTTCACTAGCACAGTGCATGTACCTTGATAGCAAACTTACTGAATGTATGATATCTAGTCGGGTAGCTGTTAAATATATTAAGCAACCTATTAAGCTTCTGTACAGCTTTTCACAACCTTATTAACTCCATCTTCTCTGCAAAACTTCTCTTTTTGATTCATTGGGGTTGCAGCTGACTTGCACTCTTCCATATTGAACTTCTTAAGAACTTTCTTTGCATACTTTTGTTGGCACACAAATATTTCATTTTGCTTTTGCTGCACTTGCATACCTAGAAAGAATGTCATCTTTCCAAAGTCTGTCATTTCAAAGACATCTTCCATTTCTTCTTTAAACTTATCAATTATCTCCTTACAACTTCCTGTAACAAATAAATCATCAACATATAGAGATACTATAAGTATATCTTTTGACAAAACCATTGTTATATTTATCGCTGTCTTTATTAAAGAAGAACGTGGTTAACGTCAGAGAAGATCCAAGAACAACTTTGTCTGGGCTCCCATATTAAATTTGATTTGTCAAACTAGGATTCCTCTTTCTCACTGTAGCCTTTATTTTAGTAGTTTAACTGAGAAGAACTAAGGATTGATAAATTAGAAGTATGGACATTGGTATGAATACAGGTCATCCCCTTACTCTCATCAATTTTTATTGGAGTGAGTGCAAGGTAGATAACATCATATGAGTTTGACCAAAATACCTGCCTCTCCTACCAGTGAAGAATCTTGGAAATAATATTACAATTAATAGTCACGAGAAAAGAAATGTCAAATGATGCTTTCGAGATTCTCCCTATTAATTTGTGTCATAATCACCTCCAACTTAAACCTTTCACACCCAACCTTCTCATTATTCTACCTCTTACAATTAAGTTCATGCTTGTTAATTATTTAAACCAGAAAACCAAATAGGGTTAAACGTAACATAGACAATGATCCTTGTGTTATTTCCAAAATTAGTGTCGTATTCTGATGGCCCTCCCCAATTATGCACAGTCTCTTCTGGGTCCCAGTTGTTATAAGAGGGAAGGGCCACTGCGCGTAATGCTTGTCATTTTCTGTGGTGGTATAATTGCACTCGCACATGTGATTCTATTTATCCCACTCTCTCTCTCCTCAACCACGGTGTCTCCGCCGAGTCAAACCGACTGGTGATCAATCATTCCGTGTCCAACATACTCCTTTCCCACCCGTCTATATAACCTCTTTCCAAAACACAAACTTCACAACCTCATCGCATCCCTATCAATTAATCAAAATGGTAGCTCCTACAGAGTTCAGTAGCGGTGGTGGCTGGAGAGAAATGAGAAGCTTCAGCCACAGTGTGATCAAAGGCCGCTGGTTCATGGTCTTCGCGTCTCTACTAATCATGGCCGTTGCCGGGGCTACGTATATGTTCGGTTTATACTCAAACGACGTCAAGACCTCGTTAGGCTACGACCAGACCACTCTCAACTTGCTCAGTTTCTTCAAAGACTTAGGTGGCAATGTGGGAGTCTTATCCGGGTTAGTCAACGAGATCACTCCTCCCTGGGTGGTCCTCTCCATGGGGTCCATCATGAACTTCTTCGGTTACTTCATGATCTGGCTCGCTGTCACTGGCCGTATTCCCAGACCCCAAGTATGGCAGATGTGTCTCTACATCTGCATTGGGGCTAATTCCCAGACTTTTGCCAATACCGGTGCTTTAGTCACGTGCGTTAAGAACTTCCCCGGAAGCCGTGGCAGCGTTTTGGGGCTTCTCAAGGGTTTTGTTGGGCTTAGTGGTGCCATTATGACTCAGCTTTACCATGCCTTCTATGGCGACGATACCAAATCTCTTATCTTGCTCATTGCTTGGCTTCCTGCGGCTGTTTCCTTCTTTTTCCTCCCCACAGTTCGGATATTGAGCACAATCAGACAACCTAAGGAGCTCAAAGTTTTCTATAATCTTCTTTATATCTCACTTGGCCTAGCTGGGTTCCTTATGGTATTGATCATCGTACAGAACAAGTTGAGGTTTACGAGGATCGAGTATGTGTTCGATAGCCTCGTGGTTCTGTTCTTACTTTTTCTCCCACTTGCTGTGGTTTTCAGAGAGGAATTCTACCTCTGGAGAGCCAGAAAACAAGCCTTGACCGATGCTTCCGAAGTGAAAGTAGTCACTGAAGCTCCACCTCCAATAACGGAATTACCTCAGTCACAGCTAGAATCTTCCACAACTACCACAAAGTCCGAAAATGGAAGTTCTTGTCTGAGCAATGTTTTTAAACCACCAGATAGGGGAGAGGACTATACCATTTTGCAAGCTATGTTCAGCATTGACATGTTGATTCTGTTCACTGCGACGACTTTCGGTGTCGGTGGAACATTAACTGCTATTGACAATTTGGGACAAATTGGGAATTCACTGGGATACCCGCGTAAGAGCACCACCACCTTTGTGTCCTTAGTGAGCATATGGAACTATTTGGGGCGAGTAGTCGCTGGTTTTGCCTCTGAAATCTTCTTGACCAAATACAAATTCCCTCGTCCTTTAATGCTCACTCTAGTTATGCTTCTGTCATGCGTTGGCCATCTTCTAATTGCCTTTGGTATCCCCAACTCTCTCTACTTGGCTTCCGTGATTATTGGATTTTGCTTCGGGGCACAATGGCCGTTGGTGTTTGCGATCATATCTGAAGTATTCGGCCTTAAATATTACTCCACTTTGTACAATTTGGGAGCAGTGGCGAGCCCAGTGGGAGCTTACATTCTGAACGTGAAAGTTACGGGTTCTTTATACGACAAAGAGGCTTTGAAACAATTGCAGGCAAAGAGGCTCACAAGGAAAGCTGGGGAAGATTTAACTTGCTTAGGAGTTCACTGCTATAGGATGGCCTTTCTCATAATCACAGCGTCAGCGTTTATTGGGTGCTTGGTTTCTTTCATATTGGTAATTAGGACTAGAAAATTCTACAAAGGTGACATATACAGCAAGTACAGAGTGGAAGCAGAAACTGAGATGGCGACTACTAAAAGTGGCACTGTTTCGTTAGAGACTGAAAGCCATGCAAATGCAACCTTAAACGGCATTGAGCCCACTTCCGCCACCACAAGTGGCACAGAAGATTCAGATAAAAACAATGGAAAGTGAAGTGTGTAGGAGGTTTAACTACAATACCTGGTTTTTCTGTAATATAACAAATTAGTGAAATTAGACTGTCTCGTCAGTTGTGTTACTAGGAAGCATATTATTAATAGGAAAAGGTTACATGTATGTCCCAAGTGTTAGTTAGATCAAACTGTGGCATTTGTACAATCAAAACATCAACCCTTATGGCTCTGCTCCCAAGGAGAGTACAGTAATTGCTGAGCAATTTTCGAAACGGTTGGCATAAATTTCTCTGATAGTTGACCTTTTTTTCTTTCACGCACAGATAAGGGAGTTAGCTATGATGGACTAATTCACGGCAAGGATGATTGAACTTAGAAGAGTGTTTTCCGGAATGCTGAAAGCCAAAAACCGTGTCGGGTTGGGGTCTAGAGACAGTAAGATTCGATTTCTTTGCCTGACTTTTCCCTTCCTTTTCTGACTTTGGCTTTGTGTGGTTATTGAGGCTCTGTCTTGTCTACGTAATCTTTGAATTCGGACTGCGCAGGATTGCTCGCCATTGGATTCTCCTTTTTTCAATTCAGTTTTAGTGGCCTTTTTTTTTTTAATTTTGTTATTTTAAAAAATAAAATACAAAAATATAGTCTTTTAATTTTCACTAAATAAAAAAATATTTTAAAATAGAATAATAAGAATATAAATAAATGTCTACTAATAAAAGTTGAGAGATTATGCTTCCTTAAAAAAATTTTAAAAAAAATAGATTGCTAATATTGAGGGAAAAAAAAACTCATGGCCTGGCGTGTTGTGTAAACTTGCACAACAAGTAATCTTCTCCCCCTCGCCGGAAAAAGAAAAATAACCAGCAGCAAATTTTGAATTAGTTTGCATTATTTGTTATCTTTTAAGTTCTAAATAAATTGTTAACGTTATAAAGTATCTTTATCTGTTATTGTTATCTCTTTTAACTCTGTTGCAATTATTCATCTTTATCTGTTATTGTTATCTCGTTTAACTCTGTTGCAATTATTCTAATTCTTTTGTTTTAAATCCAACAAGCTGCAACTTTCTGAAGAATAATATACTAAAGTATTTTAGGGGGAAAAAATTACAATTGTTAACGATAAAATTGATGATTTTAAATTTTATAAAATATAACTACCTTGGTGACCACTATAAATCTTTTTTTAAAAATAATTTTCATTTTTTTAAAATTAATAACCTTTAAAGTTTAAACCTTAAGTGCAACCTGTCCCAGCTGAAAGTGAGAGGACACCGCATATTCATCATCCGCATGGCCCTAGAATCGCATTTCATCAGGTAACCACATGCAGAAACAGTTGAGTGGGGCTACATTTAGTATTGAATTTAAAGAAAAATAAATAAAGAAGCGATTTTTCTTTTCTTGGCCAGTTATCGTGTGCGCTTTATTTTTATCTGTTAAAAGGTGCAGATGCTAGGAGGCATGAGTGTGTGTGTGCTGGTGGAACGCACTTTGGCATTTTGACACCAAGTAACCACAACACCGCTTGAAACTGGCCCACTCACCCACCGTCATGTGTGTGGCCAGTAACACCAGGAGGCCTGCTTGGCTGTCGTGTATAAGTAACTGGTTGTAGATATGGCTCACTTCATTTGACTGCCTAGTCTGGAAGTTCGATCGTAGCAATCAATCAATCAAAGGGATTGCGTTCAAATCTGATTCAGCAGCTTCCTTCGCCAAGTTGTGCTCTGCGAAAAAGACCATCATTTTGTTGCTTAAAAAGTTGTGGCCTATAACACGGATACGGTATATTGTCACAGAGACACGCCTTGTCGCTATTTGCAAATGAAAACAAACCCTCCTTCCACGATGAAATACCAAGTTGCTAGAACCACAAGTTGACCGTAACATGCGTGGCATCTAAGCTTCTAACACAGACTTCCATTCAGCGTTTTTTGTCTTTGGCGATCCACTTTATCGAGTTTCGTTTGGGGGGCGTAATCATTTCCACCTTCCCATTGTGAATTGAAGAATATCACAGCGATGCCAATTACGAAGAAGGGGAACACTCTTATTTATTTACCCTATTACAAAAGGACATTGTAGCCTTATGCCATTCAATGCTTGCGGACAATGACGGCCGTTTCGTTTGTTCGATGGAAAGATAATTTATTTTTTATTAATTGTGTAAATATTTATGGCCCAAACTCCCTCCATTTCAATAACGGCCCAACTTCTACGACACTAAATATTAGACAGATCCCAGCCTACCTATTTACAGATGATATTGTCGTTCAACTCTATCTCAAGATCTGAGTCTGCAAATGAAAGGAAATATTTTTCCACCAGAAAACATGAGAGAGACTTAGTATATTTATGAAAACGGCTTTTTTTCTTTCATAGGAATATAACTTCAACATGGAAAAAAAAAAAATTAATTGGTGTGTAATAATGATGGCAAAAATATTTCCTTCATATTTGGAGTCAATTTTAGTTTTATCATAAATATTTAGTTTGTATTAATTTTATAGCACATGTTGGTAAAAATTGCCATTGTTATCTTAAATGTTAATGGTATCCATTTACTTAATAAAATTAGTTAATCCATCATACATGTGACGCTGTAGATACATTCTAATGACTGATCCCATTAAAATCGGTAAGGAAAAGACACCTTGGAACTAAATTTTGATTAAAATAAGTTAGGAATAAAAAAATCAAAGTTATGACAATTAATATATGCATTTATGTAGATGATATAATATCTAGGTTAGCATCCTTTAATGGTTGTTTGGCTACATATGTGAGCATATGGATATACAAAGAAAACGCAAATGATATCCACAAGAATTAGAATGTGGAAAGCGTACCTTTAGCCATTGTTATGTCAATGTCAAAAGTGAAATTACTATTAAATTATCACAAGAGTGCTTATAAGTCACACTCAAGTGATGGTGTATAACGTTTTGAATATTTTTTTCATAGAGTGATCAAGCATAGGGATCCATGTTCTTATAAAATACAAGATGAAGGCTTCTTCTCATCAAAGAAGCCATGGAAATTGATGGTAGTTGAAAAGATGTGGGAACTAATTCTTACGGACCACATAAGGAGTCCTTGGTAACAGAGATGAATGTTGGTTTGTTATGGATGTTTACAAAAAATGACTACATTCTCCTACTTGATCCATAAATACAAATATATTCCAAAAAAGAGAAAATTTAATATACGAATCATAATAATAAGTCTTCTATATGCAAGTAATATCGTCCATGTATTATAATGCATTTTGCTTCTCTAACCCACCACAACATAATGAATAACCTTTTATGCTTATTCTGCATCCTCCTAATGCTATTTTTCACTAAACATGAAGGTATATAATGAGAAAAATAACTCAAATTGAATAAGAGCTATAAATGACATATAATATATACATGAAAAATACAATATGATATCAAAGTCTCATTCTTGCTACATGATTCTTAAACATAGATGGTAGCATACCTTTTGTTAAAATATCAACTACTATCAACTCAGTGCTAATATATTTAATGGTGACTTTAATTTTTTTGACATGTTCTTAGCTAGAAATATCACAGTTGAGTTGTCACAATAAATCCTCAATTATTTAGAAATTGAATCCACTATTCTAGGCCTAAAAATAAAACTCTTTAGTCATACACCATGTGAAGTTGCTTTAAAATAAGATGCAAACTTAACCTTTTTGTGGTAGAAGCAATAGTCAGACATAACTCTATTAGTAAACATAAAAATGTAACTTGATATTGATTTTTTTGTGAATCAATGCATCTTGCAAAAATCTTAATATGAGTAATCAATAACCTCAAGATTCTCAATACATTTATACATTAGCATGTAATTTTTAGTATTTTTTAAGGTATCTCATTACCTTTTTTGTAATTTTTTAATGATCCATACCTAGATTATTTTGATATCTCCTAAATATTTTAATCGCAAATGTAATGTCAAGTCCTGTATAAATCTGAGCATATATAAGGCTTTTGACAGCAAAAGTATATAGAATGTTATGCATTTGTTCCTTTTCTAGATCGTTCATTGGGCATAGGCTTAAATTGAATCTGTCATCCTTCACAATGGGGCATTTTAGATATTTCATATAACATGTTATGTCAATGCAATACATATCTTTCAAATCATAATCTTAGCAATAAATAAGATTACCCGTGGGTTTAGTTTTATTTAACTAGATTTATGTACAAAATGGTAAAACTAATAAATTATATCCTTTATCTTAATTCTTGTGGGTAAATTAACACAAAGGAAATTCACTATTCCACCATAATTAATCATATAAAATATGATAACATTCTTGTGGGATAATGATTATCATATTAAATATATTAATTATGATCGATATTATTTTCCTTTATATGAACTTGAATTTAATTTTAATAAATAAATACTTAATATAAAATTTTTAGAATAATTAAAGGTACCATAGCTAAACTATAATTAATTTAAAATCATACAAATTACATGAAATTTTAATATAATTAAATGCTTGAATATAGCCAAACATAAATATATAAACAAGCATGGCATAATAAGAATTAAACAATTGATTAATTAATTAACTAAACTAAATGTGATTAATTAATTAATTAAAATTATCCTAATTAATTTAATTCTAATGTGCCAAAATAATGCCTAAAAATAATATCTAAATATTAGGTATAAATTAAATGGCACCATAATTTATATTAAAGTTTTGGACAAAATTTTTATAAGAACTGTTCAAAAAGAAACTTAAATCGTCCAAAAATTATTTTCAAATATTTTCGATATATAAAATAACTCAAAACTAATTTTGGACAAATTAATGACCAAGAAATAATTTAACTAATTTAAATTAAATATTGGCCCTTAAAAAAATGTCTCAGAATTTTTTTTCTTTATACTGGATCGGTCCAATCAAATTTCTTAGCCAAATCTGCAAAATGACCAAAATGGGAGGGAAAGCACCCATGGCCCACGTCCATTATAGAGTTGAAAATGATATCCCAATCCAAGGGAGAAATGATCTGAAGCTAGAATCCAAAAACGGAATGGCCCAAGTCACAAATTCACCTAATAAAACACATCCAATTATTTATTATTAATTTTATTTTCAATGTGTTTGAAGTTGTAAAACTGAATAAACCTAAAGTGTAAACCTATAATACGCTAGCCAAAAACCTTAAAACATCAAAAAGGAAAATGCAACCCAAAGCACTAGAAGCCCAATTAATTAAATTGGCCCATTAGCTCCCAATTAGCGAAACGGTGCACTTTTGTATTGCAACTAAGTAAGGAAACGCAATGAACTACATGGTAAAAGCGACATGTCGTTCGTGTCGTCTTCTTCCTCAAGATGGATCTCATTGACCCAAATCAAATCACTTTATCCCTATAATGCAACCTGGTTTAAGACTTGCCATTCTCTTACCCTTTAGAGCTCATTTTTGGACGCTCTCAAAGCCAAATAACATTAGAATTTCATGGGGCATATGTTTATAATTTTGAAACACAAAAACAAAGTTCATCAAAAGCAACCATTTGGAAGAAAAATTAAAAATTTTATAAATAGAATGGACAAAATTAATGCAATAAACATTTGAAATAAAATAAAAACAAATCCTAAAATTTTCAGGAAAAAAGTTACTTTTATCAATAATCGTTGATTAAGATCATTGAAAAAAAAAAGAGTCGGAGTATTCAATGATTATATATATATATTAGAGTGAAAATGCTACCCTGCTTTTTCTCACCCACCCACTCCCCGAATTGCTTTATCCTGCTTTTTGGACGTCGAAATCAGATAGGGACAGAGACAGATTGTGGGCGGCAGTGGGTAAACACAAAGGAAAGGAAAGGAGAGGAAAGGGCCTTATTTTGATACAACTCAACTCATAGCAAAAGTCAAAGTTGGATCAAGATTGGCCATACACGAGGGGAGGGGAGGGGATCATTGTCTCCACTTAATTGTGCGGGGACCGGTGTTCGCATTTTCAGCTTAGCTCAGACTGGAAATAAAATCTTGAACATCAATAATGTTTTAAAAATTAAATTATTCGTTGAATTAGAATAATTTAATAATTTAAATAAAAAAGTAAAAATTGATTTTTGATCATTTCATTATCAACAACAATTTTTATTGCTCAATACTATATTATTAGATTTTAAAAGAATATTTTATGTATTATATTTTCATTAAAACATCTTATAGTCAATTTTGAAATAATTGTATTCAATTTTTGTCCAATTTAAAATGGCATAGCAATGGTTTGTACTTAATAATCAATTGCATAAGTTGCTCCCTTTATAAGAATATATGCTAAAATTGTCTAGTTCCACTAATTTTAATATTGGCAATATATTATTTTCATGAGCAATTCAACAAATACGAATAAATAACAGTTTATTTATTTATTTTTGGTTGAATCAAAGGACTTGAAGCCTAACTACAAATAAAAAATAGAGAGAAAACTAGAAAGACATAAGTTTAGGAGAAAAAAAGACTTATATATACATCTTTATATTTTTACTATCAGATTATTTAATTAAAGTACCATAAATACATAATTTTTTAATAATATTATGATAAATATATAGTTTACATGTATAATTTTTATAAAGAATTCAATGGTTTGAGAATCTACAGGTAAAAATGTAAATAATTTTACTTAAGTTTAATCTTTTAAGAAACGTAAAAAAGGTAATGAGTAGAGGATTGGGGAAGGATTTAACAAAACATGAAGAGGGGGAGACTAAAATTAGTTAAGGGAATCTACACATTTATGGATAACCCAAACACACGAATCCTTCATCATCCAAGCCTCCCTTGAGATCTAACGCTACTTTGCTGCTCCTACAAATAATTCTAACTACAAATAATGAAGGCCACAGTTGGTTTTGTATTCAGCATAACCCCACCTTCACTTGGCAGCGTATTTCCTGATCTCATCTCTAAGCTTCCCAATTACTGTCCGTATAACAGCCTCAAACTTCACATCAAGCTTTTATTATTAATATTAATATTATTATTATTATTATTATATCTGACAAAAAGATATTGTAAAAGTGATGGAAATTGAATGAAACATTTTAGTTATGCTGTTTATATATATATCAAGAAGATTTAGCGTACCCTTACTCTGCTCTTTTTTTTTTCATTCGTAGCTCTCAAAATTTTGCGTCTCTTATATATTTTATATTTAAAAAAAAACTAGATACAAGAAGAAGTTAACCATTCGAAAAATGATATCAAACAAGTTTATTAATTTTTATTAAACTCTATACACTGGGGGCAGTACCCAACTTTAAAACTAAAAACAGGGCAAGTTTGATACTACATTTTAAAATTCAAATAGGATCAGTGTAAGATTTAGTGTTACCATAATATGTGTTATAAGTAAGCCAATCTCAGCTCTAAGTCTAGCCCAATCTTAAATTTATCCATCGATAATGACAAACATGTATTTTTTTAATAATTGAACACCATAGTATTAAAATTTTAAATAATTTGTTTCAACAAATCATATATTTGCTGAATAATAATAAAAACACTTAAAAGAACATTAGTCTTTCCCTTACTAAAAATATTTGTAGCTTTCCCAGCGTCATGTGTTAGCAAAAAACATTTGTTGCTTTAATTAATTAAAAAAATCAACATTTTTAAATTTTGTGGCAACAAAATATTTGACAATTTTTTCTTTTCACCACAAAAACATGGGACAAAATATCTGGCAGTTAACCATGATGAATGAGCAATATGGGAGAACATGATCTTTTATAAATTTTTACATATATCAGGAGCATGGTCTCATTCTTATATTTAATAATTAAAATTTATTTTATATATAAATCTCATCTATATTATACATAAATTTTATTTATTTAAATTAAATACTAACCGTTAATTTTACTAGTATACTAAAAAATTTGTCATGATCCTGTTCCTGACACCATACTTTTACCAAAACCATCAGGTGAGGTGAACACAACTTTCTGTTGCCACGTGGGACCATCTCATTCCTCGTTCTTCACTTATAAGCCACGTATGCAACATACCAGCCACACTTGAACCCTCTGGTTTTCGCTTTGCTTTTCCCTCCCTTTATTCATCTCATTCTCATTCTCGCCTTATCCTTTTTTTTTTTCAAAAGGATTTTCGCAATTTTAGTTATTTTATGGTGTGTCACTGGAGAAAGACAGGAAAAAAATAAAAATAAAAGAAATAAACAGATTTCCCATAAAAAAAAAGCGAGTATGTAAATTGGAGTGGATAATCATTATCCCTTGTCACATTTACTTGTCTAATTCTCTATCATCCTTAATTATCTCTCCACTTTCGTCACTCTCAATCCCTCTGTATCTGCCACCTATTTCTATCTTCGACGGAATGATCGCCGGAACGCATCTCCGACCGATCATCCGGCCAGCATTCCGGTGATCTGACATGGGTGATTCGCCACTTTGATCCTTAGTTTGTCAATTTCGGGGCACTTTGGAACATCCCGCAATTTTTTTTTTTTGGGGTTCCGCCTCCCACTTCCAGATCCGTGGCCCTTTTAGTTCTGATGCGAAATTTGGGGGAAGAAAATTATTTATTGACTGGGAACCTCGTACGATTATCTTTCCATGCGTTTGATGTTATCACTTTACACCCTTGGAATCCAATCACGGGCTGCTTTCTGAATTCGTTTATAAGCTTAAGAACTTAGGGTTAGGGTTTGTTGCATTTCAAAAATGTTTAAAAAAATCATGAAGGGTGGGGGCAAAAAGCCCTCCAAGTCCGATACTAATGAGCCATCGCTCTATGGGAACCGGCCCCCCGGGAACCGCAATTCGGCGTCCGCCAATGTGGGCGTCAACAAGGTTGGTGCAGGCGCATCGGGCCCTAATTTTGGCGGGCCTCCGCCTTCAGGTGCCATGGAACCCCTCCCCTTGTTCCGGGATGTGCCCGTTTCGGAGAGGCAGAACTTGTTCCTTCGAAAGTTGCAGATTTGCTGTTACGTCTTGGATTTCTCGGACAACTTGAAGTCTGTTCGAGAGAAGGAAATTAAGCGGCAGGCACTAATGGAGTTGGTTGACTTTATACAATCCGGGTCAGGAAAGATTACGGAAAATTGTCAGGAAGAAATGATTAGAATGATATCGGTAAATATATTCCGGTGCTTGCCTCCAGCTTCACATGAAAATACAGGACAAGAGATTAACGACCCAGAAGAGGAGGAACCTTGCTTGGAACCAGCATGGCCCCATTTGCAGCTTGTGTACGAGCTGCTTCTGAGATATGTGGTGTCATCGGATACTGATACCAAGGTTGCCAAGAAATACATTGATCATTCTTTTGTGTTGAAATTGCTTGATTTGTTTGACTCCGAGGACCCTCGGGAACGAGAATATTTGAAAACCATCCTACATCGTATATACGGAAAATTCATGGTTCACCGGCCATTTATTAGGAAGGCAATTAATAACATCTTTTACCGGTTTATATATGAGACTGAGAGGCATAGCGGTATTGCAGAGCTTCTTGAGATTCTCGGGAGTATAATCAATGGCTTTGCACTGCCGATGAAAGAGGAGCACAAATTATTTCTTGTCCGGGCCCTTATACCTCTACATAAACCTAAGCCAGTTGCTATGTATCATCAGCAGTTGTCATACTGTATCACTCAGTTTGTTGAAAAGGATTACAAGCTGGCGGATACAGTTATTAGGGGCTTGTTAAAATATTGGCCTCTGACCAATTGCCAGAAGGAAGTTCTCTTCCTTGGAGAACTGGAGGAAGTGCTGGAAGCTACACAAGCTGCAGAATTTCAACGCTGCATGGTTCCCCTTTTCAGACAGATTGCCCGCTGTCTCAATAGTCCTCAATTTCAGGTTTGTGGTAAATCATATTTTATAATGCTATTTATTGAGATTAATGGCTACTGATTTCTTTCCTTCTTAATTATGATGCTGCTTGAACTGCTTTTTTTTTTTTTTTATGTATTTTGCAAAATTTATATATATATATTTTGGTTGTTTATTATGCCATGCATCTATTAATGATGTTTTGTTTGGTAGGAAAAGGCAATAGCTATCTCATAATATTGGTATCTATTAAAGAGGAAAATTCATGATGTCGATTAAACATAAATTGCCTTCCGTCTATACAGAAATTCATGGACACGTGTATATGCTCTTCTGCAACTAGCTATGGATTGATTATTCCTCTATTGAAGTTGTAAATGTCATTTGTATCTTATAATTTGTAGATAACCGTCTCTGGCATAAAAAAGAAACAACAATATGGTTGATGGCTTAGGTTTTTGGATTATAATGTTAATTTTCTGGTTAATAACCGCAAAGGGAAGTTTTTGGTTTGCATAATGTACTGTTTAAGCGGGCTAATTTTTACAATATTCTAAGAATGCCAATAAATTAGGAACTGAATGTGTGATATAATTAATGTGCCTAATAGAATTTCTTTCTGGGCAGGAAGTTAGATTGTTAAATTTATCAATCCCGACAGGGATGTCCTTTAGTATTTAGGCATGAAGTAGCTGCTTCTAAGACAGAAATTTAGGGAGGCATTAATCAAAAAATCCGATGTAGTTTAGCTGGCCAATTGGCCCCCCTCCAAAAAACACCAAAAAACAACAACATAACACAAAAGAAAACAAAAAAGGTTATTCCATGAGCTTTTGAATACCTATCCCTCTATTTTGTAACCAAAACCGATAATATTCCTGTTATAACCAAAAGCGACAATATTACGTTCTCCCAGTGCTAGTAGGATAAGTATTCCTTGGACAAGTAAGATGTTGGTTGGACTTATTGCAAGGTACAGGACTTGAGTCCTACATTGGAAGTATGGGATTTTGATATGGGCTCTCCAACCTCATGAGCTACAGAGTATGGCTCTCTTAAAGGTTCTGTCAATGGTATCAGAGATGGACCTCATTTCTCCACATACCACTAAGAAAAAGGGCTACCAAGGAGGGTTGTGAGTGGTGAGATGGCCAAGTGAGTTGTCTAGAGTAAAGTTGTTATGGGCATCGACTGTGAAGGGTAGGGCTCTGTTAGGATTCATAGCAAGATATAGGACTTGAGCCCCACGTTGGAAGTATGAGATTCTGATGTTGGGTTCATAGGGATCTTGGCCTCTCCAATCTCATGAGTTAGCTTTTGGAGTATGACTCTCCTAAAGGTTTCTTTAAGATGTACTACACAAACTACAAATAAATATGAAGGTTCATGAGGTGGACTAATCAAGCCAGTCCTCCATAAAATGATAATGGGCCCAATCAAAGAGAGGTTATCTAATTTTGTTCCTATGAAGAATTTAAGATTTCAAAGGGGCAAAGGACACTCGTGTAACTTGGGGCCGGAGGTGGTTAAAACTTTAAAGCAATAATTGGTAAGTCAAATGATATTTTTTTGACTTCATTGCCTGCGTTTTCCCCCCCTCATATCCCGGCATGATCTTTGTTAGATGTTGGATGGTTGTTAACTTACTATTCACTAGGAAATACTGGTATGAAAATGTGATTCATTGATATTTTGATCTGTTCAGTAGTGTTTTTAATTTTCTTGTCTCCCGTGCTTATTTCTTTCATATCACTTATGATTGCCTGCTGAAACATTAAGTTGGCTGGCATTTTGAAAGTTCTGCAGTACTGCATACCTGTTTATAGGGTTAATTGTACATTAGCCCCCTGATTTGTTAGGTCAATTGCAACTTCTCCCTAATTCAACAAGATCAATTGCAATGTGGCACCTACCTTCAAATCTGGGGTTAGGTTTAATGGCATGAGAATTAAATGCTAGTCACATGACCAATGGGCTCAATAGAAGAGTCGAAAAGTGAAAATATCCCTTATCTACAGCTTCTTTAATGTGTTATCATGGACAGCTTTTGTTTCTTCTTTGAACTGTTCTTTTTTCCCCTTTTCTTTTCTCTTGGTCTTTTAAGGGAAGAACTGAGAGTATGTAAGAGCTGGTTTTGATCTCTAATTAATATTGCCTTTCTTGCTGGATTTGTTTAATATGTGTATCTGCACACAACTTGATCGATTTCCTTGCTGAAATTTATTCATATTAATTGTAGTTGGTCTCTTTATCATTTTACACTACGATTTTTTCCAGATGAAGAGTCACTCTTCTATTCTAATTGGATTGGATGGTATCTAAAATAATGATTTTTTTTTTTAAATTATATGCTTCAAGTTTTTTTGGGTTGTCCCAATCTGAAATGTTGTGCACATTCTTGCTGTTGGTCAACAAAGAACTTCATTGATGCTCCAATGTTGTTGAAGCCTGACATTACAGTCAATTATGCTACTGAAGGAGGCTACTAGAGCGAGGCTAGACTACATTTGTAGAAATTGCAAGCCAAATGCTAATGAAACAGATTAAGTGCCCACTTGGATTTTTTTAAATTATTAAAATAAAACGCAAAAGTCCATTTTGGTATAAAAGCAGGTTTTTGATGCTTTTTTCAGTGGCTAAAAATTTTAGCTTCTTCAAATCAACTAAAGCACTTATTTGCATGAAAAAAAGAAGGAAAAAGAAAGGGGGGGGGGGACTAAGCCAAGTGGGCACTGAATTGCATCGACAGTAGAAGTAATCTGAGAGTCATGATGGGTTTTGCAGATAGTGAATCCCGCCTGGAAATTCTTGAGTCTTTGTAATACCAGAACGTCCATGCTGGGTAAGCAAAATAAATTTTATTACCCCAATCAGGATACAAAATCAGAATCCTAAAAAGATTTTTCCAGGTGCCAACATCTCTGATGCACAAAGAAGAACGGCAAAGTTATCATTTCTGTTCATCTTTTCGTTTTTTTGAGGGTGGCCTATTAATCACGTGATTGGCACAGGTCTCAAACTGTCAGACTTAACACTTCTTGTGGGCAGTAGGTGGCACATTGCAAATTATTTCTTAAATCTGGGGAAATGTGTTTAACTTCTAAAACATATGTGTCTAATACCTTGCTAGGCCTAATTAATCACAGGTGCCAAGTGTAGTGGATCCTTGTGTTAACTTGTCCATTCCTACATTATTCTTGTTCTCCATAAGGTCCTGCAAATACAATCTATTTGTCAACCATGTGTTTGCATCAGTCTTACTGCCTTCTGATAGCATTATATTGAAATCATTTTTTCTTTGTTTCTCATAACTATAAATGCATTGTTTCTGCTTTTTATGTGTGTGTGATGTCCTCCTGGCAAAAATAAAATGCCTTGTTTCAAGATTCTGAAAGTCAGTTCAATTTATCCTTTTTATTCAACTCCTTCCTGTTTTCAGCTTCACCAAATTTGGTCTTGCTCCGTTAATAATAGTTCAGGAGCTTAAGCATATAATTAGGTCTTGATCTTAAATTCAACCCAAGGAAAATGGCGTGAAATATGAGTGATAGTTTTTCCCCCTTCCTGAAGATTGTTAAGCTAATTTTCTTTTAATCCTTGACATGTTGTCGCCTCTACCAATATGGTTTTAATCACTGTAAGGTGGAGGACCTACAGAAGAGGATTTATACCTCAGAATCTGTTCTGTGAGATTGTGACTTATTTGTCTGTGGCAAATTTTACTCGTCAAGTCATTGTAATCAGCATATGAGTTTAAGGATCCTGATCTAGTTGAAGTTAGAACTGAACCATTTGGTTGGGTATTGTTAGCCATAGAAATATTTGTCAATGTTCCCCTCAGAATGGTTGGGTATTGTTAGCTATAGAAATATTTATCAATGTTCCCCTCGGAAATCTTTGCTTAGCCACGTTTGTGATGCAGGTTGCAGAACGAACCCTGTTTTTATGGAATAATGAGCACATTGTTAGCTTGATAGCCCAAAACCGGACTGTTATATTCCCAATAATATATGAAGCATTGGAGAAAAATATCCAGAGTCACTGGAACCAGGCGGTTCATGGGTTGACTGTGAACGTACGGAAAATGTTCACGGAAATGGATGCTGAATTGTTTGAAGAGTGCCAGAGGCAATATGCAGAGAAAGAGGCGAAGGCCAAAGCGGTGGAAGAGCAGAGGGAATTGAATTGGAAGAGACTGGCGGATGCAGCTGCAGAGAGGGGGGATGATATGGTTACAGTTTAGCCTGACCTCGCCTGACTACCTCCATAACTGAGAGTATGAAGCAAGTTAGGAAGTAAATTTGCTCCTCTCCGTTTTGGTTGGTGCCATTGTTTATTAATTTCCTTCTCTCCCTCTTTATTATTATTATTATTTTTCTTCTTCTTCTATCTTCATTTTATCTCGGTCGGATAATCAACAAGTTGGAAAAAGAGCAGTGGTAAATGTAACTTAAATGCATTGCAGGTTGTTAGCAATGTCTGCAGATTAAGAATCTTTTGTGAAATACTTTCTTGTATTCTTTTCCCTTACAAAGAGAAATATGAAAATTTTTTTTCTTCTTTCATCCTTCTGGAAACAAAATTCGAACCTTGTTCTTTGCATAAGACTGGATTGACATAAGGTATTTTGCATCATATAGGTATGGTGGTTTGTGGGAGTGTTAGGCTGAAACTCACCTTGCCAAAATGGCATACTGAACATGAGCAATGAGCACTAGGGCGGGGATATTTTTTCCTCCAATTTTTTCGTAGTTCATTTGTTTGACTAATTTTTCCAGGCGAGAAACGATGTTTTTTATGTTTGTTTGGGTTTTGCTTAGGGAGTGTTTGGTTCAATGGAGGGGAGGGGAGGGGAGGGGAGGGAAGGGGTTTTAATGATATGTTGTTTGGTTGATTTGGAGGGGAGGGGAGGGGAGGGGTTTTAATGATATGGTGTTTGGTTGAGGAGGGGAGGGGAGGGGAGGGAAGGGATTAATGGACAATTATACCCTTAATTAATTTTTTTTTGTTTTTAAGATATTTTTATAAAATTTTTTTTTTACTTTTTATTATAAAAAATAATTTTTTTATTTTTATTCAAAAATATTTTTTATTTTTATAAAAAATATTTTAAATCTTATTAAAAAAAATAAAATTTATATTATATTTGAAGTAAAAATAATTCAAGGGGCAATTTGGTCAAAATCACTCACAATATTTCTCTCCCCTCCAAAACCCCCCACTTTTGGAGGAGAGGGTTGCCTCCCCTCCCCTCCCCTTCCCCCCAAACCCCTCCAACCAAACAATGCATTAGGGAAGCTGGCCTGCTGGTTACAAGCAATTGTTATGCTTCGTAATCTGGAAATAACAGTATAGTTTAGTATATCCCAGATTCCACAAAATGAGTGGGTTTGTGGATAACGAGGCACCTGATGCCAATTTATGTGCACGCAAGACCCTCATGGCATAATTTCTAGTTGACGACGAAATACCATGCCTTGGCTATAAGTGCCAAAATTCAAAACAGAAAAAACCCAGTATTTGCGTCCAAGTGTAATTGTCATCTAGCAATGGTTATGAAATTCAGTAGTCAACAGGCCGAATAACATCTAGGACGAGATGGACATGTGGCGGAATTTAGCTCAATTATAATTAAAGTTGTACTTCTATAACTTGGCAATACTTACAAGGGACAGGAAAAGACTAACACAGCGGAGCTCTAGCAAGCTCTTACAAAGTTTGTAGTACAAAAGTTCTGTTATTGAGAAAACTAGGGTGATTGTTGAGCAGGTTGATAGTGGCCCTTGTCCCAATCTTCTCTGGGAATACCATGGTGATTATTTATATCTTCATCATCATCACTATTCAAGCTTTCAGTGCTTATTTCCTTTCCTGCTGATGCCAACACGCCTTCAGCCCTCATCATCATCACCCTCTTGTTCATTCCCCAAGCAAACTCTCCCATCATTACTAGCAATAGCAGCACTGAAACAAACTTGATCTTTGATTTCATGGTTTTCAAACTTCTGTCAACTTTTTGCTCTAACGATGATGCCCAAAGCAAAATTTATCGTTAGCGCTATTTATAGAGGAGGTAATGCTTAGAAATATCTCAAGTGTAGATCTGCCATTAACATTGAGGTCACATCGTTTGTTGGATTAGTGGGTACGTGTTATCACGTTGTTAGTGCTTTTTCACATATCTCCTCAATCCTTCGATAATCGGTACTACTTGTTTACACTTTAATAAAGATCACTGTTTTGAACCTCCATTGGATTCCCAAATCAGCATCAGCTTGATTGCCTCTACAAACACAAGATTATGTTCATTAACAAATAAATAAATAATGGCAGCTAAGAAAAGATATTTTCAAGATGACAAAGGAAAACAAATTTAGTAAACTTCTTTGGATATTTCGTTATCAGATTTTATCGTGAAAATATAATATAAAGTTTTTTTTTTAAAAAAGATTTAATCATATGATATTAAATTATAGGAAAAAATTATTTATCATTTTTAATTAAAAATTTTGGTAAAAAACATTTAAATATTGTTCCTATATTTTGATGACAGAATCATGTTAACGTTGATGCTACCGCACAGTGCGAATAGATGATAATATTTCATGCCCCATCTACAAAGCGTTTCTGCGCACGAACGCAGAACTTACAAAATCTTCACAAAAGCTATACATAATTTGTCAAAATTATCAATAAATATGTAATTAAACAACAAACGAGAAATTATGTACTTGATGAACTGATTTTACGTAAACGCCTAAATGGTAATTAATTAAAAAAATTGCAGCGATGCGCAAGCTATCGTGTGTGTATATATATATATATATATTGAAATTGGATCCTTCTGGTATAATTTATTTAAAGCAAAAAAGTGCTATAAAAACAGAAAGGCAATCTCCATCCTCCAACAAACATGTGCACCGGTCTATGTTATGTGGGAGTGGGAGATTTCAAGGGAATCATGATTCGGTTTCCCTGCTAAAATAATAGTTACAACCACAATACGTGACACCTGTAACTAGGAAAATGTGAGACAGCTCGATGATTCCGATGATAATACTCATCACCACCAAGATTCATGATCATAATTTTCAACTACATAATATTTCACTATTTTCCAACCCATTCCACATAATTCCTTACTAGGCAGGTGGGTTGGATCTTTCTTGGATTCTTGCTTAGAGAAAGCGTGTGGGGTTCCACCACCTTCGTCTTTTTCCTTCCCCAATATTTTGAAACCATGACTTGGAAAATGGATGCTCATGAACCAACGCATGGAAATGCTGATCAACTTCCTGAACCAAATTTGATCATTTTTTGTTTGAGAAGCTACATGACTGATGTTGAAAATCGTATTAAAACACGGTATAATTTTGACGATAAAAAATTGAACTTACCAAACGCGTGGTAGAAAATAAAAACCGATGTGAACAAATTCTCTTGTTCGATTTTTCTTGTCAACCAAGTAGTAATATTATATACGACCGCATGGAAACAGATGTTTAAATTAGGAAAAATTATAATTTAAGAACTTAAGTTAAACATGTTTATATTAAAAAAATTTTAAATTATTCTAAAAAATTATATAACTAATAATTTAAACTGTGTTGAAAAATTATAATTCAAAATTTTAAATTAAAATTTTAATTTTAAGATCTTTTAAAATAATTTTAAAATTTAAAAGTTTTTAACATAAAAGTCGGAACTGTAATATTCCCTTTAAATTAATTATAAATTTCCGTTGTCAATGAAAGCACAATGGGAAAGTGCAGATTTTAGTTAGTCTCACACGGTAAATAGCCGTTGGAAAGATCCTGTGGATATGTTTCTTGCTACCCTAAGGATATGTTTGGCATACCGTATAAGGCCTGATAGTATAAGCTAATACAATATATTATGAACTTATCACTTGTTTGGTGTAAGTAATGTATTGTATAAGCTTATACATCATACCTCTCTTATACATCAAAATGATATATAACCTAATCATGTCTTGGGGGGTGGGATTAGGCCTGATTAGGTTTTAATGTATAAAACTTTATTAATATTTTTCAATTTTAACCCTTCACCTATAGGAACATTCATTGGTTAGACTAAATCAGGTTTAATTAATACTAGTTGGGATCAAATTAGTTAGGCCATTTTTAAATTTTTGGTAAAAATTATAAAATTATAAAATGACCCCCAAAAAATGAAACTTTCATATAAGTCTTTATAAAATAATTTTTGATAAAAATTATAAAATAACCCTAAAAAATAAAATTTTTATATAAGTTTTTATAAAATTATATTTTACCATTGAAATTTTTTTAATAAGTCCCTATAAAATAAATTTTTAACAAAATTAATAGGATTATGATAAATTACGCAAAAACTAATTTAATATCAGATTCAATCTAATCAATTTAGTATGACGTTAGGTTAGAATGATTTCTTAAACTAGTTAACTACTTTTTTTTAATATTTAGTAAAAAATATAAATTGACTTTTAAAAAATAAAAATTTCTTATAAATCTTTAAAAATTATATATTTTCCCTTAAAAAAAATAAAATTTTCATTAGATTGGTTGAAAGTGGCTAATATAGCCAACCTGATCTAATATGTCTAAATTATATTTTAGTTATTTAACCCGATATGACTAGATGTGATCAGATCACCTAGGTCACTGTAACCATGCACAATGTGCAGTCCTATTTATCTATTTTTTTAAAAAATTAATATAACATAATAAATTTAAATAAATATAGTATATTTTTTAAGTAAAGGGTATTTTTCTCAAAATAGTTTATTTTTATCTTATCTAACATTATATAGTGCATTATCAAATAAATGATAATATTATCTTATACGATACATTATCTTATACAGTATCATACCAAACACTGTATTGTTTTAAAATTTTATCAGGCTTTATCCTATCAGGCCTTATCCTATCAGGTCTTATATTATCAGACCTTATCCTATACGTCATACCAAACGGGCCCTAAAAGCACTGGTGAGGCATTAGTTAAATAATAATATTTTTTTTAAATAGTGTATTTGAATTTAAAATTTTAAAACTAATTATTATTATTATTATTATTATTATTATTTATCAATATGACAAGATTACCCTCAAAATTATAAACTTAATTCCTAAAAATTAAAACCTAAACTCTAAACTCATAATCTTCAACCCTTAAAATAGTTAAAACTTTAAATTTCTAAATCTAAAACCTCAAACCCTAACTCTTAAAGAAAAAAGTAAAAAAATAAAGTAAAATAATCATTACAAATATTTTTTAATGAAAATAAATAAAAAATTCTATAAAATAACAAATATTTTAAAGGGTGAGTTTATATTATAAAAGTCAAAATGATAAATACTTTTAATTTTAAAAACGATGAATGCTAGTTCAAAAATTTTGAATTATTATTAACTATTATGTGCCACTGTAAATAATATAGAGTTAGCAAGACCCTATAAATAAGGGGGATTTTGTGTCGTACACTAAAAAAAAAGTGCACTGATACAATTATTAGCATACTCTATAGTGTATCAATAATGCATAATATACTCATATTAATTAATAATAACATTTTAATAAAATTATAACACCTTAACAGTCCTGATAGAAGCATAATAAAAGATCGTGTTTTGGTAACGAGTTAATAATAATGTCTAAATGAAATTACCAACACTTTAAATAATTTTACTCACAAACTTTGTTATTAATTACGCTGATAATAATGATAGCATGTTAAAGATTAATAATAAAATTAAGTCTTCACCCCTGATGCTTGATGGATAACTAAGTAGGATTTATTTCTTCAGATATTTTTATATACATCTAATGTATTATATCATTTATACTCTGCAAAATAAAACTAAATTATTATAGTACACACTTTGTAATAATAGTGTTATAATAAGTAATAGAATATGAATTTATATAATATTTTATTTGTATAATAATAGAGTAATAAATAATAAAATATAAAATATAATTATATAATTTGATATTATTTTATAAATAGGTGAATCTTATTTTATCTAATTTAATTTTTTTCCTTTATTGAAAAAGGTCAAAAAGATGTAACAAGTCCCTACGACCCATTTGCTCTACTACTTTTTACTCGTTTTCTATCCTTCTTGGAATAACAAAAAAAGAGACAAACAAGCTGTCTCCGTTGACTAACCTTTGTGCTTTTTCATAAGATTCTCAGTTCACACATCTGGTGACCAAAAATGTGACCCGAAGGTTGTTTGGGATTTAAAACAAGAAGGTTCACACTTGGGAACTGAACGAACTTGGTAGGAAGTTTCACTCTCCGTCACCAAATCAACCTCGCATCTGAGATAGGCGTCTTCATTATGTATGAGGATTCTCCTCTTCCATCATATTGATTCAACTTAATTCCAAGTTGAAAGCATTTTGCCAAAAACATGAAGCACCAAAGCAGCCTCAGAATATTCATATTAGTAACCATTTTGCTACATTCAACGTTGAGTAGAGCAGGGGAAGTTGGTATATATGCAGAACATGTCAATTTTGGGATTCTCTGAGTTGTTATTGTTTTGTGGTTTGGATTAATTGATGGATGTAGGTGTTAATTTGTGCAGAGGATGAGAGAGAGTTTGATTACACAAAGGAAAGCAAGAAGGGGCCCCTACACTGGGGAGAGCTTAAAGGGGAATGGGCAGCATGTAAAAAGGGAGGAATGCAATCTCCTATCGATTTGTCAACTCACAGAGTGAAAGTCATTTCAAAGTTAGGGCAGGTAAACAACACCTATAAGCCTCAAAATGCTACCCTCAAGAACAGAGGCCATGATATAGAGGTAATTAATCTCACAAACCCACTTCTTAAAATTCCAATGTTTAATTTGTTTGGGTTTCATCTCAAATGGGAAATATGGGCAGAAGGGGAAGGACCATCCCATCTGAAATCTCAGAAGCAAATTGAGTTAATTGATATAAAAATAGAAATGGGCAAATGGGTGGTCAATAAATCTGAAATCTGGAATGGATGCAGGTGATATGGGAAGGAGATGCAGGCTCAATACGCATCAACGGCTCTGATTTCTTTCTGCGACAATCCCACTGGCACTCCCCTTCTGAACATACCATCAACGGCAGGAGGTCTGTCTTGTTTTCTTCTCAAATTTATTTCATTCTAAAAATTAAGCCCATTTCTCCAGGAGGGTTGAGAATTTCTATTCAACTTGACCCACAACATTATTTTACTAAGAAAGAAAATGAGAAAAGAAAATTAAACTAAGGAATTGCTTCAAGCCCTCAACTTCTACAGCTGAGTAAGTTTTGTATTTTTCGATAACTATTAGGTATGACCTGGAGCTGCACATGGTTCATGGGAGCTCAAGCCCAGATGGAAGAGACAAAATTGCTGTCGTTGGACTTCTCTACAAGATTGGTCATCCTGATCCTTTTCTCTCTAAGGTAACTATTGTTTATTTACTTGAGGCACCCAAAAACCAGTTTAATCATTTTTTTTTTTTGGGGGGTGTCCCTCACGGTCTCATCTTCCAAAATAAATAAAGCAGCAAAAAATATAAAAATGGAACTTGTTTGATGTGATTTATAGTTGGCAAAATACATAAGGGGGATGGTGGATGAAATAGAAGAGGAGAGCATAGGGATGATTGATCCCTTGGAAATCAAGATGGGTGGCAAAAAATACTACAGATATATGGGCTCCCTTACTGTGCCTCCTTGCACTGAAGGTGTCATTTGGACCATCAATAAAAAGGTATTCAATTATCCCACTATATTCTTTATTTCAACTACCAAAAAACCAACTCAAAAACATCAAGACATCCATCGTCATTTTAAGAATAAATTACAATAATTTGCTTTCAAGTTTGGATAAAATGCACCGTATATATGTATATATTTGTTTTAGAAGTTATAATCCCCTTAACATTTGATATATATATATATATATATATATATGCCAAAAATTTGTTATTCATTTCACTAACTTTTTGTACAATATAAGATTATATTTATATTTTTTAAATAACAATGAAAATAACTAAATTGATATTAAGTTTTAATATGAAATTGTATTTTATTATTAATATGATAATAATTTTTAAAAAAATATTGAAAAAATTAACTTTGTTAATAGAAAGTAAAGTACAAAGTACAAAGGAGGTTATGATGTATTTTAAATGATAAGAGAATCAAGTATATTTTATGAAACAAGAGAGATATTAGATGTAATTTAGTCAATTTTTTTACAATTTACTCTAATTTTAAAATAATTCTTTTTTTTTTAACTTAATTAAATTCCTGAATGGATGGCCTCGTCAGATAAGAAGTGTTTCAAGGGAGCAAGTGAAGTTACTAAGAGAGGCAGTGCACGATGTAAGTATTGCAACTGGATCTCATGAAACTGATGAATTCTTGAGGCTGAACTATATATATATGTCTCTAATGTCTTTCACTGAATCGCAGTACGCCGCGAGGAATGCCAGACCAGTGCAGCCCCTTAATCGACGAGAGATACAACTTTACGCACCAAGGAATGAACCACATGATTAATTCCTAGCATTACACTTTTTTTTTACCCTCCTATATATATATATTGTAAACCATATGGATGAAGATTAATTAATCAGGTAAGGTTGTTATAGAAGTTCACAACTTCAAGTCTTAATCAACCTCATAAGACCGCATCAAAAAGGGAGAAATTAATGGCGCGTTTGCGTCACCTTTTAATTATCTCTATAATTTAATTACTCATTTTTTTCGATGATTTTCATATTTTACATTAAGAATGAATGAATAAACAAGTCAAATTATTATAGAATGTACCATCATTTCAAGTGTGCTGCTAAATTAATATAACCATATCATCATGAGTAGGAGAGTAGCCGTTGTTTAAACAAGCTAGCAATTTTCTATTTTATCTAATAAAAGGACAAGGAAATTAATGCTTGTGTTTCTATTGTTATTTACATGATAATTTGTATGGTACTGTAACCTAGATCCTCTGACAATTCAATTTTAAACCTTAAGATAAATTTGATTCTAAAATTTTAATGGAGTTTTTTTTTAATAAAAGAAAAAGACTCTTAAATTAAGATAAATAATTATTAGTCTAACTAGTGCTGATTACGTCAAGAATCAATCCATCATTCTTTTTTTTTGGGGGGGGGGGGGGGCGGGGGGGGACATATAATTATCAACTTCTTCATCTTATTTAGTTTTTGATAAAGTTTGTATAAAATTATTTAATTTACTATCATATTTTTAAATGAAAATATAATATGTAAAAATTTTGAAAATTCAATCATATATCACTGAAATATAAATTTTTATTAATGTAATGTAAACACGAAAAATATTCTTTTTTGCACCGAGTTGAAAGTCATCGAACATAGCGATTGGGCCAAGCATTTTTTCCGTACTTTAACTTTCTCCCTTGGAAGGATATCAAAGAAAGAATCGCACACGATATTTTTGTTTGGTCACATAAAAGGGGCTTTGTCAAAATAAAATAAATAAAACCTTCTCACCTAACGTGCCAGCATTTTGTGTGTGTGTGTGGGTGTGTGTGAAGTGAAGTTTAAAGGTTTTTAGATCCGCAGCAGAAGTAATTTTTTAAAGAAATAATTTAAAAAAAAAAAAAAAAAGATGTTGGCCACCATATTTGCGAGCACAGCACCTCTCCTCTGACCTCAAGTATACGACCCCTGCCTCTGTCATTGTATATCTATTACATCTCAGCTGCTTCCAGGTCCTAAAAGGAGGAGAGTAAAGGATGAACCATGAAAGAGAGAACAGATTTATCATTTCGAGTTTAGTCTTCGTGCTTCTGATGATCTTGTTACATTCAACATCAACGAAAGCTCAACAAGTAAGTAATTATATACCAATGCAGAATTCGTCACTGGGATGTTAAATGGGTTAATTAAGAATAGTGGCTTTCGTGGAAGTGGCTTTTGATGTGTGTGGTAAGGAATGAAACATATATAATGAAGGGTGGTGCAGAGGAAGAGAGAGAATTCTACCATATAGAAGGAAGTGAAAAGGGACGTAATCGATGGGGAGAGCTGAAAGAGCAATGGGCAGCGTAAACATGGAGACATAGACTTGTCTAGTTGGAGAGTCAGACTCATCCTAAAGCTACCACCACTTAACATCAATTATAAGTCTTCTAATGCCACCCTCACCCATTGAGGCCATGATATATAGTGCGCTCACCATCTTCCCTCACTTTCATTTCCTTACTTTAACTTATAAGATACATGCCTCGCCCTCCTCTCTCTGCTCAGTGAGTCATTTCCTTGCCACTTTAGATTGATTGGGGTGAAGAGGATATTTGTTAATTTGGTGCAGCTATTTTGGGAGTTAGGTTATGGTTCCTCAATATGCGTCAATGGCACCAAATACTTTCTCCAACAATGCCATTCCCACTCTTCCTGCCAACATTCCATCAATGGCAGAAAGTCTCTCTCCCTACCAAAATTTTCCTACTTATCATTCGCATAAAACAATCTTTAATTTCTTTTTATTCTTTTTAATAACAAAGGCTATCTTATTTGGTGCATATTAAAGAATTAAGTGCTTCCACATAATTATTAATCTCTTGTCATTATACTGGTAATGAGCTTTGCAATATGTTAATAATCAATTATTAATAGCATTACCTTAAATAAACGATACTAAAATGATAAAAAAATTATATTAATCATATAACATTCTCAGTATATTATAAAGTCGTTATCTGCATAATGAAAAAAACGTTGTTAATTATATTGGTACATTTAATTTCTTAATATGCATGTCTAAATTCCCTATACAATTAACAAATTTATTTATATAATGGTCATTAATCAATTTTTATTATTACTGTAATTAGTTATGACTTGGAGTTGCACATGGTGCACGTAAGCCTAGATCCCAAGGAAACAAGCTCCAGTTAACATATATATATATATATATATATATATTATCATGCTAAGTAGTAATATTTAAAAACCTACATTAATTGATTGCAATTCAGTTAGAGAAAGACATAAACCACATGGTGAACGAAATAGAAGAAAGAGTGACAGGAGGGACAGATCCCTTAGAAATCCAGATGGGTGGGAAGATGTACTACAGATACATAGGCTCGCTCATCCCTCCTCCTTGCACTAAAGGCGTCATCTGGAACCTCGATCAAAAGGTATTTACAAATCCTCCTATTCTTATTTAACTATTTCTAGTCCCGTTCATTTATCTTCTTTTTCAGTTTTATTATGCCTATTTCATTGTGACTGGTTTATGAATTGATTATTAATATGAAGCTCCAGGGTATTGTAATCAGATAAGGACGGTTTCAAAAGCACAAGTGCAGCTATATATTGAGGCACGCGGTCCATGATGAAAGTGACTGATCGACAATAAGAGTTTTAAAATAAATGAATAATAATAAATTGATCTGATGGAAAAACCTAGTACGTGAATCCACTTACAGTGTGGGTAAATTTGCAGCATGCAAAGAAGAACGGAAGGCCACCGCAACCACATAACAAACGTGAGATACATCTACGCCTCAATACACCAGTTACACCAACCAGCACACCAAAGACTTAATATATTTTGTTTCCATCTCCTGTATAAGTCAGCTTACGCACAGTGCATATACTTAATTATCAAGTTGAAGAATTTAGTTCATTTATATATATATATATATATATATATAAGTGGATGTTGCAGCCATGTTTTGGTTAGACCACCGCTTTGATAAAAACTCTCTAGGCCTCTCCAACAAAATAAAAATCAAAAAAAGAAAAAAGGAAATGCAGAAGCCAGTGATAGCCTACAGTTTCAAAGTCTTTTTTATTTTTTGGGATAGAGGTTTAGAAGTTGTTGTATTTTAACAACGTGCATACAGAGAAGGGTTCCGCAAGTGTTAGAGAGCCAAACCAGAGAGACCAGTGAAGATGGAAATAGTTAACTCCGAACGTGTTTTTGTAATTCAGGGAAAGGCCTCTACCGCTGACAGTGGCAAAAATTTGCTCGAATCAATGGCTCATGGACTACATTTTTTGGACAAGAGCCCGAGGACTACCTCCGTTTTTTTTCATTTGGATACTGCTCCAAGTTTTTTTGTCACCTGCTTTTGCTTTGCTCGTCATTGACCCAAAAAAAAAAATTTCCTAGATGGATATTGAACACTCCTTGTTGTGGTCCCTTCTCTATCACCATCATTCTTGATTCTTCCTCACATTCTTTTTTGCTTTTTCATAATTTCGTCTGGGAACCACGTTATATTGTGTGATGTTCCTTCTTATCAACCTCTCTTTTTAGTTCAATCATGAAGTGAACTTTCGAGATTGCTTTTATTTTCCATTTCTATCAGACAACATTAAAAGCAGCTGTAGTGGGGTGCCCCCATCATATCCTTGTTTATTGCCACTCAATTTTAGAGAGATATATATATATATATATATATTTGTTTTGGTATGACTCAATTTTAGATAATAGTTTCGAAGTTAAATAACATTTTTTTTTCCCACGTACTAGCTTCTAGACCGCAGAAGCTAAAATATACATTCACATGATTCAGTTCAGACGGAAAGTTGACCATTCACATGAAACACCAAGAGACAAGCTTAATACAAAGGCTAAAATACACAAATGATGATAAAACATAAGAAGGCGTTCATTGATTCATTCATGCGAATCCCGTTTGTAATTTAGTAGTCTGTGTCGGAGACCCGCTCATGAGTTTGGGCAATGAAGAATAGCTCGTAAACAAGCCCAGCAAGCCCACCACCAATGAGGGGCCCAACCCAGTAGACCCAGTGGTCGTCCCAGCTCCAGCTCACCAAGGCTGGCCCGAATGACACTGCCGGGTTCATGGATGCCCCATCGAACGCCCCACCCGCCAGAATGTTCGCTCCCACGATGAATCCGATTGCTATTGGTGCTATGGTCCCCAGGCTCCCCTTCTTCGGATCAATCGCTGTTGCATACACTGTGTATACCAATCCGAATGTCATCACTATCTCAAATACGACGGCGTTCCATACTCCAACTCCTGCCGATAGCACGAAAGCAGGTGTGCTCTGCCATGCACCATAACAAATCGTCGTAACAAAAATTTGGAAAAAAATAAGAATAATAACGGTATGAAGTATTAACAGAACCTCAGGAACAAGAAGTAAAAGGTAGCTAGTCTTACCAGTCCTCCAGTGACGAACCTGAGAAGCAAGCAGGCTACGGTGGATCCGAGAAGCTGAGCGATCCAGTAGACGATGCCACGTAAGAAGGTGATATTTCCCCCGATGAAGGCGCCGAAGGTGACGGCCGGGTTCACGTGGCCGCCGGAGATGTTGGCGCCTACGGAGACGGCAACGAAAAGAGCGAATGCATGTGCGATCGCGGCGGAGATCAGGCCAGCGGGGGTATTAGGGCTGTCGTTGGTGAGTTTGTTGAAGGCTATGGCTGAGCCTTCCCCGGCGAACACGAAGATGAGAGTGCAGATGAACTCGGCGAGGCCAGCCTTCAAGGTGTCAGGATGGGTGGCCTCCTCCGGCCGACCAACGGCTATGTTTCTGATAGGCATCTTCGTCCGTTGACTGTTGAAGATCAAACGGCGATCACTCAGTCTGAAACGGAAAGCACCTCAGACACTGATTTGCTCAGCTGAATGGGTATTTATTTATGTTGAGGGTCACAACTTACAAGGCTGAAATAAAACAGGTTAGAGCCGGTTGCGGTAAATTTTCAAAATTGGAAATTGAATCATTACCTTTCTTTTTTGTTTTTTCCCAAAATGAATTGAATTCTGCGGGCGACAGGCTGTGGGATGATAATTTGTGAAATTTATAATATTCTATCTTTTTTAGGCCCAAAATTTTTTTGATTTTTTAAATTAAAATATAAAAAATATTTATTTTTAAAAAATTTATATATATAATTTTTTTATATTTTTACTATTATATTTCTAATTAAAATATAAGATTCTCTAATAATAATATAATAATTTTATAATTTGTATATATAATTATAAAATTTTTCAACTAAAATTTGATAATAAAAATAAAATGATAATAAATTTATTTATATTTTTTAATTAAAAAATTGGAAATAAATATATTAAAAATTATATATTTATTTTTAAAATTTAGCATACATGTCATGTATTATTAAAGATTTTATGTTTATTATATTTTAATTAAAAATTTAATAATAAAAATATAAATAATTTTGTTTAAATTTTTTTAAGATATTATCTATTAGAATCTAATTTTCTTGCAAATCTAAGACATTTTAATTTAAATTATCTAAATTTAATTTATATAATCTAAATTTTATGAATTTTTTTATTTTTAATATAAAACCTTATTATTTTTTATAATTGACAATTGTAAAATTGTTTATATCTTTTAAAGTAAAAAATATAATTAAACTTTAAAAAAATATAAAATTTAAACTATTTAAATCATTTTCAACAATCCAATACGCACTAAACATCGGATCCGGGCGTTTATCTACCAGTACTAGCCGTCACTAGAAAGTACTCGTACAGGAAACAGCTGAGCAATATCAGACACGTGTCAATAATGGATAGGGGCATAAGCCGCGAGGCTCTTAAGATGTGCGATATGTGTGATCGTCTCTGGAAAGATCGGTTAGAAAGTGGCTGAATAGTTTAGTAATGATGATGATAGAATGGAATATTTTCCACGTCGGCATTAAAAAGAAATAGAAAAATTATAGATGAGATTTGGTGTTTTTAAAACATCTTAAATTTTAAAATTATTTTAAATGATTTAATAATAAAAATTTAAATGATACAAATTATAATTTAAAATTAAAATAATTTTTTTATTTTATAATATTTCATTAAAATTTTAAATTTTTTATATAAATATATTTAAATTTAAACTCTCAACTATAATTTTCTTCAAATAAAAAATATAAATGGGTAAACTTAAGAGAAAATGACACATAAAGATTATAACTTAATAAAAATGACACTTAAAAGCTTTAAAAATTAAATTTTTTTCAAAAAATCAAAGAATTTTCTAAAGTTGTTCCTTATACTCCCTGAAATTATAATCTAATCTTTTTAATGTTATAAGAATGTTTAGATTTATTATTACTCTTAAATAAAAACATAAAAATTAACATTTTTGTAATATCAAAAAGATCAGATTGTGATTTTAAGAAATATAAATATTAATTTTAAAATTGCCAATAATAACTTTAATTCTTTAAAATATTTTTAATTTTTTTAAAAAATTTAATATCTTTTTTACTAAATTATGATTCATATGTGCCATCTTTTCCTAATCTTAAATGTGCAATCGCTACTATATTTTTAATATATAACAAGTCTCAATATATGCTTTGCCATCTGCAATTCCTTGGAACAGAAATTAGTTACAAGGGTTTTGGGCCCAACGCCAACAGAAAAAAGTTGCCCAAGCTAAAAGGCAAAAGAGAAAAAGATAAATATAGACGAAAAAAATATATTAAATTCATTAATCCCATTGTTGCGATTTTTCCAAAATTTATTAAGATTTGTACTAGTTTTTCTTTTCCATCAACCTCTTAATTTGTTATGTATTTGAAATTTGAATATATATAATTTTTTTAATATTGCAAAATTTTGTTTAAAATTAATTTATTGAGATAATTTTAAAATTGCATTTTCTTTCATCAATTTAGTACAGTTTAATATGTTTGACAATTATAATTTTTCATCAATATATATACATATATATGTGTGTGGGGGCCGCATGTGAGATGTGAGTAATATCATATAAAAAATTAAAAGAAAAATTAATTATACTAAAATCACTTGTCTCCTTTAATATACTCTCTTTATATACATGCATTGGTGAAACCTGAATTATTTTGCAGTCTTAAGTAAGGATGAATGTAAGCTAAATTTTGATTTTGAAATTGAGCGATGATCAAATTTGGGTTTGGGTGAGTTATACTTGTTAATTAGAATGATGTTAATTTGGGCTTAAATCGAAATTGAAATTTATACATGCCAAGCTGTCCTGCATAGTTACGTCCGTTGTAAATGCCGCATGAATCTTAGTTGGGTGTATTCCAATCGTCTCCTGTAGCGAACAACTTCTAGTGATAAAGGGAAAAGAGCCAAGAGAATATAGTTGACGGCGTTTTAGACTACATAAAATTGTTAAATATAAATATAAATAAAATTAATGAAAAATGACCCTTAACTTTGTCTATAAAAAATAATTAAAAATATATATGTTGTTGAATAATAATAATAAACATTATAAAAATTATTATTTTTTCTCCTTTTATTGTACAACTAGACGGGCATCTCTTGTTTTTTTTTTTTTTTATGCTACTCCTATCAATTAGACACCTGTAGTCTCTATGCACAATAGATAAATAGATAACTGGGAGATATAATGTTGCTGACGATGGCAATAAGCTTTTATCTTAGATAATGCGTTAGCAGAGTGCTAGCTATCCTTTGGATCAATAAACAAAATTATAGATCGTTGTTTTTTATTATTAGATCAAAATTTTTTGAAATTGTTATGAGTACTACTGAACTTTCTATTTAGTAAAATGTTTGATTAGGGTTAAGGTCTTACTTAAAATAAAAAAGCAAGATATAATTTTAATTAAATTTATTTCAACAGAATTATATCATGTATTATTTATTATTAATTTAATTTATTTATTTTAAATAAATTAACTTACTTAAAACCCTTTCTTGTTATAATATTAAATGGCCCAGCACTACTTTGTAAAAATATTTTACATTTCCCTCACAAGAAATATTTTTTGTTTTTAGAATGAATGGGAATTTAATGCCCATGATATGTCTGAAATTTAACTGAGATTCACTACTTTTATGCTTTCTTTGGATTTTTTTGAAGTACTACAACGTATGAAATAGGAAATAGAGTGACAAAGAGATGGAAATGTAAATAAAATTTTTGTTCTTCTTTTTAAATGCACAATATATATTTAGAGAAAAATAAAGAAAAATGAATGAGGGAATGAAAAGAAATAAAATAAACTCCATATATATATATATATATATTTCACTCATTTATATTATTTCTTTTCATAACAACATGACCTAGTTTTGAAATAGATTCAGAAATCTCATCTTACCTACACTTTATTTTCTTTCTTCTCCCTCCTAAATTAACTTTGTCCCTTAAATTAAAGGAAGACTTACAATTAAGAGCCATAAAAAAATTATTTACTCTAAAGAGCTTTATATTTCAAAATTACTTTAAATAATCCAAATGCCTAATATTTGAAGTGTGATGACATAAATGCCATTTTTAAATATTCTTATCCATAAGACAATGTGTTATACACAGTGTATAGGAAAGGATTTGTTCACATGGAATTAAGGCACATTGTCTGTAAATTTGGAATCATTTTTTTGCACAAGATAAGGTAATGTGAAAGAGAAAGTGAATGAGTAAATGAGGTTCAATATAACTTGCCTGTGTAGGTCTCACTCTCATTTAGTCATTTTCTCTTATGAAAAACCTTCTCTTGTACAAGAGAAATATAAAAAATGTAATTTCTCTTGTTATAGCCATCAATTTTATTGAGGATATCTTTATTTATATATCTCAAATATTAAATTCTGGTGTCATTTAAAATAATTTTAAAATATAAAATCTTTCATAAAAATAATTTTGTTTTACGTGGCTCTAATTTCCTTAAATTAAAAGCGTATGAACTCTTTTCAGCTATGAAATTGGAATCTATTGGACCTCTTCAATTGCTTGATAATTCAAGTCTCGAGAAGGGCGTTTATCATTTAATAATGAAAACTCGATCATTATTGGTTAATATATAACTGTTCATATGTTTGACTAAACAGGCATTTCTGCCTCACTTTGTCTCCATGTATTGAATCACGGAATTGAGTAGAGGGAAAAAGAGATAAAATATCATTATTTTTCTGTTATCAAATAAAAAAAATCAGAATAATTATGTAGTCAAGGAATCATGCTTATCCCAATATAAATAAACAAAATTTAAATTATTAACATTATAATTTAATAAGCGAAGTTATACCTATTAGTATAACTTCATACACCAAAAAAAAAAAGCCCTTAATAACAAGCAGAAGTTGACAGGTTTAGGTATTTTAAACGGAATGACTAAACAGCGTTTTAACGTGGATGGATTAAATTAAAAAATCCTAGGATATTCCAGTAGGCCGTAGCATATGCCTTCTTCTTTCGTCAGAAGAATACGAAATGAGAGAAAATGAAAGCATTCAACTACTCCAAACTCACGTCAAAGGATCAAGTTTAATTTAACTTCCTTCTTATTTTCATTAAGAACTGTTATCAATTTTATTATATTTGGTTCATTAAGACGCAAGTACAAGATTGAAAATCAGGCATGCCTCAGAAAAAGAAAGTTGAAGATTAGGTATTTTATATCAGTATAGGAATTGAAGATCCTACAATTGGGATCTGGATGGAATTAACAGGAGGTTTACCCAACCAAACTAAACATGAGAAGAATACAATGACTAAGAACATTAATATTCAGGAAACAAGCTCCTAAGAAATTGAATGAAATGATGAAATCAAAGGAGGGTGAAAATGAATTTGTCACTAGACTTTATTGTTTAATGATTTCATATTGGAAAAAATCTATTAAATTTATTGTATCTGTGTTTTTTTTTAATTTAATATTGTATCCGTTTGGTTGAGGGCAATGACAGAGTGTTTGAAATAATTTTTGCACCTGGATAAGTTAAAGATTAGATTTAATTGTAATTTTTTATATCTTTATTATTATATTTTTTAATTAAAATATAATAAATATATAATTTTTTAATAATATTATAATAAGTATATAATTTAATTAAAAAACTATATAACTATCTACAAAAAATTATATATATTAAAAAATTATATATTTTATCATGTTTTAATTAAAACATTTAATAATAAAAATATAAAAAATTGCTTATAATGTTGTTACTTAAATAGCAAACCTTATCTGACAGCTGTACAACTAGCAAGTTGGCCATCGTCTCCGGATTGCCGATCACAAGGAAATATATCACAACTAAGAAATCTTCTTTGGTTTGTTCTTTTTTAAATTCATGTAATATTCTTCGATTGTTATACATTGGCACTTCCTTTAAAATATATGCGAAGAACAAAAATTAACGCTGAAAGAAAAGTCAAAACAGCATCCAGAATATGCAACTTCGACCATTTACTGATGTTAAAACATCTTTAGAATCAAATAAGTATAATAAAATGTGATTTGGATTTTTTTTTTTTACTAATTAGTTCTTGGAGACATTTTATTAAAAAGAAAAGTTATAAGAAAGTAATAGTCTAAATATAGCTTGGGTTGGGATAGAACAAAAGAAGGGTCCCAGTGGCAGTGGCTATTGGGAAAACAAACCATTATAAACTATGGGAGGGTGAAAAAAACATAAATGCACATAATCCATTTTAAATGAATCCATCATATTCGTATCAATAGTGACTCTTGTGTTGAACTATATCATCAATATATAGCAGGTTAATGCTTTGACTTGGGGGTATCTGTACACTAAATAAATATATCTGGGTTAGATGAAGATTTTTGACCCGTTCAAAAAAACAAATACCCAAAGCTGTATCTCTTCATGAGCAAAACTCCAAAGAGAAGTCACTTTCATTTGTTCAAATCATACCATCAAGAAAAGGAAACAAGTTGAAGTAAATCCTTTCACCAATCCAGCATTCCTAAATATATATAAAAAAAATCTGCGTTCATCAGGCCCCATTTTCACAGTGTAGAAGTAATTTGCAGCCACAGAAGTTGCAATCCGTCAGCATAGAAACGTAAGAATCAAATGAAAGTGGTTTGGCGCCATTCCTTTACTTCTGTATTGAATGGAATACCTATGATCTGCTTAAGACAAAAGTGATAGGCATGCTTTATTTGTAGTGAGAGTGGCTCAAGCACGGGTATGCATCGCCGGTTGGCCAACTTTGCTTAGCCAATATCGGGTTGAAAAATTAAAAAAATAAAAATAAAAACAAAAACAAAATTATGTCAAGACAAAATATCAGGTTGGATGAGTTTTGTGCCAATTTTCTTGCCCTGTCAAGTTCGACTTGACTGGAGCTATATATATATATTTATATATAAAAGAAGGAACTAAATTAAAAAAAAATATCTCTTTTAAAGGTTTTTTTAATAATTTTAACAAAAAAATTTTAAACATATTTTATAAATTATAAATAATTAAGAGGGTTAATGCCCATATTAGAATTTTCCTAAATATAATTATCACATTTACATAAGAGGAAATGAAATTAAAAAAATACATATGTTTTGAAAATTTAACTATTATATTTGTATTTTTTACCTATTTTCTAATTTGAATTCATGTTTTTTTCATGTTTATTGCGTAAATTTAAAAAAAACATATAAAAAAGTGGTCATATATCTAAAATAATTGAATGAACATAAAGATATGAATTTACAAAATTTTAAAATTATTTTCTTCAAAAAATAAAAAGATATTTTGCCTAGGTGACTTAATAATAATCAGGCTAAATTCGAGTCAAATCAAATCTAGAAACAAAAATTTTGTTATGAGTTCAAAATCAAGCCAAGACTAAGGTAATTCCTAACCCATCATAATCCATACACATCCTTAGACTTAAGAGTAACAAAGCCTAACATAGTATGAGAGGTGTAGTATGTCAAACTTATCTTATTTATTAGGATTTGTGGGCCTTTCACTTGCTTTTTTTGTTTGTTTTGCTCTTTGGCATTGTGGGAAAATAAGGAAACTACTAAGTGAATCAATGTTTGCCATTATATGCTCTTAATATCTAGAGTTTTAGATGATAGTGGCGCAGTATAAAAATTATTTCTCTTTGCATCTTTGATAGTTGAGTATGAGTATTGGAAGTATTTTGATAGAATAATAGCAAAGTAAGGATAGCATACCTAAAATATAGAACAATCTTTTATTTTATGGGTGAAATAACAATTACTTGAATAGTTGATAAACAATGGACGAATGGTTATGAGTCACTAGGCTCGTGTTTAAGGAAAGTTGCACTTTATAGGAATAGTGGTTGTTCACGAGAAGTTATATGATGTCAACATGGAGTGTTTGGAACTGACTTACAAATGTTTAATTCATTGGGTGAAATAAAATTAAGTTTATCAATTATAGTGTTTGATTTCCATTGAAACTAGAAATAATATTTGGGACACATAAGCATTTTTTGGGTGGTCAAACAACCTATAAGATCTTATTCAGTTTTACATTTGTGTTTGGTTGGGGAGAAAACCTAAGAGAAGAGAAAAGGGGAGGAGGAAAACTTCATTTTCCCCCTTTGGTTTGAAAAGAAAATGGAGAAGAAGAAAAAATTTATAGGGAAAAGTACAATAGGCCCCATCAGTTTTTTTTCTTCTCAAATATGGAAAGATTCGGAGGAGAAAACACTCAGCCAACGTAATTTATCTCCTGTTTTCCTAAATTACCCCTCTTTCAAATTCCTTTCTCATGCCTTTCTCGTGCCTCTATCCCTTGATAAGCGGCCTAAACAACTTAGGTGTTGTCTTCCCATTTTTTGCTACTGAGCTCATTTCCGCTTGACCCTTCGCCTCCAACCTTCAAGCAACAATATGTGTCTTCACTTCCTTATGTCCTCTTTTGATTCAATGCATTGAAAGAAATTTAATCATTGTTGTTGCTGTCTTGTTTAGACTGGTTGGATGGATTATTTTTAGATTTTGTCTAATTATCGTAATTTTTTCCCACACTCACTTATTTGAAAACAACAACTTGGTCTACAGGGAAGAAACAAAATTTTTTACTCATCCTCTTCAAGCATATATTTTTGTTGATTAAGTTTTTAAGATTTCCAAAGCCAATACTCCAGCTTTGCCTTACTTTGTAAACCAATTATTTTCTCTATATTTAAGATTACAATTTCTTTTTTCCTTTCTAAATTTCTTCGCCTAGTTTTTGTTGAGAAATTTGAGGCAATGAGTTTTGTCTATTTGAAACAAGAGACATAAAATAAACTTGAACCTTGTTTTGGCATCTGCATTCCCTTTATAGCTCAGTGAAAATGTTAAAAGTAAGGTGAATAGAAAAAAAATAAAACATAGCAGAAAACCAAGTAAACAAATTATGCCCACAATTTATAGAGAATTTTAATTAATTAAACTTGTACAATTTTTTTTTGGAACAAAATAAAATATATTTAGTTTAAAAAATAGCTTACACCATTTACAAATGAAACCAAACTATACAATCAATAACAAAAAAGAAAAAACAAGTTAAGATTGCCTGGGTTGCATAATTTAATAAAAGATAATTACATATAAAAAAAAAGGATGAGCAATCAGACAGCAGTCAGACGACGTCTAACTGTTTGATTGTAAAGCAATCAAACTCATTATGAGGACAAACCAAGAGACAAAAGTATGGTTGGAAAAAAAATGTAAAGGCTCGTATGCAAAGACCAAATGACAAGGGATAAAAACAAAATACTATGCATCAACTTGAAGGCAAAGCAAGGGAAAAAGGCAAGGTGGCCTCCATGTGAAGAGTCAAGAGATTATTTTATTTGTTTGCGTATGTGTGAAGGTTCATATATATATAGATATATATAAATATGTATATATATATATTGTATTTTGTAAATTATTATTGAAAATAATTTTTATTTAATTAAAAAATACATATATCTACAAATATAATTATATTTTTTAAAAAATATTTTAGTGATTCATTACTAACCTAACAAAAATAATTAGATGTATGTAATAATTTGATAAATGTTAAAGTAATATAAATTTATGTATTTAATTAATTGATTTAAAACTAATAAATATAATTATAACATATTTTTTTAAAAGAGGAATTAGTTGTATTTATTATTTTTCAATGTCACATTAATATTACTTGTCATACAAAATTAATCATTTAATTAATTGCTCAGAAGCTGATAAAAAAATTCTAAACATATAATATATGTATATACATTTATATAAATAAATTTAAGAGAGTTATTTTATTTATATACTGTGTTATATTTTTGTAACATGTCTTTTGTTTTGTCATTAGTACTCAATGAGAAAATGATTATGCCAGAGAGTAATATTGTCCAAAGATATATATATATATATATATATAATTTATTTTTGTTTTAATTTTTTTTAGTCGCATCCAAACAATCAAAAGGAAAGAAAGCTTTTTCTTCACCCTTTTTACTTCTCTCTCTTCTCTCTATGCTTTCCTCCCTCTCCTTGCACTTTTCTCTTTCCTTATCCAAACAAAGTGTTAGAGTATCCGATTAACCCATACCAAAAAGACTTCATAATGAATCCTCTACTGTCGCATAATGTAGTTGCCTGACTTTTTTTTTTCTTTTTTGAAATTATAAAATTTCAGTACAAAGATAAAAGGCGTAATTAAAAAATAAATAATTCTAACTGTAAAAAAATATATACTTATAAAATTTTAATTGCATAATTAAAATTTTTAAAATGTAACTTTTTTACTATTATAAATTTTTACTTCTTAATTATATTTTTTGATATTTATATTTAAATTTTATAACCCTAAAGTCCAAAAAAATAAATAAAGAAGGAAAAGTCAGGCCAAAATTGGCCTGAAACAGCAGAGGATCCTCCCTCGCAAAACTTCAATCATCCAGTAGGGTTCCGGGTTCCAATTAGTGTGCATTTTTCTGTATCCAAAAAAAGAAAAAGGTAGTATGCATTTTTAGGGCCTGTTTGATTTGATTCTGTAAAACAATTTTTTTGTTTTCAAGAACAAAAAAATAAAAAAATCCATTTGATAATGTGTTTTTAATGAAGTGTTTTGTAAAACAAAAAAAAATAAAATTTTGTTTTCAAAAACAAAAAACTCAGAACACTTTTTCAGTGTTCTGTAATTTTTGTTATACAGAATCAAGTAAAAAACAAAAAACAATTACTTTTCAAAATAATGATTCAAACAGATTTTTTAAATTTTTTGTTTTCAAAAATTTGTTCTTAAAAACATATGTTTTGAAAATATTAAAACAAAAACAATTTTAAATAGGCCCTTAATCATTCTGTAAAAAATTTTTAGCCCTGGACTCACCTGAGTTGATATGCCTCGTATCATACGAATAGATAGCATTTTGGGCTTCCCACTGCTGATTATGACCTTTCACTAGAGATCGGGCTCACTCGACTTCAAACTACAGGCCCACATCGTCTTACTTTTTTAAAACCAATTTTTCTATTAGAACCGGGTAAGGCCCAAGATCATTCTCTTTTTATAACCTGTTTTATTATACATTTTCCTCTGAGTAAATGGGGTAGAGCGCAAACTGGGATTGATGTTTGTCTTCTGTTAGCTCATAGAATTCTTGTTATACTTCTTGGTGTAGGGGTCAGGTGTTGGATTTCATACCTTTCATTTAGGAAAAAAAAAAAAGAAAAAGTAAATAGGCAAAAGAGAGAGAGGGAAAAAAAAATCAAAATGCAACTTCAGTGACAAAAGATATAAGATAAAAAAATCATTCAAGAGAAGTTAAAGCTTAATTAAAAATAAAGTAAAATAAAATGTTTTGTTTCTTCTTACTCTTGTATAATAAATAATTTCCCGAATTGAAGCTTTTTGTTTCCCCTACTGATTCTCCTTTGCAAGTGTTATGTTTTGTTAGCATTATATGTTTAACTATTGAATTGGATTTGTCGTTATTTCCTTCGTGCACAGATCCCTGGTCAAGGCAGACCTAAATGTTGGGTGGAGCTGGCTTGAAGTTGTTATCTTTGGAGAGGATTACTTGTATATCCATGTCTTTGCTGAGTTACCTTCCTTATTTTCCTCTACTGATTACTTAATGCAATCTGTATGGACCCTCGGCTTCGCTTTGTTTGCACAAAACAAACCCTTTTGAGTATCTATATATATAATTACTCAATACAGCACTCTGCCGTTTCAATAATTCAGTGATTTGGCATATATATGGATTAGTTTTTTTCTTTTGTTTATATCGATGTTTGGAAGAAACACTAAGTCTAAAATTGATATTTAAATGTATGTGCCAATAGATCATCGATCATCCAACACAAAAAGAACTATAGTCATGTGAAGATGGAAAGGCCACATATATACGTACGTAGCTCCATGAACATGTTTTCTGGTGGCATCCTTCAATTTTCAATTAGTAAATCAAAACCCTTTAGTATATAGATAGGTTGGCCAGATTGGCATTTTTCACAGAGCCCTCATTAGTAGCCGTGTGGATACAATATGTTTTGTCACCATGTTAGTTATGTCTAAGTCATATCCCTTATATATATAAATATACTCTTAGCTTAAGGAAGACGACAAATGTAGCTTATGTGCTTCTGATTTTTCTATTTCTAGAAGAAAGCTGTATTGTAAATAACAGTAATTTTCTCATATCTCATTGTCAAAAATTAAACCACTACTTAAAAGTGAATAATGATTATACCAAAGTATTGACTACTACTCCAATAGACAATAATTTGTCCATAATTTACTTTGCATGGCTGTATAACATATATACAAGGAAAGGATTGGAGCTATATATTCCTGTGTGGGACCTGTTCTTTTTTGAAACTTCCTTTATTTTTTTATAGCTTTGGTCCAGCTTTTGCATCACTATCTTTCAAATTTTTTAAACCATGTCACAGTCACGGATATGTGATTTAGAATGCCACTCCGCAATCATATTAATTAAATATGAATCAACACCAACACATATATTATATAATAACCTCCGAGAGTTAAAAAAAAATATTATATCAATTAAGATGTAATCACTATTAACCCTGTTCAGGTTTGAAGCGCCATGTACGAAGTAAATATAACATTAGTAGTATCAAATATTTATTTCATACTCTAAAATTTAAACCAGTGATAGTGGGTCGGGTAATGTATATATAGTGAGAGACACACACACACACACGCAGGTACCCAAACCGAATGAGCATGTTATATACACATGGTGCTCTTTCACCGGCGACCTACTGCTTTGTGTCGTGTCTAAGTGTAAGCACCGTTATAATATACATTCATTGATATTTATTCTAAGATATGAGAAGGTGGAGAGGTAGTGTAGGGTGATCATTGTTCTATTGAATAAGCTAATGAAATATTCCTCAATTACTCACAAGAGTTTAAGTTTATAGATCGAGAACTAGATATGCTTTGCTTAGAACCACTTACTGCAGCTAAATAACCTAAAGAGGTGATCCATGGTGGCGGAGGCCATTACGTGCCCCTCACAATCCCTTCATAAGAATTCCTTACGCTAAGAATCTCTCTTCCCCTAACATGCTCTTTAGTCTTTACCTTACACTACGAAACCCTTACCTCCACACACACTATAACTTCATTTCTAGGGGACGGACAACTTCAATGTTGGGTATGCCTTCTATTTTATTATAATTATTCATTCTCTTTTTATAAGTTCCGAAAAATGAAAAGTCATTGTAAAGGCTAGGCGTATTCTTTTAATGTATATATTATTCATTCATGAACACAAGGGAGTTGAAGAAACTGCATCACTTTGTATTGTAATTATAAATCAATGAAGCACTAATTCGGGCTTTAAATTAAGGAGAAAAATTAATAGCAAGTCGTTGATTATGAGTAGAAGTTGCATTCTGACTGTGAAAACCCAACTAAGACAGAGTCATAATCCTAGATAGTGCTTTTTACCGACACCAAATGATTGGGGTAAGACTTTGATTATTAATAAAATAGATTGGATCAAGTAGGCCGGCGTGATTATTGGGTTATTGGCCACTAAAATAGTGACTATTGTGTATAATAAGGAGTGGTTGGGTAAACTGCACATGAATTCCCTGATTAAGAGTGTGTGTGTGGGGGAGTGTATGTGTGTGTGTCTCGTAGCATTCCATTTCAAATCAATCATGCAAGTCTCATTGCATATATATATATATATATAATCAATGCAAGATAATGTCTTGTGAGAAGCCACAATCTCCAACCTATGAAATTGAACACTTGGGTGGATATTAAATTGATTAATATAGTTAAATATAAGGTGTGCTATCAGAAGCAAAAAGGGAAGTAGGGGTATAGGAAGCTAAAAAGAATGACAACAGAAACACACACAAGCAAGCAAGAAAAGGCAAATAAAAAGGAGATAAAAAAAAGGAGGAGGGGGGAAAGTTGCAAATTTCTGTGGTTCCAGGCTTGCATTCTAATCCTCCAGAAAGGATTCGTTGAGAAAAAGTAATGGGTTTGCTTCAAAGCCAACCGAATCTCACTCGTTTCCTCGCCTCCTCATACTTCACCTTGCATCTTTCTTTCTCTCTCTCTCTTCCTCCCACACTACACACCTCTACATAAAAATATACAATTAATATCCCTATATACATAGCTTCCAAGGTTGGGAACGCAAGTCTGGCAAAGCCAAAACACGCTTACTTTTCACGGGCTCTGCCTTCTCCTTTTCCCCTCTACTTCAATTGAATCCTTCTCAAGCCACCAATCCCATATCTCTATATTAATTAGCTCTACACTCTCTACCATATCTCTTAATTATTTGGGTTCACGTAATTATGGAGATCCAAGAGGAAGTTGTGGTGGTGTGCAAGGATCAGGCACAAATCATGAGGGGCAAGCGGACCAAGCGTCAAAGGACACCGTCCCCACTAAGGCTAGCCATAGCCATGCCTTCAACTTCATCAAGTGCGGGAAGAACCAGCACTGACTGTTCCGGTGGGTTTGATCTCGCAAACACGTCATCACCGGCGACCACGTCAGGTGAATTGAGGGATAGCACGACGGAGGAAGAGGAGGACATGGCCAATTGTTTGATTCTTTTGGCTCAAGGGAAATCCTCCGACCCCGTGGCTGCAACTAAGGATGGGGTATACCTTTACCAGTGCAAGACCTGTGAGCGATGCTTCCCTTCGTTCCAAGCGCTTGGTGGACACAGGGCCAGCCACAAGAAACTCAAGCCCAATCCAGAAGAAAAGCAAGTTGGTTACGATTATTGCACAAGCACCGCCCTCTCCTTGCAGTTATCAAACAGGGCTTCCTTGTATTGTGGTAAATCCAAAGTTCATGAGTGTTCCGTATGTGGGGCTGAGTTCTCTTCTGGGCAAGCCCTGGGGGGTCACATGAGAAGGCATAGAACTTTTGTGAACGCCTCTACAAGTACCACCAGCCCAGTATCCCAAGACGCCAAGAAACCTAGAAACGTCTTCAAGTTGGACTTGAATCTTCCCGCACCTGAGGATCATGACCACACAGAATCCAAGTCTCCCTTTCACTCCAAAGACACTGTTCTTGTCTTCTCTACATCTCCTCTGGTGGATTGCTATTACTGAAGTCTTTAATATCTTATGGATTAACCACTCCTAGAAACAAATCTGTATTCACCATATTATATTTTCTTTTTTCACTGAGGTTAATGTGTATACAAATTAATGCCCATTCTTTCTATTCTTTTCATGGCCAATTTGATTCGTCTATAATACGCAATCAAAATTGAAGTTGTTGGGTTTAGTGGCTGAAGATAGATTCACAATCTCTACATTTGTTTTAACTGCCGCCTTTATCGGTTTATGAAATTCATTTATGCCTTTTTTTTTTTGGGTTGTCCAGCTAATATGCAAGTTATTTATGAGAGAGAAAGAGAAAGCAAAAGTAGAGGAATAGCAGCCCGTTTGATTTTTTGATTTTAATGTTTTGAAAATAAATATTTTTTAAAATAAATTTTGAAAACAAAAAAAATTAAAAATTTATTTGAATTATTATTCTAAAAAATTATTATTATTTGTTTGTTTTTCTAAATCTGTCAAACAAAAGTTACAAAATATTTAAAAAATATTTAAATTTTTCTGTTTTGAAAATATAATCATATTTTTTTGTTTTACAAAACATTTCATTAAAAATATATTATTAAACAATTTTTTTATTTTTAAAAATAAAAAATTATTTTAAAAATAAAAAATCAAACAAACACTTAGTATGTTGAGTTTGCCACGACCTACCAACAAAACCTCAAATCCAAAGCAATGGATTAGGTCACTTCTTTCATTTGCTAGAAAGACAAGTCACTGATCACAAAAACAATGCCAAAGTTGTAAACTACCCGAGTTGTATCTATATTTGATATATGTCAGATAATTATAGTAAGTATTACGTACGTTTTAAATTATCTTGTTAACACAATTATATGAGTGTTGTATTTTGTATTCATGTTAATGTTTATATTACTTAAATGTAAAGTCTCTTAACATACATACTTTGAGCAATATTACAAAGTTATGTGTATGATTAGCTGATTTCACTCCAAATTGCCCCAATCCCCGCAGCTTATTTGGGTGGGAGACTATCCTGTCATTTACTTTTGCTCCTACATATTTATTCTAATTTAGCAAGTAATTATATTCAACTTATTAGGGACATTTTTCTCCACAAGCATCATTTAGTTAACTTACAGCACATTTTGACTTAATATAAAAGAAAAGTGTGCAAGGATTTTGGTAATTTGGGATACCCTACGTCTGGTACTTATAAGACTAATCATAGTAAGAACTGGTTTGAACTAACCAGGAAGTAGCTAAGCTATATATGCTGGTCATGGACCATAAATGATGCTGAGATTTCGAAATTCCACCAATTGAAACCAGATATCATTGTCCAAGGTTTATGGTAGGTGGAATAAAAACGCGAGGTTTCCCAGCCACACTATTTAGTTTGTCCTTCTTGAGTTTTAACCCACCCAACGCTTCTAATGGATAGTGCCCCAACGCATCCCATTTCCTTTCTAAATTACTTTAGTGTCTTTTATCTTTCCTTTTAGGGAGAGAAGAGAGATGGAGTTACTCCCTCAAAATATATATGGTGTGAGGTTAGTGTCATGTTTTTTCTTGTGGATATACTTTGAGAGAATGTCATTTTCTAATCTTATGTGACCATAATCAATATATATATATAAATTGCAGAGGAAATTTTCTTTTTGCAAACACTGTTTCTAAGCTACTTTAGACTGTACATGAGTTATCAGTTGCTTTAGATTTCTTTTTCTTTTGGTAAATTTTTTTTTTTTGCTATGCATATGGTCCAGTTAAAATAAATGTGAAAACGGTGTATTCTTTATATGAATTACTTTGGGGTTTTGACCTTAATTTCATCTACATTTTTAAACTTCAAACATAAATATTTAAAAAATTTAGTCAAAAAAACTATGATATAACTCATGATTAATTCTAAATATATAAAACTCTGTGTAAAACTAAGGTTGTGTTTGATATGCTGGAAAACAATAGAATGGAAAGGACAAAGGAAAGAGTATGCAATTTTGGGTTTTTTTTTCTTAACAATATAATAATTTACCCCGGATGATGGATTTTCTCACAAATGATGGAATCTTGATTTCTTTGTGATATGGATGGAATGAGGCTTCAATCGTAGGTAAGAAAAATTTTATTTTTATCTTGCTCTCAAATGAATATTCTAATTATTTTTTTATTATTGATAATTCAAAAAACAAAAAAATTAAAAATGAATATTCTAATATTTATTTTTATTATTATTATTTCAAAAACCATTTTTTGAATTAAAAAGTTTAAAATAAATATTTTAATATTTTTCCATTATTGATAAACCAAATTTTTTTATAAATTTTAAAAATAAAAATATATATATTACTATTTTTTATTAAGAATAGTTAAAGATATTTTAAGCAAGTTTTACAAAATGAATATTTTAATTTTTTTTGCACTAAAGATATTATGATTATTTATTCAGTTTTTCTTTCTATTTCTTTATGATTTTCATCTAACTAAATGTATAAATGAAAATATATTCTTTTTTTTCATGTCATACTAAATATAATTTAAAGTCATAAAATTTTATTAAATTCTTATTTTTATTCCTTTAAAAAAAAATTCACCCTACCAAAAGAATTGTAAGGTTTGTCTTTTAATGGCCAAAAGAAGGACCATTGTTTATCTAACGGGAAAATAACTCAAATGGTAGAATTAGGCTAATTTTGAGGTAAAATTATGTACTTTAATAAGAGAAAAGTGTAGATAGATTTTAATTAAAGATAATGTAAATAAATCAAAAGTCAAACACAACCGTAGTTATTTAATATATTTAGTATTTACCCTATAATTTAATTCTCATTATTGTGCATGCGCAATAAAAGGAAGGTTATGAAATTTGGTGTAACACATCACATTCATGAAGCCATTTCACTCAAGAATGCTGAGTGCTACTTGCTTCTAGTGCTTTTATCAAATAGACATATACTTCACTTTAAATCATCATTTATATGATTTGGGGATTAGAAAAGCTATGGATTAGATCACAAAAGTAGATTTCATTAATTCTCCTTCAACCTCATATACTGTTTGTGGACAATCAAAGTTTTCATAGCTTTATTTCTAATGATTTCACTCTAGTGAATAAAATTATTAAGTAGGATATCAAAACTTTGGTAATTTCTTTTTCCTCTTTCTAAACTTCCTTGGTCTCCAAAGAGAAAAAGAATTTCTAAAAGGACAAGATGACTAATAGAGATCATCTCTTTGTATAATTTGCTTGTTTTGATTCTTTGATCTGTATTGAAAAAGGAAAAAGGTCATTTATATCTCTCTCTTAAAGAGATTGCTATACATTTTAACATTATGTTGATTGTGATGTAATATGTCAATTTTTTTTGGCAATATCTATTATATCTTTATGGATATTTCTGTCTCTTTTAATTATTTCTTTAAAAGTAGGTATATGAGTGTTATTTTTTATCTTATTTATCGATTTTTTACATTTTCTTTCATTTTGCCAAACTAGCGTTGGAGCAGCTACTTGAGGATAAATTAGTAAATCAAATTGTGTAGACTGTAGAGACAAGGAATTAAGTACCAAAAGGAGCGGAAATCCTTGTGGTAGTTTTAGGGAAACATAATGATCTAAATGATGATGACCATGGTGAAAATGCTCTTTTTGAAAAAGATAATGTTCTCATGGAGCTTCAAGCACCAGAAAACTTGATAGCCATTATTTTTTATATAGATTTTGCAAGCGTACGGATCGCTTTTGTAATATAATGAATCAAGGTCATCCCACCGAAAATTGAATTAAACTCAATTAGACCTAAGAAAATTTGCTTTTGTTTAAGTCAAGATAAGTAACTACCAATGTAAGGAATTAAAACAAAATGAAATTAAACGAATACTGAGCGTTAAGATCATGCTGATGAGATAAATTACTAAGGAGTATCCTAGATTCCTATCCCCTGATTGTCATGAATTGAGATACCAGATTAATTGGTTAATTAATAATCTAAAAATTAAGGAGATTAAATGAGCCTAAATATCTCTCGAATCATTTAGACTTCTATCTTAATTAATTGCAGACTTCTCTCATAATTAATTAGGTCAAGTGTATTTAGTCCCTTTCACCACTTAGGGTTCTTGAGCATATTTCTATACCTAAGAACAAAACTAATGTGACCTAATCTCAATCCTAAATTGTTTAATCAATTAGTCCATTGAGATTTTCCTCTTTTAAGAGCTAACCTTAACCCCCCAATTTAACAAGAGATGGCCAAACTCTTAAATGAAGCATAAAAGATAGATTAAGCATTCAGATCATTAGTCAACTCAATTTAACCTTGCAAAATCCCCATTACACGGCAATAGATTCAAGTAAACGTAGGATTAAAGAAATCTAGCTACACATAACTCTACACATTGCAAACAAATCTAGAAATTCGAAAAGACAAAGAATCATGAAAGAAAATATGGAGAATCTGAGAAAACTCAGTGCAATCAAGTTGATTCAGCCTCAAATCTTCAACCCAAGCTCCTTCTCCTTAAACCCTAGTTCTTTGGTATGTTTTCCTCCTCAGAGTTTCTCCTCCCAGCTCAGAATGAATAAACCCTAGCAACCCTTTGTGTTTTTAGTCCGCAAATCAAAACTATACGTTTCAGTAGCCGATCTCACTATGGCGAAAGGTGTCCCTTGCTATAACGAGAACTTATAGATGTCCAGATTCTTGCTAATCTCACTACTGCTTGTGCTATAGTTAGAAGCTCCCTAGATTTTATATGAATCACGACTTCGCTGTGGCAAAATGACTTCTTTGCCACAGCGAAAATGCGTCTTAGCTACATCAAATTGCGTTCTTGCTATAGCGAATGGACTTGTTAAGCTTGCCTTTTGAACTTCCAATTTTTCTCTCTTTTCTCATTCCTTTCTAACAATCCTTTACTTTCTCCTGAGATAAAAATCAAAATTAAATACAATTCAAAACTGATAAAGATATTGTAAATAAGATATTTTATTCATTTTATTTGATTGAATAAAAATTTAAGTAAGGTCACACAAAAAATAAATAATTTGACTCCTTAATCTATTATAAAATATACCTTTTTCTTACCCAAAATTAGGGAATTATCACTAATACACTTTACCTTCGCAACCTAGCTTGATATGCACCAATTATATTAACAAGAGCATTTTAGTATTATGCTTGATGGGAGTTTGTTAATTACTTAGATTTATTAGGTCAATAGTTAGTTAGTTAGATTTATACAAAAGACATATTAAAGTGTATAAGAGTTGTCTCTTTTTCCTTTTTTGTGTTCTTTTTCTCTTTTATCCATTTATCTTTCTTAGTTCCTAACATTGGTATTAGAGCTTTCTATCCTTGGCCACAACAAAAGCTTCACACATGGAATTGGCTCTCAAAGAAATAAGTGATTATTTGTGTGCTCATATGGAAGAAAGTGCAAAAGGTTTACATGATTTATTGGAAGGTTTGTAAGATTCAATCATCAGATTGTCCATTCATATTACTAAATTCATGAAAGCTATCCAACATCAAGAAAATGTATCACGAGACACTATAATTTTGGATGACTTAATGCAACTAAGACAAAGAGGAAGTGTTGTTGAATATTCAAATGCCTTGGATTAAGAGTTCTCTTTAAAATTGTAACTCTAGTTGTTGAGAGAGATGATGATACAATAAGCAATAACATAAGTGGGGTTCGACCTAGTGCTTCTCTAGAATTACATAGCATTTTGTATGAAAGTGCCCAAAATTGAAGATCTAATTCTCACCTCTCAAGCATTGGTTGCAAGGTAGAATTAGAAGAAGGGTTACACCCTTATGAATGTGTGTAGGAAGTGAGTAAAGACTAATTGGATAACTTATATTTTGTCTCTTATGAACATGTGCAAAAAGTGGGTAAAAACCAAATAGATGACTCACCTTTTATTGGTTGTGAATTCTTGGTTATAATTTTAAAAGATTGAGAGGATGGACACAAGAATCTTGCTAGTGATTGTGCACCTTCCTATCCACCTTATAGTTTTTCCTTTTATTATTGGGAAGTTAACACTTAAAAAAGAGGAAAGTCTAAGTTTAAAAGTGGATTGAATTTACAGACGTGTTGATTTGAATTTGGATATACAAGTATAAAAAGGAATGATGAACAAAGATTGTGTTTGGATTCCTCTAAGGTGGTTTCATCTATTGTTAAATGCACATTGGAATTAAATATCTTTAACCCTTGAGGACAAGGTTGTTTTGAAGGGGAAGATACTAATATGCACTAATTATTTCAACAAAGACATTTTAGTCTTGTGCTTGATAGGAGTTTGTTGGTTGGTTTGATCTAATAGCTTAATGGTTAGTTAGTTAAACTTGTATAAAATGCACAAATTAGAGTGCATAAGCATATTAGAAAATGAATTAGAAGTTTTTTATTTTTTTTTTTCTCTTTTTCTTCTTTCACTTTCTTTGTTCTTTCTCTCTTCTAGCTTTCTATCTTCATTAGCTCTTATCATAGCTATTGCCTTTTAGCTCATTGAACTCCAAGCCTTTTGTCTTGCTCTAGGTTCTTATTACTTCCTTATTTTCTAAATTTTAATGCTTTTTATGCTTATGTTTGTATCTCATTAAATGTCTTTTTTTTTTTGCAAGTTAGTTTTTGAAGTTAAGTGGGCATCCCAAAATATTGTAGGTATTTAATTAGCTTAGTTGAATATTTTTCTTCATAGCTTGAGTGGGTATCATTCTAAGGCTTATGTGAAGAATGCACCTAAAAGAGGTCAATAAGTGCTTTTGCATAAATTTATAAAATTTTAAAAAATTAAACTAATAAGATATTAATATAGAAATGAATGCAAAATAACTTAAGAAAGTATGTCGATGTACAAATCTTGTAGATATAATAAGATCTTATCGACAAGATGTTACAAAATGCAGTATATATTTGAAGATTACATAGATTTTAAAAAACCTTATCGATAAGATATTATATCATAAAATAAAGAGAGAGGAGAAAAAGATTACTATATATTATCTTAATTTAGACCTTTTTGTCCTATATCTAATCCTCTTTAATCGTAAGAAATTTTTTTCAACTCAATCCAAACTCAAATTACAACAAGATAGTTTTTCACATGCTCACTACCAATATAAGATTTAAGTTCACCTTAAATTTATACACTTCGGTTTCACACAAGTTTATCTAAAACCTTTCTCACAATGGGTTTTATACTAAACTCACCTTAAATTTACTTTCCTCACATTTAGAAAATATTTACAAAATGATATGAGAATATATTAGAAAACCTTATCAAGAAGGCAATTATAATAATTTTATTCTTCAGCTCTCACAAGGTAGATATAGACAGGAACTAAGCTTAAATAATTTACATGGGTGGAAAAAAGAGAATTATGCCTTAGCTTTTCTTGCTTTTTTTTTTTTTTTATGTATACGTGTTCTTCTATTTTTCATCTTGTTGTTATGTAAAGGCTCCCAAAATATATTATCGTTGAGAGGTAAGCTTCATAAATATAATAGTTGCCGGAGAAAGAGAGACTTTTATCATAAAACATGAATGGCTAAAGATGTAGTTATTTAGCTTACAGATCATCCCTTTCCTTCTTTCATCCTTCTTCACACTAAAAATGACAAAAGAGACAAAACTTGTGCTAGACTAATCTGCTACGATTTGTTTTTGCTTAATCTTTCTTTTCTTAATTAATGCAATAAATGCTTCAAATATGAGTGAAGATAAAACAAAGAAAAATTAATTTTATATATATACATATAGCTTTTGACTTCTTCTGGACTCATCTCTTTTAGCTCCTCTCAATTCCCAAACTTCCTTTTTATAATTCCTTCTTTCTAGCTTTCATCTTTAAATCAATTTCTTCTTATTCTTTTATTTGATGTCATTTTCATGGGCTAATAGGATGGCTATTTCCTAGTATAAAAAAAAATCTCCAAAACTTCCTTTCTTTCAAGACTTTTATTTTGAAATCTCCTTAATAGTAAAAAGAACAATATTTGCAAAATAAATGCTTAAGCTAGTCCAAGATCAGCTATTTTAAGCATCATGGTTTTATGGTTCATCAATGAGCTATGTAAGATTCCATGACTGTGGCATTTTCCTTTTCTCTTCTATTTTTAATCGACCCTTATATGAGAGATGACATTGCAGACAAGTCTTTAGGTAGAAAACTTCATTCCCATGTATTTGATAGCAATGAACTTTCTCTCTATTACTCAAATTGCGCATTTAATAATTGATGGGAAACTAAAGGCCTATTTGATTCTATTTTTGTTTTAATGTTTTCAAAACAGATATTTTTCAAAACAAATTTTGAGAACAAAAAAATTAAAAAATCTGTTTGAATCATTATTCTAAAAAATAGTTATTTTTTGTTTTTGTTTTCTAATTCTGCAGAACAAAAGTTACGAAACACCAAAAAAATGTTCTGATTTTGCTGTTTCCGAAAACAAAATTTTATTTTTTTGTTTTACAAAATACTTCATTAAAAACACATTATCAAACAAGTTTTTATTTTTATTTTTTTGTTCTTAAAAACAAAAAACTGTTCTAAAAATAGAAAACTAAACAGACCTTAAGTTTCTTTGGATTGCTACCATCCACCCATTATTGGTTGCTAAGATCAGGAGTAGTGAAATAGTCCTAAAGATAGATTGTAGTTGTTGCGCTTAGATATGAATGTTGAGATTGACTCACTTTTATGCTAGATTTGATCATGAGCCGGAAAGCTCGCTCGATCTAAAAATAAATAAATAAAAATCTAAAAAAAGCATGATATAAAAGAGATCCTTTTAAAATAGCCCGAATGTAAAACAGGTTAAATTTAAGCTTTTTTTAAGCCCAACTCGAACTCAAGTCCTGCTCGTATTATAATTAATTTATATATTATTAATAAATAATATTATTAAAGTATTTGTTTATAACTATAGATATAAGTAAAAAAGAATTATAGAACACATATGATTGTTATATTTTTTTATTCTTACTTGTTGCATAATATATTTTTAGTAATAAATTATAATTCAAACAAAATAAATTATTAATCACTAACGGAATTAGAAAAACTATTATGTTGAGAGGTTTTATTGTCTTATGTGTACCCCAAATGGTTTAAATTTCCTATAATATCTCTTTTAGGCTATCTAGTATTTAAAACAAAAAAAAGTGAGTTTAGCAAGTAATAAAGTAAAAATATCTAATATTTAAAATAAAAAAATATAAAACTAAATAAAAAATTAATTTTTTAAAAAATTAGCTGAGTTGAACTCAATTCATTTTTAATCAAGTTAGACTTAGGCTCAATTATGCATAAATAGTATTGCATTGAGCTGATCTTAGACCCAAAATTTTTTATGAACCTAACTTGTTTTTAAATGAGTTTGAACTATGATCAGATCTATTTCACACTTTCTTGTGAGGTAGTTGGAATGCACCTCCATTTTTTTTTTTACTTCCAACATTACTTTAAATCATTTAATGCTTTGCAAAATGAAGGGATGCCTGCAATATTTTTTTAACTTGTTTTTCTTTTTGCTTTGGAGAGAGTTCTAATTTAATCACATTCCATTTGAGTGTTGAACGTGATGGAGAGAGGCAAAATTCCAATATATTATATGATCCATTAGGCTTCAAAATATAAGATAGAAAGAGGTGGGGGTCATTTATACTTCAGTATAAAAGTTTTTAAGAAATTGTGAAAAATTGTATAATACAATTGACTTTCGTAATAGAATAAGATATTATATATTAAAAATAATTCATTACTTCCTTATATTATTCCAACATGCAAAGTTTTCTACAGTACTAGAAACTTTTATTTTTGCAACAAAAAGTATAACCTAGTGTAGCTCAATATAATAGTATTAAAATTCAGTAATTTATTTAAATAACATCACCCAAATAGATTTATAAGCTCAATTAGGTTTTTGTTAACATAATACTCTATTTTATTTTATTTCACTTGAATAATTGTTATTGTCTATAAAAATAAATTTAATGATATAGATTAATACAATAAGTAATAAATAATATTTAATTATTTTTAATTTAATATTTTTATAAAATTAATTTTAAAAGTTTTGTTATTATTAAAATAATTTGAGGCGGTATCAAAACTTTAAAATTAATATGATAGGTCTCTAACAGTATATACCAAGCTATACCTTCGAATAGCCAAGTCTCAGGTCCGTTTATTTGCTTAGTCAGGTAATTATGCTAGTGTTTTTTGGGTATAATTTGGAAATGGTTGTACATTATATTTCTTGGGTTTAAGCACGGTCACATATCTCATTGGGTTTAAATTGATCAGAAAGTTAGTTGATCTTCAGGCTTTATTGGTACTGATTACTGTGTTCTCTGTTTCTTCAATTGTGCTGTAATTTGTTTCCAATTATAGATTTTAAAATCGTGGGTGTAAATAGGATGGTAAGAAGAGTTTATACGGTGGGCAGGTTCTGCAGCACCAAGTAACAGTCCCTGTCATTTTCTGTTGCATTGCCAACTTCACACTGTGTACTTTGCTTGCAAACTGAAGCTTAGTGACTTTCACATTTTAGGTGAGATAACTATTAGAGATAGAGAATTACTACTGAAAATATGTGATTTAATAGAAGTTGTGATATTTACTGGCTGGCTTTGATGTGAAAACAGATATGAGTGCAGTGAGTGGTCCTTAAAGGAACGATTTTCAATTCATTGGAGATTGACATAATTTGTAGTGGAAACTTTAAAGTTACTTGAATAAATAAAATGGTTTTATATGTTGGACATCTAATACGTCCTCACTAGGATATTGGTCCACCTTTCTGCTGATGGTTACGTTATCCTGCATAATTGCTGATAACTTGACTGGCAGTATTGATGAACCAGTGGAAGATGGGGATACACCTCTTCGTCTCGCCTATTTATATGGTCATTTGTCCTCTGTCCAGGATTTTCATCTTCACTTATTCTTCATTCCATATGTTCTTGTTATACAATAATATGTAATCAACTGTTGATCTTTTCTAATAAATGGCAGCTAGTTCTGGAAAGCAGAAGCAAACGTAGAGGCTAAGGATGAAGATAATGCAATTCCTTTGCATGATGCTTGTGCAGGAGGTAGTTTATAGTTACATTCTAAAAGCAGAATTGATTTCTTGCAAGTTTTATAATGTCATTTTTACTTTCAATGACCTTATCAGAGTTTACAGAGGTAGTCCAACTGCAACCGAACACTATTAATGACACAGAGCATATAAAGAGGATGCTAGAATGAGATGATTCTGAGGGTGATACCTTGAGTATTTATTCAACAACAACAACAACAACAAAGCCTTTTCCCACTAAGTGGAGTCGGCTACATGGATCAATCGACGCCATAAACATCTATCATAAATCATATTTTTAGATAGACCATTTAAATCTAAATCTCTCTTAATAATTTCTCCTATAGTTTTTCTTGGTCTTCCTCTACCTCTAGTTATTAGACTATTCTCCATCTCATCTACTCTCCTAACTGGGGCTTCTATAGGTCTCCTCCCCACATGACCAAACCATCTAAGTCTCGATTATATCATCTTTTCCACAATAGGAGCAACTTCCACCTTCTCTCTAATGCATTCATTTCTAATTCTATCTCTTCTAGTGTGTCCACTCATCCAACGCAACATTCTCATCTCTGCAACATTTAACTTATTTTCTTGTTGACTTTTTATTGCCCAACACTCAGTTCCATACAACATTGCAGGTCTTATAACTGTGCGGTAGAATTTACCCTTAAGTTTGAGTGGTACTCTTCTATCACAAATAACACCCGAGGCACTCCTCCATTTCATCCACCCCGCTTGAATCCTATGCTTTACATCTTCTTCTATTTCTCCGTTATGTTGTATGATAGATCCAAGATACTTAAATCGTGTGACTTGTGGTAGGATATGTTCTCCAATTTTTACTTCTACGCTAGAAATGGTGTGCCTCTTACTAAACTTACACTCCATATACTCCGTTTTACTTCTACTTAAACGAAATCCATAAGCTTCCAAAGCTAGTCTCCACCTCTCTAACTTCTCATTCATTTCCTCTCTCGATTCTCCAACTAGGACAATATCATCTGCAAAAAGCATGCACTGTGGCACCGGCTCTTGGATATGTTCAGTAAGCACATCCAAGACTAAAGTAAAAAGATAAGGGCTCAGAGTTGACCCTTGATGTAAACCAACAATTATCGAAAAATCTTCCGTAAGTCCACCTTTTGTTACTACGCTAGTTATAACCTTATCATACATGTCTTGAATTGCTCGAATATAAGCTATACGAACTCCTTTTTTTTCCAAAGCCTTCCATAGAACCTCTCTTGGCACTCTATCATATGCTTTTTCTAAATCGATAAATACCATGTGTAAATCTCTTTGATTCTCTCGATATCTCTCCATTAATCTTCGCAACAAGTATATTGCTTCCATAGTTGACCTTCCTGACATAAAACCAAATTGATTCTCCATCACTTGAGTCTCTTTCCTTAACCTTCTCTCAATTACTCTTTCCCATAATTTCATAGTGTGGCTCATGAGTTTAATTCCTCTATAATTTGCACAATTTTGAATGTCCCCTTTACTCTTATAAATAGGGATTAAAGTACTTTTCCTCCACTCGTCTGGCATTCTTTTAGAGAGAGTCTATTTACTCTTATACCTTGAGTATTTATTCAAACTTAAAAAATTCTAAGTTCGAACTTTACAAGAGAGAGTCAAACTGCTGTATACCCCAAAACAATATTTCATGGACATTTCCTGATTCGCTTTTCATCAGCATCTTTTGTTATTTCTCCTGCCTCTCCATCATGCAGCAAGGTGCAAGCATGTGATGATGTTATTAGGTTGTCGCTGTCTTATGGTGCATTTCTCACGACGGCCATATGAAAAGGTGTAGCTTTTAAATAAATTGAAGTTATTTTCCTTTACTCATCATCAATATTAAAAAATTATTCCTACCTTTGCAGGCCTCAACAGAGTTAACTGATCATGACACACATGCTAGGAGACTGCTACTTTGCCATACCATGCTAGTAGAATTAGTATGCAGGTTAGTGGAAACGTCTAATTTAATTGAAGAGAAACTACTTTTGGGGTTTTGATAAGCTACCAAAATCTGTGAACTCAATGAATATGGCTATTGCCAAAAATGATTTAACAGGGAAAATATTGACTCAAATTTCAACTTCTAAAGAGTTCCATTTTGATAATATTCAAGCAGGGACCGGTTACTTGCGCATGGCTGTAACAGCTTTATTTGGTGCGAATCTTTTTGTTCAGAATAATTTTCATGTGACAAAACACCTATGCAAAATTTTGATAGGATAGGAACCAATTTGTGAATTGCATATTTTTATTCATTTATTGTTAAGAAACCAAAATTAAATATAAATTATTGGCCAAAAAAAAAAAAAGGAGCATGGATTGTACATTCAATATAGGCTTGTGAGAATGTCAGCCGGTGACTTGTAATATCAGGATCTGCTTGGAAGTAACACAAATGACAGATCATTCGTAGTTGCACCAGCACAAGGCTGTAATGATTCAAGCAAAATATAAGCTAAAAAAGAGAACACAAGGCAAACACATTTATACAAAGCTAATAGACACGATCTGGGTGCCGTTTTTCCCATGTTAGTACAAGTATTACGCAAGGGGCAGACAGTGGCTAGTAAGAAACTAAGGAAGAAGCTTAAATATACATGATATGTCCAAGCCGTGCTAGTCAAGATCAATGTCCACACTCCACAATGCTGCACTTTAAGAGCAACAAGCGCCGTTTTGAGATGCTTGGGGCTCCTGTTGCTGCTTTAAAATATTCCTTTTTACTGCGCTTGATCCTTCTTCCAAAAGACTAGGAACTTCCATTATCTATCAGATGATGCCGAACTTGTCATCAATGTATATGGAAAAACAATGTATAATAAATAATTTTAGAGCACAAAGCGCTTCTACTACTGTACCTTTAGTGCAAGTTCCTCGAAGCATTTCTCCACGTTTTCTCGAGTTTTAGCACTACATTCGAGAAACAAAGAGCCCAATTCTTTGGCAAGAGCTAAACCTTCTTCTCTACTCACAACCCTTTCAGAATCCTGAACACAGATGAACAACCATTAAGTAAACTAATGAACAGAATGCATCAAGAAAAGGTAATACTAGTAACAAGAACCCTGGAAATAAGTACTAGTCTAGAATTCAAAAGTTGATTGCCCTAAAAATGTAGGGCTTGCACTTAGAAATGAGATGCTTTTCATTTAATTTTAGAAGATCTTAACCTATTGCATGTATCACCGGAGTTCAATTTTCTTCTATTCTGCCTAAAAATGTTAATAGTCCAGATTGACTAGACTTGTGCCTCACTGAGCAGAGACATGGAGAAGACAGAACCTGAATTTTCTTTCGTTACCCTTTTAAACGGAGATAAGCTCAAAACTACATATTTCACCATATTCCATTAATATATTTCTCAAAAATTTTATTGTGGAAGATTTCACAGTTATCAACTATTCATTACCGTAACTTGTATACTGAAACACAATATTAGAATACAAATCTTACCCTGTCAACTTTGTTGCCAACTAGCATCTTCACGCAATTCTGATTAGTTGAATAGAGTTCCACTTCCTTAGACCATATTTCTGATAAGTTTGTAAATGTGTCTCTCCTTGTGACGTCATAAACTAAAATGAAAGCAAATGAAGCACTCTGTCATACCAATTACAAATAATTGAATATAAAAGATATTATTGGCAATGATTCAAATACTAAGACCCATAGTCATAAATGCATAGCCTGAAACTGTTTTAAACTATAATTCCCAATAAAGGTAATAATTCCTTGCAAATGCTTAATTTTGATCTTCCTATATCAGGCCTCACTCCTACATAAGAGATGACAAGACCATCAATGAAAATATCAACAGTCACAATAGGGTTTAAAGCTAGTTTCAACTACCAAATTTTCCATAGAGAAATTCTCTACAGAGGCTTCTGCCAGAACTCAACATGTATATAAAATTTTAAATTAGTTTAGCATACCGAGAATGATTCCTTGCGCTCCTCTGTAATATGAACTTGTTAGGGTTCTGAACCTTTCCTGCCCAGCTGCAACAGATGTAATGCTTCATCAAGTCAAAGCAGTACTCAACAGTCATTTGTGTCAATGGACAGAAAGTCCCTATGCTATTAGAGAAAGATATATATTCCATTCTCTGTTTGCTTCCAATTTACGTGCTGCCACAAGTCTGCTTGCGGAAGGAAAATAAAAGGAAAAAAAAAAGGTCTAATTTCATGAATCGGATGGAAGCACAAGATTTGAGTATAAGTTACCAGTGTCCCAAATTGTTAATTTCAATTTCTTTCCACCTACTGTGAGCAGCTTGATCTTAAAATCAACGCCTACAGATGATCGAGACAACAGAAAAAGTAGATTAGATCATTTCAGAAATGTAAAGCAGCCTCTTAAGGGTTCAAAGTTGGTCTGCAACCTTATCATTGAAATTAATTTGAAAAGTTCAAGCACTGAAGATGGATTTTAAATTTTAAGATGGAAAATCAGCAGACACTGTTCGGTAATTGGTTGACAAGCATCTATAAGAAATGTCACATGAAATCCCATGCTTGTATAGATTGGTGGAGGAAGTAATGGCAATCAAAATATTAGTGTCTTGTCATAATTGGTTTAGGTCCAAAATTTTCTGGGCAATCAGACAGAATGAATGAGTTAAGCAAATGAAGAATTAGATAAATACCAATGGTGGGGGCAAGATCTTCAAGAGAGTTGGAAATAAAGCTGACGAGGAGACTACTTTTTCCCACAGCAGAGTCGCCGATCAACAATATCTTAAAGGAGAGGTCATAGCCGCTGCTCTGACCTAAAGATGAACTCATTCTCTTTCTCTCTCTCTTGCTCTCTAATGATGAATCCCTTTCTAATGGACTGTGTCTATCTCTCCCTTTCTCTAAGAAATACAGTGGATGGAACGTATATATAAAAAGAGGGAGAAAGAGAGAGAGAACAAAAGGGAAAGATAAGAGAGAAGAAAATGAGAAAAGCTTAAAACTACCCCTTTAATGAAGTGCAATGGGCATCTTTCCTTTGCTCTTTGTTTTCAAGAGAGAAGCTAAAGAAAATGGCCCCCTTGGCCTGAGTTCTTCAGACTCAGCTGACTCACCAATGCATTTATTCTTTTCTTTTCCTGAGCTTTTAGATTCCCTAACTTAAATATGCGGTGCCCTTTCAACAGAATGCCATGTTATTGTCCCAAGTTCCGAACTCCATGCCCCACGTGTGAGGGATTGGGATGGTTTACTCTGCAAGCAATGTTCTGTACTTTTGCGTTTTCACACGGTGGTATAGATACCTTTTCAAGCCAACAAGAATATTAACAAAAATAAAAGGATGCTAATCGATTAAGGAAGGCACAGACCCTACATGTCTGTCTTAAAACAGCATCATTCTTGTCTTTCATCTCTATATTTCAAACTTTCAGTGCTAGTGCTTCTGCTATGATTGCTTCTTTTTTTCTGTTTGGGACTTGCCCTACTCATGTCTTTAATCTGAACAGTACCGTAATTGTGTCTAATTCATGCCTATTAAAAATCATATGAGAGGGAAATGATTTTGCATTTGAGGTTATCTTAACACTCCAAAAAAAGTCAAAACATTTTAAGAATGCATTTTGGTGGCCCAGGTACAGCGTGAAAGACAATATGACCCATTGGGTGAAGAGGCACTCTCAAATGGTTTTAAACCAAAATAACAAAACCTTCGTGTTGATGTTTGGGAGGGAGGTCACTATATGTTTTTCCTTCATTACATATTTCTTCGTAAATCGTACTACATTCTTAGCACCAAAAATGTTTCCTTTCCCAAGACACTTTCTTTTTCCCAGCCGTTTTTTTATCCCTAGATTAATGAGACATATAATAGTTCCATTACAATGCCTTTCCGTAGAACTTTTTTCTGCTTTTGGAGGGATTGAAAAAGACTATATAGCTTTTTATCTTGTCTCTTGGCAAAATACCAAAAAAAGGTTTTAAAAAGAAAAAACAGAAAACCTAGGCAAGGCGAAGCTTCGAGGAAGATTATGATTGCCCAACTAGAATACTTAGAAGCATGTAGATAAACATTTTAATGTATTGATGGAAAGCTCATAATGAAAGTCCATTAAGTAGACTTGTGGAAAACGCACTTAATTTAAAGAAACTTTTTGTGGTAGTGGTGCTTGATTCGGATGTCCCATGTTTTGATGGTTTGGGTCATCATGCCGGTGGTTCGCCCATGCTATGCGTTTTTTAGCCAGTTCGCCCCCACCTTCACTGTCTCCGTCCCTCTGTTTGTGACACACTTTCGTTGTATAAGTTCAGCGTAGCGAATAGCGATGGGCCTTCTCAAAAGTAAGGAAAAAAAAATTATTATTGGATTTAGATTTATGCAAAATAATTTTGGACTAAATTACACTTTAAAAAAAATTTAATTACACAGTATTTTTTATTTTAAAATTCACGTTTTTTAAATAAAAAAATATGTTATCTCTCTTCTGTAATAAAAAATAAGTTATAAATATATTTATTTTAATTAATTAATATACCCTTATATTTATTATTTATACAATATAATAATTATTAAATATACTTTAATCAATATAAAAAAATTTAAGTTTTAAATTAAAAAAATTAAAATTTTTATTTCTAACACAAAATAAATAACATTGAAATAAAAATTTTAAATTATTTTTAATGAGTTATATTTTTAATAAATGAAATCAATATTATTTATTGAGATATCTTGATCATATTTTAGCTACAAAAAAATGTGTATATTTGTATAATTAAGAGAATGACTATGTAATTTAAACATTTCTCATAATAGAAGAGAGTAATTTAACCATAATTATTTTTATAAGTGATGATAGTGAACCTATAAATACCATGTATCCTAATTATGAGATAATAATCACAAAATACTTATATTTTTAAAAATGGATCAGTTATTGAATTAGTGAAAGTATTAGTTCATAAATATAGTTCAAATATGATTGAACCAATAATAATTAAATATATATTTAATTTATATATTAAAAATATAATATAATAATAATCACTTGTATGATTTTTTTTTTCAAAATAAAACTAAAATAGAATTTTCAATTATTGGGATTGTAAGTTCTACTAAAATAACTATAAAGTTTTCATATAAAACATTGCATATTATAGCTATGCATAACTTGTAGGTGAAATGTTGAAAATTGTGTCAAAATAAAAGCTTGTACCAGTTCAACCATTCAAGGAGGCACTCATTTAAGCATGTAATTGGTTGGTTGGATCCAATTTTTTATCATATTTGATTAATTTATAAGCTCAACCAAATTAGATCAAGATCTAATTTATTAATTTTTTAATTGAACTAGCTAATCTATATGATTTTCATTACATTACAAAATAAAAAATAGTTTAAATAATTGATTAAAATATTAAATTATTAAGTAAATTATATAAATCTCTCATGAATTTTGTTAAAATTATATGGATGTCCCTTCTCTTTTTAAAATATATATAAACCTCTTTTAAAATAAAAAGTTGTGACCACAGTTCAATTTTAATTTTTTTTTTACATTGATATGCCATCCATTATTGATATTTTTTATTTACAATTCAATTAGCATTGATACATTTTTTTTCAACTAAAATATCATCTTACATACTTTTTTATGGAAGACATGTTTAGTCAACAAATTTAAAATTAGACTGAAGTATATATTTTAACAAAATATGATAGATTTGTATAATTTAGCAAAATTTAAGGGAAATCAATAGAATTTACTCCAAATTATTTAATAATTAATAACTCTGAATGAAATTAGTTTAATTTTTATGTAACTATAAGCCTAATTATAATAACAAATATAATAAATAAACTAAATATTATTTTATTTTTAATAATATTTAATAACCATGGTGTTATAGTTAAAAAGTATTAAGTTATATTATTATTATCATCATCATTACTCTCTCTCTCTCTCTCTCTCAAGATAATCCAAGAGTAAGGGCTCCTTTGGTTGGGAGGTAGAAATGGAAACAAAAAGGGATTCAACTTCTGAAAAGGCATTTGGTTGGTGGAAAGCATAGTAGTGGGAATGGCGAACTGAAAGTCTTTTTGCACCATTATAGCACAAAAGTTAGAATGCTAATTCGCAAAATCAGAGAAAGTCTTTTTGGTCATTGTTTTTTTTTTTTTTTTATATTGTAACTTCTTTGTCATCCATTGTTTCCAATGACGCCATTAACCAAGCATCTAAAGAAGCTTGACTCATGGGATTCCTACCTTTGTCGTAACACATTGCCGTTAACGGACCAAAACAAAATCGCCCCTCCAAATTTGAAATTGATGAAGAAGTAAGAGACGTTTAACGAGCGAAGTAGAACATGAAAGGAGAATAACTCATCAGAAGGAAAAAAAAACCACCCCATTGATGTCAAGTGGATAATAACTTGTTGGAAGAAGAATAATAGCAAATGATGATGGAGGTGTACATCAAAAAGCTTCACCCCTACTTGCCCTCCTTGGAAGAAGAAAAACCACCCAATCAACATCAATTCCCCACCCCTCCACTCTTGCTTTTCGATGTTAACAGACGCAATAAAAAGAACATATAGAGGAAGAAGAACCTATAAAGGAAGTAAATAAAATCAATTTTATTTTAAGAAGGATATTTTTATTATTTTATTATTTTATCATTCAATCTTTTTATTTTTATATTATTTTTATGTAACTAAACATGTAAAAGATAATGTATTTTATTTCTTTTTTATATCATACCAAATATAAATTACATAATTACTTTTTTTTAATATATTTTTTTAATTATACCACTAACAATTTTGTGAATCAAAATGGATTCTAAACATTGTCAACCCCAAAAAAAATAAAGTAGCAAATTTGAAAAAAAAAAAAAAGAAGTATAGGCTGTAGCATAGCTTAAGGTTGAGCGGGAGAGGTGAACTTTTTTAAATTGTTTTTTGGGTCAAAACGGTTAACCTCTATTTGCTAATGGCCCAACCATCTAAACCTCAGGTACATTCGTGGGCTAGGCGCCTCGGCCCATTTCTAGTCTTTGCCATTTGACATTGGGTGATCCGGACCCTGTTGAGCATTAAAAAAAATAACAATAATAAATAAATAAATAAATAATGTGTACATTAGCTTCTGTTGGCATCGCTTGGCTCCGCATCATCATTTTCATCCTCTGCCTACCTGCCTAGTGGGGTATTGACGACGCCTTTGTGAAGCAGTCCCAGTGAAGCGAGAGCAGTAATGGATCGTGACTGGGGTTCGAAGCCTGGCAGCGGAGGCGCCGCCTCCGCCCAGAACGAAGCCATTGACCGTCGTGAGCGTCTCCGCCGACTTGCCCTTGAGACTATCGATCTTGCCAAAGACCCCTACTTCATGCGCAATCATCTTGGCAGGTCTTCTCTCTCACTTCCTCTTTTTGCCTAAGACCCCTACACTTTGTGTTTTTCCTTGTGCTTCTTAGATTTAATTGCCTCTGGGATTCTCTGGTATTCACTGTTGTTTTTTCTTTTTTTTAAGCTATGAGTGCAAGCTTTGTCTCACTTTGCACAATAATGAGGGGAATTACTTGGCGCACACACAAGGTAAGCGGCATCAGACTAATTTGGCTAAGAGAGCAGCTCGCGAGGCCAAAGAGGCACCCGCTCAGCCTCAGCCCCACAAGCGTAAAGTCTCGGTTCGCAAGACAGGTAAATCTTTTCTTTTGAATTTGGTGAAGTACAGTGTTGTTCGAGAAATATGTTTGGGGTGTCACTATGATCCTTAATCAGCTGGGTTAGGCTTTACTTTGCTGCAATGCTTTCTGGATTGGTATGAGATTAGATGTAAATCTGAAATTTTGAGGATTTGAGACTTAATTTTAGCCAGGAGAGTTTTGGTTCCTCCATTGACCTAGCTATGTAATCTGGCTAACTTGTAAGTATGAAATGCGTCACTATTCTCTGCTTTGGTGTTTCTAGACACTTCTTAGTCATCAATTGTCGGGATTTAGATTTTGCTTTGTTGTACATTGAATATGATGTTGATGTTGTACATATAGCTTGAAAGATGTAAGAAAAATGTATTTACTTTTTTGTTTGATTTAAGCAAATTTTTCTTTTTACCATCTTCTTGAATAAATAAAATGAAACTTAATTCATGGATGTTCATTCTGTTGGCAGTGAAGATTGGTAGACCTGGCTACCGAGTGACCAAGCAATATGATCCAGAAACAAAGCAGAGATCTCTTCTTTTCCAGGTGTTCCGTCAGTATCACCTTTTTCTTCTCTTTTTATTTCCTTTCTCTTTCCCACTAACTTATATTCTTTTAACATTAGATAATATTATTTATTTATTTTTACATTTACTATGTATTGTAGATTGAATATCCTGAGATTGAAGACCTAACAAGGCCAAGGCATCGATTTATGTCTTCTTATGAGCAGGTGGACTCTGATCTTATTGACTTAATGGCTTCAAAAAGCTTCTCCCGCCATTTATGTTTTTACTATTAATTTATTATAATGAAGTCTAGCCTGCATTTTTATTTGTTTTGCATAAAACCATGTTCTAGTGTTTCTTCTTTCTGATCACATTTTCATGGACACAGAGAGTGCAACCCTTTGATAAAAGATACCAGTATCTTTTGTGCGCAGCTGAACCATATGAAATTATTGCTTTCAAGGTATGTCATTGCTGTTGTGCATGGCCTACCTATGCATTTATGTTTTGTGCTGATTATTCTACGTTTTTAGGTTCCCAGCACAGAGATTGATAAGTCAACTCCGAAGTTTTTCTCACACTGGGACCCAGACTCCAAGATGTTCACGGTCAGTGGTTTTATTCTTTCTTCCTAAAGTGTTGATGCCTTGACTGTACAAGTTCATTTATGCATCTATGTCTGACATTTGTGACATGAGGAACATGTTGATAGTGTCTGCTTCAACTGATAAAGACATTTCTAATCAACATCCCGTGCTTTGAAAAAAAAAAATGTGAAAATAAAAAGACAAATCAGCAGTACTTAACCAAATTTTTTTATTTTTGAAGAAAAGTAAAACTCATACATGATGTACAGTAATAGACTACAAGCTGATGAAACATCATACAAGGATTTGAGTGTGTGTAAAAACTTAACGTAACTAGTAAGGATACATCACTGGCCAGACAGCAAGCAGATGTTAACCTCAATACTGATATGTCCCATTAAGAGTTTGGTCAAATTAATCCAAATCCTTAGTTCACCTGCATTTTACTAAATCTGAACCCTTACTTGCATTTTGATTTTCCCTCATTATTACTGATGCAAACTGCGAATCAAGCAATTGATGTGCAGATTGTTTTTATTTCTACTATCTAATGTGAACAATGTGATTTTACATCTGCAGTTACAATTGTATTTCAAATCCAAGCCACCAGAGGCAAACAAACCCCAGCCTCCCTCTACAGCTAATGGCACAGCTGCACCTGGTGTTCCACCGAGGCCTTTGCCTCCACCACCCCAAGCTCCACCACCACCTCCTCCTCCACCTCAAGGGTTACCACCAGGTGCACCTCTTGGGAATCCTCCCAGAGCCCCTCCACCTCCAATGCCTGGATCATTGCCACCGCCACCTCCTATGGCAAATGGCCCTAGACCTGCACCACCTGGTGGAATTCCTCCTATCCCTCCCCCACCTCCTGTTGCCAGCAGCACAACGGCAAATTTCAACATGGGTACTAGGCCTCCATCAATGCCACCTGGGCAAGGTTTTCCAGGACAACAAATGCAGGGCCAGGTTGCTCATCCACCACCACCACCTCCTAGAATGGGGCAGTAGATCCTTTATTGAAAGTTTTTGGCTAGTTGTTTAATGGTGGCGATATGTCTGGTATAATGGACCAGTGGAGCGAAGCTGTTGGGTTCTAGGAAATTGGTGAGATAATAGACTTGAGAACTGTATGCCATTTTAGAATTACTTGTACACTGTTCTATTGATCTGCATCTTTATTGATTTTCAATGGAAATTACGATCTTACAGTATAAAGTCATCTAGCATTTTGCATTTGTGCGTCTGGAGTATGCACTATTTGTAGCGGAAAACTGTGGTTATTAAAGCCAAATTTGGAGGGAAATTTTGGGGGTGTTGCTGTATCAGTTCGTTTCTGTTGTTTTTAGTAATTAAGGGTCAAGTCTATGGTCGATCGTGATCCAACGGTTGTCATAACGGTATTGCATCTTATAATTAATTTTCATTTTTGCACTGAAAATTTATGCTCGACTTATTTCTTGCAAATAGTTTTCTAAATATTTTTAGTTTATACTGATGGCAAATGCTTTTTGCACTTTCAAATGTTTGTATTTAAGTCTATTTGTTCACTTATCTGCTGACGGAGTAGACAAACTGACGGGGTAGACAAAGTTTTAATGTTATACACTATTTGCAACTTGGTACAATCCTTTTGACTTAGAACCAACATGTAGAAAGTTAAATTAAAAAAAATGAAAATTCCAGTAAGATGTAGGTGATGTGGGGTAAGTTGTGACTGAGATGGAGAAGAATGAAAATTAAAAAAAAAGAAACTAATGGTCCAAGTTTTACATCCAAGCCCCGATTGTGCCAAGTCAAATAGAGTATGACGTGAAAACTTAGCTTGAAAGCAGACAAATAACTTTAAATGTGAACATATGAAAGTGCACTGCGGATTGGTCGGTTTTTATAACTTGAGGAGGAATTTGTGTGAGTCATGATTGAAAGAGAGTATTTGTCAGCTTTTATAGTTCAAAAAAATCCTTGCAAATGGGTCATGGTTATAGTTAACAGGAGTATTTGTAATTTTTTCTTCTTGGAAAATAAAAACGCACTTATTATAAGCATTATGAAATGTATAGATTCATTAACCTTACATCAGCTTATAACATTAATCTGCACTATAACGAAGGATATACTTCATACTTTTAGTAGTGTTTTGATACAACAAAATTTTGATTTCCTAAACGTTGAAAAAATTATTTATAAGATGTTATAAAGAATTAAAAATTTATGTATCGTATGACCTAAATATAAAAATGTTCATTTTCTTTTTCTTTTTAATGTATGTCAAAAGTTTAAATTTATTAAAAATAAATTTTATGTACTTAATTAGTATTCACACATATTAATTCACCTCTTTAAACCTTAGCATTTTGCGTGAGGTATACCTGAGCTGGACACTGGTTCGGGGAAGGTATATCACATTGGTGAACCTCTGTCCATTATCTATCCATGACAATGTTCCCGAGCCAGGAAAGAAGAAGCTATTATGTTGTGCGAAATTTTCACACCTTGACACCTGATTAAAACGTAAGATCAATGCTTTAATTATGCATTTGATAACGCTATTTGATTAAAACATTGCTTCTTCATCCCAAAAATGGCGAAGGTAAAATGCAGAGAGCAAGTTTTTCTGAAGTGTAGTTCTTCGTTTAAATTCCGAGAGGGAACGCAGAAAAAAGGCATTACACTACCCAAGTCCTAGAATTTCATGAAATCAAGGTACCAAGTGAACTTTCCCACCGAAAACCAACAGGGGTACTCGATTCATGGTATAATATAATAAGTTATTTAGTTTCCCTGAACTAACAGTGAAAACAATACCCCTGCCAGAATATCTGGATCTCTTTCACTCTGCACGAAAGATATAATGTGAACTTCTTCCTTCGGAACACGAGAAAGAAAACAACGAAGAGAGTAATTCTAATCTCCTGAGTACACTCAAAAAGATTATGAGCACAACAAAGATGCCTTGGGCTATACATGATTGAAGCTCTTGTAGATGAAATCAAAAACCAACTTTAAATGCGGTGGGGTTTTAAGAAAAGGATGGAAGGCGAAATCAGGCCATGAATCTTTATAAACTCAAGAAGATAAATTTAAACCCATATTTTCCACCTAATGGTTCAAACTTTAAAGCAGCGATTAGGGTTATCTACCTCAGAATACTTATAATATCAGATGAAACTTCTTCCCACTAACACAATCACCAAGGTGCCCATGGTCAAGTGGCCACTCCCAATAGACATTCAAGAGCGTGCACAAAAGGTGGCAATGCCCCAGCAAAATGGAATTGATTGAATTTAACCTCAACTTTAACCTGCCGTTGCATTTGGTGGGAACACTTTCTGAATAAATTCCAAGAAGCGATGTGAGTAGAAATTAGGGTCCACAGCTGAGATAGATAATGAATCAAACTGAAGAGATTTGTACGCATGTTCAATCTTCTTAGTCATGTTGTAATCTTGCAATATGTCAATGATACCCAGGAACAGTACGACATCGTACACCTCATGGAACATTTGCTTCTCCTGTTTTCCTGGAATCAGCTCAGCCCTCGCTGGCATGTTTACACCTAGCTGGATTTGAAGTCTGCTTAACAAGTTGTAAGGAAAGAAAAAACCTGAGTCTCCAAAATTTCATACAAATTATCTAATTGGTGCGAAGGAACAATCTTTCTCATTATGATCCTAAATGACATGAGTAGACACCAAAAGACAAAACAAAAATGAGATATATCATTTTTATATTGATAGCTCCATTCTAGCATGTACCAGTACTTAGGGATCTCGTCTGGGGCAAATTCAGATGTTCTAGTCTGCTATGACGTAGACAGAGTTTTAGGATCCATAAAGATTCCAGTCAATGGGAGACCAGGAAAGGCTAATGTTTGCAGTTCAATTTGTGGTAAGGCATGCCATATACTGTGAAATTAATCTATCAAATCCCAGCCTTTGAAAAAAAAAAAAATCACTTTTCACACGTAAGATGTGGAGAGATTACGATAATTGTTTTGTTAAGTTCACACAGGAGCACACGTGTAAAAGTGCCATTGGACCATTTGTCAATGACCGTGAACACAATTTTCTCTATATTTTCTGTAACACACAAAAGTAATAGGATACTGAGAGCACCATGACAGAAGTTTCAAAGAATTGGTAACAGGGCCATTAAAACTCGTAAAGAAATCATACCTTGCTGTACCAGGAAGAAGGAGATCTACCTCCTCGTCACCAGCAGCTGAAGCTCGCAAACGGCTACCCCTTATGTGTGGGCCCACAACAACACTATTATCATCTGCTCCCCGAGGGACCAGAACAAGGCCTTGTGGGTAGTTGGATACTTCATCCTCTAGAGGGTCTGTTGGTTGATCAGTAGCAATGTATAATAATTAATTAGTTTCAAGTCCATATTCTACCAGAAAAAGCAGGTATAGAAGTCCTATATGAAAGAAAATATTCTGCTAATATGAGAATTAGTGCCCTTAATAATTCGGACTTGGGAGTGTTACTTGTGCCATATGGCAAATAAATGTTTTTGCCCAGATTTGAAAATAAAAAATATTTATAAATAAGAAAAAAGAAACACTGAAAGCGTAATGATAGGAAAAATTCTAGACAAAGATTTCGAGACTACCATAGACTTTACTGAGGACCCTAACTTAAGCCATGCCTGTCTTATGTTACAAAATCATAGCACAGAAATTTCTTATCAACGTTAGGTCAAACAAAGGCCAATTTGGGATGGCGAAAAAAATAGATACCCTCATAGGATCACCTTCATTGCCTAATGCTTAAATAAGTAGTGCTTGTACCATGTGCTGGTTACGCCGAGAGTTGGGGGCATGACTTTGTCCCTCCATTCCAAGTCATTTGTTTCACTTCATAATTTCCTATTGTTTGTGAACTTTTAACCAAAGAGGCCTCGAGTTAATTGTAAACCCTTCTTCAACAACATGCATGTAAAGCCAAACCTTAAATCATCAGTTTTAACGAACTGAATCTAATACCCACCTTCCTCTGCAAGCATTGCTAATCCATCTTCACTTATACTTTGGTTGTAGGACATGCGGGAACGCAAGTGCTGGGGAGCTCGATAATGTACACCAAGAAGAAGGCTGTAATCCATTATGTGCTGTGCTTCCAAAAACTTACTGTCTGTTTCAATCTGCCTGCACAAAAGTAAGAGTAAGAGGAAATATTCCATTTTTGCAGTCAAGGTCAACATTAGAGATATAGGGCTTATATTTGAACAGGCTCCGAGCTTCAAAATTTTTGCACTAAAATATTGTTGCCTTTTAGCAGTTATTGTTTCTAAAAGGCAACAACTTATGAAAAGAAGAAACAAAGGAAAAAGATTAATTCCCTAACAAAAATACATATTTATTGCATACAGTATCAAAATATGTGCCAAGGGTTACGCTGATCCATGGGACAATTGCTTCAAAGAACCCATAATGTACAGTATAAAAGATATATAATTTTGTTTTGTATTTGCTCTTCTGCTCTTTGTTGCTTTGTCTAAGGAGAATATCCTATCCTTTTTTTCTTTGTATAACTTCTTTCCCTCACATAATATTCCTTTTTCCTGAAAAAATGCCAAATGCAATAAGGAGAAACGACAGAAGATTTTTTTAAAACTACCACTTACTTTAATAAAGACTCTTGCCAAGATGGTTCCAAGTAAAAGCAGTAGTTCAGATCCAAATCTTTAAGAGTGGTATTCTCATCAATTTCTATCTTGTCTGCGGAACGTCCAAGGGATGATCCCTTTAAATCAAATCTCCGATGGATCCTTAATTCTGTGCAGAACATATTTCCCATTACAACAAAGCGAAACTGCACAAGCGATATTTATATACAAATATTAGCTTTTTATTCAAAGGAAATGCAGATTATTAAGTCATTTTGCATGAAATATGCAAGCCATGATAGAGTCCAGTCTTTGATGTAGTAAATAAATTGCATATATTAAAATTCCAAATTGCGCAAGTATTAAGGTCAAAGTCCTTCCATTCATAATTAGTACAAACTCCAGAAAAATGACGCAGGCACAGAAAAATGTTGAGTCAATATGAATGTTACCTTTTGACCGCTTGAAGGTTTAATCCTGTGAAGACCAAAGAATTTTGTGATAAGTGTATTCTCATGTGACTTCACATGATGATAATAGTCTGGAAGCATTCTTAGCAGAACCTACAAGTCAATATTCTGTCACTAGAGTCTGAATTTTATAAAGAACAAGTTGATATCATTACCAAAACTGTATGCCACAAGTTGCTTCCGTGAGTATTAACAAGTTTGTTTTCATTTCACATAAGAATGATGTCATAGACTTATAGGAGATTATTTCTTTTACTTAAAGATAGTTATATAAGTTATCTATGCAAGATTTGGTAAATTATATCATAAAAGATTACTGTGGCCAGAATTTATCATGCAACCTGTGCATGGTTGAACAGGATTAACCAAACTAATGGTGATTGGGTCCATTCTAATGAATTGTAGCATAAGTTGGTCCTTGCTTCTGTTTTTCCCTATAATCAATTTGTCATTTGCAAGGTTGGGCATACCAACTAGACATTTTGCTTTTAAAATCCCTGACTAATCTACTGGTAATACCTACACAGACTTCCTGAATTTCTACAGATTTACTGTTTTGACTTCAATTTGCTGTCTTCCTCCCAAATATTGAACTAAGATTTCTTAATCTATGACCATGAATGTGAAGTGATTGTGACTGTTTCATACAATCACATGTGTTGGCTAAACGGGGATAAATAAAGCCACAACAAGAGGAATTTGAATACATCCTCAACGAAATTTACAATCTGTATCGGGGAAGAAAATTATAAAATCCAGCAACTGTGAAACAAGTATTGAGTTACCTTAAAAATTTGGGCTAAATAATTCTTTTGCAAAGCATATTCTGCCGTTCTACTGCACATATTGATTTTTAATTTCAATGAACCGCAAGTTCTATTGAAGAGCCAATAGGTGACACTGATGTACAAAGAATGCATAAAATGGGGTCCACTAAGGACAGAAGAGAATTAAAGAGAGATAGACCACAATAAGACACACATCATGAAATTATGAGATACCATTTCATAGGTAATGCTCTTTAATGTCAACATCAAAGACTTTCTATTGGTCCAAACTGATATACATATCTTGAACTCCACTCTATTAAAGAAGTCAGAATTGTAATAGCCTTTAAGGAAAGTAATTATAATATATGCACATCCAATGTAAATAACTGAACAGACCTTTACTTCAGATCTCCGCAGCGTCTTTATCATGAAACGATCATCCTGAGACAGGAAAAAGACACTACCACTTTTTCCTGGAGAAGATAGTTCCCTCAGAGCATCATTTCCACATATGGACATCATGTAGTCAGCAGTATCAATCTTAAACATCTCTCTCAAATTTCTGCAAGAGGTTTTAAGAAGGTCATGTATAACAACCATATGAAAAACCGGAGAGGGAAAATAGGGGGGCTGTGACAGTTTTTCCTGCCATGTATAACTCATAATTAAAAAAGCATGAGAGGTCAGCAGCTGCCACGATTGTAAGTAATGTTTCTGTAATTGTTATTCCCTTTTTCTTTCTGTTCATGTTCTTAAAGAATAAGAATGCATGATTATGGTCTTTTGCAGTCCACAAAACTTATCGAATTCAAAACCAAGGTTCACACAAAATATCCTATACAAGTCAGAGCATTACTCAACAACCAATGATCGTGCCCAGATTAATATACCAGCCTACTGAAGATAGACACATTAACAGAGTACTCTACAAGTATTCATGTAAGTGATGCAAGAATTCAACAAGTAATCCATATGGTTTGATGAACAACTACACGATTATAAGTTATTATTGAAGAATTATTTCACACTTGCACTCTAAGTCAGGAAGGCACTGTAATCCGCTGTGGATACAGGAAAGATGCAAGAAATTTATGAAGCATAAGATGACGTGTGATGTTTCAGATTCACTGGCCCTATACAGGCTTTTCTCCTTATGTGCATTATGTATGGTTCTAATTCCAAAAACAGTGGCCTTCTACATTTACATTGTCAGCAGCTGTTTTCCTTTGGAATAATTTGTTTGGACTTCTTGATGAGCCTTGGGTGTGTACACTCAACTTGGAGCAGTTTCTCATCTCTCACTATACACTTTAGAGGTTTGGATTTCTTTTTTTTTTTAAAAAGGCCAAAATTCTGTAGTAGTGTGTGATCTATACAGTTCCATGGTGTATTTGCTTGGAGTGGAATGCTTGCATCTTCAAGGGCGTATCTTTGCCCCTATATAACTTACGAGATAGGATTGTGATTAAGGCTTCTTACCTGTGCTCTGCTCGTGGTTGTATCAAGGAGTTTTCATTTCTCATATGCAAAGATATTTCATAGCTTTCTTGATTTCTCTAGCCAATTTTGGCTCTTCATTTTCCTAGTTTTTGTGTTTTGGAGGTTACCCTATCTCTCCCCTAGTTGTACTTTTTTCTCTACTCCCTACTGAAATTCTCATGCTATCTAAAAATAAAAAATAAAACTTAAGATTAAGGACACATTCATCTCTCTGAATAAGATAGAAAATTAATAATAATTATAGAAAATACTATTGGTAGATCAAACTTCCTTACTTTAAGAGAGAACAACATAAATTTTTTGATAAGGACTGAAGAATCAGTCATATATGTGCTGACACAATCTATACTGATATTGTCAATCTGTAAGGAGTGACCATGAGTAATTAATTGAAGCAGGTGCTGGAACTGTGAACATTGTATACGTATCTTGTCCTCTTATCCAAAGAAAAATTATAAACATGTTTTGTCCAGTTCTACAATAAGCCAGTAGGAACTACTTTATATTCAAGAGCCAAAGCAGCTTACCAAATCTAGATAGATTTACATGCATGCCTAGTAAGTAAATTAAAAATACAAAGGCTACTTAAAAGAAACAGTTACAGCTTAAAGTTATAAAAAGGGTTTACTATTAACCTGAACACCATTGGACAGTAATCTTTCCATTTAAAATCCTCTGATTGATGAGAAGGTGTCAATTGAGAACCTTCTCCAGGAAAATTCATCCAAAAGCTTGCTCTGGGACCAAAATCTGATGTGCGTACTTCTCGTCTCTGTATTGGAGTAATCTTTCCTACAGTATATCTAACCATATAGAAGCACATCTTTACATCAGCATTGGAAAACCAAGCAAAAACAAATAAAAATAGCATCGGAATAACTATTTAGCTTCCAGCTTTAGTTGGAAATTGTGCCTCCATTGTTTATGGTTGCCTCATGATACTCTAATATCCAAATCAGTGAAAGAAAGGATACGACACCTAAGTTTTACTGCAGAAATAGTGAAACACAACCAAGAAGCAAAAATTTGTTGACTCAAGGCAAACATCTTCTACTCAGTATTCCATTCTCAAAACAATAGGAATTTTTTATTTTTTATTCATTACTTTTTTTTCTCTGCACTGCAGAAGAAAGAGGGGGGGGGGGGGGGGAAGGCAAGCTCCATAGTTCATTCTTCTTTTGTACTGGATCAATAGCTTATTAATTTATAACAGAAATGTATAGTTCAAAGAAAGATAATTTGAAGGCAGAAAATATATATTCTCAGTCTCTTTTGGAGCCAAATACCTCAGATCTAAACTGTTGGTCCCAAAAAAGAATGAATGAAAACACCAAAAAGGGAAGTGTAACATGACCTCTAATACTGTTAAATAGATCCATATAGAAGACCTAATCATATCACTTTGTTATGATCTTCTTCTAACAAGGATTCATCTAGAAGCACCACTGATAAAAACACATATGAATATAGAAGGAGTATGCGACTCAAACTGAGAAGTGCTGCAACACCTTCAAATGTTTGTATGTGCTTTACAATAAATTAGAAAGCAAGCAGACATTTGCAGACAGCAAAATCTTATAGCACTGTAATGGTTAATGAAAAATAATAACTAAAGCAAAAGGAGAGTGAAACAAGTCAGGATAGTGACTTTTACCTTATTCCAAGTTGCAAACTAAGCATTAGATCATAACTCCTGTGACCTTTGATGATTGCTTCACCAGGTCTTTTAATCTCTCTGGCAAGTTTTTTTTGAAGCCGTCTTGCCCTCCGGGATGTTGATGAAAAACTATGATTTAACACTAGCTCACTTATTAATACACCTTGCATATACTCTCGTTCCAAAATTGGGATCTTTGAATTAACCTCTTTATCTCCGCTTTCAAAGGCAGATTCTGTTAAACCTAATGTTGAATCATGCCCAATAACTTTCTCGATAGATACCTCAAGACTCCAGCGCCTTTCAAGAGAAACATTTCTGCTGTGAGACTGTTCCAGATTTAACAGGTTTGCTTTTGCAAGTTTATCAGATGAACCATGATTTGATCTGTGGCTGTCCCTGATCTTGACAGCTCCCATATCAACTGAAGCAGCATGATGAATATGTCCCTGGTTCTGTTTTCTCAAATCTGGCAATAACCCTCTTTTTCTCAAGGCCTTGAGGTAAATTTCTTGTACAGATGGAAGACGGCTTCCTTGCGGATAATACGTTCCTTCGCCGTCTTTTAAACCCCTTGTCCAGGTCCCAACATAGCAGCCTCCATCACTCCATGTATAAACTCCAAATCCATGCATCATGCCATTTAACCAACTTCCTTCAAATGAGTCCCCATTTATCCAGGTGAGAGTTCCTTTTCCTGACATTTTCCCACCTTTCATATTCCCCACATATACATTTCCATTAGCCCAGGCATATTTGCCAGGTCCTTCCGGTGTTCCTTGGATCCATGAGCCTTCAAAGATATCTCCATTAGGATAAACCTGATAACCCAGCCCATGTTTAAGATTCAATCGCCACCGACCTTTATAGGTCAACTTATCAGAACGAGTATATGTTCCTGTACCATGGACATAGCCACCAGAGAATTCACCCTCATACACCGCTCCCGAAGAGCATTGTATTTTTCCAATACCATTTCTCATACCCCGTCTCCACTCACCCTCATAGACACAACCATCTGACCACACATACTTACCCTTGCCCTCAGGAATGTTGCCAAGAAGGGACCCAGAATATGATTCTCCATTAGAAAGTAAGAGTTCTCCAAACCTAAAGCCAGCAAGTTCAGAGGAATGACCAGATTCACCGTTTGTCAATATAGATATATGGTCTATGCCAGAAACGGTATCAAGAGATTTTGTTCTCTCTGCACAATAAAGTGCTCCATCCAAACTATCAACTATGGCCACAGGGCCAGACATGCATAATGACTAAAAGGAAGATTTCCTTATAGAATTATAAGTATCCCAGATTCTCAACAGCTACAAGACAAGAAGGATTACCTATAAGAAATCTTACCAAGAGATTTACCCCTGAAACTGTTTCTCCTCAACTGGTAAAGAGGAGTCAGAAAAAAAAAAAAATTAGAGATTTGTATCAAACAAGCAGGAAGAGACACACATTCTATCCACTTAAAAAAGGGAAGAAGAAGAATAGAGAATTTCGAGAGCCTAAGAGAGCTTAATAAGGAATAGATGGAAGCACGTCTGAATCCTATAGAGCAATGACTAAACACTCTATTTTCTCGCTAAGTTTGCAGACTACAACATACAACCATAGTAGTTTGAAAAAAAAAAGCAACTGGGACTGCTTATACAAGTCAAAGTTATGGCAAATTTTGGTTAAAAGATAACAAATTAATCAAACTAAAGAAATAAGCAATACAATCATCGATACGATAGGAGGACAAGTACTTTTATAGTAAGCTTCACTTGTTAACAGCAGAAAGTATTCAATATGAGTAAGTTACAATAATTTTCCTCGACATAGGAGTAGGACCATTAGGTTGTTTCATCCAAAAGCCAAGTACACGGAAATGAACAGATTTGTCCTTAACTGTACACAAAACAAAGTAGTTGCTTGAGGAAGCTTAAAAAATGCGGAGAAGACTGACAGAAACAAAACTTGCAAATATTAACTTTGTCCTTTCAGGACTGAAACAAACGAAGCTCCACATGTTATAGTTAAGCAATATATTTTTTGTTCAGGTTTCTTAAGTAGCCTACTTTATAGCACCAAAATTCCTAAACGAAGCAAGAGCCAAGAGGTGAATACATATTTCAACAAAATAGGTTCTCAAATTGCCATACATAATCAAACTTTTCGAACTTCCGATGAAACCGAAAAAAGAAAATCTTCTTAGATACAATGAGATTATCTTAATTAGTTTCCATGCTTTGATTACGGAAAGAACAAAATCTATCAGTAATATCAACATTTTCCATAAATCCGTTCAACATACTGCGTCCTGAATATAACAGAAAATCACAACCTCAGAACAAAGTACAAGACAGCAAATTCTTAGCCATCAGATTACTGACTGCACCTTATTGAGAATAACTGCGAAAGGCGAAAGAGCTCGCAGCCTATAGCTATACACAAACATCCATACCCGTAATTGAACAGAAAAAACCACAAAGATAGAAGCACAAAGAGAAAGAGGAAGCAGAGTGCACTACCTTCAAGGGGAGAGAGTCACAAAGAATTGAGACAGTAAAACAGAGGAAATGGTCATTGAAAACTATGAAGCTATTTCTGCTTTCCAAAATTTCGCTTTCGGATCAGTCCTGGTGATCATCAAACGGGATCTGATCCCAAGATAGCTCAGCTCTCTCAAGCCAGAGATAGCCTATATTTCAAGGAAAAGAAATTCTTTTTTTAAGTAAAACGGAAATTACAAAAATATCATTCACTTATATTTGTATTTTATCACGTTGGCTATGGAAAAGACAATATTGCCTACCTGTAAGGAGTACATTAATCAGACAGTTAAGTTCAATAATTAATTCTTAATAAAATCTAATTCGTGGCCTACCTTCACCGTAATTTTTTATAAATTAGTTTAATACAAGTAAAATAGGATGTCGCCTTGTGGCCCCAGTGCATCATAAACGACGCACCGTTTTTAGGACCGACGAGTTTCGTTTTGATCTGGTTTGTACCGTTGCGTTAGATGGAGATGGCTACCCCACTGCGCGTAAATTGCCCACTGTATGCAAAAGACGGTTTTGAAAAGTTTAGTTTATCACTACTTGTCCAATAGATTTTCGTCAATTTCACCGTTTGAAAAATGACGGACCTATGGAAAGTCTTGGTTCCAATCTATTGTGGTAAGTGGTAACATCAGGTCCAATATTGTTTGTGCAAATTCAGTAGCTGTGGGTCCATGTACCTTACCATCATGGCTGGCCTAGTAATTAGGTAACTAAGGTTCCATCTAAGTCGTTATTGACCAAGACTTACGATTATCTTATGATATCAGCTACTTAATTATATATTTGCTGTCATTTACTTTTTCTTAAAAATTCATATGTGAAATTAATATAATAATAATAATAATTTATAATTTAAGTCAATTAATGAAAATGACATCAATTAACAAATTATATATAGAGAGAGCAAATTACATTAACTTGTGCTTAAATTTATTTAAATTGCACATAATTTTTTTTCGCCTCAAAAAATATATTTGATTTTTTAATTTTTTTATTAATAAAATTAAAATTTTACAAATATATTTTTTAAAAATTATTTACTCATATTTATTATAGTATTAATAATATAATTACAATTTTATATAAAAATTAAATATTAAATTAGCTTTTTTATTATTATATTAAAAATGTAATTTCAATTTAATATTATACACAAAATTAACTTTTGACAGAAATAAATTGAATGGAAAATTTTTGTAATATAAGTCAAAAAATTAAATGTAATTTTTAAAATAAAAAAGTATTAAATATAATTTAACTAACTCTTTAAAAAAAAGTTAGCATAATTTACTCAATTATATATAAAAGTTCTTGAATGAAGTTTTTGTGGAGTGGAAAGTTAGTTTTCTTTACCCTTCATGACCCGGATGAAGAGCTTTTCTATTGAATTTTAATTAATTCCCAAAGAGGGATTAAACTTTTGGCGTGCGGTGGGAAGAAATGATAAAAAGCTGATGATGAGACATGAAGAATATGGCAGGTAGGCAAGGGCAATAATGGACAGAGCTTGAAGCATTACCAACTTCAGTGATCCATATTCCTAGAAGCACAATTCACGCACACCTCAGAGAGAGGAAGTTCCTGGCAGAAAACTCCAAATGCACACCACACAACTTGGGCAATTAATATATCTCTTTTGAAGAATTTGAGGATCAAGTATAGGATGCTTCTACTTGCTGAAAGCATTTTTAAATCTTTAAGAAAGGTATTTGTAGTTGTTTTCTTCATTGGAAATTGCTGGGTCTTTTGTACATTACGTGATGAATATATAAATCGAGGTCGTACACACGGAATCCACTTTATAAAACAACGTATTACTCAAACAAAAGTGGTTAATGTTTAGCTGCCCATTATTCGTCTTTCCCTTTTCTTTTTCTGCGATTATGTTATTTTAACTTATAGTTTATGGCGTTCTCTTTCCTTTTCCTGGGCCTACCAAACTTAGTAGTTCATTATTAAGATTAATTTGTTGAAGTGATCAGATCATGAAAGGCAATTGCATATGCATGAAGATAATATATTTTGTTTAGGAATAAGACATGCATTCTGTGTTCCAATAACTTTCATGGGGGCTGATGCATGTTTCGTTGAGTATCTCTAAATACTTTATTAATAAAAATATTACTAATAAAAAGAGAAAATTAAGTTTATTATATTTCCATAAATTTACTAATTAAATATTCCCAGTATAATAAAAATGCAAAAAAAAAAAAATTGAAAAACAATCCTAGACAATGTTTTAGTAGAAATAGTAACTTCACAAGGTGAGATTAGGGTGCTTCTTTTCCCCCATCTTCGTCTCTAATCTTTGTTGTGAGAAATTTTTCTCTCATCGCTATTCCTCGCATTCTTGTGAATTCTTAGGCCGTATCAAACAACATGGCAACAAACATTTTCAATAACAATAAGGTAAAGTCACATCTCTACAATAAAAAAATAAAAATGGGAGAAGGATTTCTAATGTATATAAGATGAGGACTTTTAAATTCTAACATGAGAACGCTTCTTGGGTTTTTTTAATATATTTTTAATTAAAATAATATTAATATAAAAAATGACCAAAGAGAACATTTTAAATTAATTTATTTATACATAAATATGAATAACACTATTATAATCTAATAGAGACAAAATACAATAGGTTGGAAGATATGATTCCCATCCTCATTTCCAAACTATTCTAAAAAAATATTTTTTTCTCTTATCCTTACCGTGAAATAAATAAAAAATCTCTAATGTATTTTTTTAGGAATAAGACATGCATTCTGTGTTCCAATAACTTTCATGGGGACTGCTGCATGTTTCGTTGAGTATCTCTAAACACTTTATTAATAAAAATATTACTAGTAAAAAGAGAAATTTAAGTTTATTATATTTCCATAAATTTACTAATTAAATATTCCCAGTATAATAAAAATGTAAAAAAAATTGAAAAACAATCCTAGACAATGTTTTAGTAGAAATAGTTAACTTCTCAGGGTGAGATTAGGGGCGATGAGTGCTTCTTGCTCCCCATCTTCGTCTCTAATCTCTGTCATGAGGAATTTTTTTCTCATCCTTATTCTTTGCATTCTTATAAATTCCTATGGTAGCCCTACAAAAACATGGCAACAAACATCTTCAATAACGTAAAGCAAAGTCACATCTCTACAATAGAGAGAAGTTGAAGATAGGAGAAGAACTTTTAATATATATAAGATGAGGACTTTTAAAGTCTAACATGAGATTGCTTCTCAGGTTTATTTTTATATTTTTAATTAAAATAATCTTAATATAAAAGAAATGACTAAAGAGAACATTTTAAATTAATTTATTTATACATAAATATGAATAACTCTTTTATAATTTAATAGAGACAAAATACAATAGGTTGGAAGATATAATTCCCATCCTCATTTCTCTCTTATCCTTATCATGAAATTAAAAAAAAAAAATCTCTAATATGAATCCTCGAGATAGTCCCGCGGGGGATCTCCAAATTTGGTGAATTGCTGTCATCCGTATGTTTTAGCATTGGAAATTTAATTCACAAAGATACATTGCAAAATCAAATTTTGATATGGTTGTCAACCAAAAATTATGAATATTATTATAATTAATTAAGCTGGCAGGCGCCTGAAATTAATTTTTATATTATACTTTGATTCTAGAGTAAACAAATAATTTTTAATTTAGTTTTATTTTATTTTAAACTTAAAATATATGTAAATTAAATGGTTTACTTCCAAAAGTTTCTAACTGTTAATAATACTCCATCCAATCCTGTTTATTAAAAACAAAAAATTATTTTATTAGTATTAAAAAAATAATTAATATTAGTTTAACTCATTAATTAGATTCAAATTTAATAATTTTTATTTATTTATTTTTATTTTGTATAAAAAAATATTATGCATTATTAAGTGTATTAAATATAATAATAAATAAATAATAAAAAAATTTATTATTTAATAAAATAAAAATATATATTATATTTTTTATATTTTAGAACTAAAAAATTTTTTTTAAATTTTTTTATAAACAGAGAACTGGAGGGAGGGAGTAATTGCTCTTTTGAAATGACTTTGGGAAGAAAAACAAGTCGCTGACTCCCTGCCTTCTGGATGATTGTCGAATACATTATAGTACTTCAATTAACGAAGCCGCTTTCCGCAAACACGTGGAGGAAGAAGAAGTCATTGTTAATATATGTTTTATGTACGAAAGATTTTAACTGAAAAACGCAACATAAATCTCTTTGAAGTTAGACTGTAGAAAATAAAACCAAACTAAGAATTTAATGAATATAAAGGTAAAAAGAAAAATATAAATGGTAAGAACACGTTGTGCGAATCAGTCGTAGGGTTTGGGAATTATTATATAGGTTCCATAAACATAAGCCAATAACTTGGTTTGTGCATATATATATATATATATATATATACACACACACACACTCATAGCATTGATACTTCTTTGATAAAAAGAAGGGAAAGAAAAAAGAAGCTAAACTCCTAACAAAAGTTGTAAAAATAAAATTAGCAAAAACATGTAAACTTGGTATAAAAATAAAAAATTAAAAAAATATGATTTTATAAATAAAAAATATTTATAATATCTTTATTTTTAATAATTAAATAATAATTAAAAAAGTTAAATTGACATTTTAATAAAAAAAAAATTTATTTCACTTTCCATCTTCTTACCGAGCGTGCCATTGTACCTTATGCCCATATTCGAAGAGGATCTCCAACTTATGCGTAAATAATTTTTGGATTTTTTTTATTATAAAATTTTTGTAAAATTTAGAAAAAAAGTAACATAAAAAATAAAAATATATACAACTCACTTTTTATTTTTTTTAATTCCTTTTTTTTTCTCTTTTCGCTCTTCAAGTTTTATAATAAAGAACTTTAAAAATATAAATTCATATAATGGAAGTAATTGATTTAGATAAATGAAATGCATTGGTAAAATATAGAGGCGTTACATTATATTGAAAATTTTGCCTTATCAGATTAAGATGCTTAGACATTATAATGATAGGAATCAAGATCTATCGTATACATCTCAGTATTACAACTAAATTCATTCTAATTATACGTAAAAAAGGCTAAAAATTATAAATTGGGAGCATGTCAACCTAATGACATAAATCCCCAGAGACACCACAAAATTATTGCAGGCATTAATTGTGGAAATTTGTGATTTGATTTTTGGTAACTTGAGTGGAGAGTTGGGACTGGAGCAAAGATTAACTTGCAAAGAAGATTGTGGTAGAATCCCAGTAATAATCCTGAAAATGTGCATAGAGACAGGGAGTTGATTGATGCTTCCTCTTTTAATTGGAATATGTTAAATGCTCGTAATTATAGGTTCATGTCGATGTAAAGAGTAGCACAAGCTAAGTGACTTGCTCATATTTGCTGGTATTTGAAATTATCTGCTTAATGATGCAGTTCAAAGGGGAAGAGCCCCTCAAAAGGTTAATTATTGCAAATTGCTTTTGAATCTTTCGTCAGCCATGCACAACCTCTACTTTGAGATATTGGAAGACTATTATAAGATTTTATAAGTTGGAAGATTTTAGTGCTACATCCACAGTTGTTTTTGTTAAAAGCATTAATCAGATATTTTTTTTAAGTTTTTATAGTTTTACTTAATTATTAATTTAAACTCTATAGATTAAAAATTTTGTAACCAGATCTTTACAGTTTTAAAAATTTGAATTTCGTTGATCATTGACCATTTTAGTATTTTGAATATACATGTTTTAATTTAATTTATTAAAGTCATTTAACATAAGTGGCATCAAGTGGGTGAGTAAATTCATTTTATTATCTTTTTTTTTTTAAATTTCTATTAGTATAAATCATGTTTATAAATTTAGAATGCAAGACAACACATAGTTGGTTATATTAATAAAATTTAACAAAGCAACAAAAAAATTTAACAATAGAGGCACTAAAAAAAGTTTAATGACAAAGACTTAATTATAAAATTTTAAACTATAATAATTAAATTAAAAAATTATATAAATTAAATTAGAGGGATTAAAAGAATAATTTAACAAAAAAATCATTAAAACACTTGGGTGCAATGGTGAAATTTCAAGTATTTTTATTTTTATTACTTTTTGGGATTTAGAGTTTAATATAAAAGATAAAAATTATAACTGTGAGAAAAAAATTATATTTTAAAAATTTTAACTGTGCTTTATATTTAAAATTTTTAAATTATAATTTTTTCTTACAATTATAATTTTTATATTTTATATTAGGCTCTAAACCTTAAAAAAAATAAAAAATACATGGAAAATAGTTTGTGTACCCCCTGTGGTATCCCGATTCCCGAACCTACTGCAGCGGATCTGATTCGGTTAATTTCATGATCACATCCAATCTTGGAGTTAACTGTGAATCATTTTCAAAGTTGCATAGATTTTACTTCATCTCAAGCATATATATATTCACCCTCTCCACCCATGGAAAACAAAAGGATCATAGTAGGATATATATATATATATAGCAAAACATTAATGATGCGACAAAGTAACACCGAAATGATTATGCAGGAAACAGGATGGGTGGCTCAATAATAGGTGACGTGGATCAGATATTGCTGTTGGGAGTGATCATGTATACATAGATTTTAAGGTTGAAGAAAACCACATCATGATCGTAGGCCCAACTTAACGCCATTTTCTGAGGTTACCGTTGAGTTTGATAGAGGCAGCGTTAGTGGAAGGAAGAACCACGTTTTGAAGCACATGAGATATAACTAGTGATGGTGAAATTGGTCGGCAGGATAGGGAGTTGGGTTGAATAGGACATAAGGAAAATGGGCAAGAGTGTTGTGTTGCTTCGCATAGCCTGTGATTTCTGAAAGCTCAGCACCACTTTCATCATCTTATGATTACCAATTATTATATCGGACACTAGCAAAGTGTCGGTAAATATTACTGAGTTGGCGCCCATCTTCTCTCTATTTTTCTCTATTTTCTTAATTTCTTTCCCTTCTTCTGACTAATGAAAATTAGTATTATTTGCTTCTTTCCTTTTTTTTATTTTCTTTTTTAATTTCCAATTTGATCAACGACTTCCGCATGGCGCCAACCGACTTTCCGCCCAAATCCCTTCTTCTTCTTCTTCTTTTTTGGCCATTTGTGGTATTTGATATGTATTGATATATTTCTTTTATATTTGTTGATATTAATATTTTCTATAATCAATATGATTTAAAAATCATCAAGAGTACTGCAAATTAATTTTTTAACAGAAGTTGACCAATTTTTTTATTTTGTGATGTGATATTTTTAATTTTAAAAAAAAAAGTATGAAAAACATGTAAAATGAAAACGTAAGATGAAATTAGACATTTTAATTAAATATTGATGATTGGAGTTAATTATTGTTAGATCATAATTAATTAATATTAATAAAAACATATTGATAATATTTTTTATTAATCTGAATTATTAATTTAATTATGATCTAATGATAATTAGTTCCTGTTTCACCTAGAATTTTTATAATATATTTACATTAATTTTAACTATTAATTTGTTATTCAACCTTGATTAATTACTCTTTACCTTTTACATGAGATCTTTCATCTTACTTCAAATTTTCTCAAAGGAGAAAAGACCTTTAAGAAAAAAGCACAAAAAGAATTTGAAGAGCATGGACGTAGTGACTAAAACAAAATTGCAGGGCCTTATATTTCAAATGGCACGTGGTCTGAACATAAATATCAGCAGGTTCGGATGCTCTCAGTTTGATTCATATATACTTTGTCTCTTTTATCCAATTCCTAGCTACTCCTAACTCATTTGTAAAAAATATAAATAATCATAATAATAATAATAGTCAACCGTTACAAACAAATAAAGCTTCGTTCGAGGCGTGGTGCGCATTGATATTTTTTACGGCAAACACTACGTACGCGACGAGGGGTATGATTTATTCCTTTTTTGTTTTTTAAAGTTGCGTGAGAGTTCACGGGGATAAATTCGTCATATGATAATTCAGTATGATTTTTTTTTTGGTCAATACTCAGTACGAAATTTAATTTGAACACAATTAATACATATAATATAACATAAAAAAGTTAAGTGAGAATTTAATTTACAGCAAAATCTAACAACACATGATAAAAATACCCCCAAAAAAATGTGGAGTGACGTCATTACTTAGCTCTTCTTCTTTATTCTCTTAATTTAAATGAGGCTATTATTGTCATATTAGATATTTAATCCACGTAAGATCAGCATTCGCTTGATTGTCGATGTAGGGTCCCTTTGTATGGCAAAGCTGACGCACTCTCGTTTTTAATACTGTATGGACGTTTTATGGTTGCACCGCAAGGCGCACAATAAATGTGGATTAAATTAAAGAAGGAAAGTAGTCTGTTATATTCAGCCTTTAAAAAAAAAAAATCACCTCTATAAGGATAGGAAGGAGGATAAATTCACATTAAAAACCCCACCAAAAGATAAATATAAAAAAAGGAGAAATATTTGGTGGTTATCGCTTTCCATGTTTGTCTGGGTCTGTTGCACAGCTCCACCACATAGAGATTCTTTTTGAATTCCTAAAACAGTAAATACAAACCATTGGCTTCTGTGAAGGAGGTTTGCCTCGAGGATTAACGTATTGCCTTATAATTGGACCAAGATCAGGATTATCCTCTTCCCACAGCCATTTGTTCAACTAACACTTATCCTCTTTCTAACATGCATCTAGCTTTAATTTTCTTCCTTTCATTATATATTAAAGGATTTTTTTTATAACACAAGAAGGCTATGAATTTTGAATAATGAATAATAAATAAAATAAGTGAAAATTAAATTCAATATCGAATTCACTCTAATTTTATATTAAAGTTATGATTATGGCCATACAAATTATCAATTTATTAAAAAGGCGTTAATATTTAATAGTAGTTAAAAATTATGGTATCGGAAGTCCAGGACAAAAATGAGTGCACTTTTTTATTTTTTCTATAAATTGATCATGCCTCTATATATATACATATCGCGCGTGGCAGTGCCATATAATTTTTCTCCTAATAACATGCTAATAATGCTTCTTTTCTTTCTTTCCCTTCTTGTAGTAATATTGTTGATCTTTTTATCAAACTCAGTAATCATTTGATCTGACCCAGTTCCTGTAGGACCCCACATGGTTCATATATATATCGTATAATAGTTAAACCACCACCATATGCATGCTATAGTAAATTATTCTCTATAAATATTAATTAGTATAAATTAGTCTTGATTAATTAATATTATCAAGAAGGATTCACTAAAGTATAAGGAAAAATGAGAAAACCGAAAAAAAAAAATCAAAAATCACTATCCTGTAATTACTAATTAATCAAGCAAACATATATTAAGCACCGTCCAATTGCTAGCTGATCAGGAAGTATATCCATTGGAATCATGAAGATATTTTCATTTTGGTTAATATTACGATTCAAGGCCCCCACAAAAATAACAATGTCGCTATCCACCCCCCTCCCCTTTTTCTTTTCCTCACTTGGAGTTTGTCAAATATCAAGTCGATAAACTGTCTTGGATGTATAGGTGATCATAGAAAAAACTAAAGTATTCAATAACAAAGTTAGCAGCTTCAAGTGGTTCGGTTTATAAGTCATATTTAACTAGTTAAAATAAACTCGCACATTTTATTTGGAAAAAAAGATAACAAAATAGTAGAACACATATTGACTATAGATATATAGAATGAAAGAAAAATTTATGATTAATAGCATGTGTTGGTTACCTAGTTCCAAATATTGTTCAATTATAAAATTATCTCGTATTAAATTGTGGCATATTTTGGGTCGATTTATCAAGTGGGAGAAGAATGGTCACAGTCAATTAACAATTAGCATCACATTCGTAGTATTATTATTTAGAACTTCAACTAACTAGCCATGAGGAAAGTGATAATGACCTTTCCAATGACTAAACAATAACAAATTTTACAAGGAGATTAATAATTAAGCAGTAATATAAAAATAATTATAATCTCATGACCTGCCAAGGATGGAAACACCACAAGGAAAGTCAGGGACACATGAGTGGGCATTTCCGCAAGTGGAGGAGTAATTTGTATAGTTAAGTAAGGTATCTATAATAAAAAGATTAGGCTGGTGGCCACCATCAATGACACAATGACTATTTTTTTATGTACATACACAAATAATAGTAAAATTGAGTTCTCAAGTTCCCAAATTTTATGTACATGCACAAATAATTGTTTACTAAGCCATTGTTATTTATTTATTGTGGTGAGGCGGTGATGGATATTTTGAGTCAATTTGAATGTATACCAACTGGATCAAACACTAATTTATTCTAAAACTAACGATTATATATATGTGTGTGTGTGTGTGACGTGGATCATACAAATTTCACAAAACTAAATTTTTAACATATGACAAGTCCTAACTAGATTAAACATCCAACAATCTAGTACAATCTATTATTAATATAAGTCTTGATTGTACATAGGTCATCTGAGGCTAAACTAAAAGTTACCACTTTACGTAATATTTTAATTTAATTTAATTTGGGTTTATAACGTTAAAAATTAGGACAAATTATATATATCCATTATGATATTTAATTTTTTCTGATTATAATGTCCTTTATAATCTTAAAAAATCGCAATGATTTCCTAATTTATTAACGCTATTATAATAAATCTCATATCATCTAAATTTTAAAATTTTAATTCTGCAAAATTATAAAAGGAAAATCTATTGTTTAATATTTAGTTTATTCTCTTTTTCATCTTCTCCAACAATGTTGGATTTCAAACTAACTTTTCGATATTAAAGAGAGAGGAAGAGAGTGTACTAACCCTAGTATTCGTATTGGCAAAAGCGAAGAAGAGAATTAGGCAAACATTCTCCACTTTGCAAACAATGGAATGGATAGTAACTAGCATCAATGCGTTACCTTCCAGATAAGCATAGTACAGCATTAGCATTGCGCTGAATGCGTTACCCTTCAAATTACTATGGAGTACAGCATTAGTGAAAATGATGGAAGGAAGAACATGAATATGTACATCGATTTTGTGTGTGTGTGTGTGTGTGTGTGCCGACGAAATCTAAATGGCATGAAGAAGGTTTTATGGATGGATTGATTGAAAAAGATAAGAAGGGCAAAAGAATAAAGGTATTTTAATAATTTTATAGAATTACATTTTAAATTTAAATGACGGGAGACTTATTGCAATGAAATTAATAGATTAGAAGATGGGCTGTGATTTTTTTTTATTGGAGGTACATTATAATTAGAGGCAAAGATCAATCTAACCAAAAGCAATTTTTCCTTGAAATTGTTATTAATATACTTAAATTAGTGATACATTTTAATATAAGCTAGTTTTTAATTGAACGATGATCTTATGTTTTCAGGAATATCATATTTTCTAGTTAATTATGACATAATTAATTATTAAATATTTCTAAATATAGAATAATATTTTATCTATTTTAATTAATATATTTATTATTATAATCATACTAATTATTACACAAAAAAATAAACTAATTCTTTTAAAAATGATCAATTACTAAATAAGTTGATATTTTAAGTAATTTTTAATAAAATATTATTGCATTTTTAATAATTAATTATATTATAATTAAGGAATATAGTGTTTTCAGGAACTTAAAATTATTACTCTTTTTAATTTCAAGCTTACAGATCATCTAAGATGTACTACGACACCAAGGTCTGTGATTAATTATGTATAATACTTTTAATCAAATTAGCTTTTGTCATTTTCTATTTAAGTTAATTTAATGAGCATTGTTCAATATTCAGTACTAATTATATCATCATTAAAATAGTTTTATGAGAACTGTCCAAAAAAGTAAAATAAAACAAGTTGTTAATTTGAGTGCTGAAATCAATTTTTTTCTTTCCTTCTTTCTTATTTATTTATTTTATTATTATGAGTTGATCGAGATCAAGATATGAAGTTTCTACGCATAAGTATAAACAACTATTTCTTTAAATATATTTAACAATATGAAGAAAGGTTTTCATTTAGGAATAGCTAGTCTAAATGTTCTTTAAAATTGAGTTATTTCCCTTCCATGCATGGTCTAAGTTAAAACACGTGTAAAATTATAATTTAACAATTGTGTAAGGCTTAAAACATATCCTATAAGCGGGTCTTTTAGTTGGAGAATGTAAAAAAATAAGTAAGTGAAAGTAAACAAGATAAAAAATAATTTTTTTGTTTTTATTTTTTAAAAAATAATTTAATAATTAAAATGATAATTTGATGAATAGAGTAATAATTATAAAAATATAATAAATATTATATAAATTATGTAAATAGAATATATTTATCTCATGATGAACCAAACGACCTGTTAAAGCACACATTCCCCTTGAAGCCAAAATTATTTGAGAAGATTACAAAAGTAAGAATATTGTCCTTGACTTTTTTTTTTGGGGGGGACATTCAAAATGCCACATATGATTATGAAGTTTTCACAAAAATGGGAATGAAAACCCAATATATCGTCAGATGTCACATGTTTGTAACAGGCTTTGGGCCCAATTCAGGTGCCTAAAAGATCTATAATGCCAAAAAATAAAAAAAATGGTGAAAGAACCTTCTATACCCCTCTATTTTACTCCAATCCACCGTGTCACTGTTCATCATTTTCTGTATATATTTTGTTGGAGAATTAATTTTTTGAGCATGTCCCTCTCAATTTAAGGATTACTTGGTTAAACATTTATATCCTCCACTATTTATAATTAATATTGCATTTCCCAAGAACTCAATTACTTTAATGACAACTTTTATTTTTGAACAGGGATGAGTAAAGTATTAAACTTTTATAGGTGACCATAAAATTGATTAGTTTGAGTTTGAGTATGAAAATTTTTATAAATATTTTAAAGATTTGAATTTAAACAATATGATATCTATCTTACTACGATCCGTAGTGTGTATATAGATATATTAATCAATTTAATATATTAAAAAAAATAAAAAATGACATTCGAATAGCATTTTATTGTTTTCAATTATATTAATTAATAGTTTTATCGAGAAATTTATTTATTTTTATTGTAATTTTATATGACCAAATTTTATGTAAATAAGTCCGTTAAAAAAAATTATTCATTTTGGAAATTTTTTTTTAACAAATATATCCAAATATGAGAATTTAAAAATTCAATAAGAATGAGGAGTATTTTTTTGCCTCTTAGATGTGTATTAGATGAGAACTATATATACTATTTTAATCATGATCATTTTTATTTTTGAATGTTGTGTCATCAAAATTGATGACAAGATTGTCACTAAAGACGGCCGAAACTGCTCTTAAGTGGTATAGGGGCGAATAATGTAAGTAATTAATTAGAGGCCATGGACATTTTGAAATCGGATAGCCTGTGTCATGTGCCAACAAGTAGAATTTCTCTTAATTAATACATTAACTATGGTACAAATTCTTCTCCCCCTTGGCCAGGGAAGCCATATATGTATATCAATGTAAAAGAATACGATGCCTACCTACTGTACAAGTAGAGTAACGTAGGTAGAGATCCAGAACACTTGAATAATGAGGAAGGAGAAGGGTGGGAAGAGGCATTGGTGCTACTCTAAATGAAGTTTCGGCCTTCATAGGTCTGACCAAACTGCCAATTCTTGGGAGAAATAGACATTGAGGTTGAGAACTGGCCATCGCTTGTTTTGACGCGGAAGCTCAATTCCCCTCCCACTAACTTGGTACCAGTCACCCATTTCTGACCCCAATTTCGCTTCAAGTCTCTCCATTCCGAGTTGCCACTCTTCACTTGCACGCTTACTATATCCCCAGCTCCTCCCACATTCCACACCGACACCATATTGAAGTAAGGATTCCCTGTTATGGTGAATCAAATTCCTCCTGCCTTCTTGCATGGTACCCTACATTAATTCCAACCATGCATCATATATATCATCAATCTCAAATAACACAAGCAACCATATATGACAACATATACACATGTTTTTAAGTGTTACAGTTTAGTCAAACATATATATATATGCTTTCTTAATTTTAATTTATTTGCAAACACTTATCTCAATTTTCAAAAAAAAAAAATCTTCAATTATTATCATTCAAGATTTAAAGTGCAAGAATTTTTTAGAATTTTTTATTGTAAATTTTTTTAAAAGTTTAGAGAAAATATGATATAAAGAGTGAAAATATGTATGAGTTTATTTTTTTCGCTTTTTACTAATTTCTTTTTTCTTTTTTTTCTCTAAACTTTATGAGAACTTTACAATAAATAAATTTAGAAGATTCAGATTCAAATTTAAATTATTTTGTTCATTTTGTTACCCAAAATACTAAGTCGGTATGCCACATAGTAAGAATATCCATCTATCTAAAAATATCAAATTGAAGAGTTTGAGATAATATAACAGGCTTAATGAGAAAATAAATGGAGTCTAAATTTTGAAGAGCAATAATTAAAGAAATATTTTTAATTTTCCAAAAATATATGCAAGTTAATAATTCAAAATTAGAGGGGAAATGATGAAAGTGATATCCTATAAAAACTAGAGCTAACCAGCGGTATTGGACTGGGACGATGCTACCCTTGTACGAGTTCAGCTTCTCTCCAATCGAAGGTGGAAACATGACGATCCATTTAGGCGTGTTGAGATGTTTGCATCCTTTTTTTAATTAACAAAAAAAAAAAATACAAGATACATGGGACTGCATCATCATGTTTCCGCCCCAACAGAAGAGAAGCCATTCGCCCCTTGTACTGGGCAATTTTGAGGTAGGCAGGTTTGGCTAAATCAAAGTGCTCACGTGGAGGGTTGCACCATCCTCTATTGTCGCTTGATTGCTGATAATTGGGAGGGCAAAGGTTGGTGGCAGTGACTTGAAGAGTGGGTTGGCCTGGTTTACACCATTGAGGAGAGTCCCCACATCGGATTTCGTAACACGCACCACATGTCTGTCCCTGGTTGAACATAACCGTGCTCACCGCTGTCGTATCAAGGCTGTACCCTTGTTTAACAACATCATCGTGTCCACAAGATCTACTTTAGTACTCCAAAAATATATATGCTGGTCTCATATATATAATTTTTTTTTAAATTTAATTTAATCTTATATATAAAAAATAAATTATTATATTAATTATAATATTTTAATTATATCATTCATTAAATAAATTATTTAAATTATAAATAATAGTAATTATTAATTTTTTTAAACAAATACACATATTAAATAAAAATATTTTTAAAAAATAATTTTTATTTAAGACAAAATTAATTACTTTTAACTAATTTTTTTAATACTCTTAAATTAGTTATTTATTTTTTATATATGAGACAAAAAGAATATATGCTATGAGGATTTAGATCAATTAAAAAAGAATATTATACAATTATACATATCAATTAGCATTTAGTGTGTATATATATACCGAATGTTCCGGAGCTTCCTTCGTAGAAGGTAGCATGAGCTTTCTTCCATGGGCCAGGTAAAGTTGCATGGACGTAATGAAGTGAAAGTGCAACGAAAAAGAGAAAGGAGGTGGCCAAAAGGTGGTTAAAGGCAAGGCCATGGTAACCACAATTTAAATTGCCTAAATTGTCGTGACTCTTAGGTAGCATTTGTTCCAATGGAAAGGAGGGAAAGGGGGAGGAGGAATTATAATGGAGAGGATGGGATGAGTTTTAATGATATGTTGTTTAGTTGAGGAGGAGAGGGGAATGATTCATGAACAATTATACTTTTATGATATTAGAATTAATTTTTTTTTTTTAAGATATTTTTATTAAAAAAAAATTTTTCCTACTTTTTATTATAAAAAAATAATTTTTTTAATTTCTATTCAAAAATATTTTTTATTTTCATAAAAAAATTTTCTTAAAACCTTATTAAAAAAAGATCTATATTATGTTTTAAGTGAAAATAAAGTAAGTACAATTTAATTAAATAAAATTAAAATTTTTTTCTCTCCTCCAAAAATTCCCACTTTTGGAGGAGAGGAAAGGGGAGGAAATATTTTACCTCTATTTCTCTCCAAATTTTTTATACCAAACAAAGGGAAACTCTCCCCTCCTCTTTCCTCAAAAACTCTCAAACCAAACACTTTCTTAGGCATTTCGTTATATGGGATCTTTCATCATGGAAGAGTATATAACTATATATATATATATAGGTATGGTACAAGAATTTGGTTATATATGTTGAGTATGCTCTTCTTATTTAGGTAGAGGAGCGAGCTTTTCACTCTCTGCCTCGCTTGCGAAGTGAGATCTAGCCACAAATTATTGTTGGTGGGTTATTTTTGGAGTAAGATAAAAGAGGATTATCAAATATCATTTTTTTTCTTTATGTGCTGAGATTTTTTATTACAACAAAGATATAAAATCTTGAAAATTAGATTTTTTTTTAAGAGAATTGGCAAAGCGCGAAAACCTAAAACTACACATATACAAATAAGCAAACTTTTTTGGAACATTTGGAAAATTCCATACAGACAAATAATTTTTGGGCCTTAATATTAGGCAGTGAAAGGTCAAGGCTTGACGGAAAATTAAAATATATATATATACTATAAAGTTTCAACATTTGGGCTGCACGGTGCGAATGCGACTGTCCTTGCGAGACCTTTGACTCTTCAACTCTTAAACGACAAGCAATCTCTCTTTCTCATTTCTCCGCAAGCCATCTTTATCCAATCTTGCTCACGTCAGTGCTGCATGCTTCAATCTCATGAAGCAACGCCTACATATTTAACCAAAAATTCATTTTCCACCAAAAGCCCAGTATACACCTCCCCCCCACGCCCCTCTACAATGTCGACCCCACTACTCCACTGCCTCGTTTTAGCCTTCTTCTTGCTCCTTTCAGGTAACCTTCGGTTTCCATGTGTGTTCTCTATTTTCCATTTCCTTCCCAGAAGAAAACGAATAATCCAGACGAGTTTGGTTATTCTGGTTCTGTTTATCAATTTCAGGGTTGGTTATTGAGATAAATAAATCTCTAATTAAGTGTTTCCTTTGTATTCTTTTCTCAGGAACAACAACTCGCTCAGCCAAAATAACCTTCACAAACAGTTGCCCCTACACCATATGGCCAGGAGCCTTCACCCTCCTCAATCAAGGGCCTCAACTATCGACCACCGGTCTCGAGTTGGCACCCAAATCGTCGTCGTCCCTCGATGCCCCATCTCCCTGGACGGGTCACTTTTGGGCCCGAACCGGATGCTCCACTGACCGCTCCAAAAGATTCCTTTGTGCCACCGGGGATTGCGGAACCGGCCAGCTAGCTTGCAACGGGTCGGATGCGAAGCGACCCGTGACTTTGATAGAATTCGCTATTGCAAATGTTGGCCAACAAGATTTCTACGATGTCACCACCGTGGATGGCTTTAACGTGCCCGTTTCCATACTCCCCCAGGGCGGGTCGGGCCCATGCGCATCTGCGAGTTGTCCGGGTAATATCAATTCGGTTTGCCCATCGGAGCTGGCGGTGAAAAGCTCCGACGGGAGCGTCATCGCTTGCAAAAGCGCGTGCTTGGCCTTCAATAAGCCGCAATATTGCTGCTCCGGGGGGTTTAACGGACCATGTCCTGTTTCGGATAACTATACGAGGGTTTTCAAGGAACAGTGCCCTCAAGCTTATTATGATCCCTCCGATACTCGCCCAAGCACTTTTACCTGTTCCAACTCACCAAACTACGTTGTCAATTTCTGTCCATGAAAGGAGAAATTAAAGAGGATTTTTTGCTAAAATATGTATTATAATACAATAAATAAAGGATCCATAATGGGAATGAAATAAGAAATAAATTCATCTGGTTAATAAATTAACCGTTTTTATTTCCTACTTGATTATGATTATTACTACTTGTTCGTCTCTTTAATTGTTTAGTTTCTCCAATAATTATTACAAGTAGTATGTGAACAAAAGGTTAAATTAACTTATTGCTCCCATGATTTTACTTAATTCTTATTTTTGTTTTCTATATGCTTTAAAATTTTGTAATTAGATGTTCATTCTTTAAAATTTTTTTAATTTAGCTCTTAAGTTTAAACTTCTATTAATGTATCATTATTGTACAGTATGCTTGTTTAGGATTAGATTTAATGCAATTTCTGCATTTACTATTAAATTATTTGATACAAAATTTTAAAAACTAAACAAGTGATACTAAATTATAAAATATCTATTTAAGTGTTTTGTTCTTCAATATTTGGTAAAAAATATATAAAATTATCTATTTATTATGTTTTTGTTAAAATTTTAATAATAAATATATGAAAATCGTACTTAAATTTTTCCTTTCTTTTATACTTAGTAATAATTTTTATAAATTATCCTAATATTTCAATAATAGACCTCATTTGATGACGTATTCAAAGTGAAACAATCAAATCCCAGTTGATATGCGAGAAAAACTCTGGAAATTAAGCAATAATTGTGTGCGTTTTCCCTTCGGTACGTTGACTTATTTTTTGAGGACATTGTAAAAATTAAAAAAAGGTTCAGAGATTGTGAAAAAGATGTGGACCCCACAACAAATAAATTAAAAAAATTGATTTTTTTTTTAAATATGTAAAAGCAGCGCAGCACGGCGTGTAAATAGTACATGGCAGTATATGAATAATATACAGTAACACGACGTTATAAATAATATAAAAAACAGTGCAAATGAAAAATAAAAGACCACGGTTTTTTATATATAATGAAGATATAGGATCTATTTGAAATTATTTTTGTTTTAATATTTTTAAAATATATGTTTTTAAAAACAAATTTTTGAGAGTAAAAAAATTAAAAAATCTATTTGAATCATTATTTTGAAAAATAATTGTTTTCTGTTTTTTACCTGATTCTGTAGAATAAAAATTACAGAACACTTAAAAAGTGTTTTGAATTTTTTATTTTTGAAAACAAAATTTTGTTTTACAAAACACTTCATTAAAAACACATCATCAAACAAGTTTTTTTATTTTTTTGTTCTTGAAAACAAAAAAATTGTTCTACAGAATTAAATCAAACAGGGCAATATATTGTTCTTATCTTGTTTGTGGTTTTTTTTAATAATTTTTTCCTCTTTTGTTTGTTTTTTAGTTCTTTCTGCTTCCTTTTTTTTTAAATTTGAATTTCATGTGAATCCCATATAATTAACACAGATTCCTATACAATTGTATAAGACTCACTTAATTTAGTATATAATGGATTTACTTCCATTATTAAATTCTCTTCATTGCTAGCAAAGTCGCGCGCTAACTACAACGAGTAAAATAATTTATGACGATTAGATTTTGTGAAATTCCTTATATTTAGGTGAAGATAACTTATCTATATATAGCTATTTATTGAGTTTGACGAAAAATAAATGAAAGGTAAACCAATATAACAAAATGTTGCAAATATTTAGTATATTGTTATCTCAAATTTTATGGTATATCGAGTATCATAGTGTAGAATATCAAATATATAATTGTGCTATTTAATATGCTCATTTTTTATAATATAAAAAGAATAAATTCATTATACAAAATAGAGTACATAGGAACTTACAATAATCGTAAAATTTTCGAATCTAATATCAGAGTAAAACATTGATAATTTTTTTTGGTCGAACAAAGGAAAGAATGAAAGCTTCACTTATCTACTCTTTGGGATCAAAATTTATTATCATGCTCGGTGCTGCAATAAGGAAACTACTTTTATTCCCTTTATATATAGATCAATATTTAATTCTCCAACAATTGAATATAAAAGTTTTGGGCTTAAAAAATAGGTTAAATTAGTATTTTGGTTTCTTAATTTTATTTAATATTTTAAATTGATCTTTTAACTGTGAAGTATTTTAAAATAGTTATCTAATTTTATTTAACATTTCAAATTAATTGCTTAATTTTAAAGTGTTTCAAAATAGTCATTTAAAAAGTTAAATTATTATAAGAAATCTTTAATTTAATCACTTGAATAAAAAATTATTTTTTACAAAATTTTAAAAATTAAAAAAAGTTCACTAAAATAAAATGCATTAAGAAATAATATTTATTTTAATATGAAAATCTATCATTAATATCATTTTTATAAATATTTCATATTAAAATAAATATTATTTTTAAAGTATTATACTTGAGTGAATTCTTTAAGTATTTTTTTGGTTTTTAAAATTTTATAATACGTATTTTTTTTATTCAAGTGATTAAATTAAAAAAATATTTTTGTATAACCTTTTCAATAATTTTATTTATAAAATTTTTTTAATATATTTTTAAATTATTTATTTTAAATATTTCATATTAAAAAGTATTTTAAAATATTTCAAATTGATCTTTTAATTTTTAAAATTAAATGATCAATTTGAAATATTAAATAAAATAAAATTTTACAAATTAAAGGACTAATTTGAAATATTTAATAAAGTTAAAGGATCATTTTAAAATACTTTAAATTTAAATGACTAATTTAAAACATTAAATAAAATTAGAGAATCATTTTGTAACACTTCTAAATTAAAGGATTAATTGGAAACATTAAATAAAATTAAGGAATTAAAATATTAATTTAACCTAAAAAATAAACAAGCTAAAAACTTCATCTTAAAAAAAGAAAAAGGAAAAACATAAGTTTCAAAAATTTAGTAAACAGAGACTTAGGAATAAAATAGAAATAGAAAAAAAGTGATTTTAGAGATAAAAAATAATTTTATTATCTTACTTTTAATAATTGAGTAAGATTAATAGATAATATTAAATAATAATTAAGTAATGATTATAAATATAAAATAGATATTACATACAAAAAATGTCTTTCCTTCATGCTCTCTTTGCACTTACCAATCGTGGCTCTTGAGTTTTATAATCTTTCACATATACCAGATAAAAAATAAAAAATAAAAAGATCCACCAAAAAAATAAAATGATAGATTAATATTCATCAAATACTCAAATCTACTATAAAAAGATAGATCTAGTTTTTTTTTTAATACAATACCAAGAAAAAATAAGAGAATGGACAAAAGAAAACACCACCACAAAAGAATGGAAATACCACAATGGGATATAAATATCACTGTCGACGCTGATGCTGAGATGTGTTTGCGCTGGAGACTTGTTGCTCTTCTTGAAGACTTCAGAAGGAATTTTAGGTGTCTATTAAGATGCTCATGTTTAATTTGATATGAGATTTGAAATTTGTTATAAAAATCAGAGTAAATTATATAAATCTCTTATTTATTTTTAAAATAATGTAAATCTCTATTAAAATAAAAAGTTGTACTATATTTTAATTTAATTTTAGATTTTTAACTAAAATTAATATCCTTCATTAATCCTTTTATATTTTTTTATGGAAGATATTTTAATAAAAAATGAAAAAAAAAAATTAGAATAAATCATATATTTTTAAAATAAAAAAGAAGTCAGTATAATTTCTGCAAAACTCACAGAAAATTTGTATAATTTTACTCTAAAAATTATATACAAGTGGTATTGTATAAAAACTAATTAAGCTAAAGTTAATGTGAAATGACATGCGATAATTTTTTAGTGATATGAAATTATATATTACCAAAAACAATTTGAGTCCACGATAGTGAATACACACTTGAATATTGACATTTAATTATCGATTAAGATTACATATATATATATATATATATATAGTCACACTATATCAAACGTGTATTTTGTTTTCATTGATATGTTTATTCCAGAAACAGTTAAAATTTCTTAATGAATACGTATGATCTAGCATGCTTAACATTGTCTTTCTAGACCTTTTCCATTCAGCTTTTTCCTCTATTCTCCGATATGGTTGAAGTGGGTAAACAACAAATGTCCAATTTGAAACTAATAATGAGTTTATCCTCACATGACCGCAACGTGGATGAATATCCTCAAGCCTAGCACTAGAGAGTGATTAACTTAAGTTCAATGTACAAGACTTGTCCAAGTTAGCTGTGGATTGAATGTTCAAGTAAAACACGAACGCGGAAGCAGCATTCTTCTGAAAACGTGGAAGCTTATAGTGAAGTACGAAGGACCACGAAGGAATGGTTTAAGTGATAAGATATGTTTAAACTAAATCATCGAGAAAGTCTTTGCAACATCATCAATTTGAATTTGTTGAAAAGTATGTATGTGGAGAGACAGGCACAAATTTCAAACAAGATTAGTTTCATACTTAAGAAAAGGTACGAGAATACAAATTAAAAATAAAAGAGATAAGATAATATTGTTTTTATATTTTTACAATTCTATTTAATTATCCCAAGTATTACGCCAAGATTAGTCAGTGGCTACATATGAACAGATAGGTATAAAACAGACATTTTGGGATGGTGCGGGGAATTGAAGTTGAGGGAAGAAAACAGCCTCACGCAATCACCAAGGTCTTGGAAGCTGGAAGTAAATGGAGTCAATTCCAAAGTGACGTCTAATGCATCTAAGTTTCTCCCGCAAATTTCGGGCCTGAGGGTTTGGTCCTCATCCATATATCCTATACTTGCGCCATCAAAGATATTCGTGCCCTTTCTTAATTCTTACATAAACAAACAGATATTCGCTGATTTGTTACTTAATCAAAGATGCCACATTTTTATATTTTCTTAGGAAACAAACAAAAAATTCGTCGGGGAGTAATAGCAGTTCTTGTTTGGTTCTTAAATAGACAAATGAATGAGCTATTGACTGAATACATGACGCGAAGGGCGGCTGCATTTTGTTCAATGCCCACCCTGACCCGGCTGCTAAAAATACTATGGATTCAGTTCATGAAATCCTCACTATTTTGTTGATCAATGTCACTCGTAATAATTCCATTATGAGTTTAATTTACCATTTTTCACTCTAATTAACGCAAACAGTTTTTTAATCACTATTATTTTCGTGATCTGTTTTAAACCGCGCTTAGAAAAGCTAGTAATGTGAGAACCAAAAAAAAAATTTGTAACATATCAAGACCCCCCCCTTTTTTTTCAATTGTGATAACTAAAAAAACCCTAATGATATAAAAATGTATAATTGATGCAAGCTTTGAAAATTAAGGTGACCATGCCTAATTATTTTCTGTTTTCTTCTGTGAGCCCTTTTTTCTTTTCGTGTATAACGAGCTGAAGAATGATGTGCAGAAAGCGATGGACTCAAAATATCCACGTCGAAAGGATATGATATGATTTCCAATAAGAAATTAAATGATGCAATCAACTAACAAAAAATTGCACAAAAGTAACAGCAACAAACGATTGATATGAGAGTGTCACAGCAACAAACAGCAACAAACGATTGATATATATATATATATATATATATATATAATTAGAACAAAAGTTTTAATCTCTTCCTCCAAAAACTCTAAATTATTTGTATAACTACCCTTCCTTTCATTTAGTAAATCACTATCTACATTGTGATCACTTTGTGAACATATAATTTTGGTGTGAATATTCCATGTCCTTGACTTTATGGAAGAGGTAAAGTCAGTTTGGAGAATTACATAAATACTAGAAATTGTAAACTATTTATAAGCAACATTGTTCATTAAAAATATTTAACAAATCTTGACCACTTTTTTTTTCTTTTTTTAACTAACAAAAGATCTAACAACCTTAAAAAATTGATGTAAACAATTTTTTTGGGGGTAAATAGTAGATCCATGTAATTAACAATCTTTTCATGGTTGACTAAATCAAAGAGGATAATTTTCTAGGACAACTTTGATCAAGAATTGCAACTTGATATGAGAAAAAAACTGTCCTTTTTTAATTAAAAAATTCTCATATGTGGGGTATGTTTCAAGAGGAGATAATTGTTGGTTTTATTTTTTTTGGGGGGGAGGAAGAAAATGAAATATTTTATTGAATTTTTTATGCAAAAGCGACTAATAAGAATGGGATAATAATAAAAGCTTTTTAACTAATTTTTCAAAATCTTTATTTTTTTATATTTTTCAATTCAAAGGATTTAGGAGAGAAAGTTTTTGGGTTAAATTAGTTTTTGCTCCTTATAATTTTACTTATTTTTTAATTTAGTCCCTATAGTTTTAAAATTTATATGAGTTTTTATGATTTTAAAAGTTTTAATTTAATCCCTATTATTATATTTCCCTCAATGTGTCATTAATTTTACTAACGTGATCAATAATGTGTCATCTTGGTACTTAAAATATTTATTTATTTTTATACTAATAAAGTTAGTAAAATTAGATAATAAAATAAAATTAACTCATATGTATACTACTATGTTAAGTAATTTAGATTTTTTTTGATTTGAATAATGTATATTCAAGGCGACAAAATGGCATGTATAGTTAGCCATGCATGTTAACAAATTTTAATGAGCATATTGACAAAATTTTAATGGCAAAAGCTCAATTATAAAAACTTTTAAAATTATAAGAATTTAATTTCAAAATTTTAAATTATAAAGGCCAAATTAAAAATTGAGTGAAACTATACATTAAAACTAAAAAAAAATTGCGGTTTAACTTCTATTTTCCTTTTTTTTTCCTTTTTTTTATAAGATTCCTTTTCTTCTTTATCTTTCCAACTCCCAAACATGTTTTTAACTTCATGGTTACCACATAGAAGAATTTTGGTATATTAATTGGCAATTGACGAAAGAAATTAAATTAAACGCCTCTAGCCTCCTCTCCACTCGAATCTAGTACTCCTCTTGATAAACACACTTAGAAAGAAGTGAATAGGTGTGTTGTACAATAAATGTAATTTTTCATAAATTTTGAAAATAAAGAACCAAAGGTTCTCTAATTTAGTTAGTTGAAAAGTGAATGACCTATATATAGAACAGATAAGAGAAGTAGATGATCAAAGGAATACTTAGCACACAGAAGATTTATTTTGTTTCAATCAACTTTGATCTACGTCTAATCCCCTTTGAACACTCAAGGGATTTTATACTAAACAATGAAAAACTTACAAAATTGTGGTTAACACCACTTTACAGCATTCACTACTAGGTGATCTTTCAAATAAGGTTTTAATAGTTCACCCTCAACTTCTTTCAAATCTTTTAGTACATTTCAGTTTCTATTATAAAAAATTACAATTTCTCTCTGACTTGTTTCTTACAAGTAGATATATATAAGGAAATGATGAACAATCTTAGAATAGTTCTTCTTTCTCAATACCTTATCTCAATATTTTTCATCAGTTCCACTAACATTCATATCTTCGAATATTTATATACATCTTAAATTTTTTATCTGTTAGAGACAACGTGTGTTTTCCCTGACTCCTTCTTAATTTTGATTCTAATGTTCAAAATAGCCTTATCAAATTTTGCTTATTCTTATAATCTTAGCTGGTTTTCTCACTTTGAATGCTATTCACTGGACTCAAAGCGGGATTAATATCAAATCATATTTTTAACATCAATCACTGTTACCACTTCTCTACCTGCTCTTTCTTAATGTAATGACCTATAACTCGTTTGACTTTTTCACATATTGTATTTTGTTGTTTAGCTTATAAGCATAGCCTTTTTTGAGATGAGTCAACATATTAGTTCATAAACATTTTATAATAAGTTATTAGGCCGAGCTAAAGCATGAGATTTTGCAAAGGTTTTATAGTTGTTTTGTTATCAACAAAGTCATTGGGTTTAATAAATTTAGGCCAATAATCCAATACCTCCTCCCTAAGTCAAGGTGGGTGCCGGGTATGTACATTTTTGGTAAACAATGTCTGAATGTAAATTTCGTTCCATGGTTAAATTGAATGTCATATATCATCACCGACATGGGTTCATCCGGCAGCTACAATAAATAATTGAAGTTGAACGACAAAAGCGTCACCATTATATATGTATTTGAATTTTTTTCTCTCAAATTAATATAAAATAAAAATAATTATTTTTAAAATATAAATATAAATTATGATTAAAAAATGTGCGTGTCAGATATCGTTATTTCTCTTTGTTATTGTTTAAATTTAAAAAAACATTGTAATTTAATTTTTATTTAAACAATATTTAAAAATATTAACATGCACTAAAATCGAACAACTGGTTTAGGATTACCAGGCTACTTCTTGAATATTGATGGTAGGAACAAATATATAAACATATATATATATATATATATTTGGCGGAGTCTTGATTTATGAATTTTCAATACTTAATGCGTACACGGCAGCTCAAATGGACCATGGATCATCCTGGATAACACAAAGAGCACCACGTACCACAGGTTCATCTTTGACGTTTCAAGCCTCACTGCCTATATATACCCTCCTCCATCCGTCTCAATCTCATCCTCACACAACCAAACATATACTTCCCTCACCAATACCAACATGATGAATACCCGAGTCGCTCTAGCCCTTACTTTGGCCGCCTTCTTCTGTGGTATGTTAAACGAACCTCTTTTCCTCCTTTTCTTTCAAACCATTCTTCTTTCTTTCATTTCCTACGGTGTACACAATATTCACAATTTTCATTTCCTATATGGTGTACACAATATTCACATTAGTTTTCTCATCACTTCGCAGAATTCTTATGTCTTTCATAATATTACTTTTCTATGTATTTCAGTTGATTGCACACAAGCAGTGTCAAATATTAAATGTATATAAATTTTAAAGATATTAGTAGTATGAACTATACAATGTACGTACTTTTTCATGCAGGAGCTCAAGCGGCCACAATCACCTTTACCAACAAGTGCCCATACACAGTATGGCCGGGAACGCTAACCGGTGATCAAAAGCCTCAACTGTCCACAACCGGGTTCGAGTTGGCGAACGGAGCATCCAACACCGTGAACGTCCCATCTCCATGGTCCGGTCGGTTCTGGGCTAGAACCGGATGCTCCACCAACTCTGGGAAGTTCACTTGCGCCACCGCAGACTGTGGCTCGGGTCAAGTCGGATGCAACGGTGCTGGTGCGGTCCCACCCGCATCCCTAATTGAACTCACCGTAGCAGCGAACAATGGACAAGATTTCTACGACGTGAGCAACGTGGACGGGTTCAACGTCCCTATGTCCATAGCTCCGCAAGGTGGGAACGGCGAGTGCAAACCGTCGAGCTGTCCGGCCAACATTAACGCGGCGTGCCCGGCAGAGTTGCAACAGAAGGGCTCAGATGGGAACGTCATCGCGTGCAAGAGCGCGTGCTTGGCTTTCAATCAGCCTCAGTATTGTTGCACTGGGAACTTCGGCACACCAGACAAATGCCCACCCACCAATTACTCTCAGTTTTTCAAGAAGGAGTGCCCTGATGCTTACAGCTACGCTTATGATGACAAGTCAAGCACCTTTACCTGCTCTGGTGGCCCTAACTATATCATCACGTTCTGCCCGTGAACTTGATGTCCTAGGTTGGGGAGGGATTCTTATTTTTACTCTAGATAATAAATAATAATAATAATAATGGCATGAAATAAATATATCATGACAGGAATAAATCGCCTGCATTTAATGCGGTGATTGTATTGTATTATTGATACATCTTTCTGTATCTGGAGAAGGATATATACAAGTTGTTTCTCTCGACTTTCTGATTGCCTTCAAGGACATATATCTATGACTTGCAAGAGAGTTTGAGAGAAGAGGATTTCAGGCTTCAACTTTTGTTTCTAATAATTAAGTGTACTGGTATTAGTAACAAAATGGTGCTATTAATTAATGGTTTGGAATGTGCCGGCATAATACTTACTACTGAACAAGCACTTTTGAGCAACCAACCAATGAGAAGTCATTTTTAATTATACATTTATAATTATTACTATTAATAGATACTCATTATCATGATACTAACTAAACGTTACGTTTAAAAATCATTAATAAAAAGTCCATGCTAATTGCATCTGTATACATTAGCTAGACCACAATAACAACAAAGCATGGTGTCATTGGCTGATATTCACTAGACGGAAAAATAAAGTTTTTTATATTGATTTATTGATTTATTGATGGGATCCAATGACTATGATTCGTCTCAATTAGACTTAGATCAAGAGTTGAAAAGTATTTCTGATCTGATAGGCTTAGCCTAAAAAATTGATATGAGTTCACAAAAAAAAAAAGAGAAATTTGAAGAAAAATGAACTAGTTTATAAAAAAAAACTAAATATAAATTAAGTTGGGTTTGGATTTTTTCTAAAAGTTGGCCCAAGCAAACTTTTTAATAATTTTATTCTAATATTTTAAACTAGTATCATGATTTTTCTTAAATTTTTTTCTCCAACTTTATCCTTTCTTCACCAATGGAATTTGAGAATTAATTATTGATACAAAAAGAATAACACAATTTTCAGTGTTGATATAATTATAATTATAATTTAAAAATTATGTTATACACGTCAAATGTGAAAATAATAACATTATATAATTAAATTAAAAAAAACAAAATAAGAATTAACATAAGTTTGCTAACTGCAAAAATGAGTATTATTCATCGTTAAATTATGTTTAGTAATATTAAATATTACTTTACAAACAAATTTACTTTTTTTTTTAATTTCTAAATGATGCATAAAAAAAATCCCAAACTTAGTTTTAATATTACCTTTTTTAACAAACCTAATCCGTTTTTTCAACAAGCCCAATGCATGATAAGGTCTTATTTCAATGCATGGTGTAATTAATAATTAAAACAATGTTGCATTAATATACGTACAAACAGTAAGGAAACACAACATTGTGAATGACCTACCATGCTGATTTTAACCTTCTTAGTATTATACAAGCAAAACTCTCCCCCTCTGGCAACCAATAACATGACAATGATAATATATGCTCGATATATCTCTTTTTCAAAAGAACATCATCAAAACACAGATGTTTAAAGACTTAGACATAGAATAATATATTTACAATTTTTTTAAGTAATAAAAACATCAATTTTATCCTTTTTTTTTTTTTGGTTCCGAGCATCGCTACAAACAACAGTCACTGAATCCTAGCTCCCACCACTAATTAAAGGACTTTTTTAAAATATAAAAAATAAATTCATCTATCATTGATGTATATTTTTTCTATTATTTATATACCTCTAATTACTTAATGTAAAAAAAAAAATACATTAGGGAACCTTTTTAATTTACTCAAGCTACATCTTGAATCTGATAATAATGTATGACGTGGGTCCAGCCCGGGCATGGGGATCATAATTCATAAATCTGAAATAGCCCCACCAATGACCAATGTGATATTCTGTTTGGACTTTAGAAAATGGCGAAGGAAGTGGATCCATTTGGACTAGGACCAAATGACCCAATGATGCTCATATTTGTTGCATTCTTATGCAAAACCGGTGGCAGCAGAGAGGACCAGGCATTGAAATGTGCAGGCCCATAAAAAGCCATGCTTTTTAGTAGTGACGTGGTTGCCATTTCCCAAACCGGTGGTTATTGGGTACTCACAGACGCTCAAGTAGCTGCAAGGAAATGCTCTCATATCTATCCTCTCCTGTATTATAAGATGCCCAGTGACTTAATAGTTCATGTTTAGTCATAAAGTTGATATATTTAAGTTTGATTCTTATTCCTGAGATATGATTATTATCGTAAGATAATTCACAAATATAAATAACTGAAGCAAATAAAATTAAGTTGGTCTTATTTCACATCTTTAAACATAACGATGAAATGAACTTTCACCGCTGAGCCATGTTGATTTTACTGATTTATTTACCTTTAAATATCCACGTAACATTTTGGAATTAATATAACTACAAATGGACTGTGTTCTTCTTTCCTAAATTGCGTCGTGGGTATAGTTTCTTCAATCACAAATTCTCTTACAAATGCAATTGATATTTCATGAGTACACGTAGCAAAGTGTGAATCTCTACTCCCACAATAAATCGATAAATAACTAAATATTATTTTTTTCTGCTAGGAAATGAATCATAATCATGCATGCAGCATCTCACTCTTTAATCTATTGCCGAATGCTCAGTGCTCTCCTTCCGCAGTGCCTAATGCCCATTGCAAACTCATGCTACAATATTTTATATTTCTAAGACAATATATATAGTTCCATAGCCATTAAATAATAGAAGGACGAGAAGTTTCAAATTTCAATGTTCTGCCATGGAACGGCTCCAGTAGTCTATTGCCATGCTGGGTATTTAGCTTGGTCGGTAATAGCCAAATTTTGGGAATTCCGTGGTAAGACCATTCCGGAATCGTACAATATTTTAACGATGTCTTATGAAATAAAGAGAGGGGTCAAAGGTGGCCCTCTATAATTTGCGATGTCAATGCCAGAATTCTGTTGTCCTTGATCAAATAGGCCACCGGGTTCCTTCTTTTTTTTCTAGGGTTCTCTTCTCCCTTGGCATAGCGTCTCTACTGCTGTTTCCTTTCAGAGCAATGAGGAAGAAGAGGAGGACGCCTGAGAAGAAGAAGAAGAAGAACCAAAAGACAATTGCTGTTGATTGTATACCAAAATATTCTCAACAGCCTAGAAGCTCACCACCCAAACGTCGCACTGATTTCTCCGTGTTTATGTGCAGTCCCCACAACTCAGGTTGCTTTCTTTCTCCGTCTTTGTGTCTGTTATGTTTTCAATTCCTCTATCACATTTTAAGAATTTCCTTATTCATGTTTACAAATGGTTTAATATGACTATAATTACTGTTTTTTCGAATTGCCTAAGCTAATCTCTGCTGAATTTGTTCTGATTATATATTCGATTTTGTTGGTTGCTAGACGGGTTTGTTGTTATCAATTCAATTGATGATAACTTGTACTTTCATTGGGATAAGTCTCAAACTTATGTCAATTTCGTAGTTTTGTGGGGATCATTGTGATTTTTCTAAAATATTGACTGCAAAGCTAGTACCTTTTATGTGGCTGTACAATTCCCCCATGAATTTGCCAGTAAGTAATATTTGTGCCATTTGTAAAATGTATCTGGACAAACTGAAACTGTCAATTTTCACAGTTATCATAACCTGGCAAGGACACTTAATTCAAAGTATAAAATATCCCCTCCCCCCCTTCGTTGGTCAAAGGCAGTATGGCTGCCCCTTAATGCGAAATCTTTATGGGTGATTATAACATTTTAATTAGTTAATATGATAGTTTAGAAACATTCGGATATTTCTTTCAGTGCAACTTCAAATAATGTTTGAATGACCTGGAGAGGAAAACCCATATAATTTTTGAGAATATAATGAAATCATAGTGTGGTAATCATGCTAAATGATTTGGTGGATATTGGAATAGACCATGACAGACAGATTCGGTGCAGCGGTTATGTATACGTACTTTGGAGGCAAAGTGTAAAATGAGACTTTCATTCCATAGACAGACAATATTAATGCTGTTTAACATTTTCAAATAACTTAAATTCCCTTATCCAAACTCACATGCCTTTAACATTTTAAAGCTGAGTGACTCCAGTGAGCCAACATGCTGCCAATAGACTTCTTCAGAATTTGAAAAGTTGATTGAAATTTTATACTTTTCATTCAAATTTTCACAGCAGCTATACGTTTAGCTGTGGCACTATAAAACTGCAATGTTGATGTTGTCAAGCATGGAGATTTGACCAGTGGTTTATTTTTTTCTGCATCCAATTCTCTATTATTTATTCTATGGTACAAACACCTGAATTAAGGTGACCCCATTGGGAGTTGAACCCAAGTCCCTCTGTCATGGTCAGTGCCACTGCCAGTGCCCTTTTGGATTTCCAATTATGGAATTTTAATAAACATATAGTTAACTTTTATATGTGCATTTTGTTTAACAGGTACACTGAGTTTGTCTTCTGGTGAAGTTAGAATCTCCAATGTGACTGCAAGCAGTTTAAAGGAGAGAAGAGGAGAGGGAAAAAAATTTCCTGAAGGAATAATGATCCAATGCAGCGATTTCCAAGAATGTGGGCTGGTATTTACATCTATGTTCGTTGATGTTCCAGTTATTGAAGTTGAATCAGTTGTCCAAGGTGAAGACTTTTGCAGCATTAGGTTTGTTTTGGAGACCCATGTTCGTGCAAGCTAGTGCGAAACCTTTCAGTTTCTTGTTTCTAATATTTACAACAACAACAACAACAACAACAGGTCTTGTTTCTAATATTTACTTCTGTGAATTTTATATAGGGATGCAAGTAAAGAAAAAAGTGACACCTGCATGGAATTGGAATCTACCCCACATAGGTCACCTGTTAGTGACAGTGATGGACCTGCTGTAACCCCAGGGAGTATCGTGTGGGCAAAAACAGCTAGTCAAATGTGGTGGCCTGCTGAGGTATTTACTGATATGTGTTAGTCATATTCTGTCTTGTTACTTGTCTTTTGCCACCATCTATGTGCTTGTGAATATATCAAAATGACATGTAACTGATCTCTAAAGAAATGAAAATGTTGGTTTTCTAGGTCTAGACGTTATATACCTAATATTCTAATGATTATTTTATCCTATGATCTGTTGTGACTTGTGATATCCATCACAGATTCCCTCTTGACATCTTGGGCAAGAGGATTCCATATGGAGATTGACTGCATCCTCTCAGTTTTGTTATGCTTAATAAGTCTCAATTTAAATAAACTTTATTTTGCACCTAAGTTGCTAAGTGAAAATTAAAAAAAGACACTACGTTGTTGTAACTAATAACACATTGCAAATTGGAGAATTGATGATTAAAATGGCTTTTATATAATCAATTGAACAAGTTATGTATAAGTTAAAGAGCCATTATAAATCTCTCTTATTTTTTTCCTTTTTATGTCTAATATAATATAACCTGACTCCAAGATTTGCTTACACGACTACAAAAGGAGAATATCATCTTTATGTTACTGTCAACAATGAAAAGTTTCCTGTTTTGTTTCTGTTTGCCTGTTCTACTGCCTTCCTCTCTTTCTCCTTGCGAAGAGTTTTGAGGCATGTCCCCTCATGTGAACTCAAAATTATAGGACAAAACTTACATATAGTTTTTTTGGTGTTTACTATCAAGCAAGGGAAGATTTTTACAGCTCAACACAAACAACACCACAAGGTTGTGCCTTTTGAAAAAATTTCTCTGTATGTCATGTTTTTATTGGAGAATTTGATAGCAAATATCAAAGAAAATTTCCCAAAGTCTTCTCCAAAGTTATATTCCATAATTAAATCCTTTGTGTGCACTATAGATCTTTAGTCCTGTAGAACTTTTTTGTGCTATCACTTATCCTATACTCAGTAGTATTGAAGCATGTATCTCAACTCTTTCCTTGTTTTGTTAGACCAGGAAATGAGGAAATTTCAATTCTTTGAATGTCAGTTCATGACCTATCCTTCTATATTATTTAAAATATTACCTTTTCCAGGTCATGCAAGAAACATCTCCCTTCTCTGACCAGGGCGGTGATGGGCATGTCTTAGTACAGTTTTACGGGAATCATCCCTGGTATTGTATCCTAGCTTTACAACTATGGAGTTTCGTGAATAACATTTTTACTGATTGATCTGAATATAACTTTCTTGCTTCACAGTGCTTGGATTAATCCAATGACAGATCTTTCAACATTCGAGGATGTGAGTTTAATTGTTGTCTTACCACTCTACTATATCACAGATAAGCTCATTGTGTTCTGAAGTTCTTAATTTGTTATTACATTTTAAAAACACATTTCTGGAGCCACTCCAGAAGGTAGAGGGAATTTAAAATTATCCCGAAGGGAAGGGGGAGGGGAGAAAGGCCTTGGCGCAGCATGTGTCACAACTCACATGGTGGACTATTGAAATGGTCTTGTAGAGTGAGCAAATGATTTCCACTATTGCTGCTTGCTAATCCTTCTATCCTACCTTTTTTTTAAAACTTGGTTTTCTGCGCTTCTACTTCTAATTTATATATCATCAATGTTTCATCTCTGTGCATGATTTTTGTTGCAGTCTTTTGAAGAAAGGAGCAGTAATCCTTCAACAGATTTTCAAGATGCGCTAAAACAAGTATGATAATTTAAAGCAGAAGTTTATTATGTTTTGATTCTGGTGGCAGAAGCTTTTGTTTTAAAATTTCAGTCTGCTGAATTTTGTATACCATTTGTCTTCGTATTTGGTTTTAGGCCTTGCAAAGAAAGGAACAACCTGGTTGTTGCAAAATGTTGAATCCTAATAGGTCTATTCACTCAGATCAGCAAGATCATTCATCTGGTATGTACTTGAATTTTACTTTAATTAATGTTTTATGCAGAGAAGTGAAAGATCAGCATAGGAAACTGCACACTGAGCCTTAAGCACATCTGGTGAATAAGCAGAATCAGTTTCATGTATTGAATTAATGGAATTACTATTTTAGCCAGAAGTAATGCTCCTTTCCAGCTTATGCAATGAAAATGTCTTGTGTCATAGACAGGTTATATTGATTGGTTTGTTTCCTTTAGTTTAACAGACTAACATTTAATCAAATGGTAGATCTAAAAGTGTTCCGACTTGTACAATGAAGATAAACCACAAGCTCTATTTTATGACTGTTAGCTAGACAAGAAGGATTTTGGTCTGCTTATTATCAAGTTTCACATGCCTTGATTATTATGCTTCTTCATATGCCTGTTGAAACAATTTGGCTTTCACACTTATCTCCTTGTAAGTCTTGAGCATTTGCCAACCTAAATTACAGGAAATGTTTAGTAACTAGTACTCCGTTGTCCAGCACACATATAGTCAGTCTATAGACACACACATGTACAGGCACGCGCGCACAGACACACTTGATATTGCTTCATACAATCATCATACTTTGTTAGTCATGTCTATTGGGATTTGGAAGATCGTAGCATTCTACTTCTAAACCTATGGGTAATGGTGAGGGGTGTGAATGGTTAGTAGAAGATAACCTCTACTCCATCACCTACAAAAAGAAAACAAATTTTCAACTATTGCCTTTATAATATTGATTAATGGTTTGAACAGATAAATGGGCTCCACATACGTCAAGCCGAGCAAGATATGATTTCCTAGAACGAGGAAGGGGCAAAAGGGAGAAGAAACGTAAAGTTCATTTTGACGTGAGTTGCTAGCTCAACTTTTGGCATGCTTGTTATTAGGAACTTATGTGGGGTACATTAGATGATGAAATTCTTTTGTAGGAGGTGTCATTTCCGCTGAAATCAGAAAAGAAGTGTCGCCGGTTAAAGATAATGCGGTACCTGGGCCTTACAGCTCCAGTTGGTTCTCCTTTTTGATCATGATCACTAAAAAATGTATATTTCAAATGTTTTCTGTAAGGCTGCGGTTGGTTCTCCTTTTTTAGCATGTTCGCTAGTGATGAATATTTCAAATGTTTGCCTCTTCTTTCTATTATTCATCATCATTTTCTAAATGTAACTCATTAGCATTGTAAAACTTTCTAGCAAATTTTGGTGTCATTATCATTACCTGTAGGAAAATCATATGTCAATTGAAGTAATTAAGTTATTGAGCAAATTACACTGACCTTTCATAAGGTTTTTAAAATAATTTGAATTACCTCAATTAAAGTGTCTATCAATTGCGCTTTAATTGAAAGTTCCCCATATGGATCATCTAGATCAATCAAATATATATATATATATATATATATATATATATTTAAATTCATTGTTGAAAGATTATTCTTATTTTATATTTTGTTTTATTTAAAAAAAATCAAAGTAAATGGAAAAGTTATAAAATCAAGACAATCTAAATTTAATTTAAATGGTTCAGATAGAAAGACATCTCAATTGAGATGATCCGGATTTAGTTTTCTACATTACACACTAGTTTAGTTGTTTGTGCCCTCAAGGTCATTGAAATTTAAATTTTACATAGCATGTCAGATGGAAATCTAATATCGAGATGGGTTTGTTATGTTTGAAGGAAAAGTGGAGTTATTCTAATACGAAGCTTTGCCTGCAAAAAGTCGCTTTCAGAACAAAATTGAATCTTGTGTTTTAAACTATGCTTGAATTTCAAGTGGCTTGATGGACTATTCCATAATCAGTTAATCAATTAGTGCTTCTCCTGATAAGGGTGAGAGGTTTGAAAATGGCCACTGAATGATTGGAAATTGGAAGTGAAAACAGAACCATATTTAAAAATCTAGAGAAATGAGGAGGCTGAATTTGAAGAGAATAATTTATCATAGGGTTAGGACCCATTGGCAACTTACGGTTTTATAATTAAGATGTAGATGTTAAAACAAGTGAAGGGAGAGATATCCATTGAACATGAGAGGGAGAATCATATATCTTGTTACCTAAATAATTGCTTGTTTTTGCAGTTACAAATGCATTGTTTCATCTCGCCTAAGCAGTTAAGTATTATATTTTATAAATAATTGGACGGAATTCCTGCCTCCTCTATAGAATAAAAATTAAATTATTTGACCATCTATTCAAAGTGTTTGATTTGATTGAAGAGCAAATGTGTCGGTTTTGGAGGCCTTATTAAATGGATACCAGTGCTATGTATGGCGAAAGTTGAGGGGATTTGGGTATTCATGAATCATGACTATAATGGATTATTCACGAATCACAATAACATGTTGCATGACTGGCATCATTTCACTGAAACATAATCTGTCACTGATTCATGGATGGACCGAGAAAGCTGCTCAACCACTAAAGATATCTGTATTATTATGGCAATTTACAAGCATGATTTGCCACATCTTCAATCCCATTTGTGCGTCTTATTCAAACTGGCAGAGAATTATGAGGAAGCCACCAATACCAACATCATACAAAAACCAAATGACAGAAAGGATCATGGGATCAGCCAAAACAATAAAATTAAGAACAAAAAGACGAACCTAGATTCATAGGCAGCACAGTCTTTGGTCTAAAATATCTGCTTTTTTTTAAAGAGATTCAGGTGGATAATAAATAAAGACCTCATTCATTTTTCTATTTAATTTCTAAATTTTCAAATTTGAACTCAATCATTCGGAAAAGTTATAAAATAAATAATTTCTTCTTACATCAAAACTCACACGAAATCATTCATATTAGATCAAAACAATAAATACTCATAAAATGACGGGTCTGTAACGAGTTACATATTATTCAGATCCATATTCAAATTTTTTTTTATAAAAATACCCAAATACAACTTTTTTATTCTCATAGGACTCAAACCTGTAAAATTTCGAGTGTGTTTAGTATTGTGGATGAGGAAGGTGAAGAAAGGGAGTTGGAGAGTTATTTGATATAGTGGAATGGAAAAGTTGATGGATTTTATCCCTATCTTTTTGGTTTACTGTCAATTTTATCCAAAATGTTAAGAAAAGTTATTATTAAAGAAAAAAAAGAGAAAAAATTTATTTTTTTTCCAAATGACAATAATACCTTATATTGGAAAATTTTAAAATTTGAAATTATTATAAAAAAATTTAATTTTTGAATCTTTAAAATACTTTTACAATTTAAAATATTTAATATAAAATTATAAATATTTTTAACTTTATGTTCTCAAATATAATTTTTGTATTATGTTAATTAATAAAAATTATTATTTTAATATTTTTTAGTTTTTGAAGTATTTCAATTATTTGTTCATATTTTTTTATTTCTGTATTATTTTTACTTTATCAGATATTAAAATAAAAAGATATTCTCAATCTTTTTGATCAAAATTATTTTAAATTATAAAATTCTATTTTATTCCCTTTTTTCTTCTCTATTCCCTTCCCTTCCAGACATAATCTGGCAGTCTTGGCATTTTATTCATCTAAAATATATATTTTTTCTTTTCCTGAATTCTTGATTGTAGTTTTGTTTATTTTTTCTCCTTTTTTTTTTGAAATTTTATCAAAGAGAGCGTTTCCTGCGCTTTCATCATTAAAAAAAAAAAAAAAAAACAGTTCGCAGTGCACTGCCTGAGCGGGCTTTAGTTTATATGTTGCCCGCGCTTTTCTGTTTCTCTGGCGTGATCACCGTCACGCAACTTTTCCATGGCGTCCTCAAACTCTGGTATTTTCTTCTGCGTGAATATTACACTCTGCTTGTTAAATTACTCGTTAGTCTTTGATCTGTTTCGCTTTGTTGCAGAGGCCGTCCAGGTTCTGGTGTCGTTACTCGCTGATGATTCTTCCCTTGTCAGAGAGGCCTCCATGGCCTCTCTCAAAGACATTGCTGCTCTGTGATTATTTCTCTCCACAACACAATCGTTTCTTCATTTTGTCATCGAATTCGATTGAATTTTGAAACTTGTGACATTGCATTTGTAGGAATCCTCTTCTAGTTCTTGAGTGCTGTGCGGCGGAATCCCGAGGAGGACGTAGGGTACTTTTGCTAGACATTACGTTGAAATTGATAACGCAAGAGAAGTTCAAGGCCGGTACTGTTAATAATTTCCTTTGCTTTGGAATTTGGATGTTTCAGCGATTCGGAAACATGGTGGAAATTTTTCAAGTGATGGCATATGGAGTTCGAGCGCTAGACAAAAGAGAAGTTGATAATTCTTTCATGACAAAGCTATCTAAGATTGCTACCACTGAGATTATACCCTCTAAGGTGCTCTGTTTTTATTCAGGACAATTCAGTGATTGCTGCATGAATGGCTTATCGACTTACAATATATAAATTAGTTTCACTCTTTGTCAAATATTTATTATGGCATGCTGTGAATTCCAGCCAACACACAATTTAATGAAGAATGGCTAGGCCATTGATTTTCAAGGCTTTAATTATGCTTGTTACTATTGTGGTTTGAATAATTTACTTTTTGAGATCTGCAATTTGGATGTTTAAAAAAATGTTGATGGCTAACTTGAATTTGTTTGATAATGGTCCTAACTACTAATAATCATTTTTCACCAAGTACGTATAATTTATGTTAACGTGACACTAGTCTTAAACACATTCAGTTCGAAGGTTGGTACACTTTTACCAAGGTACTATTTGGTACCGACTTTTCTGTCTCCCCACTATGGATTTAAAATGACTATCTCAATCTCTGTATCCCCTTATAGGTTCGTTCCTTGGGTATCGTTTTCTTGTTATGACAGTTATCTTAGGAATTTTAGTTAATGGCTTCTTCAAATTCTGCGTGTTACTTCTCATGGTCAATTGGTATACATGAATAGTTCTTGTGCTTCTTCTGTAGGAACTCAATTCTGACTGGCTACAAGCAGCAACGAGCCTACTTGTTGCAATAGGTTTACATTTACCCGACCTAGTGAGTTATTTTCACCGCTTTTATCTTATTAAAATAATTTTTAGTAGTTTTTATTTTAATAGAGAGAGAAAAGACATGGCTGCAAGGCTGCTGGAGACAAATAAGACAAGCAGAAAGAAAAATATTAGTACAATAGATCTCTCCAATATCTTTGAATGTTAATCAAAGAAATCTCTGTGATCTATACTCCATATTCCATTTTCTTTACCTCTTGATTTTTGTTGAATATTTCATTCCAGGAATTTTGTACGGTGCTAAAATATTATCTCCCTTTCTGTTTCAGCTTCCTAGGCAATAGTATTGGCTTCTATTTATTATGCTTCATTTTGTTTTACTTCTCCTAGTTTGTCCTGGATTCTAAACTGGGTTCTCAATCTTCTATCTTTTGCCTGCCTCTCTCTTGAATTGGAATTGCAGATGATGGAAGAAATTTATCTTCATTTATCTGGGCTGAATTCAGCATTACCGGCTATGGTCCAGATTCTTGCAGAATTTGCTTCTACTGATCGTAAGTAAATTATCTCTTGAAATTTTCCATAGTAACAATTTTCGAGTAATTTTTTTTCTTGTCGGGAGGGTTCAGTTCTGTGCCAAGCACTGATGTTTTTTCTACCTTCTAAATCTGTTACAGCAATGCAGTTCATTCCCCGTTGGAAAGGTGTTCTTTCACAAATTCTGCCAATTCTTGGAAATGTGCAAGATACGCATCGACCAATTTTTGCAAATGGTGTGGCAAATTTTGTTTTGCTTGTTTGATAGACACGTGGTTTGTGATTTCAACTTTAGACATCTAGTTTCACGGTTGGACGTGGTATATTTTGCTACTTGTCTTGAGATGGATGAAGTTGTAGATGGGTGTGCAGTGCACAGTCTCTAAAATTTGAATTGCATGTGAAATCACTTTGAGCAAATTTTATGCCACGCTGGACAGAATATAATGCATGTAGACATGAAAACAGTGGAGGACTGTAATCAATTATGTACTTGTCTCAAGGTCCCTTCTAAGGTTAAGTCATTCATTTGTGCAGCATATTCAATCAGATTGATGCTAATAATATGTTTCAGTTTTTTTTTTTAATTAAAAAAAATGTTGCAGATTTGTAGGCCACGGTTTTGTCTTCAAATATGCGTGTGATGTGTTCCTCTCATTAAAAAACAATTGCACTCTTGTTTGACTTTATCCATTAGCTTGTTACTTGTGGAGTAACCTTTTTGGTGTGTTTAGTGATTCTTAGGTATGCCCTCAAAACTTTAAGTGTTTTCTTTTGATTCAGTTCAGAGGTTTTGGCTGGATTAAGGATCGAGAACTGTTATAACAGTGTGTTCTGTATGGTAACTCTTGGTGTCTCTGGTTGGAGAGGAATATTTGTAATTTAAAGGGAATTTTTGGTCTCCAAATTTGCATTGCGATGGTTTGTGTTTTTTATGTCTCTTTGGCATCCAACGCATGGTTTCTTTCAAGAAACTTCTTAGTAGACATGCAGTGGGATTGGAGCATTCTCTTGTATTACTGTCTTCGGGTGTTTGCCTTCTCTTTTTTCAGTTCTCTTGTCTTACAGGATATTTTATCCTCCTTTTTCTTGTTATTTTTCTTTCCTATTAATAACATTTCTTCTTTTATCTCAAAGGAAAAAAAAAAAAACCTTTTCTATCAAAAATTTTTGGCCTTCTTAGTTTGAAAAATATTTTGGATGAATGGTGAAGTTTGATTAGAAATTTCCAATTTATATTAAATATGAGCAGTACCAGCTTCTTGCTGTTAGAACATGTCAGCTTTGGTGGTTTTGTGGTACCATTTTAAATGTTTGTTTAAGATTTAGATTATAATGTTGGATAAGTAGATTTTATGTTCATAAATAATAGCAAAGCAACATTTCCACCTAATTTGTCCTTGCTCTATTTACTTTTGTAAACTATGAAGCCTTTGTCATTACTTGTAGCTCCAATTCATGCCCTCACTATTTATGAAACAAAATTTCATGTCCTTGTTATTATTTGTTTCTTTTCCTTGCTTGTGTGTGTGTGTGTTTTGGGTTCCTTCTTTTTGGGGAGAGGAAAAAAGAGGGGGGGGCGGGAGCTTTACCTAACTTAGTCAAATGTATTATTGCTACAGATGATGCTATCTATTTAACTCATTTGCGTGCTAGTTGTAACTTTTGTATCCCTTTTGCAGCATTTAAGTGTTGGTGTCAGGCTGCTTACCAATGGAGTATGGATTGCCCTACACATTCATCCCTTGATGGTGATGTCATGTGAGACCAATATATAGTCTTCTAGGTCTTTTTCTGAATTCTCATATTGCATTTCCCTTATTTCCTGTCTGAGGAATATACACAAGTAGTGCAGGTCCTTTCTAAATTCTGCTTTTGAGCTTCTGTTGAGAGTTTGGGCATCTTCACGGGATATAAAGGTTTGCCTGTAATTTGTTGTTCTTTTATTGATTTGCATTCTATTGCTGTTATATCCTTCTTTTCTTCTGCCCCTTATATATATATATATATATATACACAACTGTAACTTATGATAGTTAATTGCCAATTTTAATTTTTATGTTCAGTCAATTAAATGATTTAGCGAAGTTTAAAATGTTTTCCTTCTCAATAGATACTCTTGTACCAGATCTTCTATAACAAATTGTCTTCTTAATAGTTAAAATGTTTTCTTTTATTTAGCCATATTGTAAAGAAAAACAATGTCAAGGGAGAAATATAAAAATGGACCCAATTGTGATGATATTTATTTGACAGGATTAAATAATTAAACCATGTGGTTATTCAGTGCAAAATATGTTTGAAATTGAACTAAATAGCTGCATTGTGTGGTTATTATTTATTTCTTACTTAAAGTTAAAAACGGTCCTTTTTTTATAACCTTCCTTAATCTAATCTTAATGCCTTCCATTAAAGTTAGGAGGTAGAAGGTGTTAATATTGTTGAAGCCCATTAAAATATCATGTGCAAGGCACCATAAGGAGGATAGATTTGTGATCACTGGACGGGGCAGTAGTTAAGGATTATACTGATGATTTGTTATGATGTTTGATTGGGCAAAGAGCGACCATAGAATTGATTGTATTTATTTATCTCAACAGTGAATAATAGTATGGTTGTATCAGATAGTATTAGTAATTTGGATAGGATCATTCGGACAGGATCATGTCCAGATTGCTATTTGTAGAAATTCAGGGTTTAATAATCCTCTAAACTTATTTTATTGAATAGCAACTGTGTAAATATATAGAAGATAGAAGGAAAGCAGACTCCTACATAAAAAAAAGGCATAATTTAATGCTAATCCTATTCTAATAAAAACAAATACTTAAACTAATCTTATCCTAATCAAAATAGAACACTTAAACTAATTGTAAAAAGCATAGAAGTGTTATCCAAAAATAACTAAAAAACAAATAAGCTTAGATTAAAACAAGGCAAATAAAATAACTAAAAACAACTTAATTAAAATAGACATAATTTCCAACACTATTTGATCTGGCCATTTAATGTGTTTTATTCTGTTTAAAAAGTAAGATCTTTTTGTCTGTTTTTCCTTCCTTCTTTATCGAGCCATTATCACAATTTATTCTTGATTTATCACTTGTAAATTTCATGGGATTCTAGTGGAAAACAGATCATCTCAATTGAGAGAATTTGTCAATTGCTCAGTTGAGTAATTTGGATGGTCCAAATTTCAAGTTTTTTTCTATCTTTCTTTCTCTTTTAAATCTTAATCATCTTTTTTTTTTTTAAGTTTGCATTTGGAAGACTGCTTTTATTTTGCGTTTTGCTTCCTTAAAAAAATGATAATAAATTAAAAAAAATGAAACTTGGAGATTGCTTAATTGAGAAATTGACAGATCCTTTCAATTAAAAGGATGCATTTTGGGTTCTAGTGGCAAACTTGTTGCCATGGTCTCTTATTTATATATTGCCTTCCTCGTGAATAGTTAGTGTCTTAAAGCATTCAAACTTTAAACTTTCTTCATAGTATCAGTGCCCCCTTGGCTTGAATCATTCGTATGTCTAAATACATATTCCAAACCTCTATGAATGACAAGAGGGTTGAGTCATCCATTGAATTGGCAACACAAGTCAGTCATGGTGTCATTGATAATTATCTAGTTTTTATTATTGGTCACAAGCTCAATAGACATGATTTCCTTTAATGGAATCAGTTTGTGATGATGTACATATGTGGAAAAGGCAAAGATGGCTACTTTAATGGCTTGGCTTTTCCTTTTAAGAAGCATGATCCTAAGTACAAGCTGTGAAATGCCAAGAGTAACATGGTTATATTTTCGCTTATTAATTTTATCAATAATGAGATAGGGAAGAATTTCCTCTTCCATAAAATAGCTCAAGAAATTTGGAAGACAGCTCATGAGGCTTATTCAACACATGAAAATTCTGCGAAGGTTTTTGAGATTGAAAGCTTATTGCCGAGTTGAAGCAAGGAGATATGCTTGTGAATCATTACTACAATACTGGACAATGGTAGTAGCTGGACATTCTCAAGGCTTATAGATGGGCATGTACTATTGATGCAGCAAACTTCAAGAAAATAGTGGAAGGGAGGCGTATATATAAATTCCTATGGGTACTTAACATTAATTTTGAGAAAGTTTGTGGAAGGATCCTAGAAACTAAACCTTTTCATTTGAAAGTTAGGCATGAGGAAAGTAGGAAGAAATTACTATTAGGAGCACCTCATAGTTAAAATCAAACAAAATCATTTGCTTTTATAGTCCTTGGTTTGATTATTCAAGGCGATGATAATAGACAAAAGAGGTAGGGCAAATTGTAGCGTGACCATTGTCACAAAAGTGGACAAATTGAGGAGGTCTATTGGAAGATTTATGGGAAACCAGCGATTGGAAACCTAGGTAGAAAGGTGAAGCTGAATGACTCATGGTGAGCACTAATGACACAACAACATCAGAAACTACTCTCTTTAGTGAGAACAATTAGAGCTTCTTAAAAGGCTGTCTTGTAACTAGTTTACACCTTCTAATGGCAAGTTAAAGTGTGTTGTAATGGCTGAAAATGTTGCATAGTTAGATAATTTCTCTGTAGCTTTAAGCTCATAGACCTTGACAAATGATACCTGGATTGTGGATTTTGGAGCTATAAATCATATAATGGGTAATGCCTCTCTACTTGATGAATTTATATGTTGTAAAACACTGTTTAAAGTTAAAACACTGTTTAAAATTGAAATAGCAAATGGAATCTTAACTAATGTGGCTGGAATTGGTAGTGTTAAACTGTCTAATCAATTGACTCTTTAAAATGTCTTACTAGTCCCAAAATTAGCTTGTAATCTATTGTCCATTAGAAAAATTGTTAAACATAACAATTGTGTGACTAATTTTTATGTTGGTGATTATGAATTTTAGGATTTAGTATCTATAAGGATGATTGGCAATGTTGAAGAATGTGTTGATCTCTATCTCATGGGATCAAATAAATTAAATAAGTTCAGTATTTCTACTAGTAGTAATTCTGAAGTGTTATTGTGGCATGATAGATTTGGCCACTCAAGTTTTTAGTATATGAGAAAAGTGTATCTTGACTTGTTTGATAAAAATTTTGATATTTCTTAGTGCCAAATTTGCTAACTCTCAAAGCATACTAAAATCTCTTATTCGCCATAAAACTATAAATCTTCTCACTCTTTTTCCTTGTTTCACAATGATGTGTAGGGACCCTTTAAAATTATAAGTGTCTCAAGCTCGAAGTGATTTGTCACCTTTATGGATACTAGAATAACTTAGTTTGTTTAGAGAAGGAAAAATGTGAGGTACCCTTTATCTTTAAAAATTTCAACCAATTTTTCCAAATCCAATTTCAAACCAAGATTATAGTGCATAGATATGATAATGACAAGGAGTATTTCAACTTCAAATTTGGGAATTATCTAGTTGAACTAGGTATTTACCATTAAAGTTCCTTTGTCCCCACCCCTCAGCAAAATGGGATGACTAAAAGGAAGAATAGATATCCTTTTTAGGTTGCTAGATCCCTCATGTTTGCTACTAATGTGTCTAAAATTTTTTGGAGAGAAGCCATTCTTATCTTAACCTACTGCATAAATAAAATGCCTTCCAAGTTTCTAAATGTTCAAACCCCTTGTGAAAAACTTCTCTAATTCTACCTTACCACCCAAATTGTTTCAACCATACCTACCAAGGTCTTTAGATGAATTGCTTTTGTTCATCTCAACAACAAACTTGATCCTAAAGCCACTAAATGTATTTTTCTTGAGTGCTCCTTTTCCCAAAAAGGCTATAAGTGTTACTTTCTTACCTTAAAGAAATTTTTTGTTTCTATGATGTTATCTTTTTTGAATACCTGCCCTATTATCCAAAGTATTCATTCAAGGGGAGAATCTTCACCAACATGAGGAATGGGGTTTTTGTCTTGGAAAAAAACCGATATAAGCATGAGCTTGAGGCCATTGGACGCCATTTAGCCATATTTGAACCTAGTACTAGACCCCATTTACCTATATTTGAACCTACCCATGCTCTTGAACCTTTCATAGCCCAAATACCTCAAACATCCTTAAATAAACCTAGACCTAAATCAATTTCTGTCATTTTACCTTATAAACCCAAGGCTGACAATACCTTGAAACCATAAATAGATTCTTAGACAGGTTAAGAACTTGAGAACAATGGTAACGCTACTTAGTAGAAAGAACTCATGGTTTACACTAAAAGAAAAAGAGTCCTAGAGGTGGAGGCTTGCACATCTCCCAAGTAGGATGATGCCTCTAATCCAAGTCCAGGTTTGGATCCCAAAAATGAAGTCGAGTGTTTAGATATGCCTATTGCTTTGAGAAAAGGTATAAGAGCTTGAATTAAACATTCCATTGGAAATTTTATATCTTATAACAAATTATCTCCTGCATATCAATCCTTTTTAACTAACATTTCTAGTAGAAAGATTCCTCAAAGTATTCATGAGGCTATAAAGCATGATGAATGAAGAAATGCAATACAAGAAGAGCTGGATGCCCTTAAGAAGAATAAAACCTAAGAGTTATGTGACTTATGTGAAGGAAAGAAGTCAGTTGATTGTAAATGGATTTTCAATATCAAATACAATTCAGATAGGAGCATCAATCATTACAAAGCTAGAGTGGTGACTAAGGGATATACTTAGACACATGGAATTGATTAATAGGAGACAGTTGCTCTTATGGCAAAGTCCAATTCCATTGAGGTCCTTCTATCTCTAGCAACTAAGCTAGATTGGCCTTTGTATTAACTTGATGTAAAAAATATCTTTCTAAATAGGGTTTTGGAGAATAAGTTTACATGGAAATTTCTTTAGGTTTTAAGAATGATTGTGATGCAGGCAAGGTAAGCAAACTCTATAAATCTTTGTATGGTCTCAAGCAATCACCTAGAATGTAGTTTGGAAAATTTACTAATGCTATTAAAGAGTATAGGTATTCTCAAAATCAAGTTGATCATACCTTATTCATTAAATTTGCTACCACTGGGAGAAACTCTGCATTAATTGTGTATGTAGATGATATAATTGTCATAAGGGACTATGCAGATGACATAAATAGCTTAAAAAGAACCTTGATTGAGAAGTTTGAAAAAAAAGATCTTGGAAATTTGAAGTATTTCTTAGAAATAGAAGTAGCAAGATTAAGAAAGGGAATTGTCATTTCTCATCGAAAATATACACTCAACTTGCATAAGGAAATGACAATGTTGGGGTGTACGCCTGTAGACATTCCTATGGAAGTTTACTACAAGCTTAAGTTCTCTTAAGTAAGTCCTTCAGTTGATATTGGGAGATATTAAAGATTGGTATGTAAACTTATTGTTGGAAATCACATTTAACATGTGATTATTCTCAGCTTTAATGCCTTTATTTGTTTCCTTATTTTACAGGTTGGATCAATATTTTATTTTCCTTTTTATGTGATTGTAATCAGATCTTAATTAAGTATTTTATTATACTTTATTTCTCTATTTTTTTCCTTACTTGAAGGGTGTGAAGTTGTCTGCCTCTTTTTATATTGTACATCTATTTAGATTTGAATAATAAGAAAATCAGAGTATTGATTTTTGAAATCCTTCATAGTATCAGAGCCTTTTAGGCATGATCCACTTTTATGCCAAAATGTGGCCACCAAACAACATTGAACAAAGACAAGGTTGAATCACCCATTGAGATGGCATCTCAGATAAGTCAAGGGATTGGTGACAACATACCATTGGGTATCACTAGTCACAAACTAAATGGATATAACTACTTTTAATGGAGTCAATCTGTTATGATGTTCATTTGCGGGAAAGGGAAGGAAGACTACCTAGGTAGAGAAGTAGCCTAACCTAAAAGAAATGACTCGAAATATAAAGTTTAGAAAGCCAAGAACAATCAAGTGATGTCCTGACTTATCAACTCAATAAATATTGAGTTTGGGAAGAAGATTAACAATGTTAGCTCTAAATTGTTCTCAGTTTAAGGGTAAGTGTTAGAAATTACATTTAACATGTAATTATTTATTGCAAATCACATTTAATATATGATTATTTTTAGGCTTTAATGCTATTATTTATTTCTTTGTTTTATAGGTTGGGTCAATATTTTATTTTCTTTTTTTTTATGTGATTGTAATCATACCTTAAGTAAGGTTTTTATTACACTTTATTTCTTTCCTTATTTGAAGGGATTGAACCTGTCTGTCCCTCTATATATTTTACCTATGTTTTGACTTGAATAATAAGAGAATTAGAGTATTGATCTCTGAATTCCTTCACTTGCCTACCTATCTTACACTAGAGCGGATATTAGCTTTGTTGTAATTGTAATTAATCAGTTTGTGAGCAAATTTTATGAAGAGCACCTTGAAACTGCCTACAAAATCTTAAGGTATCTCAAAATGACTCTTAGGAAATGGATATTCTTTCAAAAGGGGTCCAACTAAGGGATTGAGGTTTATTTTGATGTTGAATGGGTTGAGTCCATCATTGATAGAAAATCTATTATTGTGTATTGTACTTACATGTGGAGGAACCTAGTCACTTAGAGAAGTAAGAAGCAATCTTTGGTGGCAAAGAGCAGTGCTGAAGCAAAGTATAGAGCATTGGCATAAGGTATTTGTGAAGGTTTGTTGGTTGTTAAAGAGATTGCTTGGTGAGTTGAGGATTTATTTTGAAGAACCCATGAAACTCATGTGTGATAATTTGGTAGCCATTAGTATTGCAAAGAATCCTATCCACCATAGCAAAACAAAGTATGTTGAAATTAACCACCATTTTATTAAGGAAAAACTGGATTTAGGGGTTTTAAAGCTTGCTCATATTCCTACCAGGTCTTAAGTAGTTGATGTTCTGACTAAGGTTCTACCTAGAGTCAGATTTTGAAGAACAAAGGTTCAAGATGAGGTTGATTAACATCTATTCCTTAACTTAAGGGGAAGTGTTGGTAATCTAGATAGGATCATGTGATTTCTATTTGATATGGTTATTTAATGTGTTTTATTGTGATTAAAAGGTCAGCTTTTTTAGTTTGTTTTCCTTTCTCTCTTTTTTTTTTAATGTAACTATTATCACAAGTTATTCTTGATTTGTCATTTGCTAATTTCATGGAATTCTAGTGGCAAACCTATCGCCATGGTCCCTTATTTACGTGTTGTCTTCCTTATTTGAATAGTTAGTGTTTTAGAGCATTCAAACTCTAAACTTACTTTAGATACTATGAAGCATTTTTATCAAAACTGCTAAACATAAATTTTGAACTTTAATTCTATAGTGCCAAACACATATTTTATTTTTGTAAATACCTTTTAATTATAGATAGATGTCTTTTAGTATCATATGCATTATCTGTTTGTCTAATTGTGTAAATTTGATTCATATTTGTCTTTTGCTTCTTCCAACTAATTGGGATTTAGGTTCGAGTAGCATCAGTGGAAGCATTGGGTCAGATGGTTGGTCTTATAACACGAACCCAACTGAAGGCAGCTTTACCAAGGCTTATTCCTACAATATTGGATTTGTAAGATTCACCTGCACAATGCTTCAAACTACATATTCAACCGTTTTTTTGCGCAAAACATTTTGTGTATTGGTTCTATAGTTTTCTCATTGCATGAGTTCATTTTGACATGAGAGAGGAAAACCACAAATATCTAGAGTAACCACAGTAACTATAGTGTAGATTAATTTTCTTCTTTTCTACTGTTAGGTATAAGAAGGATCAAGATATTGCTTTTATGGCCACATGTAGTCTCCACAATCTCTTAAGTGCCTCTTTACTATCAGAGAGTGGCCCTCCTATGCTTGACTTTGAGGTAGCATTTACTATAATGTTCATATTTAAATATTCTTAGTTAGTCGAGTTTCTTTGTCTTTGATTTTAATTCTCTTGTGATTTTTTGTCAAGATTTACAATTTTTCTGTGTCATTGTTACTTTAGTTTCTTCAATCAACATTATGTGTTGTTACTTTTATTTACTTATTTATTTTTACCATTAAGGTCAATCATAGTTGTTATTTTGAAATCTCAATTCTTCTTTTGTTAATTAAAAAAAAAAGCTATTTCATTGAATTTCTTCTTGTTGATTAGATAAATATATGTGCATATAACAAGAAAAAGTAATTCGATTGTGGCATGCCTCCTTGTCATGTGAATTACAAGTCTAACTTTGGATATTATCTGTTTTGTTTTGCCTTCTTTGTCTTTTGACATTGTTATTGCTATTACTCTTCCTTCTTCTATTACTTACATAGTGATATAAGTGCATGCATATATGTGTTATATATCATTGACTAACCTAATAACTAGATGTTGGTTGAACACTTCATCTCATTCTATTGAGTGATGTCATAATCTTCTAAACCATTTATGTAAACAAGGAAGACTATGCATTTTTCTCCCCTCTATGGGGAGAAGGATTCATAGGCAAAGCAAAATATTTGAGCATATATTTATATATGTGTGGATGGATATGAATGTCTTTTGACATTGAAGTAAAAGTGTGGCAATTGTGAATATAGTATTGAAGATGGTATAATACCTTTAGAAAATAGTAGATAGATCTGAGAAAAATTGAATTGGAAACTCCTAATACTCTTCTTTTGTTGCTCTTTGGAAACAAATTCTCTGCTAAATTACTCATTCAATTAGGTATTCAAATTCTTCTCTTCATTGTGTAGAGTGTGATCCCTGCATAGACGTAGCTCGTTTAGTTTATATGTTTTCCATATAGGTAGTTGCTTTATCTATTATCTTCTAAGAATTAAATTAAATAAAAAAGACAATTATTTTGTTGATATGCAGGACCTAACTCTGATTTTGTCGACCCTTCTGCACGTGGTTTGTATTAATTATAATAGCAAAGAAAAATCAGATTTCTCAGTGGGATTGAAGGTAATACTATCAATTTCATTTATAGGATTTGGTTGTATATAATTTCTATTGCTTGTAACTGTTATATTCCTTTTTCTACTTTTTTTATCTCATGTTTGAATTCCTTGAATTTGCTGGGGTCCATTATTTATTGTGTCTGATGGTTATGGTTCACCTTTGTTCATTTTTTCCTGAGATTTACTGATAGTCATTATTAGTGACTGAGAATGGTAAATGGGCGATTGTGGATCAGAATTGTAATGGGTTGGTCAAACTTGACCCATTAACCTGCTTAGAATCCAATAAAGAGCTTTTAAAATGATCCAATCCATCCATGACCCATTTTATATATGAGTATCCTTCTATCTATTGACCAATATAATTGATGGATTTCTTATCCATCCAGCTGTCCATGACTTAAATATCATATCAACATGTATAATTGTTGCAAATAAAATAAAAAAAATGACACTGGAATCTCGGATTTACTCCTAATGAATTTGAGATTCATTAGAACATTTACTCACCATTATTTCCTTGTCTAAGCTAGTCAACTAGAGAGTTTTATTAGTCTTAATTAGGTTTCATTGTATAGATTAATCGTGATTAGTTTTTCAAATTCTTTCCCTATGTTTTGGTGGAGTATCAAGGAGTGTTAACTCCTCTTCTGATTCGGCTCCTTATATATATGTGTACCCACTAGTTGTATTCTATTAGATCAATAAGAGAAACATTTTCGCACCATTTCTTCAGACACATTATTGAAAAACCATGACATGTTAAATAATATAGTAGATCTATGGTCTCTGCATACAACTCATGACAAGTCAACATCCAACTGTAGGTTCACTTTAAAATATAAAGCAAAACATGCAATCAAGTTATTCTTGGTCCATATGTTAATGTAGCAAATTCATGGAGCACGCGCATTAATAAAAGACAGTTGGTTTGAGAATTAGAATTTAAAACTCAAGAACTTTGCACCTAAATGCCTGATCATTTGCTTAGAATTGGAAATTTCCTAATGCCACGTAGTCCTCATATAAAGGTTCACTATAATTAGAGCAAGATGTTTAATGAGGTACTGAATTAATTAGTCAGTCTCTTGAACTGTTATATACTGATAAGGGAAATACATGTAATGCATTCTACTAGCACTAGCAGAACATATTATAACCCCAAACTTAAAAGCCCATATACTTGGTTTAGAGCACATTGTTTCTTTTCTTTTGGGGTTGTGGTTGCTTTTTGAGATATGCAGAGGGTTTTGTGAACCTCTTTGAGCTCATGCTTTTGTCTCTTTTTTTATTTTTGTGTTCCAATTCTCTCTCCTTTAATAAATTTTTCCTTTTTTTTAAAAAAAGATGTTTAATTTATTGTAAAATATATGACAGATGTATAATGAGGTGCAACATTGCTTTCTGACAGTTGGCTTAGTGTATCCAGATGATTTGTTTACATTCCTTGTAAATGTAAGTACCTGCAAGTCTTGATAGTCTATCTTCTTGAAATTATTATTATTTTTGGCCAGAGTTCTTATTTGTTTGATTTCATAAAGGAAGAACATTTATTAAGAGAAGAGAGAGAATTAAATTGTAGATGACAAACTCTCAACCTATAATGAAACGAGTGTTAAAAATATTGATGCAATAATGCATTCCAATCTCTCTGAACATCTGTCAATGACATTTTTTTAAGTATCATTGGCTAAGCTTTGCATAGGTTTGGTGATTTCCAAAGATGCTGCATGAGTGTGGGGGTTTGATTCAATTGAGGGAAAAACAAGCTGGACCCCTCTGATCTGGAAAAACTGTATTTGCAGCTGGTTGTGTAGGTTGGGTTAACTGACTGAAACTGAAGATATGGAGCCTCTGTTGGTTTGATGGGGTTCAATGCTGGCCTTAGAAAGAAGTTGTAGAGACTCATATACAACAAATTAACGTCATATCCCTTAATTACACATAATTAAATATTTCAAATTGTTATTATGAAAATCACTCCTTAAATTTCACTTAAATTACATGCACCTCTGCTCCGAGGGGGGGTGCATGTGGTTACAACTAAAATCCATGGGAAGTTAAAGTAATTTACTCTTCTATTTCTACAAAGTCACAATCATAGAAACAAATCCTAAAAGATATCATATTGAAAAAGAACTTGCATTAATAAATTCGTACTTTAGATATGATAACGGGTGGAGTAATGACTATTCTTCACATTTTTATTCCTTTGTCTATCAAATTATCTTCTTTTATTATGAAAAAAAGAAAATCATATCTTGTTTCTATAAGTTGATCATAGCTTCTCCCTCCTTCTTGGTTCTTTACTATCAGAAATGCAGGTTGAGGGAAGAATCATTGACCTTTGGTGCACTTTGTATTTTGAAGCATCTTTTGCCGAGGTTTCTGCTTTTCTAATCCTCACGCTAATTATTACCGATTCTCTACTATGAGCTTACTACGTTCTTTCTGAAGGTTGTCTGAAGCTTGGCATGTTAAAAGGCCTCATCTAGTTGAAGCTGTAAAGCTCTTGCTAGATGAGCAGAATTTAGGTGTCAAAATGGCACTTTCGGAGGTAAGTCATTGAGGACTAATTTTCCTATTGGTTTTTTCAATTTTGTAGCCTTTTCACCTCTTTTGGCATGTTAGAGAATCTTTTGCTCTGTCTTCTGTATTTGAGATTTGCTGATTTGATGTTAGTTAATTGTGGTCATGGCTTCGCACTGTTACTTGGTTGGTACTTCTGGAGAGTTGTTCGTTGAGTATCTTGTACGCCATTGTGCTTTAACAAATCAAAATTGGAGTGATCTTGAGAGTAGTTCAAATAAGAGAGTAGAGGTACACATTTGTTCTCCCTCCCATCATTTTAATCTTTTTTTAACATGCCAACTCTGAGTTCTCATGATTTTTGTAAAGATTTAAAATGGTGTTGCTTTCTTTTTTTGATGCTCAATTTCTTGGATACTATTTTGGCTTATTTGGTTTTTCTTTTTTGTTTTCTGGGACAGAGTGATCCTCTTGGCTTTACAGTGTAGTTCTGCACTTGATATTATAGGGGGAGTTTCCTATGTTGATATTCTTGGAAGGCTCCCGTGTTTTGATCTCTTTATGCTTTCTTGTTTGATTTAATACTTTTCTCTTCTATGAAAGAAATTTATTATTTTATTGAAAAAAAAAGAATCACAAATATTTCTTGTACTGTTCTGTTGTGCTTTTACCTGTCATGGACTCTGATGGAAACTAGAATATAGAACTAAGAATTGATAAATTAGATTGAATAATACCTTCAATTAGAAAATCAATAGAACAAGTTTCCCCAGAGTTTGACACACTAGGATTCTCTCACAACACTTTAGAATCTCTCCACACCCCTTTCTTTCTTTTTCCTTTTTCTTACAAACTTTCCCCATCATTGAAACACTGAAACAAACCCCTGAAACCACAAAAGGTGTCCGCTGTCCCAGAATACCTAAAACTGCCCAAAAATAGTTACATATTAACTCTCTAACTACTCCTTTGTTCTGCACCCGTCTGTCTATGCTTCCTGAAATAGACTCTCTTAATTTTGGGCCCATCAAACTTCTTCTGCTGTTTTTCTCAGATGAAAATTGGTGCAGTTACACTGGGAGAGTTAAGAGCGATTTGTGAAAAAGGTCTCCTTTTGGTGACTATTACAATTCCTGAAATGGAGGTAAATTAAAGCCACTCCTTATCCATCAAATTTATGATAGTGATTTCCCTTGTTTCCTGGAACCTATTAATTCTATTATTCACCTATTTATTAATTTCACCTAAAAAGCATTGTTATTGAATGTTTTTACAGAACATTCTTTGGCCTTTTCTGTTGAAGATGATTATTCCACGGGCCTACACTAGCGCTGTTGCTGTGGTAAAAGCTCCCCCGGCTCTCTTCTTCTTCTTCTTCTTCCTTTTTTTCTTTTTTCTCTTCTTTTGTTTGCTTGTTGTAAAACTTACAAAATGTCTAGGCATGTGCATGCACTCTCTGTGAAAGTGAAGTTCTATCCATGCAGAAGTTTTTCCTGGTATATTTGAAGACATCATTGCTACTTTTATAGGTTTGCAGATGCATCTCAGAATTGTGGCGACATAGATCTTATGGCAATGATATGTTGAGTGTGTGTAAAACCTGTGTTGATATACCAACTGCTGAGGTAGGATTTTTGGTTGGTAGTTTTTTTTTTCACAGTAAGACTATTTTATTCTTTTTCTAATTCCTTTATATTAAAAAATAAACCTTATATGCTATATTGAGCCTATATGCCCTGGTTTTATACTTTATGATGGATTTGTGTATAGGATCTTTTTGCCCGTTTGGTGGTGCTTTTGCATGATCCTCTGGCTAGGGAGCAGCTGGCTACCCATGCTTTGACAGTGAGCACACCTAATCCTGGAATATTGTATTTTTTTTCCCCAAAATACTGAACTATTGTTTGATATATACCTATAGTCTTATAGCATGGCTTATAATTAAATCTCAGTGGGAAAGGGGGAGATAATCTGTTTTTGATCTGCTTATACAAAAATTTACAGAACAGTCCTTGCTTTCAACTAGAACACAAACATGTTCACCTGTCTTTATGCAATTTTTCTTCCCTAGTATTGTATGAGAAACTGTGTATATGTGTGTGTGTGTGTGTGTATATATATATATTAGCAAAGGGTAAGAAAACATGAGTAAGTTGATATTTTTCTAAGGATAAGGGATAACATGTATGGCCCCATTCTAGTGGACTTATTTTGTATAATTTCTAGTTTACAGACTGTACATTGGTTCAACGTGAAGGCACTTTTGTCCCTGTTTTGCAAAATTTTCTTAATATCATGCTATGAATTTTTCTCAGTATCACAGACTAGTCTCAATTATTAATACATTAATTTCAAAGAAATATTTTTTGTTTGCAGGTTCTTTGTCATCTGGCACCTTTATTTCCAAAAAATGTCATTTTGTTTTGGCAAGATGAGGTAATTGTTTGAGCCCGAGATTCCGATAGAATAAGATTAAAATCTTATGTTCTATGTGATAGCAACATTTTTTTATAAGTTGATGAGGCAGCAAGATGAGGAAATAGTTTATGCTAATACATGGTATTGGATTTAAATCTTAAGTTCTATGTGAATTAAAAGTTGTGATACTAGCAAGATGAGGTAATAGTTTGTAACACCTAATGTTGTAAAAGGAATAAGCTTAGGAGATTAATTAATAATTTTAGAAGTATTTACGCTTGGAAGTTTAATTGAGGTGTAATGTTCCAAAATTATGGGTAAAATTTTAAACTCTAAGATAACATTAACTATCTCTCGGATATAGTCGACTACAACCTAAGATGTAATGTAACTTGAACATGCCATAAGGTAAAGACCTTAAGCATAATCGAGGAATCCAAATACAAAATAGAAGTAAATTCTTTTTTTTTTTTATTAACTAATGGATTCGATATTGTTGAAACCCAACTAAAGATGTATATGAGGAGGAAAAAAAAGAGATAGGGGGATGAATGGTGCTGGTGAGCCCATACTAATGATGTATGAGAGAAAAAAAGTGGGACAAGAGGCTGGATAAAGGCCTAGCGCAGTAGGTGGGGTTTAGGTGGCAGTTGAAGGGAGAATAAGACAAAATCGCATAACTAATGGATTTGAGGTGTGAAGAAAGAGAAAGAGAGGGTGGAGGTCTTGTTGGGGGATATACGCAGAGTGGAGGTGAGGGCAAGAGAAGTCTAGGTGGAGAGACACTAGCCTCTCAAATGCTAGTGAGGAGAATTTTGAGCCTTTGAATTTCGTTATCCTAATTTTTTTTACTGTAAACACAAAAGCTCTATTTCCTATAATTCTGGCTGAATTATACTCAATGCCTTTTCACATAAATAATACTAAACTATAGTTGAGTTCCATTAGATTTGGTATTAGAGCTGGTTTTGAGTGGGGTATGGTTGGAATTAGAATGGAAGGATGAGTAAAGATGTTGGAGAAGCTTGAATAAGTGAATGTGGACATGGCGATGATGAGGGATTTTATGATGGAGTTATGCGACAAGATAGATAGGCTGCAGACGAGTAACAAAAATGGTGATAAAGGTAAGAAGGTAATTCTTTGATATTTGGCGAGTCTAGTGGGGGTGAAAATGGGATGAATGATACAACAAGGATAGGGGTGGCTTGGAGGAGAAGGAAGTGAGCCATTATAGGAAGCTGGAGCTTCTTGTTTCTTTGGCTGATGCCATGAGACATTGAAAAATGATTTTGGTGCATTATTTCTGAACTGATTGATGAGATATATATACAATGATACAGGCTAACAAAAACAGAAGTAAATCATCCTAGGAATCAAGAATAATAACCAGAAAATAAAATCCCTATAATTAAGGGACTTAAATCAAAGCAATATGACTTATTTACAGAAAGAACCTTTTTTAATAAAACAGAATATTCTTCAACACTTCCCCTCAAGGTGAATAATAGATGCCTTCCATTCCTAGTTTGAATACAAGATCATGGAAATTTGAACTATTTAACTTTTTTGTTAAGACATTAGCTAGCTACTTTTCTGAGAGAACACAGGATCAGACCTTTTTCCAATTTTTCTTTAATAAAATATCTATCAATTTCAATGTGTTTTGTCCTATCATGTTGTATAGGATTATGGGCAATGTTGATAGCTAATTTATCGTCACAATAGAGCTTCATAGGTCCTTCTCATTTATTCCTTAAATTATTTAAAATAACTTTCAACCATAGGAGTTTGCATCATCCTTAAGCAATGGCTCTAAATTTTGATTCTGCAGATGATCTTGCCACCACATTTTGTTTTTTATTCCTCCATGTCACCAGATTTCCTCCAAGAAAAGTGTAATATCCAATGGTTGACTTTCTATCCATTAGGGATCTTGTATAGTCAGCATCAGTGTAGGCTTCCAGGGTAAGAGTATTATTTTTGTTGAATAAATTCCCTTTCTAGGATTTCCTTTCAAGTAGAGCAATACTCTGTAGGTTGCCTAGAGGTGAGATTCTATTGGATCATCCATAAATTGACTAATACACTTATTGAGTAAGCTATGTCTGGTCGAGTATGAGCAAGATAGATGTGTTTGCCCATTAGTCTTTGATACATTTTTTTGTCAACAACTAGTTCCTCCTTTGCTTCTCCTTACTTGTGGATTGGATCCATTGGGGTAGAATTTGGTTTGCACCCAATCTTCCTTACTTCTGTTAATAGATCAATCATATATTTTTGCTGAGATATGAAGATTGCTTGTGAGGAATATGCCACCTCAATACCAAGGAAGTATTTCAATCTTCCTAACTCCTTTATCTCAAATTCTTCTATAAGTCTTTGCTTTAATTTGAGCTTTTCTTTCTCAATAGGGACAAAGGTAGATTTAGATTCAATTTTAGATTCAATTTTAGATTTAGACGATTATGAATATGCCTCAGGTTCAGGGGTTTTAGCTAGAGAAAGATCAAGAGTTTGAAGGGGTTCTAAGGTCTCTTGAGACTCTCAAGGACTATCTTCTAGCATTGAACTCTTCCCATGAAGAGAGGACATAGGGGAAAAAGTTTATTCTCAGCAAAAGTGACATTTGCAAAAATATAAAATTTCTTTGAGGAGGGATGATAGCACTTGTACCCATTTTGAATAGATGAGTAACCAAGGAAAATGCACTTGATGGCTTAAGGGTCCAACTTATTTCTTAGGTGGTCATGGATATGAACGAATGCAATGCATCTAAAGATTTAAGGAATAAGGCCATTAGATGTCCTGAAATGAGGGTAGAAGGTGCTAAGGAGTCCTACGGGGCTCTTGTTACTTAAAATAGGTGAGGGAAGCCTGTTTATCATTTATGAGGTAGCAAGTATGGCTTCTCCCCAATAGCTCTTAGAAACATTTTCTTGAAAAAGTAAGGCTTAGGTTGTATTTAATAAATGACATTTTTCCTTTCGGCCACCCCATTTTGTTGAAAGGTATTTACATAGGATGATTCATGCATAATGCCTTGAGACTAAAAGTAGGATGACAAAGAGTGATTGAAGTAGTCTGTAGCATTGTCAGTTTTAAACCTTTTTATTTTGACCCCAAATTGGTTTTGTATCATGGAAGTGAAGTTTCGTATGAAAGTGCTAACTTTGAATTTCTGTTTGAGTAGAAACAATCAAGTGACCTGAGTGCAATCATCAATTAAAGATAAAAACTAGCAAGCCCTTAAAATATTGGGTGTACTAGAAGGCTCCCAGATGTTGCTTTAAATCAAATGAAAAGGATGAGAGTTTCTTTTCTTGCTAATGGGAAAAGATACATGAGTTTGTTTAGCAAGTTCACATGTTTCATAATGAAACTCAAACATATCTAATCCTTGAAACAAATTAGAAAACATAACTTTTAAAATTTTAAAGGAAAGATGTCCTAGCCGTAAGTGATGCATCCAAATAGCATCTTTATTTGAAGAACTAATAAAGAATGGTTGCTCTTATTCCTATTTTCCTGGGATAATTCAAGATGATAAAGACCATTCCATTCCTTAGCAAGTTCAATCCTCTTCCCTGAGGTCTTGAAAAACACAATAAGATGGGAAGAAGATAGCGGTGCATTTAACGTCATATGTTAGTTTCTGAATAGAAATTAGGTTAGCAAACAATTTAATATATGCAGGACATTTTTAAGAACAAATGTGGGTGAAATATATATATATATATATATCACTAGTTCTTGCAATAGTAGCTAAGGTTCCATTGGCAACAATAATTTTTTTGTTACTTGCACATGGATTATAGGTATGTAAAAATTGAAATGTGGGTGTTATATGGTCAGTTGCAACAGTAGTCCTCTTTATCCCAAGTAGCAAATTTAGGGTCATTTTTAGCTAGGCCAATACCAAAAAGATGGCTTAGTCTCCCTTTAATTTTGAGATAAGTGTGGACAAATTGACCATTTTAGATAGTTTCTTCCATTGAGCCTATAAAAAAGCTCTTATGTTGTATAATTCTCTAATTTTTTTTACCAGAATTGGAGTCATCAGCTGCGGTAAGGTAGCTCGAGATGGTGGATTCAAAGGTGGACATAGCTACATGTTGCAGTAAGTAAGGTTATAGAGGCTATTGGATTGAAGCATTGGGAAGAGATAGCAGCAATGAAGGCTGCGAATAAGAATAGCAGTAATGAAGGCTATGAATAAGAAGGAAGTGAAACAACATTGATGAAGGTTGCGAAGGAAGGGAATAGTGGAGAAGAAAGAGACTGAGAAAATAATTCCTAGAACTTTATCTTCGTACTAGTAGGACAAGAAAGGAAAGGTGCTCTGTTTTCGGACATGTAAAACGGAGACAAATAGAGGGTAGTGATGGATAATATGGTTAGGTAATGGATAATGAGAAATGACTGAGATGGCTGCAGAAGATAGAGAAAGAGGATGCTCTGTTTTGGACTTGTAAAACAGAGGAAGATATAGATTGTAGTGATGGGTAACATGCAATGAGGAATGACTCAAAAGAAAGTGGAAAATAGATTGACTAATTACCAGGAAGTGTGTTAGGCTCAAATGAAGGAGCAATGGTAGTAAAAACTCATAAGACTCATAACGACCAGAACTTATACAAAGGAAAGGGGAGGTCGAAAAAATTCTTCAGGCTTTGATACCATGCCATTAAACATTGAAAAAGGATTTCAGTGTATTATTTCTGAACTAATTGATGAGATACATATACAATGATAGCAGGCCAATGAAAACAGAAGTAAATCATAGGAATAATAACTAAAAAATAAAATCCCTATAATTCAGGGATTTAAATCAAAGCAATCTAACTTATTTACTGAAAGAACCTTTTTTAATGAAATAGAATATTCGATTGGTGAGGATCCTATAGGATGGTTATTCAAAGTGGAGTGGTATTTTACATTCAATAAGATGGGACAGGATGAGAAGATGGAAGCAGTAGTAGTGAGATTAAGAAGGAAGGCTTCAAATGGTTTCAATGGAGAGAAACTAGGGCTCTTATAGCTTCTTAGGGTATGTTTAAGGAGTTGGTAGAAGGTTTCATTGTAAATAGATGGGTGATAATTATGTAGTGTTAATGTCACTAAGACAAGATGGAGAGTTGTTGAATATATAGAGAAATTTAAGTTGTTGTTAGTGTCACTTGGTAAGGTCTCGGATGAAGTATTGATTGGGGCTTTTAAGAATGGGTTGAAAGAGAAGATGAGGGCTGAAGGGAGGTTGATACAACCCCAATCCATAAACGCAGCTAATGAAATTGGCATAGCAAATTGAAGAGAGGAATATGGTGCTAGAAAAGGTCAAGGAGGCAAAGATAACTAGGAGCATGAAGACGATGATTAATTTTAAGTTGGGAGGATTTAAACCTACATATAAGAGGTTTTCCACCCCAGTTAAAGTTAACAGGGTAGAAATTCCTATTAGTGGGGGAAAATTCCTGATTCAAAAGGGGGAACATATTAAAAAGTAATAATGCCTTTGTCTAGAGCTTTTTTGGTAAAGGACATGTCACTTTAAGGAGGCTTGGTTTAGGCTTCAAGTGTGAAGAAAAGGTCGAGCCTAATTACAAGTGTAAGAACAAGCAAGTTTTGCTGATGGTACTGACAGAGGAGGGAGAAGATGAAGTGAAGGGAGATGGCTGTGCTAGAGAAACAAGGAGTTGAAAAAGTGTGGGGGGAAGAAATGGAAGAGGCTGAAATGTGTATGGAATTATCAATGCATTCCAAAATGGGGTTAGGGGATAGCAAAACCTTAAAGATGGTAAGGAAATTACAAGGAGAAGAGGTGGCAGTGTTGATTGACAGTGGTGTTACTCACAACTCTGTGGCTAACTAGTTAGTGGAGAGGCTGAAGTTACCAACTATACCAACAAAACCCTATAAGATTACCCATTGGAGATGGGTTTCCAAGGTATAATAATAGGGGTGTGTGAAAAGGTAAAATTAGAGTTAAAAGGATTAATTGTGAGATAAACCTTTTATCTTTTTGCTTTAGGGGAAAATGGCACGGTGTTAGGAATTTTTTGGCTGGAATCCTTAAGGGAAGTAAGAGTAAATTGGGGGATATGTACCATGAAAATTAAAATGGAAGATAAATGGTACTGTTTAGTAGGAGATCCGTTATTGACAAAAGCTTGGGTGTCTCATAATTCCATTATACACTCATTAAATGGGAGGATTAGGGTTTTCTGGTGGAATACATGGGTATAACAGCATTTGAAGTTGTAGGGACAGTCACAAAAGAAAGAAGGAGAACAGAAATGAACAAATTACAGCAGTTGTTGAAGGAATTTAAAGATGTTTGTGAGCCACCAATAAGCTTACTGCCCCATATGACCAGGACCATCCTATTATGTTGAAACTTAGAGAGCAACCCCAAATATACGACCTTATAAGTATGCTCATTAACAAAAACAGATATTGAGAAGATGGTGAAGGAGATGTCAAGGGCTGGCATCATAAGACCAAGTGTGTACCCATTTTCTAATCCAGTCTTGTTAATAGAGAAAAAAAGATAGGAGTTGGCAGCTTTGTGTTGACTATAGGGCTATAAATAAGGCTACAATACCTAATAAGTTTCTTATTCCAACAAATTGATGAATTTCTAGACAAGTTAGGAGGGCCATTATTTTCTAAAAGCTAGACTTAAATGCTAGGTATCATCAAATCAGGATTAAACCAAGAGATAAGGAGAAAACAACCTTTTATAACACATGAGAGGCATAATGAGTTTTTAGACATGCCTTTTGGCTTGATCAATGCCTCCTCTACTTGATGAATGACATTTCTAAAGCCTATTTAAGGTAATTCGTTCTAGTATTTTTTGATAATATTTTAGTCTATAGCTCTAATTTCAAGTCACACAAGAAGCACTTAAGAGTGGCCTTAAGCATTCCAAGGCAACATTAGGTTTTATCCACCAGAAAAAGTGTGTTTTTGGCCAAGATAAGTTGGAGTATTTAGGCTATATAATCTCAGTAGAAAGGGTGTAAGTAGACCCTACTAAAGTGGAAGCCATGGTAATTGGCCCATCTCTAAAGATTTAAAGGCTAAAGGAATTTTTAGCCCTAATGGGGTATTATAGAAAATTTATCAAGAACTATGGCCACATCGTTGCTCCTGTGATAGAGTTGCTTAAGAAGGATTCTTTTAATTAGAACCATTAATCCCAAAAAGTTTTTAGTCTCTCAAGGAAGCTCTGACTATAGTACCAGTCCCAGCCATGCCAAATTTTGAATTACCCTTTGAAGTAGAAATTGATGCCTCTGGTTATGCAGTAGCGGCTGTTCCTAATGCAACAATGCAGAACCTTAGCTTATTTAGGCTAGAAGCTTTCAAAAGAAATCATAAGAGCTTGGTTTACAAAAGAGAATTAATAGCCATAGTGTTGGCAATAAAAAAATGAGAACATTATTTGATAGGGCACAAATTTATTATAAGGACAGACTAGAAAGCCTTAAGGTTTTTATTGGAGCAGAGAATTATAGACCTAGACTAGCAAAAATGGATTTAAAAGTTTATGGGGTATCAATTTGAAATCAAATATAAACCAGGGAATGAGAATAGTGTAACTGATGCTTTGTCTAGAAAAGAGGGGAAGGTGGAATTTTTGGCAATTTTTTATGGCAATGCAAAGGAGTGGAAGAATTAGACCAAGAGGCAAAGAATGACCCTAAATTGGTAATTATGATACAAAATTTAATTGCTGAACAGGATGTTCCACCTAGGTACAGCCTTAGAAAAGGGTGTTTGACTTATCAGGATTGATTGTTACTCCTAAGATCTTCTACCAAAGGTGGCAGCTCTAATAAAAGAATTTCATGACTCTTCCTTAAGAGGGCATTTGAGCTATTTGAGAACTTACAACAGGATAGCTCAAATTTTGTTTTAAGAAGGAATGAAGAGAGATGTACAGGAATATGTAGTTGGATGTGAGGTGTGTTAAAGATATAAGTATAAGGTCTCCTGTTTGGTTGCTTCAACTACTTCCCCATCCCTTAACAAGTATAGGAGGATGTAGGTACGGATTTTATTACTAGGCTACCAAAATCCACAAATTTGATATTATTATAGTTGTCATGGACTTACAAAATATAGTCATTTTGTAGCCTTATCTCATCCATTTTCTATAAAAGAAGTAGCTGAAATCTTAAGTACTAACATTACGAGTTTCCAAAATCTATTGTCTCTTATAGGGGTTGAATCTTTGTTAGCCACTCTTGGAGGGAATTGTTCAAGATGGCAAGGACTACTTTAAATTATGGTTCAGGGTACCACTCTAAATTAGATGGGCAAACTGAAGTAGTACATAAGAGCTTGGAGACTTATTTGAGGTGTTTCATAAGGGATAGACATAAACAGTGGGCATAAATGGTTAGCATGGGCTGAATATTGGTTTAATAAGAGTTACAATTGTTCCACTAGAATGACTCCATTCAAGGCTTTACATGGAAGAGACCCTCCTTCCATTTTTACATGGGAGGGTGATTTATCTGCTGTGGAGCAGGTGAGCATTAATTTTGAGGGGGAGAAATTCAAGTTTTCCGGAGTTAAAATAGCAACTTGAGAAATCTCAAGATTATATGAGCATTAGGCTGATCAAAAGAGGCAACATATTCAATTTACAGTAGGGATATGATGTATTTGGCGCTAAGGCCCTGCAAATAAAAGTTTCTTGCCAATAAACAAAATGAGAAACTTGCCCCTTGATAGCATGGCTCTTATAAAGTGATGGAGAAGTATGGTGCAGTAGCTTATAAGCTAGAATTACCCAACACAGTGAAGATACACCCTGTATTTCATGTTTCTTAACTTAAAAAATCACTAAATCCTATGGTCTAGCCATAAGAAATTCCAGCAGCACTCACTGAAAATATAGAACTTAAGGGGGAACCAGAATTGATCAAGAAAACTAGGAAGTTAACTAATGGACGGGTGGAAATCTTAGTCCAATGGAAAGGCTTGTCTAAATTTGAAAGCACCAGAGAAGATTATGGAGTTATACAAACTTAATTTTCCTCAATTCCACCCTGAGGACAAGGTGAAATTGATTGGGGGAGGTAACAAAGGATTTGGTAACTACTGAACTCGAACTAAAGATGTACTTGAGAAAGAAAAAAAGGGAGAAAGAGCTAAAAGGTGTTGGTGAGCTCATACTAAAGGATGTGTGAGAGAAAGATAAAGAGGGACAAGGGATTGGATAAAGGCCCAGCCCAATAGGTGAGGTTTAGGTGGTAGTTGAGAGGCAGAATAAGACAAAATAGCATAGCTAATGAATTTGAGGTGTGTAGAGAGAGAGTGGAGGTTGTTGTTAAGGGATATACACAGCATGGATGAGGATGTAAGGGGAAGAGAAGTCTAGGTGGAGAGACAGTAGCCTCTTGAATGTTAATGAGGAGAATTTTGAGCCTTTGCATTTGTTTATCCTATTATTTCCTTTACTGTAAACACCAAAGCTCTATGTCCTGTAATTTTAGCTGAATTAAAGGGAACACTTAACTCTTTTTCACATAAATAATACCGAATTATAGTTGAGTTCCATCATTAACCTTCCTATCCCAATAATTAGTCATGATTCTATAACCAGGAAGTGTATTCCTCCTATAAGATAGACAATTGCCAAGCCCTGAGAACTCTAATTTGCTCTAGGTTAATTAAATCTATTAGTTTTTAAAGTCTAGTTAGAGTTTGCTACAACCTCTTAATGTCAACCACAATCCATTATCCAATAAATTTTTATCACTCTCTAAGTGAACTCAAGATGGCTATTGGGAAATTGGGGGGTCATGAGGTAACTTAGACTCCTTAAAGGGCACTTAAAGTTTGATAAAAGCATCAATCGTGCTACTTAATCTTCCAAAGACTTAAACTTACCTAAAGGACACTTAAAGAGGAGTGTAAAATCCTAGAGGATATCATACCATGGATAGTTTGGCTAATCGGAAGTTAAAATTTATGAGAAAATTGGAAAATCACAATAGGTTTAATTAAGAATAAAACTTTAATACAAGGAATTATTAACCCTAGGATACAAATAATTACAAGCAATATTTGTGGTTTTACCCCCACAATAATTTCCCAAAATAATCTAACTCATTTTGAAGACATCTAAAGAATCTCATTACTTCTATTTATTCTATCTAAGAATTTATGAGTGCAAGATACGGGTGTTTTAGGGGACAAAACAAGGCAAAAACTTGTGAAACAATGAAATCCCAAGAACCTGAGCAGAACACAGCCCATGCTTATTGGCATAGCCTTTGTCGGGATAGTATGATAGCCTTTGGCTAGGGGTAGTGTTGAGCAGCACTCCCTTAGCGTGCTGTGCCTAGAATTTTAGCTTCATTGTCTTGTTTCTGCCTAAACTTTGGGAGATGGTTTGGGTGCTCCATACTACTCCTAATTCCCACCAAATTTGACATGCTAGGACATTTATATAGGGTTTAACATCAAGCCAAAACCCATAGGCAAAACTCAACCATTTAAACCCTTTAATGCACACGTTTTTGCCTAGTTTTAGGTTTAAATGCCAAAATGACACTTTAAGTGCACCATTTGGCACTCTAACCTTTCTTGAACCATCAATCCTTCTCAAGCAAATTTCAATACATTATAACACCTCTGAAAAGACACAACCAAGATCTAAACCCTTACATATCAAAATAGGACCTGGGGACTTCTCTCAAGTTAACTATAACAAATCACCTCTTCCTCTATCACCATAAAAATCTCAACACCACTAACACCAAGCCATAATGGAAAGCCTGTCCAACTTCTTAATCACATCAAACTCTCAACAATCCTTTTTGGGAAACTAAACCAATACAAAGTTAGAATTCTACCCTTATCTTTCAAGAGGGTTATACTGACGTAAAGGCGTTAGATTTTAATCTACTAAGGTACCTAATCCATAAGGAAACATCCTAAGAACTTTCCTTGAACATAGGGCAAGCTACTCATATGACCTCAAAAGTAACCAATTGGAATGTTCCTTAACCTAACTCAACCAGTTATAATAACCTTCTAATTTCCATCAACAATTTTAATCCACGAGGGTTAAGTTCCCTAATCTAATACAATACATAACCTAACTTGGCATCCACATTCATCTTATGTCAATACCATAGATAGAAGTTATTCAACAACAACTCATTCTTTTATAGCTTTTCAAATACACAGGGAATTAATATATTACCATAGCACATTATAACATAGAATTAGATAGAGGAGGGATTAATTTTACCTTACTTCTCTTCCTTTCTTCCCTTTTCTCTTTAATAGACTATTAACTGAAAAATATAGCTCACAACTAGGGTGAGATAAAAAAATTTAGTAACCAAAGTAAAATTCTAATTATATAATATAGAATAATTAAATATGACGCTTTGTAGAAAATAATCATAAAAGAACAATGCATGTATAATTCAAATGAGTAAGTTTAACTACCATTTCATCACTTTCTCATATTGAAAATCTATTAGCAACTTAATTATTGGCCAATAACTCAACGAGGAGCACAATCACAGCTACCACTCCAAAAAAAGCATAATCATGGCTCTTCGCATAATGTGGCAACATATGCATCTCTAGGAGCACAATTATGGTTTGGTGTGTGATCATGGCACTATGGCATAAGTATGACCACATTCAAAACTCTATTTGCCCAGATACGATCATAGTCTACAATTTCCTTGAACATGATCATAGCTCTATGCAAGATCACAACACTATATCACTAAGCACTATAAAGGGCTCCAGATACTAGGACACGATTATGGATCCATGGTAATCAACAATTAAGTGCAGTCAAATTCATTCATCCCATCACATAAATACATAAACAAGCAATTAATATCATATTACTATATATATGAGTGGAATTAAACTTGATTATCTCTCTAAGACGCATTTCGCCTACTAGATAGTTATCAACACACTTCAAGTAGACAATCTAAGCCTATAACATTTACATATCCCAACCAAAATTAATAATAGCAAATCCTCATCTTTAATGATTAATGCTTACAAAGTCCAGTAATTTACCTTATTAACCTTCCTAAGGCCATAATTCTTCAACTTTTAGCATCAAACACCAAATTTGTGAGTGGGTCTTCACAGTTTTGCACATACACAAAACCATATACCAAAATCATGCTTCAAGGAGGGATTTGAGGGAAAAACAACAATAAATGAAGGGAAAAATTTATACCATACCTTGGTTTCACTTCTTCATTATTTGCTAAAAAACACACCAAAATCTCCAAACCTCAACCCTACTGTTCTGCAAACTATCATTGAATCACAAACTCTTCAAATAAAATAAAGAGAAGGAGGAGTAAGTCAAGTTTCCTTAAAGTTACTTATGCTAAATCTTCTAGAATCTTCTTCTTAGTGGCTTTGAAGTGCCGCACCCAAGTCTCCTCCCTCATCTCCATGTTTTCTTCTCCTGGCTGTGTTGTGTGTGCATGAGAATGAAAGAGAAGGGGAGTAGGTCAGCTTTAAGTGAGTAGTTGCTGGATGCTGGGTGATAGGGTGTTTAAAACTGATCCAAATCAATTGAACCGAACCAACCCAAACTGATAAAAACCGACTAAATTGATTTAAAAAGAGTTAAATCGATTTTGGACATTATAAAACAATCGATTGGTTCGTTTTTCGGTCTATTAAGTTTGGTTCGGTTAAAACCGAAGCAATTTTTTTTTTTTACTTCTATTAATTATGTCCAAATCATGCATAAACCTTTTATCAACAAAAAAAATAGTAATATTTTTTTTTTCTACTTTACGTATATTTAAATGAGCTTATCAAATAAGCTATCTTGAAAATGTTAGTATTTTATTATCTTTACATATGATATTCAATTACAATTGTAAAATAATTAAACATAATTATAAGGGATATTTTTTTTTAGAAAAAATGATATATAATAATTAATTATTTCTACACTATTATTAGTTAGAATGTTAAGAGATGCATAAAGTCAAATTTTTATATTACACAATCTAAAAAAAAATCAAATCACTTTTACACAGAAAAAAAAGAACCAAATTGAACCAAAATGATTAGAAATTAAAACTGACAAGGGTCAAGAAAATACTAAATCGATAATCTGAACCTATGAACACCTTTACTAGGTGATGCATCATGGGTTCTTGTTGGATACATACTTTATAAATTGGGTTTTTAGTTTGCTTTAAAGAAAGAGGGTTTCTTGCTAAATTTATTTTTTAACTTAAAATGGTAAATGGACTCTAATAAATTTTTATTAGGTAATTTTCCTAAATTCTTAATTAATTAATGAAAATCCTAATTTTATTTATTTTTTCATAACTCCTTAAATAGTTCTCTTTTTTTAAAATTATTAATTAATAACTATAAAATGTTATATAGTTTGTGCTAAAGGTTCAGATAATATCTTAAGTTCTTTGTAAATATTTTTTCAGTAAAAAAAAAAAAAAGAATTTTTTGAAGAGAATAAAGAACAATACAAAAATGGAGGACAAGTAGTCCTCTCAAAACCAAAGGAAAAAGCTAAAAATGTTTAGCTTAGAAGAGTTTTCTTGTCCCTTTGTAAATCCATAAGGGATGCCCCCCTAAAGAACCATTAGCTGAAACCTTTGTTAAAGGTTGAGAAACAAGTCAAGTGGCTGGATATAATTTATGATGATAAAATCATCGACATGCTAAAGTATTTCATAGTTCATACTTTTAGAATTACCATCTCTTACATGTGCATCAGTTGATGTAAATATTAAGATTATAAAAATTTGCACTGTTGTTAGGTTCTATTATCTTTTAAAATACTCTTCAATAAGGCAGACAATTTAGCAGCTGAGACAACTTTATTATTTCTTGATGTATTTCAGCATTTATCCATGAATTTGATTAATAAATCAGCCAAAGGCTTCACAAACTTATTTCAGTTTATTATTTGTCAGTTCTGCTTTCTGTATCAGTTACAAGTTTGAGATGCTGATTACATGTCCAATTGTAATTAATTTGTGTGTTTGGGTAAACTCTAGATTCCAAAGATGAAGTCATATGTTAGCGATACTGAGGACTTAACAAGATCCATCTTATCAAGACAATTGGGATGACATGATAATTAACGTGAGTGTGATTGACTTCTAAAAGCATCCTGTTTTTCTCTTCTGTTAATGTTTTAATCTGGTAGGAAGAAAATGCATTTTATAAAACTTTCTGTTCAGTACATAAGATGTTTTATTCAAGTAAATGAGATTCTTTAAATTGTTTTGCAATTCAGATTATGTTCCATTAGGTTGATGTAAGCAACACTGCTGAAATGGTCAAATATGTTTCTGAATTGACGTAATTGCTAACATTGGCACATTGATAGATAAGCATATTTATTCTGGTTATAAAACGATGATTAGATAAAAATTCAAGTTTTTGATATTATGCAGGAGGTGATATTTAAATCTCCTCTGAAAGCCAGAGATATTTATCATATTCATATCTTTGTTTTTGGGTTACAGTTTCTTGCTGAATCTTTGGATGTGATTCGAGATGCAGATTGGATAATGTCTCTTGGGACAGGTTTTTACCACAACATTATGAGCTTTATGCACCTGATGATGAACATGCTGCACTTCTTCATCGGTATCAGTGCTTTAACCTAAAGTGTGCTAGTTAGATCTAATAAAAGCGTAGCATACTAGATATTGCTTTCTATCTTGTTTCAGAAGTTGATTACGGGGAAAGTTGAGTTATCTATTGTTGGAGATTGGTCAAATATTTGCTTTATTATGTTTTATTATGCTTATATTGTTTTATTATTTCTTTGTTATTTTTCTTTTGTCCAACTCGGTATATCCTTGATTCTGCGGGATTAGTTTTATGAGTTTTATTCTATTTCTGTTATTAGCGAGATTGACTCCAGATTCGGTAGCGACCTTTTGCTATCACTCTGCTTATTAATCTTGGCTCCCTCCATTGAAAAAAATATAATCTTTTGGGTACCGAATTTGCACATCTATAAAAAAAATGATATGGAAAGTTATTATAGTTGTAATACCAAGTTTAAGGTTTGCTATGGCATTAGGAAATGTCAGTTCAGGATTCATCATGGTTAGTTTGTTTAGCATCTGTACTTTTTTATGTGATAGAGTTGGTTACTTGTGTTTTGTATTCTTAATTCTTAATAATCTAATACTGTATTTCATAGAAAAAGAAATCTAGAGTTGGCTGTAATGTCAGGGGAGATATGGCATCAGTTCAATACAGTTTCTATTCTTTTTATTTCCCTTTCCTTTTGTTTAATGGTCTGTACTTTCTTCTCTAAGAGACTCTAAGTTCATGCTCTTGAAAACCTTCGGATAATGCCACAGGAGGGCTAAATTTGCTTTAGGAACTGTGTCTACCTCCTTTTTTTTCCTTTTTCAAGCCGATGATTTTGATAATGTGAAGTACATTTTAGATAAGACTTGCTATAATATGCCTCCGTCACACAGTTGTCATAAATTTCATTACATAAGGTGCAAAGTTGCATTTCTTGCTTGCTCTTGCTAGTTTTTGCCTACTGAAGTGGGGTGAAGTAAATTTGCAATTTGAGAGAAGGACTTTTACTTGAAACCATCATTCTGTAAAATTGCTGCTCATAGTATTCTTTTCCTTTTGTGTATGTTGTTGCGTGTGTTTTGTTGACCATAATATATCAATACTTGGTTAATAATACTCTTCTTATTTAAAAATATATTTGCCTATCCATTTGACCCTTTCCTGGAATTCTGCAAAAGTAAGGTGATGGATGGTTATTGTCTTAGAAATAAGTTTATTGAGAATGTAAAAATCAAATTAGTCAATAAAATTAAACAGTGCATATTTAGACTGAAGTAAGGACATAGTAAAGGAGATTGAAAGAGATTAAAGACACCAAAGGAAAGGACCATTTGCCTTTCATAAAGTTTATACGGTTTTCTTAATCTAAATCTGAATCTAAACCTAAGGTCTTATCTACCATATTATTTGCTTCCAGCTTTATTGGCTCAACCATGGATCCTTTAACTTTGCTTGCCTCTTTGACTGCTGTCAGCAAAACTATGTGCTACTTTGTTAGACTGGAAAGGGGTGAAAAAATGATATTGGTCTTGAATACAGGTGCTTGGGGATGCTGCTTCAAAAGGTTAATGACAGAGCTTATGTCTACGATAAAATAGATTGGATGTATAAGCAAGCAAACATTGCAATTCCAACAAATAGGCTTGGATTGGCAAAAGCAATGGGATTGGTACTTAATAGCTTTATCTTGTTAGATGCTTTTACCATTACCTGTTGCTTTTTATCTTATTTAGTTTCTGCTGGTTTAAGGTTGCTGCATCCCACTTGGATACAGTGTTGGAGAAGCTTAAGGAAATTCTGGACAATGTTGGACAAAGCATATTTCAGAGGTTGATGCCAGGCTTGTAGGATTGAGTTTATAAACTCTTTTTTTTTTTTTTAGGGGGGGGGGGGGGGGGGCTTACTGGCACATATCATAATTTTATGCTTATTTTGTTATCTTGTTCTGAATTTAGTTTTTGTGGGAGCATACCTAATCCTCCTCATCTTATCTTTCTTCTCTATTAATACAAGTTCTTCTTTTACCAAAAAAATAATTTTACACTATTAGAATATTAGTATATGAATTTATTGATAGACTATAAAAGACATCTTTCTTTCTGTCTCCCTCGTTTTGGTGTACTTCATCTTCCTTTCTTGTTACAAAACTTTTCTTTGAGATGTTGTTCAAAGCATTAAAAGTAAAACTCTAAAGATCTTACTGTCATACTGGTATTAGATTAATTAAGGGGACATTTTATTCTTGATATTTGACATGTAGTCCCCCTATTCCCTTTTGTTTCCATGACATGTCTCATTTTCCTTTCTTCAATATCCACTATTAAATACATCTCACATTGAAAGTTGATAAATTAACGAAATTTTTGAAAATTCAATTTTGATAACTTATAAACTTAAATAGAAGGATCTTCATAAGATTCAAGTTAAAATAAATCTCCTTAGATAGCACGTCAAATGAGGCATGTTTAATAGGATGGAGTGTTAAGAGATATTAGAATCTGGGTAAGTCTAGTGAGTTAAGAAAAGAGTTACCATGTTAAGAGATATTAAGGATTTAGGAATGTTTTATAGGTTAAGTAAATAGCTACTTGTAGTGCACTCAAAGTAAGGTTTTTGTGTCATTGTGCGGTTATAGTATTAGTTTAAAGAGAGGTTGCAAGGTCAGTGTTATATACACTTAGTTGAGTCTTTCAGTTTAATATATTTTGTTTGGTGTCCCTTCCTGTTCATCCTCACTTTTGCTTTCACATTTTCTCAACACAGAGAATACAAACTATAAGATGGAACTGTCTTGTAAATAATGAGATGTATGAATTGCATTTGTTTTAATTTCTTAGGTGAATAATTAAGTACTTAATTTGCATCAGAACATTACGACATGTCATTGACATGCTCTCGTCACTTTTCTTACCCTTTTTCTTTTTTAAGATTCAATTATTTCTTTTTAGCATTTGTCAGAACTGTTTGTAACTTTCATCTGTTGCAGGATACTGTCATTCTTCTCTGATAGTTTTAGAACAGAAGAGTCTGACAACATTCATGCTGCTTTGGCTCTAATGTATGGATATGCTGCAAAGTATGCCCCATCAACAGTTATAGAAGCCAGAATAAATGCCCTTGTTGTAGGTCATCTTGTCCTCACTGCATATTACTTAGTGTTCATATGAGGGTTTGTCTTTTGTTATTTTGCTGTGTGACACTACCAAAAGGTTCTCCTTTTCCTTATTTCCTCATTTAAATTTCTGGTGAATTTGTACATGACAACAGCAATAAATTGGTAATCAATCCGAGCCATATTTTAGAACAGTTGCAGCGTTGCTTTCAACTTCTAAATAATGCAAGCAATTTATGTTTTGACTCATACTTATACCCTAAAAGTTATTGATCCATTTCCATCATTGCATTCACTGGTTGGATGATCATGTTTCAACGAAAAAAAGGGATTTCTCACTTCCTCAAATTATTTTTATTTTTATTTTTTTATGGAATCCATTAATGTTTACAGTTGGGTAAAGTTGATTTGTACTACATGACTTGTTCTGTGGGCCTCTTTATCCTAATTACTTATACCCCTTGCAGGGTACCAACATGCTTTCACGGCTTCTTCATGTGCGTCACCCCAGAGCAAAGAAAGCTGTCATTACAGCAATTGATTTACTAGGTCTGTAATTATCTCTTCAAAACACATTATTACTTATTACTGTTGTTATTCTTTTTTTCTTTTTTCTGTTCTTATTGTTATATGTTAAAGATATTAATATGAGTAAATCACCCTTTAATAGCCTATGGTTTGGCTTGTTTGCACTTAAGTACCCTGTGGTTTGAAATTTTGCATTTTGGTGTCATGTGGTTTAAATTGCTAGCACATTAATACCTTGTGGTCTCATTTTATTGTCTTTTGGACGAAATCCATTAAAATTGCCCTAAATCCCTACTTTCCTTACAAAATCCCTACGCATAGGTATACAACACAATATCTCCCAAATCTTGCCCCTAAATAATATATCTAGTCGTGTTTAATTTTGCTTTTAAAATTCCTGATTTCCATATGAAATCCTTAATTTCCTATATATTGAAAAATGAAATTCCTCCTTTGGCCAATTGAAATCCCAAATTTGACATATGCAACATGTTATCTTCTCCAAATTTTGCCCTTAAACAGAGTCTCTAATTTTTCCCTAAATTCCTAATTTCCTATCTAGTGAAAACCGAAATTCCTTGCTTGGTCTTAAAACTAAAATTTTAAAAGATGTATAAAGTAAACCCAAATTGCACACATGCAATATAATATCTTTTCCAAATTTTTCCCTTAAACAAATCCCTAATTTCATATGCAATGAAGATTGAAACCTCTCCCTTAGCCAATCAAATTAACTAATTTCTTAGGAAAATTGGGAAATTGCACAGTAGGGTAGTAAAGTTTTAATAGAAAATAGCTTTAGGTACCAAAATGCAAACTTTCAAAGCATAGGCTGCTCAAGTGCAAAAAAACCAATCATGAACCTTCACTTAATAGCTTAAGATTTTGAGTTGAAATATTCTTTGACATTATGAAAACTTATTTTTTATATTTATTTTGCTACATTGTTGAAAATTTTCAATGAATTTTTAAGAAAACTCTTCATTGAGAATGAACATTTGTGAAAGATGCCTACAGAAAAAAGAGATTTGAATAAATTGTTAGAAAATGGATTTCTGTGAAAACCTTTCATCGAGAAGGAATAGTAGTGAAATATGTGGTTATTATGTCCAGCAGAAAAAGGAAATCAGAATAATTGTTAGAAAGTGTGCAGTTATATACGTTTATTGAACCACTAAAGACTTTGTCATACCTCTATTAATTAAAAAAAAAAGAAAAATAAAAAGAAAAGTCTTTGTGATACCCTCCACATGGATATCAAATTACTACAATGTACCTATTAATAATGTTAATTTAAGCTTGATCAATAAAGTCCATTCTCATCTAGTTCAGATTGCTGTGTGCTTAATGCCAACTTCTGTCCCACCGAATTTTAATGGTGAATCTCTGGACCATGCCATTTTTCTTCTTTATAGGATGCATTCTGCATGGCAGATCAAAGTCATCACTTGCAAGGCTTGTAACTGTCTATGGTTTCAGATTCTCTGAGCCTTAATTCTTTCTCAGACAAGAATTAAATTAGAGATAGAAGTGGGCAGGCAAATAAGCTAAGGCTAAGATGTCCTCCTATAAACAAGGGTGCTCAATGACCAAACAGATAAAGAGAAGAGAAAATTCAACTAAGCAAAGCTCACCATCTCTCTTTATATCTATAAAAGAAGCCCTTCTAAACAAACCATTAGGTGAGGACCTAACATCTAGAATGACCAAAGAAGTTGTTCCAAAATTGCAGGACAAGTCTAGTATTCTCCAAAATCAACCAAGAGTTCTACATTAGAAATATTTAGCAGTAAATAGCTAGTAGTCTTAGTCAGAAAAACACATAAATACTACAGTCCTATGAACTATTGTATGGTCTGCAAACTATTGTATGAACTATTGTACTACATGAGAGAGTGCTTTGTGGGGTTTGTGAACCTTTGTGTGAATCCTATGAACTATTAAGTACTACAGTCCAAATGAACGGATTTACCTTTGAGGGAGTCTTGGTTTTCTAATGCTTCTGTTATTAATTGTTCACTAAAAAATGAAACATGATTAGACAAGAAGCTTTGCCACTAATAAGTTGGATGGTAAGAGTATTCCATAATGGAGCATGTTGTCAGTCACACTATTGAAAGAAAAATGATAAGCTAGAAAAATTGAAGCGTAATTGAAGGATTCTTTTTCTATGACCAAATACATCTTTTGCTAATGATTGTAAATGAAAGAAAAAAAGTGCTAAGAAAGATTGCAACATGAGCTCCCCTCATTAACAAGTTTTTCTTCTTAATTTATTACTTGTTAGAATAATAATAAAAGGAATGGATAGTTGTTTGTTATATAGTTGAGTTGATGTTGTCAAATAATTGTCTATTAGTAGTTGGGTTAGTTGTTATTGATAGCTATTTAGTTGAGTCAACAAAATGTAACTGATTCTTCTCTCACTCTTTCTTTGCCTAGTATAAGTTTGGGTCAGAGGAGAGATGAAAAGGTTGTTGAATCTTTTGAATGAAATTCTATTAAGAATTAATTTGCCCAGAGTCCATATATGAAGAACACGAGGAGCCACGATCATGAACGTGATCGATGGGAAGAGTTACAGAATATGCTAGGCCAATTGCAAAAAGATATTAGTGACTTAAAAAGTGAAGGTATACAGAGACACTGAAAAAATGATTTTCGGTCTATATTTCTGAATGGAGTAATGAGGTATATATACAGTGATACAAGCCAACAAAAAAGGAAGAAAATCATCCTAAGAATCAGGGATAATAACTAAAAAAAATAAAATCCCTATAATTAAGAGGTTTAAATCAAAATAATCTGACCTATTTACAACATAAAATCTTTTTTAAATAAACAGAATATTCTTTGACACTCCCTCTCAAGTTAAGGACTAAATGTCTTCCATTCCCAGCTTGAATACAAGATCATGGAAATTTGAACCATTTAACCCTTTTGTTAAAACATCAGCTAATTGCTTTTCTAAGGGAACATAGGACATGCACACCAAACCTTCTTCCAATTTTTCTTTAATAAAATGTCCGTCAATTTCAATGTGTTTTGTCCTATCATGTTGTATAGGATTATGGGCAATGTAGATAGCTGATTTGTTGTCACAATAGAGTTTCATAGGTCTTTCCCATTTAATTCTCAAATCATCTAAAATAATTTTCAACCATAGGAGTTTGCATAATCCTTGAGTAATGGCTCTAAATTCTGATTCTGCAGATGATCTTGCCATCACATTTTGTTTTTTACTCCTCCATGTTACCAAATTTCCCCCAAGAAAAGTGCAATATCCAATGGTTGACTTTTTATCCACTAGGGATCCCGCATAGTTAGCATCGGTGTAGACTTCCAGGGTAAGAGTATTGTTTTTCTTGAATAGAATACCCTTCCCAGGATTCCCTTTCAAGTAGTGCAATACTCTGTAGGTTGCCTAGAAGTGAGATTCTCTTGGATTATGCATAAATTGATTGATTACACTTACTGAGTAAGCTATATCTGGTCGAGTATGAGCAAGATAGATGAGTTTTCCCACTAGTCTTTGATACGTTCTTTTGTCAACAGTTGGTTCCTCTTTTGCTTCTCCTAACTTATGGTTTGGATCCATTAGAGTAGAAGGTGGCTTGCACCCAATCTTCCCTGTTTCTATTAAGAGCTCAGTCACATATTTCTGTTGAGATATGAAGATTCCTTATGAGGAGTATGTCACTTCAATACCAAGGAAGTATTTCAATTTCCCTAACTCCTTTATCTCAAATTCTTCTATAAGTCTCTGCTTTAATTTGAGCTTTTCTTTCTTATCATTTCCTGTCACAATGATATCGTCCACATAAACTAGAAGAATAGTTACTCCTCTTGTAGCTGAGTGTTTAATGAAAAGTGTGTGATCTCCTTGGCTTTGTTTATACCCAATATTCTTCATAACTTTTGTAAATCTCCCAGACCATGTTCTAGGAGATTGTTTTAGCCCATAAAGAGCCTTTCTTAACTTGCATATCTTGTTTTCTGACCTCTTCTCAAATCCAGGTGGGATAGAATATAGATTTCTTCATTCAAGTCCCCATGGAGAAATGCATTCTTCACATCATATTGTGAAAGTTGCCAGTTAAAGTGAGCAGTCAAGACTAGAAGAGAAGAATTCAAACTATATTCATTTTTACAATAGGTGCAAATGTCTCTTGATAATAAACTCCATAAGTTTGGGTGTATCCTTTTGCCACCAATCGTGCTTTATACCTCTCAAGAGATCTATCAACCTTGTATTTTAGTGTGAAAATCCATTTGCAGCCAACAATGTTTTTTCCTTTCGGTTTGTCTACAATCTCCCATGTCTTATTCTTTTCTAACGCAACCATTTTCTCACTCATGGCATCCCGCCATGCCCTTTTTGATAATGCCTCAGAAACAGCATTAGGTATAGCAATGATATGTAAACTAATAATAAATTTTGTGTGCTGGTGACAAATGTTTAAGAGAGACATAGTGAGATAAAGGATAAAGGGGACGATTGGTGCACTCTCTTGTACCTTTTCTAACAGCAATAGGAAGTTCTAGGTCTAAATTGTCTCTTGTGTCAGTATTAGTTTGTGTATGTAGAGGTGATTCAATCAATGAGTCAAATCTTACCATGGTCTCATTTCCAAGAGCTGATTTGGAATCTTGGACCTGTTTTAGTTCTGGATTGGTCTTTCTTCTTGAATATGTCAGAGGAAAACTAGAAAACTTATGAGGAGTGGAGGTAGGAGCAGTATCAACAGGGACAGAGGTAGAATCAGATTCAATTGTAGGTTCAGATAATTGTGGGTTTGTATTGGGTTTAAGGGTGCTAGTTGGAAGGAGATCAAGAGTTTGAAGAGGTTCAAAGGCCTCCTGAGACTCCCAAGGACTATCTTCCAACATTGAACTCTCCCCCTGAAGAGAGGACTTGGGAAAAAAAGGTTTATGCTTAGCAAAAGTGACATGTAGAAATATAAAATTTCTTTGAGGGAGGATGATAGCACTTGTACCCTTTTTGAGTAGGTGAGTAATCAAGAAAAATGCACTTGATGGCTCGAGGGTCCAACTTATTTTTTAGGTGGTCATGGATATGAACAAAAGCAGTGCATCTAAAAATTCTAAGAATGAGGTCATTAGATGTCCTAAATTGAGGTTAGAAGTTGCTAAGGAGTTCTATGGGGCTTTTGTTATTTAAGATAGGTGAGGGAAGTCTGTTGATCATGAATGAGGCAGTAAGAACGGCTTCTCCCCAATAACTTTGAGGAACATTTCCTTGAAAAAGTAAGGCTCGTGTTGTGTTTAGTAAATGGTCATTTTTTCTTTCAGCTACTCCATTCTGTTGAGGGGTATTTACACAGGATGATTCATGGATAATGCCTTGAGGCTAAAAATATGATGACAAAGATTGATTGAAGTAGTCTCTAGCATTGTCAGTTTTAAACCTTTTTATTTTGACCCCAAATTGGTTTTGAACCAAGGAATGGAAGTTAGATATGATAGTGCTGACCTCAGATTTTTGTTTAAGCAAAAACAACCAAGTGACTCGAGTACAATCATCAATTAAAGATAAAAAGTAGCGAGCCCCTGAAATATTGGGTACACTAGAAGGCCTCCAGATGTCACTGTGGATTAAATGAAAAGGATGAGAGTTTCTTTTATTACTAATAGGAAAAGATACACGAGTTTGTTTAGTTCACATGTATCACAATGAAACTCAGACATATCTAATCCTTGAAACAAATTGGAGAGCATAATTTTTAAAATTTTGAAGGAAGGATGTCCTAGTCGTAGGTGATGCATCCAAATAGCATCTTTATTGGAAGAACTCAGACAAGACAAAGAAAGGTTGCTCTTATTCCTATTTTCCTGTGATAATTCAAGATGATAAAGACCATTCCATTCTTTAGCAAGTCCAATCCTCCTCCCCGAGGTCTAGTCCTGAAAAACACAATAAGATGGGAAGAAAACAGCAGTGCATTTAAGGTCATGGGTTAATTTTTGAATAGAAATCAGGTTAGCAGACAATTTAGGTATATGCAAGACATTTTTAAGAATAAATGTGAGTGAAATATATATATCTCCAGTCCCTGCAATAGTAGCTAAGGTTCCATTGGCAACAATAATTTTTCTATTACTTGCACATGGATTATAGGTATTGAAAAACTGAGATGTGGATGTCATATGGTCAGTTGCACCAGAATCAATTAACCACACATTGGTATACTGTTTACTTTAGACATTCATGCAAAAAGGAAATGGAGGTTTACCTGAGAGGGCAAGAGAGCAAGTTCCAGAAGGTTTTTCAAGATTTTCCAACAAAGTTCTTAATTTTTCGATTTCTTCATTCCTGAACCCCTGTGTTACAGTGGTTTCCTCAATTTTGGATTATTTAGTCAAGTGTGCTTGTGACCTTTGCTGTCCCCATTCTCAGCTTGGTGGTTTTCCATTAAGCTTCCAACACTTTTCTTTGTATGCCTTGGCTTTTTGCAATATGTACACCAGAGGTTGTCTTTATGCTCCTTTGCTTTGCTCTGTTGTCTATCATTTTTTGTTGCCAAGGCTGTCCCTTCTATAGATTATGGCTTAAGCATCACACTTCTTCGACTTTCTTCTGCACGAACCAGAGAAATAGTTTCTTCTAGAGACGGTGTATCCTTTTTTCCAAGAATTTGAACTCTAACCTGATCAAATTCAGGGTTTAAACCAGCCAAGAACTCATAGACTTAATCTTTATCAATGAAATTTTTTAGGATAGCAGCATCTTCAGAGCATTTCATTTCAAAAACCCGATAATGATCAAGCTCTTGCCATAAATTTTGTAACAGATTGGCATATTCTGTCACAGATTTGCTTCCTTGCTCTGTAGTAGCTGTTTTGACCTTTATTTCATATACTTGTGCAGCATCATGTGCCTTTGAGTAAGTACGGTGAATAAAATCCCAAATTTTCTTGGTTGATTTCAAGAACATACATGTGTCACTAATTGAGGTTTTCATAGAGTCTCCCAAAGCTAGGACATTATCATGGAATCCTCTTCATCCCAAGCTACAAATTTGGGGTCATTTTTTGTTGGGCTAGTACCAAGAAGATGGCTTAGTCTCCCTTTACCTTTGAGGTAAGTGTGAACAAATTGGGACCATTTTAGATAGTTTTCCCCATTGAGGCTGTAAGAGGCTCGTATGTTCTGTAATTCTCTAATTTTTGGACCAATATTGGAGTCATCAGCTGGGGCAAGGTAGCTAGCGATGGTGGATTCAGAGGTGGACTGGCTACGTGTTGTAGCAATTAAGGCTACAGAGGTGAGAAATAGTAGCAATGAAGGCTGTGAATAAGAATATCAACAATGAAGGCTGCAAATAAGAGGGAAGTAAAAACAACAACAATGAAGGCTGCGAAGGAAGGGAATAGTGGAGAAAAAAAGTCCTGAGAAAAATATTCCTAGAGTTCTACCTTCAGACCAGTAAAACAAAAAGGAAAAAAAGACTTTGTTATTGGACCTGGAAAATGGCACAAATAACGCTCTGTTTTTCAAACCAGTAGAACAAGAGAGAAAAATGCTCTGTTTTCGATCATGTAAAACAGAGGCAGAAACAGAAAGTGATAGGGGATAATACGGTTAGGTAGATGACTCAACTGGTAGCGGAGGATAGAGAAAAAAGTGCTCTGTTTTTTGACGTGTAAAACAAAGACTGGGTAGATGACTCAAATGGCAGCAGAGGGTAGAGAAAATGTTCTCTGTTATGGATGAGTAAAACCGAGATAGTGACAGGATGTAGCAATAAGCAACACGTGATGAGGAACAATTCAGATGGCAGCAGAAAAGAGAATGACTAATTTTCAGGAAGTGTGTGGAGCTCTGATACCATGTATAAAGACACTGAAAAAATGATTTTCGGTCTATATTTCTAAATGGAGTAATGAGATATATATGATATAGGTCAACAAAAAAGGAAGAAAATTATCTTAGGAATCAAGGTAATAACTGAAAAAATAAAATTTCTATAATTAAAGGATTTAAATCAAAATAATCTGACCTATTTACAACATAAAATCTTTTTTGAATAAACAAAATATTCTTTGATAGAGGGGATGTTTGCACTTCTCTATCGTGGATAGAGTCTCTTATGGCAAACTTGATGGTGAAGACAATGTAGACAAGCTAAACAATGGCGGAATTATTCAAAGCATCTCATTTAGGGACGAGCAAGACAGAGGTTACAAATGAACGAGTGCCCAATGCAAATGGACACACTAATGGAGGTCAACCTTCCTTGGAGTCGAGACTTGTGATGAACGTGAATGGAAATAGGGGATTATATCTTCAATTTGGTTCATTCATAGGGATGCAATCAACTAGCTATTCATTTCCCACCAAGAACACTAGAATAAAGTACCCTAAGTTTGATGGATCAGATTAAAAGGGATGAGCATTTAGGTGTAGACAATTTTTTGAGGTAGATAAGACTTCAATGGAATAAAGGGTCAAAATGATCAATATCCACTTGGAAGGTAGAGCGCCCTCCAATGGCATCAATCATCTATGAAAGGAAAGAAGAATGGGGAGGTGAAATGGATAGAGTATATAGAAGCCATGACAAAAGGATTTGATGATGTTCTCAAGGTGGATCCTGTGGCTAACCTTAAAAGATTGAAGCAAGATGAATCAGTATTGGAGTACCAAGAGAAATTTAAGGGATTACTAGTTGAGGTAGATATCTCGAAAGTAGTGGCCATTAGCTACTTTCTTGAAGGATTAAAACTAGAAATGTAGGCACCTATCAGAATGTTTAAGCCTTCTAGCCTAATCAATATCATGTACGTTGCAAGATTGTAAAAAATATCGTCTTTAACCTATTAAAACCTAACCCAAAATTCATACCATACCAAAAGAACTTTTTTGAACTAGAATTTTCCTTCCTCTTTCTCAAACCCAAGTAACTCCATTACATCATCATTAATAAGTCCATCCAACACCTTAACAATAACCTAGACCAATTCATCCAACTTGAACAACCAAAAAATAATTCTACCAACACATATACTCCCAAAACAAACATCGATCAGAACCAATCTGTAAAGCAATTAACAAACAAGGAGATGGATGACAGGAGGAAAAAGGGTATTTGCTATTGGTGCTTAGAAAAATATACATAACATCACAAATTTACAAACAACTCACAACTCTTCATGATAGTAACACAAGAAGAAGAATATCAAGACTATTTGGGTAAGCAAGAAGCACAACCAATAGCATCCTTGAATGCAGTCAACAGGAGAGAAGGCCATTTTCACTATGAAGGTGAAAGGTTTTGGCTAGAAAAGCTGTTAAGAGAGGGCGCATACTAGTTACTTAAGTTTGATCAGGTCTAGGAGCAATTTTTTTGGCTTAATTCTTTAGACAACAATAATAATCCTTGAGGTCAAGGATTTTGTATGGGGGGAATAATTGTTACATTTTAGAATAATAATAAAGGAAATAGGTAACTGTTTGTTAGATAGTTGAGTTGGTATTGTCAAATAATTGTTAGTTAGTAGTTGGGTTAGTTGCTGTTAGTAGCTATTTAGTTGAGTCTATAACGGAATATAACTGATTCTTCTCTCACTTTCTCTCTCTGACTAGTATAAGTTTGGGTCATGGCAGAGATGAGAAGGTTGTTGAATCTTTTGAATGAAATTCTATTGAGAATTACTTTCCTTAGAGTTTACATGCCAAAATCTTCAATATTAATGTAATGCAGGCAATGCTGTCATTAATGTTGCTGAAAGTGGTGCGTCATTCCCATTAAAACGAAGGGATCAATTGCTTGACTATATATTAACTTTAATGGGTCGAGATGACAATGATGGTTATGCTGATTACTATGAGCTTTTGCGTACTCAGGTATGTTGAATGATTATGTCTTAGGGTGAATTTATTTTGAGAAATTACTAAGTTTATTATGTTTTTGATATTGTGCAGGCCCTTGCTATAAGCGCCTGCACTACATTGGTCTTAGTGGAGCCAAAACTAACCGTTGAAACTAGAAACCATGTAATGAAGGTATGAAGTTCATTTAGTTTTAGGAAATTAGCAATGGCAATATTTCAACTTTCTATGTTTTCCTGATGAATTTGACAGGCCACATTAGGGTTCTTTGCTGTACCCAATGATCCAGTAGACATTGTCAATCCTCTTATAGACAACCTGATCACTCTATTATGTGCAATTCTTCTCAATAGGTAATTTAAGTATAAACATTGTACAATCCTACTCAAGTTTCTATTTTTTTTAATCTTACCTTTCCCTTTGGATATTGTTATATTGTTACTTTTTTTTTAGATCTAGTCATTCAATTATCCATTTAAAAGATATTGAAATTTCTATACTAGATCAGCCTTTATATGAGTAAAGGTTTTTTTTTTCACTTATACTAATTAGTGGTAATATAAAAATTAGTGGAGAGGATGGAAGAAGTCGGGCAGAGCTATTACTTCATATCTTGAGGCAAATTGATCAATTTGTTTCTTCTTCCATTGAGTATCAGAGAAAAAGAGGTTGTCTTGCAGTTCATGAGATGCTTCTCAAGTTTCAGATGGTTTGTGTTAGTGGGTATTGTGCACTGAGCTGCCATGCAATTTGCGTTCATAACAAGCAAATTGACCGTACTCTATATGGGAATTTTTCAAAGCTACCATGTAAATATGTTCCATTGCTAATAATTAATTTTTTTCCCTTATATGTATCTAATTTTTTTTTTCAATTATTGTTCAACTACCAGCTGCATTTGTATTGCCAACTCGGGAAGCTATGTGTTTGGGAGATAGGGTAATTATGTATCTTCCACGATGTGTGGACACAAATTCTGAAGTCAGAAAGATATCTGCTCAAGTAAGTAATTGAGACATCTTTTCTGTGGTATAGAATAAATTGCAACCTCTCCTGAAGTACTTACACAATGCGAAATATTATATGGTTTGATAAATGCTTGCCCTCTGCTGTTCACTTCTATTGGGTAAACATTTTTATCTTATTATTTGATATTTATATATACTTTTTATTGCCAGATTCTTGATCAACTCTTCAGCATTTCTCTCTCACTTCCAAAGCCTGCAGCTTCTTGTATATCTTCTGAAGATAAAGAACTGTCCTATAGTGCTTTGTCTTCCCTTGACGATGTCATAGCCATATTGAGGAATGTAAGTTCATTGGCTCCTACTATTGCCATGCTTATATATTTTTGTCTGTCTTTCTTGCCTTTCATCATTGCAGAAGAGAAAAACTGAGACCCTGAGACCAAAGATCTTTGTTTTCCTGTATGTTTGTGTATTCAGGATACTTCTATTGATCCATCAGAAGTTTTCAACAGAATTGTCTCTTCTCTCAGCATTTTGTTGACAAAGGATGAGGCAATTGTCTTCTCTCCTTGTCCCTCTGTTTTTTAAGACCTTCTAACCAACATAATTAACAACTTCATTGATTACTAGCAGTTGGCAACTACACTGCATGGTTGCTTTGTAGCTATATGTGATAAGGTCAAGCCATCCGCTGAAGGGGCTATTCAAGCTATTATTGAGTTTGTTACAAAAAGAGTGAATGAGCTGAGTGACATTGATATCTCAAGGTTTCAGGCGTAACTTGTATACTTTTCTTGTATTATAACAGGAACTGCATTTGATTTTTTTTTCTTTTGAGCTGGTAAACTTTGTTGGTTACAAATGATGCAATACGATGTATATGCTTATAGGACAACCCAATCATTGATATCTGCCACTGTTCATGTAACTGATAAGCATTTACGCATGGAAACTCTTGGTGCTGTATCCTTTTTTCATTCAATTCTGTAATTTGGTACCTTTCTTTATGTTGAAGGTATTGACTGTCTTTTGTCATCATTAACTTGTTGGAACCAACATGGTAGAATTTATTATGCAAAAAATCATTTTAGTTTTTATTCCTTTTTCTCTCTCTCAGCATGTTATTTTGAAGCCCTGTTTCTATGTTAAAATCATCCTTTACTGGCTTAAAAGATTTCTTCTTTGGCTGAAAAAACTAGTCCAAAAATTATTTTTCATGAGGTCCTAGCTACTGCTGGAAGGGACATAGTAACAAAGGATATATCTAGGCTGCGTGGTGGCTGGCCAATGCAAGATGCATTCTGTGTGAGTTTGTCTTCAATTTTAGTAACATTTTTTTTACTTGGCTCTTCTATAGATTGGACTACCTATTCAATTTCTAGTTTACATTGCTCATAAATAGTCCTTAAAATGGTGGTAAAGAAGTATTCCTAGAAATTTTTTGGCAATATGTGGAAGGACTACAATTCTATGAAAAAGAAGTCCTATATGCTATTAAATTGAATTTCACGGGATTGTTTTGCATCGACTTTAGTTGCTGTTACTTGGGTATGATTTTTAGATTGTTTTTCTATTAAAAAGAAAACACTGATAATTCTTTCCCTTCCAGGCATTTTCTCAGCACATGGTGCTGTCAATTTTATTCCTGGAGCATATAATATCTGTCCTTAGTCAGACTCCTATCCTTAAAGGTGATGTAGATAGAGTAGGGGACAGCCATGTTTTTGATAATCAGATAGAGGATGGCATGTTGCAAGCTGCAATTTTTGCTCTTACTGCTTTCTTCAGGTCCGTATATCATCTATACTTATCAAATTTAAGCTATGTAATATTGTCCAACAGTTTTGCAAGCCTATCATTTTGATGCAGAGGTGGGGGAAAAATTGGGAAAAGAGCTGTTGAACTACACTATGCTTCTGTTCTTTCTGAGCTTATATTGCAACTTGGAAGCTGTCATAGTCTAGCTAACTCTGGTTTGCATGAACCATTGCGGTAAGGTTCTTGTATATAGTTATTACTTGCATGTTTATGCCTGCATATGTGCTGGATCATGGCTTTTAGGCTGTGATATGTTGGTTACATGGTTAAGGTTGTGTCTTTTTGAGATGGTGATGCTGCAATCAGGGAAATTTTGAATGTGCTGAAATCATGTGTAATTAGCTGCATTGAATGTATATTTAATGTAAATATTTGTATTGTTCCTTAATTATAAGGATTTAGACTTTGTTGTAATTAATCCTCCTTGTACTATATATATGTTGTGGTTAAAGAAATAAAGGTGTATCAGTTTTTTTTGTCTCATTTGTTACATGGTATCAGAGCTTGATAATTTCTCAACTCTCTCCTTGATCTAAACTCTTGTGAGCCTTAATAGCCATTTTTCCTCATCCTTAACCTGATAGCCTTCGTTGCTGTCTCTGCTTGTTCCCCATCCAAACCCATTAATTTTAATCTACTCCAGTGACCTTCATTGTCACTGCATTTGTTCTCTACCTTCACAATTTCAGGCTCCAGTGACCCATTTGCACATCTCTACCTCATCTCTGCTTTGAAATCCATTCCAATATTCACATGTTGTGTACATACCTGGCTTGTATCATTAGAGGTAAATTTTACTATTATTTTCATATCATTCAATAGAGAACTATATAAAGGTCCCTATCAATAGTAGTATTAGTGTTACAATCAGTTTAGTTATACTTTTGACTCTTCCTTATTCTGTTTCTTCTAACTACTTTCTAACTCCTATAACTGACTACTAACTCTTCATATCTTGCTAATATTTCCCTTGCACATCAATACTTTCATCTCCTTGTTGACCCATTCATTCTCATGTCCTATTGATTGTCCAGTATTCACCTTCGAAATCCATTCCCTTTTTTGTTTTGGCCTGGCCACTCATCTTGTTTATTAACCCATTATCGACCCATACTCATCTAATTTTTTATATGTGGCGTTAGTCTATATGGTTGACATTATTGTCATGGGTAATGATTCTAATGTAAGGAAGTACTTAGCATAAGAGTTTGAAATTAAAGATGCTAGGAAGTTAAAATATCTTTTAGGAATAGAGATAACAAGATCTAAGTAGACATTATTTTGATTCCATGTATAACTTTTTAAGTTTGGAACCACATTAGTAATGATAAAATGCATGGACAAAATTTGTGTTATTACAAACAAATATACATTAGTTAATAGAAAATTATGGAAAGTCTATTTTAGGTGTAGAAAATCCTAATTTAGATGTATTTTAATCTTTTGTATTTTTATTTTGTTGTTAGTTTTAGTAATAAGGTAAAAATTTCTTTTTGGTAGGGTTTAATATTATTTTTTGTTATCTTTTTGCTAGTTAGTTTGTATTAATTATCTATTATTAGGATTAGCTAATAATAGATGAGTAATAAAACATTTTCAAATATTCTTTCTCTATTTTTTCTAACTCTTTTCTTCTGCATCTCCCTCCTCCTTCTTCTTTCTCCCTTTTTTTTCTCCATTGTCCTACATCAATATGGTATCAAAATAAGGCTTTCTTCTTCCAACCACACCCTTGTTGCCTGAGATTCACTAGAAATTACGTCAGAAAATTGAGAAATGTTCTATTTGAATAGATCTCATACTTCCAACCCCTAAACGAACCAACTGACCACATCATTAGAACTGTGAAGCAAAAACTAGCCATCGTAGCCTGTCACCGAAAATTGTCGTACATGTCATCACATGTTGGTGAGGTACGCTATGCATGGGCCCGTGTGCCTCACGCTTTAGATGTGTCTAATTGAGTTTTCAACTCCTATTCAACTTGTTTTCAACCTTTTTAACCTCAGTTGTCATTAAGAAGTATTAAGGGATAATATTACTAATTTTTTGGCTTTAAATTTACTATGATAAGATTTTATATTCTCATTTGAAACCTATGACTAATTACTTTAAGAGAGGATATTCTAAAAAGTTATTTCTTGAATTCTTTGCAATCTTTTTAATAGTAAAGTTGTATAACCTTTTGATTCATTATTTCTAAAAAAAAAATCTATCCTTTGTTTAAAAAAAAAAAACTTTGTTTGCTAGGTGTCCAATAATTCAATTTAATTTGTTTATTGTTTTAGTCAACTCGCCATTGCATTTGTGATCCCTTGCATAATCATTTGTAATATTTATGATAAACAAAGCTTTCTAAGAGCAAGAACTTACTCTCTTAAAGTCCACTGAGAAGTAAGAATTGACAGCTTTCGAATCTGCCATGAAACAAAACAGCCAAAGCTTGAATAATCTCAAAGAAGCTTAGGTCAACATATCAAAGAACTTATAAATGACATTAGCCTATTAATTGAATAAATCAGGGGTGAAACTTGAAAAAGGTTAGTTAGGACTCGTAAGGAGGAAAACACGTTAACCTATAACCAACTTAGAGCTCTACCAATGGACTCTAATGATAATCAACAATTTTTTATATGATCTAGTGCCAGGAATGCTAAAAAAATTCCTCATAGATTTTTTAATCAACAACCTGAACTAATAGGAGCTTATTAGGGTGATCAGGATTTTGTTAGGTACCACTCTAGGCAATATAGGATAACCTACGGGATTGTCTAAGACGGGTTTAGGTGTGAGCATGATAAATCAAGCGATATCACTAAGAGGGTTAAGATTTAAGCTCTTAAGTATGATAACAAATTATATCCCAATACTTTCTTAGATTGGTTGACTAGTATCAAAGATTACTTTGAGTGGTATGATATAAGTGACTAGTATTAAAGAAGTCTTGGCAAGCTGTTCAAAGAAACCAAGAACGTTTGGGTCAACCTCAAATAGAGATTTGGGTTGAAATGAAAATGAAGTTGAAAGAAAAAATATTTCCTCGCTTATTATAAGAGTCAATTAATGAATTAATTACTTAAACTTTATGCAAACCTCTAGTGTGTTTGACCATATGGCTCACTTTGATGAATATGTGCTTAGATGTGACATACAAGAAGAACAGTAGATGACAATCACTAAGTTTATTGATAACGTTAGGATAGATATCTAGAAAGAACTTAAGTTAAGCTTCTTTGAAACTCTTGAAGAGGCTTATCATAAGACTCTTGAGGTGAAATTTTGTTTAAGGACTGATCTATTAGGCGTTTCATGACAAAGTTGTGGCAGACTTGTAGCGTTATCCCTACTAATTATTTTGTAGGAATGTTACAACCTAAGACTAATTCTGTGCTCCCTTCAAGTCAAATTTCTGCTCTTAAGGGTAGTGTCACCAAGGATAGTAAATTTATAGGCTCTAGTTCCCTTCATAATAGTTCCACCACAGAGTGTTTTTCATTGTTACTCTAAGGGCTATATTGCATCAAAGTGCTTAGATCGCACTTTACTTTTTGAGGACCAGCCTGATGATTTAAATGATATAAGTGATGCAGATATAATAGTAGAACTCCTTGAATGTCCTTCTGTTATCGATGAGGTGATTATGGTCTATGGTTTTAACCATGAATTTGGACACATTGGTGTTATAAGATGTATTTTATTTATCCCATTACCTAATGACTCACGGAAAAGGATCAATATTTTTCCACATTTTTGTGAGAAGTGAAGATAAGTTGTGTAAACTAGTTATCGATGCAGGTAGTATACTACATTTAGTCTCTATATTAGGAGTTACCAAACTTGGCCTTAAACCAGAATCTCACCTTGCATCTTTTCACATTGTCTGAGTAGATAAAACTTCTTTATGCATTACTCATCAATGTCATGTTTCCGTCTAATTAGAGGTGACTACAAAGAAGAGATTTTTTATGGTGTTATTTTCATAGATATTGTTGTTGCTCATATCTTATTAAGGTAGCTATAGCTTTATGACCATAATGTTACTAGTCATAGTAGGAAAAACACCTACGTATTTAAACATGAGGAAAAAACAATCCTACTACATTTTGCCAAACCTAAATTTGAGTACAAAAACCACATTCAGTCCAAAAGTTGAAAGAATAAGAACCATAACCTTCACCTTTTAACTCATAAACAGATGGAGAATAAAGAGATTAATATGATACTTGTCTTAATTCCTAAAGCTTCCTTTAAGGCCACTTTTATAATTAATGATGATATGCTTAGCAAGATAATTCAGCTTTTAGCATAATTCTAGGATATTTCCCTAAATGAGCTCTCTCCTAAACTCTCTCGTATGAGAGATATTTAACATGCTATTGACTTGATCCTTGGTTCTTAGCTCCCCAATCTATCACATTATAGGATGAACTCAAAAGATAGGAAAAACTCAATAGGCAAGTTAATGGCTTGCTTGGAAGGGCTACATCTAGCATAGCCTTAGTCCTTGTGCTATGCCTGCCCTTCTGACTCCTAAAAAGGATGGAACTTGTAGAATATGTGTGAATAGTTGAGCAATTAGTAAATCACTATTAAGTATAAGTCTCCTATCCTTAGGCTTAAAGACAAGCTTGATATGATAATTGGCTCTAGTTGGTTCTCCAAAATTGATCTTCGCAGTGGTTACCACCAAATTAAGATTAGATTTAAGGATCAACAGAAAATTGCTTTTAAAATTGTGGATGAATTGTATGAATAGTTAGTCATGTCTTTTGGCATATCTAATGTTCTTAGCACTTTTATGAGAAACATGACTTATGTCTTCAAGCCTTATTTAGGGAAATTCCTATTTGTATACTTTAATGACATATTGGTTCAGGTTTTCCTTACCCTATGCCAGGAGAACTTCTATGTCAATTTCCTTAAATGTTATTTCTTCTAAAATCAAGTTATTTTTCTTGGATTTATAGTTTTTGAATAAGGTATAGCTACTTATTTTGAAAAAGTTAAGGTCATTATGAACCTAGATCCATTTTTGAAGTGCCAAAGCTTTTATGGTCTAGTCTCTTTTTATAAACGCTTTATTAGGAAATTTAGCACCATTACAGCTTTTATCTCAAATTACTTAAAGAAAAATAAGTTATAGTAGATTCCTATAGTTTTTAAAGCATTTGAATCCACTGAAAGGAAACTTTTTAAGGCCTTTATTTTAGCTTTGCCTGATTGCACCAAACTTTTTGAGGTTGCTTGTGATGCTTGGATGCTTCTAGGATAGGAATTAGAAGTGTCCTTAGTTAAGAAAATCACCCAGTAGCTTTCTTCAATGAAATACTTAATAAAACCAAACAAAAGTATTTCATATATGATAAAGAATTTTATGCAATTGTTAAGACTCTTAAACATTGGAAATTCTACCTTTTTTTGCAATAATTTGTTTTATATTCTGATCATTAAGCTCTTAGATTTTTTCATTTTAAAAAACACTTAAACCCTAGGCATGGCACTTAGATTGAATTTTTTCAAGAGTTCGCCTTTATTGTTAAACATCATTTTAGGTTAGAAGATGAAGCGGTTGATGCATTAAGCCGTATGCTTACCATTTTGCAATATATGAGTATTGGCATTGTGGGATTTGATAAGTTAAAAGATAAATATACTACTTATCCTGACTTTAGAATCATTTCTTAAAACATTAATGATGGTCACCGTCGTAATCATATAGATTTCTTCATTAAAGATGGTTATCTCTTCCGTAGGTCTAGATTATGCATTTCTTGCACTTTCATAAGAGATTTTTTTATATGGGAATGACATACTAAAGGATTAGCTGGTCATTTTAGCAGAAATAACACCATAGCTTTTGTTGAGGATGGATTTTATTGGCCTTTTTTAAAACGTGATGTCGCTAGAATTTTGTCCCAGTGTCATATATGCCAAACTTCCAAGGCAAAGAAACAAAATACAGGATTGTACACTTCATTGTCCATTCCTAAGGCACTTTGGAAGTACTTAGTGTAGACTTTATCTTAGGTTTACCTCGAATAGTACAAGGACATGATTCTATCTTAATTGTTGTAGATAGATTTTCTAAGATGACTCATTTTATCCCTTGTAGTAAGACAACAAATGCTTCCCACTTAGCCAAGTTGTTCTTTCGAGAGATTGTGTGTTTGCATGGATTGCCCACCACTATTGTGTTAGATAGGGATGTTAAGTTTGTGAGCTATTTTTAGCAAACTCTTTGAAAACTTTTTGGCACCTACTTGAAATTTTCTTTTGCTTTTTATCCTCAAATTAATAAACAAATTGAGATTACTAATTGAAATTTCAGTGATTTGCTTAGGAGCCTAGTTGAGGACAAACCTAGAATTGGGATTTAGTTTTATCGGCTAACGAGTTTGCTTATAATAACTTAGTCAATAGGTCAACTAGTAAGAGTCCTTTCGAGATTGTCCAAGGCTTTAAAACTGCCAATTGACTTTGTGACCATCCTTTTGACTTCCTGCACATATGAATCTATAGAATCATTTGCTCAACACATTCATGAATTGCATGTTGAGATTAAGCATAAACTTACTATAAGTTGTGAACAATATAAATTGCCTGCTAATGCTTATCGATACTTTCAAAATTTTATCGAAGGTGATTTTGTTATGGTTTGTATCCATCTTGAGCATTATCCTAAACATTCTTTCAAAAAGTTGCATGCCCGAGCCTCTAACCCTTTTTATATCTTTAACAAACTTAGCTTTAATGCATACTTGTTGAAATTACCTCCTAATATGACCATTAGTCTAGTTTTCAATGTAGAAAATTTATTTTTTTATTGAGGCACTTTTGAGCCTCCTTGTTACTTTCTGATGATTCTGTAAGTATTCAACCTCATTGTGCTTTTGTATCCATTCTCCTATTTACTCCACCACCAGTTGAAGAAATTGATGCAATCATGAATAATCAAATTGTTTATACTACTTGAGGCCTTCTCCATCATTACTTTATTCGTTGGAAAGGTTGTCCAAATTTGGATGCTACTTGGATCATTGAGGAGGACTTTATATTATTGTAGTCTTATTAGTAGTCTTCCTCTCCAAGGGGGAGTTTTGCCAAACTGGGGGGCAATGATAGGAAATCATAAAAAGTTTACTCTAGGCGTAGAAAACTTTAATTTAGATATATTTTAATCTTTTGTATTTTTATTTTATTATTACCTTTAGTAATTGGCTAACATATCTCTTTTTTAGTAGGATTTAATATTATCTTTTGTTATCTTTTTGTTAGTTAGTTTTTATTAATGATATATTATTGGGAGTAGCCAATTATCTTTCAATAGGATTGACTTTTAATATTATTATCTTTTATTATTAGAAGTTATCTTTCATTAAGATTAGGATTAAAGGCTTTATATATAACCCTTAGCAGTTTTATTTAAAAGCACTTAGCCTTAAATAATAAATAAAGCATTTTTAAATATTTCTTCTATTTTTTCTAATATCTACTCCTTTTTTTCTGCATCTCTCTCCTTTCTTCTTCTCTTTACCCTTTTTCCTCCACTGTCTTGCATCACTGGCATTCTTTAATTCTATTTATAGTTCCTCTTTTATTCCCCTTGTGCAGGGATCTTCTAACTGCATTTCAAGCATTCTGTGAATGTGTTGGTGACCTTGAGATGGGCAAGGTAGACAAACACGTAAACATTGCTCCATTTTAGGAATGTAAGATATAGTCCTAGGAGCAAAGGAACATTAAAATATATTTCTCTATTCAGATTTTGGCTAGAGATGGAGAACTATCAGAAAATGAGAACTGGATTAGTCTAATTGGAGACATAGCTGGGTGCATATCTATAAAGAGGCCCAAAGAGGTAACATTATTTCAAGTATATTTATATACTATTAGATACATGCATTTGTGTATATATATACCCAAGTGCATACATATTTACATGCCTAAAAAATGCTGATAAGATATTGTAGTAATTGCTTTAAACATAACAGATTATAGATTTATGACTTTGTATCCATTCTTTCTACAAAAAAGAATCATCATTCCTAGCTTTATAGTGTTGTTTCACGAATTTCATGATAAACTTGAAGCTTCATTTCATCTGTTGACGGTAGTTGATATATATCAAAATTTAAAACTTCTTTAGGTGTTCTCATGTTGTAATTGGATATTGACATGGTATAAGGGTCTATTTGACCAAGTTGTTAGGAATTCGGCTTTTATTGCCTCTATTTTCACATTTAAAATAAAGAATTCAACACAAGGTAGTGGTGGACTTGTGCTTTACTTAAATTTTAAGCCCAAGCCAAAAGACTATTGTGTGAGGGGCATGTTAGAGATGTAAACCAAAGTCATATTTGGACCACCTCCTAATAACTTAAGCTTTTAGATTGATTTAGTCCTTGATAGACAATAATCATAACTATAATAATTAATTGTAAATATGTTGAAAGTCAAGGATATGTGTGTTTGTGCGTGATATGCTTGATGATTAACAAAAGCAAACGACATATCAGTAGTTGAAATAGCAAAATTTGAGTGAAAGCACACACTTTGAGCAAAGTCAACCCATTTCCCTTGCTCTAAGTTTTGAATATCAAGAAGAGTTGGATGTTCCTATTGCTATAAGGAAAGGGGTAAGAAGTTGTACAAAGCTCTTCATCAGTAACAGATTGTTTCCTAAGCTACAGGCATTTATGCATAATGTTTCTCTTGAAAACATTCCAACTAATGTTTATGAGGCAGCTAAGAAACAAGAATGGCGAGCTGCAATACGAGAGGAGTTGAATACTCTTGGGAAGAACAAGACTTTGGGAAATTGTTGATCTCCCTCTTGGATAAACTCTCGTGGGTTGTAAGTGGGTTTTCACTGTGAAATACAATCTTAATGGGAGCATTATCCTTCATAAAGCAAGACTAATGGCTAAATAGTTTGCTCAAACCCATGGCATTGATTATCGAGAGGCATTTGCTCTAGTTGTGAAATTCAAAACTATTAAAGTCTTGCTTTCTCTTGTAGCCAAGTTGGATTGGCCTCTATATCAACTATATATGAAAAATGTCTTTCTAAATAGAGACTTTGAGGAGGAGGAGTACATGGATGTTTTACTTGGTCTTAAGAACACAAGCAATGGTAATAAAGTATGTAGGCTTCATAAATCCATGTATGGGTTTAAGCAATTTCCAAGAACTTGTTTAAGAGGTTCGCTAGTATTGTTAAAAATCAGGGGTACACTTAGTGTCAAATTGATCACTCCTTATTTATCAAAATTATTCCAATAGGAGAGTAGCAATTCTAATTGTTAATGTGGATGACATTGTACTTCCTGAAGACTATAGTGATGAAATTCACATGCTGATGAAGTCACTTACAATTGAGTTTGAGGTGAAAAATCTTGGTAACTTGAGATACTTCCTAAGAATGGAGGATGAAACAACTAAAAGTGGTATCTTTATAGCCTAGTTATAATACACTGTAGACCTCCTTAAAGAAATGGAAATGTTGGGATGCAAACCATTGAATACTCCAATGGAGGCCAACTATAAATTGAGATTTAAGTAGGAAAACCCACTAGTTGACACTGGTAGATACTAGAGACTTATAGAGAAGTTGATTTACTTGTCTCACACTCGTTCAAACATTAGTTTTCCTATAAGCATAGTCTATCAATTCATAAACCAACTAAATGAGGAACACTCAGATGTAGTATATAAGATTCTTCAATATCTTTAAAAAAAGGCACTCATAGAGGTATTAAAGTATTTTCAAATGCTGATTAGGCGAGGTTTGTAATTGATAGAAGATCTATTATTGCCTACTCTACATTTGTATGGCGCAACTTGGTTACTTGGGGAAGCAAGAAGCAATCTTGGAATTTGTGAAGGGATTTGGTTAATGAGACTTCTTAAGGAGCTTAAACTATGTGTTGACTTGCTTATGAAAGTATTTTGTGATAACATGGCTACTATTGGAATAGCAAAAAGTCCTATTCATTGTAACAAGACAAAGCACGTGGAGATTGGTCGTCATTTCATAAAAGAGAAGATTAACTTAAGGTTACTTGAATTAAATTATGTTCCTACCATCTCTCAAGTTGTAGATGTGATGATTAAGGCAATTGCCCAAGTTAAATTTGAAGAATTAAGCTATGAGTTGGAGATGATTAACATCTACTCCTTATCTTGAGAGGGAGTGTTGAAAGTTACGTGCCTATTTATGTTTGTGATATGCTGGATAATTAGGATTATTCTTCTTCGTTATTTGTGGATTTGATTTATTTTAAATTTAGTCAACTGTATCTTATTTATTTCCTTCCCTATGTTTTGCACAGTTAGGATTAGAATCTGATTTGTTTTTGTTTCCTGATTTATTGGGATTTGATTGGCTAGGCTGTAGCCAACTTCTCCCTTTTATCTGTACATCTTCTTCAGAGAAATAATATAGAACACAGAGACAAAAAAACTCTGGGTTTCTTCAAGATCAATATGTTCAACTAATCATTTAATGGTTTTGTGATGAAGGGGCACAAGATACTTTGTATGTGTAGCAACTTTGTAGCATTATAGAGTTTCTTTTGTTTTTTTCCTTTTTGGTAAGAAAAATGCAATAATTTTTAAGGATCAGCTTTTGCCATTGGTTTGCTTTAAGATAGGATATGTTCTTTTGTCATCATTGGAGTGTGTTATGCTAATAATGTCTTTGGGGATTGCTTGATATATATTTAGCATGATTAGAGATGGCTAATTGGTATCCCCCCCCCCCCCTTTTTTCCCTGGGAGGATGCCTCCTCTCTTTTATACTCACTGTTCTCCTTTGCCAATGGATTTCTTCTTTTATTTTCCCATATCACCTGCTTTAAAAAAAATTACTGATCATGTTGAGTAAGAATTCAAGGACATTCGTGAAAAAGAACCCGTACTTGGATTCCAATGTTTAGTTTAAAAGTCTTCATTTGTTCATTAACTTGTTGAAGCCATCTTCAGACTAAAGTGATTAACATTTTATTTTTCTTTGAGCAAATGGATCATTTAAACTTCCTTTTGAGCAAATGGATCATTTAAACTTCCTGCTTTAAGATTGTCTATTTTATGATTGAAAGGTGTATTGTTAGGGATCATTTGCTTTCCTGAGTCAAAGTTGCAGACTATGATTACTGTTGCTTCTAAAGATCCCACTACAGACTTCCTTGGGAATTTTCCCAGTTATTCATTCTTATGGTTGTTTCATGAATGTAATTGTTTGTTGTTTTCTTTGTATGAAACTCTTGATGAATTCTCTAGTTTGGTTGAAACCTTAGGTACAAAATATTTGTATTTCTTTGACAAAATCATTAGATCGACCCCAGAAATACCAACGAGAAGCTGCTGCTGCAGCATTGTCAGAGTTTGTTTGCTACAGGTGTGTATAGAATGATACTTTGTACCTCCCATTTATGTTTTAATATTTTACTGAAGTTTATGTTTCAGAGGAAACTTGGAAATGTTGTTATGATGTACAGCTTTATTGTTCATATCTATCTAATGAAAAATATTTAAAGATGCAAAGGAATGGTAAAAATTTTAATGTATATAATGTGAATATGTGATTTGCAAGGGAGTATTCTTTCCATATAATGGGTAGGGAGGGTCACATTTGTATGTTTGAGATGGTGAAAAGGGTAAGTGTAATGACTAATTATTGAAAAGGGTGAGCTTGGGCAAATACATTGCCTTAATCAGTTAATTTTAAGCATCACTCGCGATCATACAGCTGGTGCAGAAATGGCAAGCATCCGAATAGCTTTGCTAATCTCTATCATGGACTCTGCCTCTGACCCCAATCTGTTGTCCACTTCAGAACCTTTACCGCTTAATCATGTTACTATTCTCTTTGCCTGAGCTCTTTGCACCCTTACTGGAACATTTTCACTAGTAAATTTGAGGCTGTCATTGCCAAGATCTTTAAATTTAGTTAGAGTTGGCTGAGCTAGCAATTGACTTGGGGTGGCTCTGCCTTTAACTGCCCATATACTCTTTGTTAACTCAAAACTGGCTTAAAGATATATATACATTCGTGTTTGTATTATATATGTAAACACAAACAACTTTCTTTATGTATTAATAAAATGATTTGTTTGATGGAGCCTAAACATATAGTAAAATTATAAATATATTTATTAGTTGACTAAATATATCATTAACTATGTATAAACAGCAAATTTTAGTTGTTGGATAATAATACATGGATGCTTCTTAGTTGATGTTCCTTTCTTGGGTTTTCTTCTATTATGTTAGCTTTTGCAACATTTTGCCTTTTCACGGACTCTTAATTGTAGTTAATGACCAGTTATTTTCTCTTTCCCTTCTATTTTCTAAATGGTTTGCTTACTTTTGAATTGAAGTTCTTATTGCTTCCCGTTGTCTATGGTACAGTGGTGGACTTGGTTCACTTTTGGAGCAAATGGTTGAGGTTTTATGTCGTCATGTATCAGATGAGTCTTCAAATGTTCGACGCTTATGTTTGAGAGGGCTTGTACAGGTCTTTTTTTTTTCTTTGGTATCTACACATGATATTTTGTCGTGTTAATTCTAGTCATCTTCAAAATGATTTAATTATCTACAAATGCTTGATTGGTTGTTCATTATCTGCTTTTTTGTTTTTAATGGTTAATTTATGAGTGGTTGCTTGATGACTAACATTATTGGTATAAGCAGCCCTAAGGCGTCCACATATTATCACACCACATATTCATTTGTCATGAGAGGAAGTTTATTTTTTTTAGTTCTACCATGAAAAGTCCTACAAGCCTAAAGCTATTTAGCTATCTTTTTACTCATATCTCTAACACACCTTTTCATGTGAAAGCCTTTAAGCTTGAAGCGTGCCCACCATGTCAAGAATCTATACCATGCCAAAAACCAACTCTCTCATAAGTTTAAGTTATAAAGTGGAGGTTTAGAAATTGTTTTTATTAATACCTTTAAGATATACAAAGTACTTCTGATAATAAACTATTTTACATCAAAATAAGCCTCAAAAGTATTTTCGTTATTGAAAAGCTTATCTATTTGATTGTAATGTTTTCTCAGAAACTATTGTATATGTAATTTGTGCATATGATTTGCAAATCTTGGTGCCATATAGGTGATAAGTTTATTTTGTCAGTTGGGTTTTTAATTCCAGTGAGGAAATGTGCATATTTATCTTGCTCCTCCTTTTTAAAGAATTGACTTCTCAAAATATTGAAGACGCAGATTCCATCAATTCATATTCTGAAGTATACAGCTCAAGTCTTGGGTGTCATATTAGCTTTGCTTGATGATTCTGATGAATCTGTGCAACTAACTGCAGTATCATGCTTATTGATGGTGAAGCTCTCTTTCTCCTGTGGGTGTGCTTGTGTATTTTATTGTCAATGCCAAATTCAACTCTTTATTATTTGTTGTTCGCTTGTCCTAGATCCTTGAGTCTTCACCTGATGATGCAGTTGCACCCATTTTGCTTAATCTTTCAGTACGGCTTCGAAATCTTCAAGTGCGTCATTTACTCTTTGATTTATCACTTGAGATTTTTTGTTTGCATCTTTAACATCAATGTAATGATTCAGGTAACATTTAGCTCCCATAGACAAATGAAAAACTGCACTAAGTATTTTCAAGTTTGGCATGGAGCAGACTAGATTGATCTATTTTAAAACACCACATTATTTTCATTGTTTGACCTATTAGTTGCAGATAACAAAATTGTATCAGAGACAACAGGGTTTCCAATTGAAACTCGAACCTTTTCAGACATGTTTGTAAAGGATTAGAATTGAAAATTAGATGTAGAGAATGGGTCATGGCATAAGCTTCCAAAAGCTTTGGGGGAACATAGTAGTAACTTTAAAATGAAAGAGTAGTATCTATTTTAAAGGATTGTTGGATGGGCTTTTTTCTTCACTGAAAATAAAGGCCTAAAAGTGTTTTTGGTGTGAAGAAAGCATTTTTAAAAATCTCAACTTTTAGAATTAGCTGAAGACAGCTTTTTTTTTTTTTGGGTTTCTGTCAAAGGAGCTTATTCAAAAGATCGCTTGGAAACTATGATGCAACTGCAGTAGATGTTCATGTCCCTTGAAAAATGAGCATAAAAAACAAGAAAAATAAGAAGTGGGAACTTCATGGATTTCCTATTCTGACTAATCTTCATTGTGACAATAATTAATTGTAAAAAGATTTGCCAACAACAATAGGCGACTAATAATCAAAGAGTATACATTTGTAGACAATTTCCTAAGATAATTAACAATTCAGATTTTGATAATCTGCTTTCTAGCTCAAAAGCCAAGTGTCCACTGTCTCTTGTCAAAGGTATCATTTTTTGTATCTATGTATGCTATTGAAATTAATGCAGATATTTCTATTTCTTATTCTTCTTTGGGATATACTTGCACTTTTAGATAATTTCAACTAATTTAAATGGGAAATCCTTAAAACAGACAAGCATGAATGTGAAGATGCGAGCCAGTTCTTTTGCAGCATTTGGAGTGCTAAGCAAGTATGGAACTGAGGCACTAAATGAGGCATTTCTTGAGCAGGTATGTTGCGAACTCTCATCTCTGATTATTAGAAGAAATAATTTACCCAAGAATAAGTGAATAGATTTTATTAGGTTACCAAAAAAGCTCCATTTATAGTTGTCAATAATGGACATTTGTAGAATGAAATGGCAAAATGAATTTAACTTTTGGAAATTGCAAGCTGGTTTCATGGGGGTATTGGTAGGTATAGGTGTGATTTGATAGACTTAAGCAAGCATAAGGAACTACCCTTAGAACTAGTTCGTAAAGGGGCAGAACTACGCCTCTTAAGTATCACAAGATTTACTCATGGCTTCACAATGTGGGACTCAACATAGCACCAGCCCTGAAAAGCCAACATCCTTGATGGCTGCACTTAGTTTGGTTAGGAGGTTATAGATATCGGGTCACACCTTTCTTGCAGGTTGATCAGATCACACCTTTTGCTGGTAGCCCTTTTTGTGGAGATCAATGCAACTTTAATACCATTGATGGAAACCTAAGCAAGTATGGGAAACCAATCCATAAAACCAGTTTGTGAAGGGGAAGAACCATACCTCTTAAGTATCAAATCAATTATTTGTGGCTCCTTGTTGTGGGACTCCATCATATTGATGGAGACCTAGGTAAACACGGGGAAGCCACCTTTAAAATTAGCTTGTAAGGGGGAAGAACTATATCTTTTAAGTATCATATGAATTACTTATGGCTCCCTAGTGTGAGACTCCATCATAGCATTGTCCTTTGAGAGCCTACATCTTTGATGATTGCACTTTTCGATGCTCCCTCTTGCTTCGTAATCTAAGGCACTCACTCCAGCTAGTGGATTACAGACATTAGGTTGCACTCTCTACAAGTAACCTTTTCCGTGGCACCTTTGATACTAATTGAGAGAGACTTAAATAAGCATGGGGAACTCACCCCTAAAATTGACTTGTAAGGGGACAAAGAATCACTTCTCTTAAGTACCAATGAATTATTTGTGGCTCTTTGATGTTGCATTCCATCACATCCGTTAGATTTATAATACATTTTGTTGTACTTCGTTTTTGTTTGTTTACTATATTTGGAACATGACTGGTGTTACCATCTTTGTTTTCTTTTTTGGTGACTATCACTATGACTAATTTGGAAACAGCCTTCAACTTAGATTAGTTTATGAGCCTGTAGTCATAACTCATTAGACTTCTCCAATACTATGCTAGATTTCCAGTAGTTGCAAAAATGATGTTTTGAAAAGCTGGACCAGAATGGGCAGGTGGAACAATTGGCAGTAGCCTTCAATTTGACCCTTGTTTTCTCATTTGAGTTGTTTAGGATCTACCAACCTGATGTTTGAATCAGAAAGTTGGTGCCACGGATACCAGTTAATACATCTATCTTGGTTTCAGTTTTATGAGCAAAGATGCACTGAAGTGATCATGAAGTGATTTGAACTTGCGTGCTGAAGGTCAATATCGCTCACCAATCACTTTGCCAATACTAAACCATTCTGTTGGGCCCATTTGCTTAACAGAATGGTCTCTGAAACATTGTGCAATAGCTTGAGTTCACCAGAATGTAAAGTTTTTCTCTTCAACTAGAAAACTTGATGATATACTTCAGAAATTACCAGCGGAATTGAGAAGAAAACGAAAATAAATATAAATCCTTTCTTTATTACATGGCTAGAGTCATTATATGGAAAAATTACAAATATTCTACGGAGTATTTTCAACTAAGTTTATTGTAGAGCTTTCCCAGGTAACATGTCTTGTCATTATTTTTATGCACCGTGTAGTTTTGGCATTGCCAAACTGAATTGATCCTTGTCCTATATTTTCTTTTCATTATGTCAGCAGGCTTATTTCATGCCCATGATTTTTTTTAAAAGGTACATGCTTCTGTTCCTCGCCTGATTTTGCATCTGCATGATGAAGATGTTAGCGTACGACAGGCCTGTCGGGTAATCAGCCACTATTTTGGATTTTCTTGAATTGAAGACGTTTCCTTGACTCATTTTTTAATGCACTAATTGATAGAATACCCTGAAACGGGTGTGCCCACTAATGGAGATTGACGGATTGCTTTCCCTTCTAAACACACATTGTTTCCTTTCTGATCACCGGTATGATTTGACTGATTTGAGCTTAGTTATGTCAAAATTTATTCAAATTTCACCCTACTTATTTGTGATTTTAGAAATGAGTATGAGGACTTCCTCAGAGACATTGCAGAACAATTTACTCAGCATCTTCCTTCCAGACTTGATACTTATATGGCATCAACAGTACAGGTTCTTTACTCTCTATAATGGAACGAGTCACTCATGCTGAACTTATGTTGCCTTGTATCATAACTAAATGATTACCTTACATTCATAATTTTGCTATGACATGAAATTGGTCTTAATTTGTTTACTTGATTTAAATCGAGGTTAAGGATGCTCGCTAATTCTATTTTTCTGCTGTTTTCTGCTCACAATTAATCTTTTTCCCCCCTTTTGGATCCTCTCTTTTGTAATAATTTTCTTTTGTATTTTTAGTTTGAACAACCCAAATGTTATGAATAGTGCATATGTGTAGCTCATCTACATTCCTTGTCTTCCTATTTCATTATTTATCAGTATCACTACCTTAAAATTGAAACACTAGAGAATCCATCGAGTTTCATTTAATGAGAATGATCTATCAAGTTGTCAACTGTGGTTAGCCTTCGTATATTAAGGCTTATGACAGTACCAAAAGATCATGGAATCAGTTTGATATATGCTACTGTTGTAGCTGGATTTTATCTCTCATTTTTCATTTCATGGACTTTGTGCTTGGTGGTTTTTACCCCATTGAGAGCATCTGAAAGCGCGGAGTAATTTTACAATGCTAAAGCCATTAGAAGACTTTAATTCAGTGGCTAATTTCAAATCCACGTAACGTAGCTCTTTACTTTCTTGATGATGCAGGCTTTTGATGCATCATGGCCAATAATTCAGGCAAATGCTATATACTTCTGCAGCTGCATGCTTTCTCTATCGGACAATCAGCATATTTTGTTTCTCTACCATACAAAGGTCTTTTTCTTTAATTTGCGTGCACTTTTCAGGCATCATAGCTAAAACTGAAATTTCACTAGATTTGTATCTTTATTCAGGTGTTTGGGACGGTAAGCAAAATGAGTCGATCTCCAGATGCAATTGTTAGAGCAACATGTTCTGCTGCGCTGGGCTTGTTACTAAAATCCTCCAATTCAAATTTATGGAAAGCAGCTCGTCTTGATCGTATAGACTCAGCACAGAGGAACCATCATCCGGAGTCTCCCAAGAATTAGCAATAGATGGAGATATTGTTAAGGTGATAAGCCATAAGGAGGAAGAGGTTGGGTGGATTGGTCTGCTTAGTTGCGGCGATGGGCTAATCCTTTTGATCTACACTTGATTGGTTCCATAAATGATCTCCTCTCTGGTTTGCCATTCTTTCCTGTCTTCTTATTGTATAGTGTGTAAAGGATTGTTCCAAACGGTTATTTTGTGTATTAATTGCACTTTCCATATAAATCCTGGATTAATAGGAAACTTTTTTAAAAAAATAAATTAAAAACAATATTTTTATTTTTCTCAATTTGCTTAATTTTTCATGAAGCGGAAACAGAAGTTTAATATTTCACGTAATGCCTTATAAGCTAAGGATGCAAATAGTTACTAATTTATTAGAGTTAAACTACAATAATAATTTTGAGCATAACTAATTTTATCGTCATACCTTCAAGATTCTGGAGTCTAAAGCTCTAGGTTCGGGGGAAAAAAAACTTTGGTCCTTTAGCATATATTTATGAGGCGTTAAGGTGGTTTAAGTCTAATGGATGAGTAAAGAATATTATGTCATTTGAGATATTATGTTGAAATCACAAGTTATAGAACTAACCGAAAGGTAAAAGAAAAATTCAAAAAACAAAATTTGATTTCTTTTTACTTAAATACTCCTCCTTAACTCCAATATTTTCTCTCTTAACTCAAAATCAGCTTAAAAAAAAATAGAGAAAATTAAAATCCTTCTTTGATATAAGTGTTAGATCTTACACCAAGCATTTCTTTCAAAGTTTCGAATTTGTTTTTCTACAAGGCTTTGGTAAAGATTTTTGTCACGTGATCTTTTGCATTACAATAGAGGAATTAAATTTCATTTTCTTTCACTGTTTCTCTAATCACGTAATATTTGATCTTGATGTGTTTTTTTCCTTTTATGAAATACTAAATTCTTAATCTTTGCTATAGTGATTTGTTGTCACATACGATCTTTGTGGTACTACTTTGAGGCATCACTAAGTCATTTAGCATCTTCCTCATCCAAAGTACTTGGTTTACAACAACTGAAGCTATAATGTACTCTATTTTAACATTTGATTAAGCAATAGTTCCTTGTTTTTTGGAACTTTAGCAAACACTTCCGGATTTGAGAGTGAAGCATTATCTTAAAGTGTTCTTTATGTCATTAAGGGAGCCAACCCAATTACCATTTATGAATCCTGTTAAGTTAACACAAACAATGTTTTTATAAAATATGACAAATCCAAGGAACCTTGAATATATCCCAGCACTCACTTGGTAACTGAGAGGTGGGTTTCAGTTAGAGCATTCATAAATCTCGCCAAAATACTTGTGGCATACATGATATCGAGCTTAGTGATAGAAAGGTACAGGAATGACCCAAGTATGCTTTGATACATTGAAGCATCTATTAAATATGACCCACTGTCTTTACTTAACTTACTTTCTTGAACTACTAATGTGCTTATGGTCTTAACCTTACCTAGGTTGAATATTCTCAAAACCTCCATTGCATATTACTTATGATAAATAAAAATGTTTTGGGAAGATTGTTTTACTTTAATTCCCAAAAAATAGGATATACTTTCTAGGTCATTCATTTTAAAGACTTCATTTATTTGTTTTCTAAATAAGTTGAGTGATTTAAGGATTTTATCCTTTTGCTATCGAGTAGACAAGATAGCTTCATTACAATTCTATTTGAACCTCAAATCGATCAAAAAATTATCAATTTTGGCAGACTAAGTTTTTGGAGTCTGCTTAATGCCATAGAGAGCTTTCTTTAATAGATATACCTTGTTATTATCTTGTGAAAATCCTTTTTCCTATTCAACATAAATTTCTTTCTCTAAAACTCCATTTAGAAAGGTTGATTTAACATCAAATTGAATTACTTTCTAGTCTTGTTGAGTTACAATTGAGAGAAGCTGTCTAATAGTATAGAATCTTGTAAATGAAGTGAAGGTTTTAGTGAAGTCAACATCTTGCAACCAATCTTGCTTTATTCTTGTTTAGGATTCAACTTGAATTTGAAAACTCATTTTGTTTTAATCACATGCTTATTGCTTGGTCTTAGCACCAGTGCCTACATGTTATTTTTCTCAATCATCCTTAATTCTTTCTTCATAGCAATTCTCTATTCTATTGACTTTAAAGCATCTTTAGTGCTTGTAGGTTCTAGAGCAGCAATGTTGCAACTAGTATAAATATCTTTCAGAGATCTTGTCTTTCTAACTACATTATCTTTATCAAAATTAGCCTTTTCAAAAGTGCTAACAAGTTTTTCAGCAAATTCCTCAGTATTTGGGTTGATTAGAGGAAGTAACATCTATCTTTTTCCAATCCTAAGCTCTACTTTAATTAAACTTTACACTTCTACTTATAATAATTTATTGTGTAATAGGATAAAAAATCTTATATCCTTTGGAGATATTGCTATAACTCATAAAACACTAATTTTTTATTTTTGATCAAGAGTCTCTTTTAACTTAAGGAACATAGGCATAATATACACTCTTGAATACTTTAAGGTGGCTTGCAGACAACTTTTAACCTGTTCATGCTTCGTATGGGGTCTTTTCCTTTAGAACTTTAGTTGGAAGTCGATTTTGTAAATAGCCAGAGGTGTTAATAACCTCTACCCACAGTATATTGAGCAAGTCTTTCTCAAACATGAGACATCTGGCCATGTTCATAACATATCAGTTTTCCCTCTCACTCATACCATTTTGCTGCAATGAATAAGTTACAATAAGTTAGTGATGTATATCTATTTGTTGGAGAAGCTCTTAAAACTAATTGGAGATATACTAAGTTTCATTATTAGTTCTCAAGGTCTTGATTTTTGGTGAGCACTAATTCTTTACTATTGTCTTAACTTTTGAAACTCAATGAACACTTCAATCCCATTATAATAATTTGTTGTGTAATAGGATTAAAAATCTTGTACCTTTTAGAGACATTGATATATCCTACAAAAACACCAATTTCTGATTTCTAATCAAGTTTGTCCCTTTTAACTTCAGAAATATAAGCATAATATAAACTCTTAAACACTTTGAGGAGGCTTATGACTTTTGACCCATCTATGCTTCATATAAGGTCTTGCCCTTTTGGACTTCGGTTAGAAGTTGGTTTTGTGACTAGACAGATGTGTTGACAACAACTATCCAAAATATCTTAAGTAAGTCCTTCTTAAACATAAGACATCTAGCCATATTCATAATAAATTTTTTTCCTCTCACTTACACCATTTTGCTACAATAAGTAAGTTATAATGAGTTAGTGATGTATATCTACTTGTTAAAGAAACTCTTTAAACTAATTAGAGGTATATTTAGTCTTATTATTGGTTTTTGAAGTTTTAATTTTCAATGAACATTGGTTCTCTACCATTATCTTGAACTTTTAAAAGTCAATGAATACTTCTGAATTTTTCTTAAGGAAATAAACCTAAGTATAATCATTAATGAATAAGGGGAAGTATCTGCTACTATACTATTCAAACAATATGCTCATTAGTCCACATACATTTAAGTAGATGAACTCCAACTTATTAGCTACTCTCAATACTGGATATATAAGGAAAGATTTTAGCTGACTGTCCCAACTAACAAACTCAACATACACAATTGCAACCACTTATAAATTATAAATTTGACATTATCTCCTTTTCTTAGAGTAACTTTAATTTAAAAAAATTGAGATGCCTTAGTTTTCTATGCTATATATTACCATTTTCTTCCACACCAACATAGGCTCTTCCTTTATAGTCATTCAACTCAAGAGGAAAACTTGTGTTATTCATTCTAATCGAAAAAATTTTTATTCTAGCAAAATCAAATAATTTACAAGTTTTACTTTTGAATGATAGAGTAAAATTTTTATCAAGAAGCTATCCAATACTAAAAAGATTTTGACTTAACTAACATACAAATAAAATATTTTTTATAAGTCTTGTATCTGAAGGTGTTTGAATGGCAACAACACCTCTCCTTTTGACATCTGTAAGCTCGCTATCTCTAAGTCTAACTTTAGAGAAATAACCTTTGTTTAATGTTTTGAATGTGTTCAAATTTGCTATCACGTGATGCGTGCATCAACTATCGATGAGCCATACATCAGTATCTAAAGTTGCCTTATAGCATTCATCAACGATAATGGCTTCTTTTCATCAACTTCATTGTTGTTTGGTACTTGTGCAAGTTAGGCCTAAGGTTGTTATTTTTTATTCGCCATTCTTACTTTATCACCATGACCAAACTACTTGCAAGATTGGCACTGAACTCTAAGTCTATATCAGTAGTAATCTTTAGTATGGCTTGTCTTTAAGCAATAAGGATATAGTGGAAACTTATCTTTCTTAAATTTTCTTCTATTACCTTGTTGTTGCTCTTTCCATATATCTTTTTTTTTCATCATTTTACTTTTTCAAGGCACCATTATTTTGTGATTTTAGCTTTTGTGCCACTACTCAAGCCCATTTAGTTACATGCAAGATAGATGTAATACATTTATATAATTTGTGTAATATCTATTATACCTTCTAATTATTTTTTTGTATATTAAATTACTATTTTAACTATCAAATCACTTTTTTTTAAAATAGGGGCATGGAAGTAATTTCCTACCCACTTGCCTACTTTTTATATTTCCTCTTGTTTTACATCATCCAATCAAATAGGCCCCTAGTGCAATTTCACTGACACTAACTTCCTTTCTTAAGGCTTTTCTTTGCTCCATAACTCAGTGCATTTGCAAATTCCATTACGAAGAGTTGTGAAATATCCTTAGTGTCTTCCAATGAGAAAATCTTTGCCTTTAAACCTCTTAGGAAAAGTTAAAATAACTTTTTCCATAATCTTCCTTTCCTTCACTTCTTTCACAAGCAACCTAATCTTGCTTACAGTTGCCGTGACTCTGTCAATGTATTCCTTTACCTTGTCAGACTCTTTCATTTTTAACAACTCAAACTCCCTTCTAAAGTTATGAATTTGCATTTACTGAGTTTTATCACTCTCTTAAAACTCCACTTTTATCTTCTTTCAAGCTTTATTTACAATTTCACGGGCCATTATCCTAATAAAGATGACTTCCTCAATGGTTGAATGAACGACAGAGAAAGCTCTATACTTCTTGGTTATCTCCTCCAAATGATGTTTGATTTGGTTTTATTGTTAGGTTGGCTAGTAAGGGGTATACAATTTTATCAACTTCAACATACTCCTAAAATGAAATTATCTAAGGTAAGTTTTTATCTTAACAGCCTATATTTGATAATTTTGTCCATTCAAAAAGGGTGGATAAGCTCCAAAAATGTGACAAGGAGGCCATAATAAAACAAGAAAGAAAAAATTAATGGCTCAAAAGTGAGTTGTGGTAAGTTTTCTTATTAGTTTTCTTATTCACAATCCTTTAAAAAATTATTAAAGCCATAATGCTAGATGTTGAAATTACAAATTATGGAATTAAAAGAAAGACAAAAGAAAAATTTGAGAAGTAAAGCTTGATTCGCTTTGTTTCATTCACTAATTTATAATTAAAGATTTTCAACTTAATTGAGCAACATTAAATGTTTAACTACTCTCTTAAATATTAGGAATCATGACCCTAAAGTAAAAAAAAAAATTAACATTTTTTAAAAATAGGCGCCATTAACATTCAATTTTTTATTGATTAGTGTAATGGGTTTGACTACAAAAAGCAAAAATGGACAAAACAAAAAAAATTATGCTTAATCCGTCAAAAAAAGTATGCTTAACTATATTTAGAACATTTTAACTTCGAGAATTCAACTTAACTCAATCTATTGTTAGTGAACTCTCCTAGGTACATTCAACTTTCTTTAACTTAAGTATGCTCATCTTTGACTATACCCAATTTTGACTTAGGTTGATTTCAAAATTTAATTTACTCAAATATTTCTCCTTAACTCTCTAATTCTAATATATTTATAAAGGTTTTTAGACCAAAAAGAAATATTCTAAAAGGTTTGACCAATAGAAGTACAATGGCTAATGTGAGGCCTGCAAATCTCTCATGTGGCAGTGTTTTAAGTGGACAAATGGTAAGTGGCAAAAAATACATCCTTCATAAACTGAATCCAGATGGGCTCACAAACTGGTTATCAACTTTTTTAAAAACCACCAAAAAAAGAAAAAAATTGCTGTATTTAATCTCTTGTCATTAATAATAAATAAAGATGACTAGAACTGAGTTCTTTATATTTCACTAACTTCAGGCTTGTATAAATGAATATAAATCTCTTTAAATTTTTGTTTTTGGTAATAAAACCCCATGATCTTCATCTGAAAAGAAAACGGGAATATGAGGAAGAGTGGGGCGGGATCTTAATTCTCAACTTTTGCTCTGTTTTCTTTCATTGAAAATGAACTGTGAGAATAATATTTTAACTCACTTTCAAGTTTTTTTTCCCTTTTTTGGGTCTCTTTTCTTTTTGCCTTGAACCATTCCTATGGATGCTTGTGTTGCCTAATTCGGCAACATCCATGGCGAACTCCGTTTTGGTACGGATGACCCAATCGTGGGTCGTTCGCGTACCAGAATGTGACGCGTCTCGTACTGTGTGGGTAGTTCCGAAATGAAAAAGGGTAAGTTTTTGTCGTTGAAAATTGAGAAGAGTGGGTGAGGGTTTGCACAGAGGAAGGAAACTTGGAAGAGATTTCTGGGAAAGCTTGGGGAGTGGGAAATTGGGATTGAGATTCGTTGGTCTTTATGTGAGCTGTATTTGTCTAAGAGAAAATGATTGGATTTGAGCGAGACAGAGAATTGGCCCCTACATCCCACATACCTTACCTGTGCTATTGTTTTATTATAAGTCGATTCCTTCTAACATTTCTTTTTGGAAAATTCATTTTATACATATTTTTTTGTATTTTTATTATTAAATTTTTAATTAAATCATAATAACTTATAATTCTTTAATAATATTATAAGAAATATATATTTTTTTACAGATAAGTAAATTAGCAATATTTTAATTTATATATTTCATCTTTTTATATTTTCTTTGAATTTATTTAATTAGGATTTGAATTATGAATTTATGAGTTATATATTTGAAGTCTAAGTTTTAAATTATTTTTTTCAAGTAATTATATTTATGAACTTTTTTTTATAAATCATTTATCTATTAAATATATAAAAACATTATATAAATTAAATATTCTTAATTTTGTACTATGCTATCTATCAAATTAATATATCAACTAAGTATACCTTTCTCATACCGCAAATTATATAAATTAACATATCCTGTACCCATACTCGTACCCCTGTATCTTATCGAATTCCGTATTAGGCAACACTGTGCCACTCTGCGTTGCCCCGAGATCGAAACACATTACAGCGCTTATCCTTCTCCCTCAGAGCACATCCTTGCACTTTTCCTTTTTGCCTCAAAGCACTTGCCATTCACGGTTTAAACGCAATTTACTATCCAAACTTCCAAAGTTCAAAGTTTAAGCTAATAAGACTGAAATAGCAAACCACACGTTATGAAAATAATTATCGAAAAGTTTACACTGTGTTGCGGTTCCAAGCTCAGCACAAGGTACGCAGTAACTTATCTTCTTTTAACCCACTGTTTGGCTGCCACAAAATTTGGGAAATGATAAATATTTAAACTTTTTAGATGAGTTTAGAAGTAAGTGAAAATGTGGATAAGACTTATAAAATTATAACTATTACACCGACATAAAAGTTATAAAAATCTTGCATTAAAATAGAAAACCAAAGGGTATTTTATGGTGCTGTTCAACAATTAATTTAATAGAAAATTTCATTTGGCATAAATCAAAAAGATATGAGATAAATGAGGTTACGATGGAGATATTATATATGATTAATAAATTAAATTTTTACGGGTAGATAGATTACAAACAAATAATATTGAAAATGGCTACGAATCCCCAAAGTTCATTTGGTCAAAGGTCCTTGTCTAAAGAATATTGTCCTTCTGGAAGATAAGAGGATGCAGAGACAATATAGATTTAATTTTCTAAGTTATATAAACAGAGAACTGAAATATCACGTCACTTCAATTCATTTTGTCTGCATCCTGGCAACGAAATTTGTGAAGCACAAGTACATGTTGAGATTGTCCACAGAATTCTAGTTTCATCAATACGCTACAAGACCTCACCTCCACATAATCCAATGCCCTTATGTATGCTCTTTCACCACCACCTCAACTCTTGAACAGTTAATCAACTGTAAACATTTCTGTATATAAGAGAGAATAAGCTAGCACACTTCCATCCCATAAGCGGAAACCAAAAACATTTGCCTCTGTAGTTAGGAGCCATGGTTTCCCAAGCTAACCATCCTCACTTCATCTTGTTTCCCCTAATGGCTCAAGGCCACATAATCCCTTTGATTGACTTTGCAAGGCTGTTAGTTTAGCACAGTGTGTAGCAATAGTCACCATTTTCACTACACCAAAAAACGCATCCTGTTTTGATTCAGTTCTTTCTCGTGCTGTTCTGTCTTGCCTCCAAATCTGATTAGTACAACTCCAATTTCCATTCAGAGAAGCAGGACTCCCTGAAGGGTGTGAGAATTTTGACATGGCATCTTCTCACATGTTCTATAATCTCTTCGCTGCAATCAACATGCTCCAAAACCAAGCAGAAAAACTGTTTGAAGAACTAAAACCTTAGCCGAGTTGCATAATCTCCGACTGTGGTATTCCTTGGACAGCTCTAACCGCTCAAAAACATAATATTCCAAGGATTACCTTCATGGATTCTCTTGCTTCTGCCTCCATTGCTTGCACAAGATTCGTACCTCCAAGGTTCATGAGAGCATAACATCAGAATCAGAGTACTTCACTGTGCTTGAGATACCTCATTATATTGAGGTTACCAAAGCTCAAGTACCAGGATTAATGACAGATGAGAGAATGAAGGAGTTTGGGGAATAGATAATTGATACTGAGATAAGGTCATATGATGTAATCATAAACACTTTTGAAGAGTTGGAGGGAGAATATGCTAAGGATTTCAAGAAGGAAAGAAAGGATAAGGTGTGGTGTATTGGCCCAGTTTCCCTATGTAACAAAGATGATTTGGATAAGGCTCAAAGAGGTAACAAGGCCTCCATCAATGAAAACCAGTGCTTGAAGTGGCTTGATTCCCAGCAACCTCAGTCTGGGGTGTATTCCTGTCTTGGAAGTGGCTTGATTCCCAGCAACCTCAGTCTGTGGTGTATGTCTGTCTTGGAAGCTTATGCAACATCATTCCTTCACAACTAGCAGAGCTTGCCTGGGCCTTAGAAGATTCAAAGAAGCCATTTATTTGGGTCATGAGAGGAGGATGTAAGTTAGAAGAGTTGGAAAATTGGATCAAGGAAGATGGATTTGAGGAAAGGATCAAGGGAAGAGGCCTTTTAATCAGAGGTTGGGCTCCACAAGTGCTGATATTGTCACACCCTGCAATAGGAGGATTCGTAACACGTTGTGGCTGGAATTCAACACTGGAAGGGATAAGTGCTGGTGTGGCAATGGTTACTTGGCCATTATTTGGAGGTCAATTTCCAAATGAGAAGCTGGTTGGTCAAGTGTTGAGGATTGGTGTGAGCATTGGGGTAGAGGTTCCAATAAAGTGGGGAGAGGAAGAGAAGATTGGTGTGTTGGTGAAGAAGGAAGATATTGAGAGGGCAATATGCATGGTGATGGATGAAGGAGAGCAAAGTGAAGATAGAGGGAAAAGAGCTAGAGAATTGAGTGAGATGGCAAAGAAAGCTGTTGAAAATGGGGATCTTCTCATCGTAACATAAGCTTGCTGATTGAAGACATCATGCAACAAGCAAGTAAGGAGAATAAGCTTGACACTTGAACATATCATTTCTCCCTCGATTTGCCCATACCTTTGTCTTTTTCGCCTATTAGTGAACTTCAATGTCTTTTTCGGCTTTCCCCTTTGAAACATATAAGCAAACTCAACCTTAGCTTTTAGGGAGTGGCAAAGAACACCTTATGTTTACTGACAGCTCTCATAATTGAAAGAAGCAGAAGACCTTTTGCTTTGTGTTGGCTGAGAGTTGCTGAAAAGTCATTTTTTTCATACAAAAAAACCTTCTCAGAGCATAATCACACGTACTAGACCATAACATACACCATATTCTCAAGTCATATTCAGTTGAAGCAACTAAAAATAAACAAGCATAGTAATTACCAGGAAATTGTCTAGAGAATTCCAGTATATAATGTATCCAAATTTAATCGCTCCTTTCCATCACTTAGCAACAAATCAACCACTGAACATTACAAGAGAGAATATGGGATGGGGGTGATTTGAAAGAATTGATGAACAAGTGTGCATGGAATGGCTCTATTCATTTTTTAGTTGGTAAAGTTTAATGCTGTGTTTAGAAAAATGGTGAGAGATCTCCAAACCACGTTTCATGAGAAGCAAGAAATCTGAATTTCTATTAAAATGTGGTTTTCTAATGTGTTCCCAAACTGGTACTAACTAGTTTTGGATTCGCGACCACCCGAAGACAATTGTTTGCGCGTCTTGGAACGTCTTACGTTTAGGAAACCTCTCTTCTTCTGTAAATTGCTTGTCAGTACTCACAGATGTCTAGCCAAAACATTTTTTTAAAAGCAAAATGTATACTTAGTTACGGTGCGCACTCTTTTTTTTTAAGCAATTGATCAATAATTCAATATAATATCTCTCCTAATTTAAAGAAAGTTACAATTAACTCCCTCATTTATTAGTCCTTATATCTCCTGTCACCTAAATTTGAAAACTTGAACTAGATGATGATACCAAAATATCCTACTTATTGTTTAATATATAAATATATATATTATTTTTCCCAATAATTTATTCATTATGACTAAAAATTTTGTCTACATTCTTTTATTTGTGTCAAATTTTCTGCAAAAATTTGGTTTTGTAAATAGCAAGATAGACTACATCTTTTTCTTGAAGGTAGCTTTGATAAAAACTGCTATGGCTAATTATGATTTCAAATACGTACTATTTAAGCTTTCAATTTGGATTTGTAAGAAAGATGAGAAGGAGAAGTACGGCGTGTTGTTTTCTTAGATAAAAAAAAACTTTGAAAGCCAAGATGATTTTGAATTCTACTTTAGATTTAACTGACTCTTAAAAAAAATAATGAAGAATATGTTCTCTTTTGCGTTTAATTTGTTTTTTTTAATTAATAGGTGGAAGGCAAAGGTGAGTTTGTGGAAGAATATTTTAGTAATACACATAGTAGGATTTTTTATGTTTAGATAATAGAGAGTTTGATAGAAATAATATATTAAGAGATTTATTGTAATTTCTAAAATTTGTATAATTAAAAGCAAAGATGACAAACAAGTGCAATTTTTTCTATTTTTAATATTTATCAGTAGAAGATGGCCAATTGAACCGAATACTCTTCGGTTCAGACAATTCAAATTTATTAACTAAACCAATTTTTATAGATGTGGACTTAAAAACTTACCCAAATTATTTTCTCTAATTTGAATATAGTCTGTACCTTCATTAACGCCTAATAAGGCAAGAATAATACTATTTTGACTTAGCCTTTGGTATCATTTACAGAGTTGAATAGCTTCCACCTTTATTGCATGCTTCATATATTTTTTTAATATAACTAGTTTATAAATATGGGTTGTCGCAGCAAGTTTGAATTTAACATTAGTTTAATATTGTTATAATTTACTCATTTATCTTGTGGGTATTAAATATCAAATAATACAAGTTCAAAAAAAATCTATTCAAAATGGATAATTTTACTATAGCTAAACTAACATATTACTTAAAATTCATCAACTAACAATTTTGATAATATTTAACTTTGGCGATGCTATTTATAGTTTTTGGAAATCTATTTCAAATAAAAGTTGATGACTATATTAAAACTAATAAATATCTTAAATACTTTAACAGTCACCTCATAAGCGAAAAGTTCTTCTTAGCCGACATAGTGATCATTCCTATACATTTAAAACTATGATTATATTCATTTGCTACTTATGGATAAAATTAAATAAATAGCAATATATATATATACACACACAGATTAATTATCAAGAATAATTGATATTTTAGTTGTTTCAAATTAAACTACATAGATTCCTAGTGTAAGATGATGAAAATTTTATCACATGTTGAATTAACAACATAAAAAATGTAAGCCACCTTGTAAATTACTGAAAACTTCCTTATACATAACATTAATGGCATTTTTTGAACTTCTACCTTCATTGTCAAATATTAAAATCTTTAACTCACTCCTATTATGAACCCTTAAAATTGCTACATATAGTTGTCCATAAGTGAAAACAGCAGTGAGAAAATATAATCCAACATTTTACAAATTGGCCTTGCCTCTTGTTGATGACATAGCAAGACAAAGTGCAACAAAAGTTGTCTTTGTTGTATCTTGAAAGGTAGTTAGGAATTACGTGAAATTAATATCAACCTATGAATGAATTGGCCAATATTATTACCTAAAATAATTTGTGCTTCAACCATATGATTTGCCAATGGAGCACTAGTTAGCCTAGTCCAATTATATAATCCTTTTGACTTTATAATATTTCTCAATAACATTATTGAAACACCAACGTTTAAGTTCAAAATATAATCAGGTATGCTTGAAATTTGAATACCATTCAAAAATTGTATAGTATAAATATCATCTATTGAATCAACATTTTCATATACTTTGCAAACACTATTGGAATTTTGGCACATTTTTTTTCGACTTAGTATTAAGGATAACATGTACTCATTCACAATATTGACATTGTGTAAATTTGACATTAGTATTGCCCTTTCTTAAAAATAAACATGATTATTAATGTTTTTCAAGAAAATTAAAATACATATTTGGAACAATTGTAGAAATTAGATCATTGTCAAATCTTACAATAAAATCATCTAAAATTTCAATAACATTGTGACTATCGTTATTATTGTGTCTCACTCCTTTTTCAATACTGAAAATCTATTTTGAGGATTTACTCAGCTCCTTATTACTATTAAGTGGACTACAAGATTGCAATCTTATGTTTGTTGTCAGTTTCATCACTTTACAAAAATAAACAATATCTTACCTTGAACTTTTTAGAATCATAGAAAGAATTTGGTTGAAATCACCCTCCAATATGTCAACTTTACTGTCAAATAGTTGTGATTCACTTATTCCATTAGAAAATCTCATTATATCTTTCAATATTTTGTCTAAAACTTTAAAAACAAAATTTATTTGTCATCGGTGCTCTATCCCATTTAATAAATTCAGTGTTAATCATTAATTCAAAGGTTAAGTGACTTCTTTTTCCATATATTGTTGCAACACGGGTCCGTCTTGCTAAGCATGAATCCATGTTGTTGCATGTAAATTTTTTTTTTACTTAATTAGTTTTATGCGAGTATATATATACACACACACACATACATATGGAGTTAAATGCATGTGTGCATTAAAATATGCACATATCTCTTTATGTTCCATGCAAAGTACGTAATTTAATGAAAATAATATGCCAAGTTGAATTCCTTGTTCAAATAACTGTTTTATGCACCATAAAATTTTGAAAAGGCTTATGTTCGATATACTTAGAGGCATTAAATGTTATCATTCACCATAAAACTTTGAAAAGGTTAATGTTTGATATACGTAGAATCATTAAATATTACCATGACAGGTGTCGTCAAAAAAATTTTAAAATCCAATAACTCTAAATATTTAGTTATATTAAATTTTAAGAAAAATTATGTTTAATGACTAAAAAGTATAAAAAAAAATTATTTTTAAAGACTTTTATCATTAGGTTTAACTGAATGTTACTAAACTCGTAATCATCTTAAAACAAGTAGTAACAAGTTTTTAAAATAAATTTTTTTACTTTTTAATTATTTATTATAATTATCCTTAAATTTTATATGACAAGAATAATACTTTATTAATATTTTATTATGATAGCAACTATAAATATTTTAAATATTATAGTATATTATGCTTAGTCTATTATATTTAAAATACCATTTAAACACCATTTACTTTGAAGAAATGACGTGAAAGAAGAATTGATGGCTGAAGTTGTAATCCTCCACACGCAAATTTGAATGATGATGGTGTATCTTAACTGGCTATTAGTGTGTTTGGTTCAACTTTTTTTTCACCCAAATCATGGTTTTGGCCAAAGCAACAAGTTATAGCTTTTGGCCAAAACCATGGTTTGGGTGAAAAAAAAGCTGAACCAAACATGCTATATATCTCAACTGCTAATGCTACTTGTATGAAGGAGAATCATTTTCATTGTTGAAGTGTACTTGAAGTGATAACTCGGACTGTTCATGTTATTAGAGAATTTTTCTCATGCAGGACTAATTTGACTGTTGATCATTATTACTGAATGTAGCAGTAGATTTTTCTTATGTAGGAGTTACTACTTGAGGTTAGTGGTATTGGATTGAGGTAAAAATAACAATCCTACATGTCCTCATATATTCAAAGCAAAACTTAACCAGGGGGTGAAAGATCTGTAACAAATTTGAATTTCCACACACACACCCACACACGCGTGGCTGAGGCTGCACGGACCCGTGGCACAAAAATATAACTTGCCATTGAGCCATGTGGGAGGAAACACGGTCCGTGGTGAATCCATTATTTCCTCACACACAAACACAGACGCGTGGCACAAAAGTATATATGTTTAGATTGATATTTTTATATTTATAATTTATATTAAACTTAATATATATTTAATATGATAATTCAGTATATATTTATGATTTAGATTTACTCATGCATTAACATAGTTAGTATACATATTTGTAACTTTTGAAGATATGAAATAAATAATTTATGCATATAGTTTACACGCGTCTAAATTTTTGAACATATGTAATAGTTAATATACATACATACATACATACATATATATATATATATATCTTTATATTTATAATTTATTTAAAAATTATAAATGTGTAATCTATACAATTTTTGAAGATATGTTTAAATATAAGGCTATTATTTAAAATATCTATTTATACCATTTACTTTGAATAAAAAAAATGTGAAACTACCCAATTACATAATCCCAGAAGCAGCGCAGGTTTCGAAATATGGTTACGCTTGGAATTCTCATTTTGCCTCAATCAAATTCTAGTACTCAAGCCCAAAAAAAATCTAATTCTAGTATTTCTTAAATATTAAAAGCAATATGGTATATATAATTCGATAAGTATCAACCAACAAAATTAATTTAAAATTAAAATATATCTATCCTTCTCAAAATATTTTAAATTTCAAACAAATTCCTAAACATGTCATCTTGATAAGGTTGTTGAAAAGTTTTTTTAAAAAAATTAATTCAAATTTATACTTATTATTGGTTCAATAAAAAGATATTAACAAAACGGTGATTAATTTAGACGATAGTCTTGTAGATATACTTGCTGATTGGATGATATTTCAGAAAATTGTAAATTACGTTAGTGAAAAACAAAATATATACACATATCAGTACTTTTAAGTGAAAGACAAATCAATATATTATCATAAATGTAAGTGCATAATTTTCTTTTGAATGATAAAATCTTTGATTGATAAAATTTATTATTTCGTAAAGACAGTAGATTTCAACATCAAATAGGATTCCAAAAGTGAAACTATGTAGAGGGCAACTCGAAGTTACAATAACAGAATAAAAGGAAGCAGCGAAAAAAAGGCACTGAAATTAGAGACAGCCGGAAATTTCCAGCATCGTATGCAAAAAGTACTTTATAATTTCATTTCTACTGATAAAGCATAAGAGTATACAATAGATACACACGAAGAATCGGTTTATAAGACTAATAATATATAATATACATTACTACAACTTCATTTTCAATTAAAAGAGTAGTTACGGTATACAAAAAGAGTCTTCTCAAATCAACGCCATACAAAATCAACACATACGCTGACACATTCCATTGACTCAAGTGGATTTTCAGTCATTACCGCCACTTTAGTACTCTGGCTTTTGTGCTTGTGGTTCTAATTTCTCAATGATTTTCTCGCGGCAGCAATAGAAGAAGAATCGGAAGCAGGTAGTAAACAGATAATTTTATATGAAATATAAGAAAGATAATAGCAATGACAAATAGTTGCATAATAGAAGGAACAGAGGAATCAGAAGCATAATGTTCAAATCAAGACAAACCTTTGGATTCCCCATTCAATTCAGAAATTATATATACCCAGAAACAAAAAGCAACATTCAATAGAAAGAAACTGAACAGCAAGACAACTTGAGATAAGTGAAGTAATATATAATACTAAAAATTTGGAAATGTAAGGTTAAGTAAGACGAGAAGATTAGAAATCTGTATTATCAGTAAAGTAAGTTTATTAGGGATGTTCATTGGCTCAATAAATCTTAGAGACTCGACCTAGCCCAATTTAATTGGGTTGAGTAAAAAATATAAATAGATAAAATTTTAAATAAAATTATATTAGGTCAGGTTAAGTCACGGGTAAAAGTATATTTTGCGCAATCTACCCTAATATTTTTTTTTAATTATCAACATTTTGTCATCTTATATTTTTTTTTAATTCTTATTTCATCTGATTCTCTCTATATGTTATAGCTTTCATTACCTATCAAAACACTTCCTACTTCTTAATTGTTTTTATCATTGATGTGCATGCTTACTGACATTTCTTTTATTAAATAATGCATATTTAATTAAGATTAATTATACTAGTATACCTTATATTTTGTTTGATAATATCATACTATTTTTTTATTACTAATAAAAATATGAGAATTCTAAAAGTCATTGTTTTGAAATATATATTTATAAATCTGTAAAAAAATATTTTTATATTATAAGTATCAGTTCATAAAGAAAAAAAAAGTCTGGGTTGCCCTAATCCGCTCTAACCCAACATAAAATTAGGCTTGTTTAGGTTAGGCCGAGTCACGGGTATAAAAACAAGTTTGATATCTTAATCAAACCAGGCATCGAATTTACTAAATATGTAGTTATATCTAGGCATGCCCATGAATAGCCCTAAAAGGTATTCACAAAGATAACTCACCATAGGCTCCTGGTAACTATTTCCTTGTTTTTTTAATCAGTATTTTTATTTTTATTTTTATTATCTAGTTTCAGTCTTCTCCCATATGGTGTTATGTATGCATTGGAATTTTATTTTATTTGTGCTATTTGGAAGCAAATTATTAAGGTCAATTTGAACTAACTCTTTTTGGCCCTCCATGAGTGAAAGCTTCATGAGGAATTGCCTTTTAAGAATTAATAAGACCTCTAATCAACAATTATTGATAGCAATATATACACATAAACACACACACAAACATATAGATATGGTTAAATCAACAAGAATGAATTAAATGGTATTAACATATGTCTTTCACATGTTCCAAACTAAACTAAAAGGAGACTGATACAAGTTGTTTTTTTTCAATAGAGAAAACTTAACATAGAGCTCAATCAAATATTACTTATAGTTAATAGAAAGAAACAAACTATGTTGACAAGAAAAAGGTAGAAGAAAGTAACTCTGAGCAATAATTGCCATATTAAAATCTAAGCTTATTCCTTCAAGCAATTTTGCAATAAAAAGAAGCATCTATGAGATTATACAAATACAAACTATATACTAACTATCCATCACACTCCATATTGGAAGAAATACAGTAACAAAGCCTTTTTTTACTAAGTAGGATCAGCTATATGGACCAATCAACACTATAAAATCCTATCATAAATTATATTTTTAAATAAATTATTTAATTTTAAATTTTTCTTAATAATTTTTTTATAGTTTTTCTTTATCTTCCTCTACCTTTGACTATTGAACTACTCTCCATTTAATCTACTCTTCTAACTGAGACTTTTATAAGTCTCATCCACATATTCCCAAATCATCTTAGTCGTAATTTTACAATCTTTTTTGCAATAAGTGCGACTTTCACTTTCTCTCTAATGCACTCATTTATAATTCACTTTAACAAAGAGTATTTTAATAAAAAAGATTTAAATTTAAACTAAAATATAGTAAAATTTTTTATTTTGAGAGAAATTTATGTATATTTTTAAAATAAAAAATTATATAATTTTAATATAATTCTAAAAATTTTTGTAAAATTTACTAAAAAATCATGTAATTGCTTATACGGTTAATTCTGGAGAAATTTACGGTTATGTATCTCCTTGGGCAGCAAAAAGCCAATTTGGTTTTATTGAACTTGTTTACTCACATTTAGGGCTATTCATAAGCAAGGGCAGGTTGAACATCTAAAATGTTTGATTAAGACACCAAGCTTGTTTTTATGCCCATGGTCCGAGCCGAGCCGAACAAGCTCGATTTTATGTTAGGTTAGGACGGGTTAGGTCCGCCCGATCCATTTTTTTTTTATGAATTGATATTTGTAATATAAAAATATTATTTTACAAACTTATAAACATATATTTCAAAATAATAGATTTTTAGAATCTTTATATTTTTATCAATAATAAAAAAATAATTAAATGTTATCAAGCAAAATATATGTTATACTAATATAATTAGCCTTAGGTAAATATATGTATTTTTATTATTTAACAAAAAAAATATCAATAAACATATACATCAACAATAAAAATAATTAAAAAATAAAAAATATTTAGATAAATAATAAAAGTTATAACATATAAAAAAAATAAGATAAAATAATATATATATATATAATAACAAAATATTAATAATTAAAAAAATTATTAAAACAGATTGAACAAAATATGACATCACCTATGATTCATCCTGATCTGATATAATTTTATTTAAAATTTTTTTTATTTATATTTTTTAATCGATTCGATTAGACTGAATCGGAACATACCTACAAGATCAAATGGTCTAATAAACACTCTACTCACATCCTATCCTCTTTTATTACAACTATAATTTAAAAGGCAAAAGAAGGCCTGCGGGCCCATCCATTGAAAGTCACGAGCACCTTAGCACGATGTCCAAGACATTTTGGATAACATCAACGCACATATCTATAATATACGGAAACAGCTTTGCATTAACGCGCATATATTTATAATATGGCCAAACAGCTTTACATGGAAACCCCAAACCAAGAACTCTAACCTTGTGCAACGCATCTGCAATCAAGTGTTCCTCGGTCTTTATCTTTTCACAGAGCAACGTAAGCTCTTGCGTCATTCAATTTTATGACAGCAACAAACACAACCTAGCCAGTCTACAAAACACACAGCAACTCAGCCTCCATTAACATCCTTATTTGCAAGTTCAAATCCTAATTGCATTGGAATCTTACGTGCCATGACGCAGAAACTACATCACCACCTTGTTTTGATACCCTTAATGGCCCCTGGTCATCTTCTTCCCATGGTGGACATGGCTATACTGTTGGCTCGGCGAAATGTTAAGGTGACCATAGTGACCACACCCCTCAATGCCATCCGAGTCACAGCCACCATTGACAGAGAGATCCAATCTGGTTCACCAATCCACCTTCAACTTTTTCAATTCCCAAATGCTGAGGCTGGAATACCTGAGGGATGTGAGAGCATAGACACTCTGCCTTCCATGGATCTTCAGGTGAACTTTCTCAATGCTATGTGTATGTTGCAGCCCCCACTTGAAGAAATCTTTGAAAAGCTTAATCCCACTCCCACCTGTGTAATATCTGACAAATATATTCCATCCGTAGCTGATGTTGCCAAAAAGTTCCAAGTTCCAAGGATAATATTCGATGGGGCTAATTGTTTCAATCTATTATGCAATCACAGTCTGTATAATTCCAAGGTCTATGAGAAGGTCTCCGATTCAGAACCATTTATTGTCCCCGGATTGCCCAATAGAATAGAATTAAAAAATTCTCAGCTTCCCGGGGCGTTTAATCGTAGCACAGACCAAGACATGAAAGCTTTTCGCGAGAAAGTAAGGGAAACTGAAGGAGAAGCATATGGGGTGGTAGTGAATAGTTTTGAAGAGTTGGAAGCAGAGTATGTGAAAGAGTATAAAAAAGTCACAGGGCAAAAGGTTTGGTGCATCGGCCCTGTCTCACTATCCAACAAGGACAACTTGGACAAGGCTCAGAGAGGCAAGAGAGACTCAAATGACGAAGAAGGCCATTATTTAAAGTGGCTTGATTCATGGCCTGCAAGATCTGTAATTTATGTCTGCCTTGGAAGCCTAAATCGAGTAACACCAGAGCAATTGATGGAGCTTGGTTTAGGACTGGAAGCCACAAAGAGACCATTCATTTGGGTGCTAAGAGATGCGTACAAAGGAGAGGAAATGGAGAAGTTACTGTTGGAAGATGGATTGGAGGAGAGAGTGAAAGGAAGAGGAGTATTAATAAGGGGTTGGGTGCCTCAGGTGTTAATATTGTCACACACAGCAATAGGAGCTTTCATAACACATTGTGGTTGGAATTCTACACTGGAAGGGATATGTAGTGGGGTGCCATTAGTAACGTTTCCTTTGTTTGCTGAGCAGTTTTATAATGAGAAGGTTGTTGTACAAGTGGCGGAGACAGGTGTGAAAGTGGGAGCTGAGAATGTTGTGCATTTTGGGGAGGAAGAGAAGTTTGGTGTTCAAGTGAAGAGGGAAAATGTGAAGGAGGCTATAGAGAAAGTAATGGGTGAAGGTGAAGAAAGCGAAAGAATAAGAGAAAGAGCAAGGAAGTATGCGGAGAAGGCAAAGAAGGCAATGGAGAAAGGTGGATCTTCTTGCCTTAACATGTCACTGCTAATTGAAGACATAACATGTCAAAGGGTCGAAGTTGAACGAAGTTGAGCCACCACGGAGTCCAAATGCATGAAGCGTTTGCCTTAACTTTGGGGTCTGAAAATTGTTTGTATTGGTTCCTTGTTCGAGTTTTTGAAGCCTGATTTACAGAGCACTTTGTGTGTAATCTGGAGAAAGAATCCTTCAAATTAGCAACTTGAAATAATAGTTATACCCCACAGTTTTTATCCTTTGGTAAAGAGCTACGGATACTTTGCCAAACTTAAGGCGAATCGATAGGAAAACTAAACCAATATCAGTACCTAGACAGCATGCTTTGGTACCAATTCAACTGGTATACAACATACATCAACGTAATTTCATAATTTATGCCAGTGCCAATTCAATGTTGCTAACGGGTCTTCTCCGATTACAATATCCACATAAATTTTTTTAGATTTTTAATTTCTTAACTTTTAAAATCACTTCTCATTGCTAAACGTATTATTAATCTACATTCTAAAAATAACACGTTCTAACAGATTCAACGGGAGAAAAATTTTTAAAACATCAATTTCACTGTCATCAACCTTGAAGGCGATCAGTTCATCACTAGTTGCCCAAGCTTTTCGAACTTGCCTGCTAAGTCAAGCTGGCAGGCGATTTCTGAAATATAGTGAAGCTTTTTCTGTGAACTCTAGAATCGATTTTGAAGAGGAAGGAAGAGAAAAGTTGGAAGAAGTGAGAAGGAAAATGAATGGTTTTTTAAATAAATTTAATTTTTAATTAAATTAAATATTTGTTGTATTTGAACTAAAAAATTATACATTTTCAATGTTTTAATTAAAAATTTGAGTTTAAGAATAATTCTGAAGTTTTAAACCATGTACAGTGTTGTTTTTTTTTTAATCACTAAACAGATCAGTGACATACTGACATATAAGCAAAGTGTATCAGAACTTTGAACGGCGGTCATGAATATATATATATATATATATATTGAAATAAAATAAATAAATATTTAAGATACAAAACAAAATAATTTTAACCAAATTTGAATGATAAAATGTTCCATTTTATTCAACAAATAATTTACAAAAATTAATAACATTAAAATTTTAGAGAAGTGAGACGCCTATATATTGCATTATTTTATGTTTCACAGATTTTAAATAGCACTAAACATTTTCAGATAGTAAATTACTTGATGTATCCTTAAAAGTAGTTGCCTGCAATTACTACAAACATTAAAAGAAAAATATGAGACGATAATATGTTAAAATATGCTGAATGGATGTGAACTTGAAATAATGTGTTATATTTACATTTAAACTTAGAATATTTTATTACATCACTACCACACGTCTTTTTTTTAGTATATCACATAATAATTGTATTAATATAATTATTTTAACTTAGAATATTTTATTACATTACTACCACATGTCTTTTTTTTTAGTATATCACATAATAATTGTATTAGTATAATTATTTTTTATGATGTATCAAAAAATGCACCAAATATAATTATCTTTAATGTCTCTCTGTGATGTTAAAAACATTACGATAAAGAAAAAAATTTACCCAGTGTCTCTTAAGTATATCAAAGGTAATCATGGAAAACCAACGGCTTTTGTTTCGGGGAGGTTTATTCAAGACAATATACTAGTTGTCCAGGAGGCCCTTCACTACTTAAAGGCTAAGAAGGGCTGTAATTTGACATGAATAAGACTTAGGATACGGTGGAATGAGATTTTCTAAGGTTAGTACTGTTGAAAATAGGATTTTGCAGCAATTGGGTAAAAAGATGATGCTTTGTATTAATTCTATTGACTTTGACTTGTTATTATCGAGAAGAAAAATAGCAAGAATTACTCCTCAAATGGACGTTAGGCAAGAAGACCCCTGTATCCGTACATTTTCATTATAATTGCGTATGTTCTTCCGAATATGATCAACAAGTTTGCTGCCCATCGTGCTCTAAAACGGTTTAAGTTGGCTAGGAGTTGTTCCATTCTTACACACTATTTTTTGGCGGACGACTCAATGTTTTTCTTGAAAGGTAGGACTGATAAAAGCATTCTTGAAAACTACGGTCTAGCATCAGGTCAACAAATCGATTTGGGGAGGTCTTGTGTATTCTTTTTGAAAAAACACCCCGGATGAGGTTAAAGAGGAATTATATCAGATTTTGCAGATTTCAGGAGCTAACTCTCCGGGCAAGTACCTTGGATTGCCTGTTCCTTGGGGACGTTCGAAGGTGTAGGCCCTTGCTTTTGTAAGAGATAAAATCAGAAACAAGATCCAGGGGCGGAAACAAAGTCTCCTCTCACAAGCTGGTCGGGAAGTTCTGATAAAGGCAGTAGCAAATGCGATGCCTACTTTCCCTATGTTGTGTTTTCTTTTCCCAAATAAGGCATGTCAAGAGCTGGACAGTATTATAGCAAACTTTTGATAGGGCCAAAAGAAGAATGAGGGGAGAATCCACTGGGTTTCCTGGAAAAAGCTTGCGGTATCAAAATTTGAGGGAGGTCTTGGCTTCAAAGACTCCAACCTTTCTCTTCTGGCTAAGCAAAGTTGGAGGATCTTCAATTCACCTCATGAGATGTGGGTTAAAATACTTAAAGGGATCTACTTCCCAGGCACTGATTTTCTGAAAGCCAAAAAAGGACCCGAGAGCTTCTTGGACATGGAATTGCATTCTAGAAGGAAGGAAACTGATTGAGGGTCGAGTTTACTGGAAAGTCGGAAATGGGACAAGATTCAGCTATGGAAAGATTCCTGGATACCGCAATTGCCTAGTTTTAAAATTGAATCCAACATTCCATTTGAATGTTTTGAAAATTCTGTTGTTGCAGAACTCATTAGTGGTGGGAAATGAGAATGAGAAGGAAGCGTGGAAGCCCCCTGATGGTAACCAGTTAAAAATCAATTCGGATGGGATGTTTGATAAAAAGGCTGAGAAAGCTGGTATAGGTGGAAACACCGTGGACTCGTTTGGTAGACAAGGGAGGACGTTTATGGAATGAAAATAAAAAATATAGTGAGAATAGAAAAAAATCTTGAACCTCATAAATATATTTAATATGATAAAAAATATATATAAATATTTTATTTTTTTATATTTAAAATGAGATGAAAGAGAGATTAATAGACTAAAATATTTTTTATTATTAATAATTATAAAATAAAATAAAATGATTATTTTTAATTATCAATAAAAATAAAAAAAATAAGAAAAATAATTATTTTTTATTTTTGATAATAATAAATAATAATATTTTAATTTTAAAAAATTAATTTTAATTATCTCTACCACTAGAAATTTAAACATATAAGGATAAGATGGTCCAAAAATTTATTTTCTTTTAAGATAGACTACTTTCCATCAAAAAAATAAAGATTTGTACTCTCCCATGTTTGAGAGTTTGAATTTTTTCAAGAAAAAAGTTACTCTACATACCAAACAAGTTTTTCTTGTTCTCTCATTCCCTTTCCCATGAATGAAGCATTAGCTCTTAAGAAAAGCATACTGATGGCAGCAGATTTGGAACTGAATAATGATCTTTGAATCTGATTGCCTCCCTCTGATTAACTCTATGAAGCTCTTCCATGCTTGCCCAGATTGGAGTTGTTCCTCAATTGTTGAGGACATAGTAGATTTTAGTATTTTTAATCTGTGTCTTTTTATTGGGTTCTTAGGAATATCAATTTAGCAGTTGATTGGCTTGCTAAAATGCCTCATAAGAAGTGGTGCCCTTTCGGCTGAAATTCTAATCCCCTACCCCTTTAGCTTCTATCCTTAGGGCTGATGCTATGTCCTGTAAGGTAGGGATTGGTTGATTTGTTCTAGTGTTTTATTGTTTTCCTTTTGTTTACTGTTTCTGCTTGTTTGGTTTGAGTTGTACTGTTTCTGTTATTGCAATGAAGTTTATTGTTGATGGCCCAAAAAAAAAAACAATTGGTCTACGCATGACTCTAGAATAATAAATATAAAAACATATATAAGACAATTTCATTAATGTAGACTCAACTTATTAAAATTAAGTGAATTAAAAGTAAAATAAATATATAAATATGTTAAAGGTGTCCTCTTTTTAAAAAATTATTTTTAATATATTTATATGTTTATTTATAATTATTCTTAATAATTATTTTATTTATTATAAATTAAATTTACCAAAAAAATTCTTTGATAATTTTGGCATTTAGCCCTTTAAAAATCTTAAGGCCAGGGCATATAATTGCATGAATTTATTCTTTTTTACCTCGTGACTTGGATGCCGTGTATCCTATTTCTAAACTTTTTGAGTCATTGGTTTAGAAAACAAAACCATAGGCGAGCAAAACACCAGACTTCGCAGAGGGATGATTATAAGAAGAGTATTATAATCATTTTTTCTAAATTTATATTTGGTGAGTTAAAGGTTTATCAATTCTTTTTGAATCTTTGAATTTGTGAACTTGGACCCATTTATTCAAAAAAATTGTAAAATGAGTAATTTGTTTTTTTAAGTTAAGACTCATTTGTATAAAATTTATTTATATAACAAAAATAAAATCTCTCGAATAATTATTAATATAATTTAAAACTCATAAAATACGTTTGGATGGTATTTTTTTTTTACTTTTAAAGTATATTGTATTGATATTAATATATGTACAAATATATATATAATGGGTTTTGAAAATAATAAATATCATATTATTTAGACCTAGACTCCCACTCTTAAATACCTATAAAAAATTTTATACACAAATATAAACAAAAAAATTGTAAATATCTAAAAGATCTAAATATTTTATTCATCCAAATCAACAAAATTCCGTTAACTAGTTGTCCTCTAATTGCCTATAAAACTAGGGTAAATTTTTTTTTTCTTGCAAATTTAGAAGTAAGGTAGATTGCACAATAGTGTTTTGTATAAATTTATAACCTGGCTTTCATACAAAACACTTGTATAGTATGTATTGGAGTAAATAGATAGGTAGGAAAAATGTTGTGAAATAATTGCCCGTTATTCAAAAAATAAAAGCAAAGACTATGTTAAATTTTTAAAATTATTATTTTTGTTTCATTGATTTTGCTCCATCATGTACAATTAAAACTACAAAAATGATATACTTAAATCAAAATTAATTAAACAAATAATCACAAAATAAAGAAATTAAATTTTGAAAAGCAGAAGATAATAATTTTCCTTTTCACATTTGATCGGTTAATTAGAAAAAAACAATTTAAGGATGGTAAGAACTTCATATTCAAGATGAAAAAGAGGGGGAAAAAGTAAAAAAGAATATAACAGTAAAATGACTTGTTGGCCGAATGGCAATTACAATTGATAAGAAGTCAATCCGATAATCACAAATAAAAATAATATGGCAGTTCACATGTAAATGACAATAAGCAATTTATAAATAAGGAAAAAATTGAAATTTTGCAAGATTCAATACATCATAATTCCCAATTATTCAAATCATCAAATTATAAGTTTCAATAAAGCTGATTTGTTGACAAGGAAAAGTTAAAACTCTTTTGAAAAAAATTCAAAAATTTTGTTCACAATTAATCACAAGCCTCGTTAGTTGAACTTCACTACTACCTTTAACACAATCACCATAATCACCTGGAAACAAATTTGATTCCCTTGGCTTCCCTAACTAACGAGCTACACTTCCTTCTTGTTCCCTTAATGTCCCAAAGCCATCTCAACTCCTTTCACAGAGATGGTCAAATCAATATCTAGCATAATAGACCATCATCCTCCCATTCCTCACTGCATCTAGCTTCAACAAGGTCATTGTGATAATCACACCTAAAAGAAGAGGTAAATAAGTGTGGTTTGCAAAAGTAATAAATAATATAAATTTTTACAAAGCATGAAAATAGAAGAGACTCAAAGTGAGATGAACATATAAAAAGTAGAGTGAATTTCAATAAGCAAAGAGGAGAATCCTCCAAAAATGAAGTTAGCTAAATATGCAACAAATAAAAAGAGAGATAAGAAGATAAGAAACACCATGCTAATTTATCCTGCTTCAATACTTTAAACTTACATCCAATACCCTTAAAATCCAAGGAATTTTTCTTCAATTACAATTAAAGAATACAACTTACAAGTCTTTAATGTGCTCATTTTAAATACAAATTTTCACAAGCTCACTTCAAATTTATTACACCATGTTTTTTATATCTTATATTCAACTCTTTCTTATGCTCAAAGAGTTTCAAAATGTAATATAGAAAATTTTTTTACTTTTTACCCAGAGATTATACTAAGCTCAATAAATGCTTTTTAAAAGTTAATACACTAGAGCATTTAAGAACATTTATTTCTTAAGGAAAACATCTATTTGACAACTTCTAGTAGTTAGAGATAGAGTAATGAATGCAAATGCTTTTCGATTAGAACAGAGGAGGTAGGTCTTCAACATTCAATACTTCTTCTTCAAAATAATTAGTTACATAGTGTGTTTTTTCTAAGTAAATCATCCTGTCTAATTTTCATAAATGTTCTTAAATGTTTACTTTATGTGTTAAATAAAAGTGTTCACTTTATTTATATAAAAATAGATATTTGTAGAAGAGAGATAAAGAAAGAACAATACATTTATTCTTTTGTTCCAATTGCTTGTCTAAAATTCAAAGATAGTTGGTTTTTGTCTTTTGTTTATTAATGACCTTCTTTCAAACATAGTAGGAGCAAAATTTTAATGGACCAAGACAAATGAGTTTTTTCATAGAACTAATTTTAACTTTTGCTATCATTAAAGTCATAGAATAAGTGAGGCTTTAAAAACTTACTCAACCTTAGGCTAGAAGTTATGCAATTTCCATAATTAGTTTCCTTCTTCTAAAAGTTATACCTATTTTTATGACTTTATCTACTTGGGTTAAAACTTATATCTTTTTAAGTATAAATCCTAAAGTCCATAGTCATATACATAATCATTTTTAAAGTTAAAAGAGCATTCATGTTGATGCTTTTGGTAAAAAATTATGGTTAGCAAATGTGTAACTCAATAACATATATTAATTTGCAATTGTGATCTTAAACATGAGGACTATATATAATCCATAAATGATATTAAATTGCAAAATAGTCTATGTAATTAGCTAGATTCTTTCTTCCTTTTTCCTTAATTAGCATGTGTTAAAGTATTCTAAATTTTGAAAGTGGAGAGAGAGAGAAAGAGAGAGAGAGAGAGAGAATGAGATCCTTAACTTTAGTTGCCTTCTCCTTCTTTCTCTTTGTCTCTTTTCAAATCAAGGTTTTGTTTTATGTTTTATGTTTTTATTTAATCCATTCATCTTTTTTGTTCATATGAGTTATAAATTAGAATGATTTATGACAAAAAATGAAATGAAGTAAGAAGCATGCTAATACTCATATGAATTATGACATTAAATATATAATTTGACATGATAAAGTATGTGATATTTAATTAAAATTTAAAATATTATATTATGTCAAATACAGGTGCCAGACACATGTGAAACATGATATGATTTTATTTTTTAAATATTGATATTTAAAAGTTAGTATATAGCAAAGACTTTGGTTTATATATTTAAAATGCATACTTCAAAAAAAAATCCTTTTTTTTCTTAGATGTTATATTCACTTTGTGTTGTTGGAAAACCATGCCCACTATTCTTCTTTCCCTCTTATTCTTTTTTCCAAAATCATTAAGATCTTGAATTGTAGGGTTAAGAGAACTCTAATATGTTGTTACTTCAGGAAATATTAGTACTAGGGTCTTCTAATACTAATCAATGTCATATATTATATGCAAATTTAAGTATAGAAATAAGGAATGACAAAAAAAGAAAAATAAAGACTAAGACCAATAAAAATAGTAGGATAAGCACATGATTGCTCTTCAAATAGTGTTTATGTTTCCTCTTATGTTAAAGGGACTTAAAAAACTAAGGAGTTTAGATTTTGTGAATTAATCAACTCTTTAATGAGCTAGTATTTCATTTCTGTATATCTCAATAAATCAATTACAAAGAAAAGTGTCCTAAGCTAGTTGTCTAGAGAAAATACTAGAAGGAATTTGATAACTATAAGATATAAAATATGCAAAAATACAATATATAGTTAACTACAACCACAATATAGTTAACTACAATTATAATAAAATTAACTATAGTCAAGATATAATTAACTATAACCAAGTTAGCGTTAACTATCACAATTGGTCAAGTCTTAACACCCCTGTTAAACAAGTGGGTGAAGCATACACCCTAAGTTTGCTTCGAAGAAATTATAACCTAGAGTGTGATAGTGGATTAGTAAGACAATTTACAATTTGATTAGCCAAAAGAACATAACTAAAGGAGAGTTATTTAGCTAAAACCTTATTATTGATGTAATGAACATCTATTTTAATGTTGTTTGTCCTTGCATGATACATTGGATTTGCACCAAAAGCATTGGCATTTGGCTTATCATATCAAAGCATAGGAACTATTTTGAGATAGAAACCAATCTCCTTCAATAATGACTAAAGCAAAACAAGTAGCCAAAGCAGCAAGAGATTGCTACTTGGATTTTGTACTAGACCATGCAACAACTTTTGGCTTTTTAGATGACTAAGTGTTCCATCAAAGAAAACACAATTACCAATAATTAATTTCCCATTATCGGGATAGGTAGCCCAATCAACATCAAAAAACCCAACGACATTTAAAAGTTGTGGTGGTTTTACATGAAGACTAAAGTTAACAAATCCTTTAAGATATCTAAAAACCTTTTTGACAGCTTGCCAATAAGTTATTGTTAGAGTACTAAAGAATCGGCTTAGCCTATTGATTGAATAGAATAGCATGTCTATACATGGAAGGATTTCTTAAGACATCACCTTTATGAGTAAACATAATTTTTCTTACTACCGTTGAAGTGGGACAAGTTGTAATATTAGTCATATGAAAGTTTTAAGCAAATCCAATATTTACTTGGATTGATTTAGATATATTCCAATGGTATCTCTATAAACTTCAAAATCAAAGAAGTAGTGTAGTAAGCTAAGGTCTTTAAGAGAAAAGACATTATTAAACTTCTAAATAAACTTTTTCAAGTTATTTGAGTTACTTCTAGTTACCAATATGTCATTTAACCCCAATCAAGCAATAAAACCCTAAGTCTATCAAACAAAGCTCTAGGTGCTTGTTTAAGTTCATAAATGGCTTTTAAAAGTTTGTAGACATTTGTAGGTCTATTAAGTCTTAGTTGCTTTATGTAAACCCTTTCTTGAAATAGCTTATTCAAAAATGCATTATTGATATCTAGCTGTCATATTTCCAAATTAAGAAAGATAGTTAAAGTAAAGATTATCCAAATGGTAGGCTTTAATGATAAAGTTAAAAGTTTCACTAAAATCAATCTCAACGTCTTGTTGAAACCCTATAGCCACTAATCAAGATTTATGCCTTTGTATTGTTCCATTAGGGTTATACTTAGTCTTAGACACCCACTTGTAATCAACTAAGCTTTGTGGACTACTGTAAGGCATAAGGTCTTACGTGTTGTTCTTCACAAGAGCATTATATTTAACTATCATAGCATTCTTCCAATGAAGAATGTGAAGAGCAACTTGTGCCTTGGTGGGTTCTATATCAGGATTCAGCTCATGTTTTGTAATTCCAACAAAAAGCTATTTTGTTTCAAAATTCCTCTCTCACTCTTATTTACCATGTGATGGCCCTGCACTTCTTATGCAATATCTTGATTGCTAAAAGACTCTTGACCAACAGTATTAGGAGAAGTTTCTTCACTCATCATTTATTTTGTAGTACCTTTTGAGATATCTCAAACTTTAGTAGGTACCTAAAATTCTAAGCACATTAGTTACAACATGTGAACTTGAAGAGGAAGAGCTCAAACCTGTTGCAAGGAAAGTTTCTTGAACAATTTGTGCTAGAGCTTAAGAAGAAGTTGATGAGTTTTCAAAAGGATGACATGGTAATAGGAAGAATGAGGCAAGGTCTCTTTATCTCTCTCTTAGCATGATTTGAACAGAGGAAATTAAAAAAAAAATCAAAGTTTAATGCTACATTTGTGAAAATGGAAGACCACCATTTGGGCAAAGAAGATAAAGGCATAATATAAAGAGAACAAAAGCTACTAAAACCAAACGAAAAAGAAAGAGCCACATATTTTTGTTTAAGTGTTGGAGGGACCAAACAACAAAATGAGAAAAATTGGGTGAGTAGGTTGCACTTCCACAATAATAAGGCTTACAAGTGCAAAGAAGGAAAATAAAATAAGCGAAAATGTGTCATGGTGGCCTCAAGAAGTCCAGGACATGGATATACAAGCTTAATAATGCATGATGCAATATTTGACTTTACCCTTTCTAATCTTAACTTGCTTCAGATTTTTTTTTCAACTACCATTATTTCAAATTATATTTATTTACATTCTAAAATTTATCAAGCATTACAAAAATTTAATCTATGCCTCAGTAAAATTGTGTTGATTAAATCATTATTATTTTAAGTGTTTGTTATTTAAATTCTTTTTTCTGATGGTGTGCATTACAATTAGATTACTAGTTTTAATCAATCTCCAATTATTTTAAATTTCTAATTCACTAGAGTATTACAAGCGACCCTCTACACAGATGTTTCATACATTAATGGGAATGATTGGCTTCTTAATCATCAAAAATAGATCTTATCACTCCTTCGTAATTAGTATATCATTAGTAAGCAATCATATCTAGTAGAAAAGCAATAAAATGTCCATTCTGAATTTGTGTAGCAATTTTGTCTTTTACGAAAACATCTTTAATCTTAATTATAAACCATTATATGAGCAATGATAGTTCCCCAATCTTAACAATAGTTCCCAAAGTTAAGCTTCAAAAACTTGTGTACATTGCATGATTTTAATCATTAATTTACTTCATGCAATTATTAATTTACTTAAAAAATTTACATTTAGCGTAGCTTTTGAATTACTATCATTGTATAGGGCATAAAATCATTTATATTTGAAACTAAAGAAAAATCATTGTAAAACTAAATATAAATCTAATTCAATCAATCTTCTGAAAAAATTATCAAAAACCAATTAAATCAATCAATAACTACTAAAACTAATCAATAATTAATAAAACAGACCAAACCCAAACAAATTAATAAATTACCCGATTTTGAAGGGAAAAAGAAAAACTTAAACCATAGGCCTTTCGGGCCCAGCCTTAACGAAGCACAAGGATCTAGAAATCCAGCCTGCTATTTATGGAGTAGAAACTCTACTACTCCCTTGCTCTTTATCTGATATGGGACATACCCTTCATGTGTAAAGCTAGCATTCTTTCTTGCCTCACCCCCTTCTTCTTCATGCTCACATTGTTCTTCCAAATCTATCATCTTCTACTTTCGGATTGAGATCCTCTGAAGTGAGGATCCCATAAAGTCCCTACAGTGTCTCTTTTTTTTTTAATTTTTTTATTTTATTTTATTTTTCTTAAGTTTTACCTCTCCTCACAAAAATTTTACTATAGAGGTACTTTATGAGATCCTCATTGCAGATAATCCCATTTATGAAAAAGGCCATTATTCCAAAGGAATCGAATCCTTTCCATTACACTTCGTAACTTGTGTTGTCAAATGCACAAATCATGGTTGTTCCTCGTATCATGAGGTCCAAATTATGACACGTCAAGACTTATTGGAAATGAATATTTAAGGGGGGAAAAAGGAAATCCAAAAATTTTTCAACAAAAAAATGAAATAATAAAAAAAGTTTTGCTTTAATTTTGACACTTTGATTGACATCATATTAGGGCTTTTTTTATTTTTTTTATAAGCAATTATATTCATCTTTAAAATATTATTGTCATTAATTTAATTTTAAAATTAATAATCATTATATTGATCTTAAAATTTTTAAAGACACATCAAATATAAAGTAACTATATATTCCAATATTGTGGTTTGGAAGCATTTTTGGAATTGAATTATAATAGTTAGTTGTTAATTCAGTGAATCAAAAATATTAAATGAGTTGTTAAATCAACTACAAATATTCAATCTAGATAATTTTTTTTCACAAAAAAATATTTTTTCAAGAAAAAATGATTCTGTTTTGAAATAAAAAAATATTTGTTAATATTTAATTAATAGAATTAACATCAAATCCATTGGATGTATTTTTTAATATTGACAATTAAAATACAAAGGAATAATTAAAAGAAAAAAAATAGGGACAAGTTAAGCTGTTTTGGCATTCTAGGTCAATAGTTTAGTATTTCTCTAAGAAAGTTAAAGTTAGCATATTAGCCCGCATCAACCACAATTCTTGCAGGATTGTCTGTCACTGTTTTTTTTTCTTTATTATTCCCTTTTAATTTAATTATCAATATGAAAAAAATATATCCAATGAATTTGACGTTAGTTCCATTAATTAAATACTAACAAATGTTTTTTATGTGTTTGGAAATGGAATCTTTTTTTTCTTGAAAGAATTTTTTTTTTTGTGGAGAATAAATTATCTAAATTGAATATTTGTAGTTGATTTAACAATTCATTGGTTCAAAGAATTAATCACTAACTATTGTAATCCAATGGGATATATAATTACTTTCTATTTGATGTGTTTTAAAGAATTTTAAGATGAATATAATGATTATTAATTTTAAAAATTAAATTAACGACAACAATATTTTAAGGATGGATGCAATAGTTTATGAAAATAAAAAATAAAATGAAAAAAAGAAAAAACAACCCCTGATGTGATGTCAGTCAAAGTGCCAATATTAAGATATAACTTCTTTCACGATTTCTTTTCTTTTCTTTGGAAAAACTTTTAGATTTTCCCCCCTTTAAGTGTTCATTTCGAATAAGCCGTAACGTGTCACAATTTGGGCCATAATTTGTGTAATTGACGGCGGAATTAATGAGGCGCAGTGGAGAGGATTCGATTCCGACAACAAGACGTTAAAATTGCCCACAATATTCTAGCTTCATTCCACGCTGCAAGACCTCAGCTCCACCGAATCCAATCCCCTAATGTATGCTCTTGTATCCCCGGATGAACAGCTCATAAACTAATAATTTCGGTATATACATGGGAGAATAAACTCGCACACTCCCATCCCAGAAGTGGAAACCAAAAACAAAAACTCATTTGCCTCTCTAGCTAGTAGCCATGGTTTCCCAAACTAACCACCCACAAAAACATATTAAAATTGCCCACAGAACTCCAGCTTTATCCATACGCTACAAAACCTCACCTCCACAGAATCCAATGCCCTGATGTATGCTCTCGTATCACCGCCTCAACTGTTGAACAGCTCATAAACTAATAATTTCTGTATATAAAAGAGAGAGTAAGCTAGCACACTTCCATCCCATAAGTGAAAACCAAAAACAAAACTCATTTGCCTCTCTAGCTAGTAGCCATGGTTTCCCAAGTTAACCACCTACACTTCATCTTGTTTCCCCTAATGGCTCAAGGCCACATAATCCCTATGATTGACATTGCAAGGCTGTTAGCACAGCGGGGTGTGATAGTCACCATATTCACTACACCAAAAAACGCATCCCGTTTTGATTCAGTTCTTTCTCGTGCTGTTTTGTCTGGTCTCCAAATCCGATTAGTACAACTTCGATTTCCATCCAAAGAAGCAGGGCTACCTGAAGGGTGTGAGAATTTGGACATGGCATCTTCTCCAGACATGTTTGATAATTTCTTCGCTGCAATCAACATGCTTCAAAACCAAGCAGAAGAACTGTTTGAAGAACTGAAACCTCAGCCAAATTGCATAATCTCCGACATGTTTATTCCTTGGACAGCTCAAATCGCTCAAAAACATCATATTCCAAGGATTGTTTCCCATGTATTCTCTTGCTTCTGCCTCCATTGCTTGCACAAGATTCGTAACCCCAAGGTTCATAAGAGCATAACATCAGAATCAGAACACTTCACTGTGCCAGACATACCACACCATATTGAGGTTACCAAGGCTCATATACCAGAGTCAATGATAGATGACAAAATGATTGATGCTGAGATAAGGTCATATGGTGTAATCATAAACACTTTTGAAGAGTTGGAGGGAGAATATGTTACGGATTACAAGAAGGAAAGAAAGGATAAGGTGTGGTGTATTGGCCCAGTTTCACTATGTAACATAGATGATTTGGATAAGGCTCAAAGAGGTGACAAGGCCTCCATCAGTGAAAACCAGTGCTTGAAGTGGCTTGACTCGCAGCAACCTCAGTCCGTGGTGTATGCCTGTCTTGGAAGCTTATGTAACCTCATTCCTTCCCAACTAGCGGAGCTTGCCCTGGCCTTGGAAGCTTCAAAGAAGCCATTTATTTGGGTTATGAGAGGAGGATATAAGTTAGAAGAGTTGGAAAATTGGGTCAAGAAAGATGGATTTGAGGAAAGGATCAAGGGAAGAGGCCTTTTAATCAGAGGATGGGCTCCACAAGTGCTGATATTGTCGCACCCTGCAATAGGAGGATTCATAACACATTGTGGTTGGAATTCAATACAAGAAGGGATAAGTGCTGGTTTGCCAATGGTTACATGGCCATTATTTGGAGATCATTTTCTAAATGAGAAGCTGATTTGTCAAGTGTTGAGGATTGGTGTAAGCTTTGGAGTAGAGGTTTTAATGAAGTGGGGAGAGGAAGAGAAGACTGGTGTGTTGGTGAAAAAGGAAGATATTGAGAAGGCAATATGCATGGTCATGGATGAAGGAGAAGAAAGTGAAGAGAGAAGGAAAAGGGCTAGAGAATTAAGTGAGATGGCAAAGAAAGCTGTTGAAAATGGGGGATCTTCGCATCGTAACATAAGCTTGCTGATTGAAGATGTCATGCAACAAGCAACTAAGAATAAGCTTGACCCTTGAACATGGGTCCCAGATTCTCCGAAGTTGAATTTTTTGAAGTTGTTAAAGTCTCTTAAGCAAGATTTCTTCCTCTTAAAAAAAAAAGGAAATTATGTTAAAAATAAATAAAAAAAAAGAGGAAATGTGAGAGACTTTAGGTTTGTTTGATTTTCTATTTTTAGAATAGTTTTTGTTTTAAAAAATAAAAAAATAAAAAAATTTGTGTGATAATGTATTTTAATAAAGTGTTTTGTAAAATATAAATATAGAATTTTTGTTTCGAAAATAAAAAAATCAGAATATTTTTAGATGTTTTGTTAATTTTTATTTTGTAGAATCAGAAAAATAAAATAAAAAATAATGATTCAAATAATTTTTTTTATTTTTTTTATTTTCAAAATTTGTTTTCAAAAATATTTAGTCTTTTATCTTTCCTTTCTCGTGTTTCTTTAATTTGTAAATTGTGATGATGAAAATAATAGAGGAGTACAGTGAAGTGAAATTGGGTGGAAAGAGAGAGACTACTCAACTAAAAAATAAGCACTAATATTAACGTTCCATTCAAAACTTTTGAACTTTTTCGTCCATTAATTCACATGCCGTTAGAATCTTTTCAATACTAAGTAGTTTCCATTGAAGGAGCATGCATGCTCTGGTCTAAAAGTGAGATGATTTCTGAGCCCTACAGGGGATGCATATTAAATGGATATAATAATGGTTACTACAACTTACAAGCTTGACTCATAATTTAACTGGCTTAATTGTGCTTACATCAACAAAGGAGCCATGAACATAATATTTTACCAAGAATATAATTTTTCACAATTAAAATAGCCATATATTTAAAATGACCACTATTGTATCAAAGTTAGGGGGGAGAAAAAACTTTTTCACCTATTAGTAAACTTCAATGTCTTTTTCGCTTTTACCTTAGGAAAGATATAAGCAAACTCAACCTCAGCTTTTAGGGAGTGGCAAAGAACACCTTGTGTTTGCTGACACCTCTCATAATTTAAAGGGGCAAAAGACCTTTTGGCTTGATTTGGCTGAGGATTGCCAAAGAATCATTTTCTCATACCAAAAAAAAAAAAAAAGAACTTCTCAGAGCATATTCACATGCACTTTATGGATAAATGTATAATGTATTCACAGGTCAGTTTACTAGACCACAATATACACTATATTCTCAAGTCATGTTCAATTGAAGCAATTAGAAATAAACAAGTGTGGTAATTACCAAGAAATTGTCTAGAGAATTCCAGTATATGATGTATCCAAATTTAATCGCTCTTTTCCAACACCTAGCAACAAATCAACAACCCAACAATACAGATTCAGTACTCACCAAAAGACGAGCTGCAAAAGAGAGGGAATATGGGGTGGTGGTGATATGTGAGAATTGATGAACAAGCGTGTATGGAATAGCTCTATTCATTTTTTAGTAGGTAGGAGAAGAAATTTAACCCATGATATGAAACTCGTCAATTTAGCTGAGAGATACTCTTTCCGATCTTATTTATAAGGTACTTTCAATTAAATCATACAATTTAAAAAAAGATGATAAAATTAGTTGATGTATTAATTTTTAAAAGAATTATCACAAAATTTTAAATTTGTCCCTAATTGAAATTAATCTCTACCATTATATCAATAATCATGAAGGGTAAATATCAAAAAGAATAATAAATGCTTTTAAAACTTTGTAAAAAATCTTATTTTAAAGATTATAAAAAATTTTATAAAAAAAAAACTTGATAAATAAGACTGGAGTACCATGTGTGTTACTATTCATTAAACGAATGCCGAGATTCATGGCTCCCTAAAGGCAATTGTTTGTGCATGTCCTGGAACATCTTACGTGGACGAAACCTCTCTTTTTATATAAATTGTTTGTCAATAATCATAGATGGCTGGCCAAATTTTTTAAAAAAAAAAACTAAATGTATTCTTAAATACTACACTTTTTTTTCAACAATTGATCAATAATTCAATATAATATCTCTCCTAATTTAAAAGAAAGTTACAATTAACTCCTTCATTTATTAGTCTTTATATCTCCTATCATCTAAATTTAAAAATTTTAATTAGGTAATAATACCGAAATATCTTTCTTATTATTTAATATATATATATATATATATTATCTTTTTCAAGTAATTTATTCATTTATGACCAAAACTTTTGTCTATGTTTCTTTAAAAGTGTCAATGGTGTGAATCAGTTTAAAAAATTATTTTGCAAAAATGACAGCTAAGATTTGAATATGTGATCCTTTATTAAATGCCAAATTTCTTTTTATATTTGAACTACAAATTTATTTTAACAATATTATATATTATTTAATATATATACAAATCTAATAAAATAATATAATAACTAATTATATATATAATATTAAAATATCTAAACTAATATATGTACTGTTTATAATTATTTTTTAATTTGGTTATTTTTTTCATTTGATAAATTATTTTTTAATTTATAATTTATAATTTCTAAACTCTTTACTTTTTGTTTTTTAATGATAAGTTTGGAAAACCTAAAAATTCAAAATTAAATATTCTTAAATTTTAATTATAAGTAATTTTTATCTTTCAATTAAAAAATAATATTTCAAACATTTTAAAAAGCATGAAATTAGTAATTAAACATTTAAAAATTATTAGTGTAATTAAATATTTAAAATTTATTAGTATTTATTTGTTATATTAAAATTTCAATATATAAAAAAAATATATAATTCATATTAATTCAATCACAGTTTAACTGTAATTAGATTACTGAACCCTAAATCAATGCTTTTACTAATTTAATAACTTATTTAGTTTTAAAAATATTGATTATAGCATATTATGATTTAAAATACATACTATTTAAACTTTTCATTTGATTTGTAATAAAGAAGAGGATGAGAAGAAGTACGTTCTCTTTTGCGTTTATTTTTTTAATTAATTAGCTTGTTGCCAATGGAGATGCATGAACAATTTAAAATGTCTGTAGATTCCACGAAATAGTTATAATAACTTTTTAAAAAAGTACACCAAACCAAAAAAAAAGATAAAAAAAGTAAGCAACCCAATAAATGAATCATCGTGTAACTTTTGTATTAGATATATTAGATAAGCGGAAAGTAGAGGTGATTTTGTGGAAGAATATTTTGGCAATTTACGTAGTAGGATTTTTTTAATTAGATAACAGAGAGTTTAATAGAATTAATATATCAAGAGATCAATTGTAATTTTTTAAAGGCAATTCAAACTTATTAAATAAACCAATTTTTATAACCTAGTTCTAATTTTAATCTTTAACTGTAAGTCTCTTTTTCATTGAATGTCTTTCTAATTCTTTTAAGAAAGCAGAAAATTTAAATAGATGTGCACCAAAAAACTTAGCCCACTTATTTTCTCTAGATTGAATAGTTTATACTTCCATTAACTTCTAGTAAGGCAAAAATAATACTATTTTGACTAGGCCTTTGGTATAATTTACAAAGTGGGAAGCTAAGGATTTATTATTGTATAGCTTCCATCTCTTTTGCATGGTTCATATATATATTTTTTTAATATAATTTACAGAGGTGGTATTTTGATATAAAAATTGTCAAAATTAAAGGTAATCAATCAGCTCAATCTTATTTGATCACATTAAGCCAATAAAAACATAAAAGGTTGATTGAGTTAGGCCAACCACTAGGCGATTATGTTGGCTAATTTGATTTCACTTGATCCGATATTCTTAATTGTTATTATTTTATAAAGATTTATATAAATTTTTTTTAAGGATAAAATATAATTTTATAAAAATTTATATTAAAAAAATTATTTTTTAAGGGGTCATTATACAACTTTCACCCAAAAAAACTTTTTAAAAAATCTGACAAACTCAAGAAACCAACCTAGCCATGTGGCTATTAGACCAAATCACACTGAGTTAAGAAAATGAAGTTTAATATAAAACCATGTTGAGCCAACACCCAACTCAATCTGGCCCATCATTATCTCTAAGCAAAACATCTATAAGTTATCAGAACATATCATTTTTACAGGTCAAACTATATCATTATTGTTGTCTCAAATTACATAATCCTTGTATTATAAAAATATATACAAATTTCTTTTAACATCAATAGATAACTAAAAGCCCCTCTTTATTATCATTTATTTCCTTTATTTTTCAACTCATGTCTTTCATTATTTTCCATTTCCTATATATGATTTTTTTTTGTTTGGTATTCTCTTAATTATGATATAACTAATATTCAATTTCCAGTTATTATTATTTTTCATTTTCCAATTTTCTAGTTACTCTTTTTCTTATAAAGCTTTACTATAATTGAGTTATTTGAAATTCGAATTTTCAATTGTTGGATTGTGGTTCAAATTCATACGATATAATAAAATATTATCTTAAAATAAATATGGGAAAATTATTCTCTTCACTCATAAAAAATATCTAAATTACATAATATTTTTTGTTTGAAAATATATACTTATTCTCTTAAAATCAAAATATGACTAAAATATATTTAAAAATAGCATTAAAATTTTTTAGAAAGTTAATTTTTATTTTAATAATATTTATTTTATATTGAAAACCATAAATTTAATTTATTTTAAAAGTTTATTGAATTTATGGTAATGTTCATATTTATTATTATATTTAATACAAATTTTGTTGTTGAAATTAAATTATTGTCTATAAATTAGTTAAATTCTGAAAATAATTTCTTGAATATATTAATATTTTTAAAAATTATTTTTGTAAAATTATTTTACAATTTTAATAAACTTACAAAATCAACTATTTTATATTAGTTGAATATATATTCAATATTTGTTTTATTAAATAAATAATAGATATATGAATATTTTGATTAAAATAAAAATAATTGTATCGTTTCTTTTGTTGTAGGAAAAGTGTAGCTTATTTTTTAGTTTTAGGGAAAGAGAATATGTATTTTTAACACAAAAAAGGAATAAATTATATGATTTTTTTAAAATTTTGCTGAAATTATATATACTTGCCATATTTTTTAAAGTATAAATTTTAATCAAATTTTAAAATTTTTTAACTAAAATACTCTTTATTAACCAATTTAAAATTTAGGTTAATTGGGATATTTTAATTAAAAAATAAAATTATAGTAAAATATAACGAAACTTTTTGCTCCATAAGAAGTTCATATATTTTTTAAAATAGATAAAAGATATATATAATTTTAGTAAAACTTAAAAAAAACTGTATAATTTACTAAAAAAATTATATAATTTAAACACCTCTAAAAAATAAATTTACCCAATAAATATTGAAATCCATTGGCAATTTCCCTGCCTAAGAAGCTGAAATGTTCAATCTAGAGTCATTTACGATCATGCATCTCCCTGGACAGCAAAAATCCGATTTGGTTTCACAGAACCTGCTTATCCCAGTCCTGTCATAGTTTATTCCAACCATAATTAAGAAAATAAGAGCCTGCGAGTCCATCCATTGAAAGTCCCAAGCACCTTTGCACGATAGTCAAGGCATTTTGATTAACATTAACGCACATACATAGCTAAACGCTTTACATGTATATCCTCTTCCAATCTTCGAACCAAAAACTCTAACCTTGTAGGGCATATTTTCCCAACATCATCCGTTACAACTTGCACGATAATCAAGACATTTTGATTAACATAAACGCACACACATATATATATATATATATATATATAATATAGCCAAACGCTTTACTTGTATATCCTCTTCCAATCTTCGAACCAACAACTCTAACCTTGTTAGTCATTTTCCTCCAACATCATCCGTTACAACACAGCAATAAACACGTCCTAGCCAGCCTACAAAACATACAGCAACTTAGCCTCCATTAACATCCGAATTTGCAAGTTAAAATCCCAATTACATTAGAATTTTGCCTCCCATGACGCAGAAACTTCAGCTCCACCTTGTTTTGATACCCTTCATGGCCTCAGGTCATCTACTTCCCATGGTGGACATTGCTAGACTGTTGGCTCGGCGAAAGGTGAAGGTGACCATAGTGACCATACCCCCCCTCAATGCCATCCGAGTCAGAGATCCACCTTCAACTCGTTCAATTCCCAAATGCTGATGAGGCTGGAATACCTGAGGGATGTGAGAGCATAGACACTCTGCCTTCCATGGATCTTCAGGTGAATTTTGTCAACGCTATGTGTATTTTGCAGCACCCCCTTGAAGAGCTCTTTGAAAAGCTTAATCCCGCTCCCACCTGCATAATATCTGACAAATATATTCCATCTGTAGCTGTTGTTGCCAAAAAGTTCCAAGTTCCAAGAATAATATTCGATGGGTCAAATTGTTTCAATCTATTATGCAATCACAGTCTGTATAATTCCAAGGTCCATGAGAATGTCTCCGATTCAGAACCATTTATTGTCCCCCGATTGCCCAATAACATTGAATTAAAAAAATCTCAGCTTCCCGGGGCGTTCAATCGTAGCACAGACCAAGACATGAAAGCTTTTCGTGGGAAAGTAAGGGAAGCCGAAGAGAAGCATATGGGGTGGTAGTGAATAGTTTTGAAGAGTTGGAAGCGAAGTATGTGAAAGGGTATAAAAAAGTCACAGGGCAAAAGGTTTGGTGCATCGGCCCTGTCTCACTATCCAACGGGGACAACTTGGACAAGGCTCAGAGAGGCAAGAGAGACTCAAACGACGAAGAAGGCCATTATTTGAAGTGCCTTGATTCATGGCCTGCAAGATCTGTAATTTTTGTTTGCCTTGGAAGCTTAAATCGAGTAACACCAGAGCAATTGATGGAGCTTGGTTTGGGACTGGAAGCTACAAAGAGACCATTCATTTGGGTGCTAAGAGATGCGTACAAAGGAAAGGAAATGGAGAAGTTACTGTTGGAAGATGGATTGGAGGAGAGAGTGAAAGGAAGAGGAGTATTAATAAGGGGGTGTTAATATTGTCACACACAGCAATAGGAGCTTTCATAACACATTGTGGTCGGAATTCTGCACTGGAAGGGATATGTAGTGGGGTGCCATTAGTAACGTTTCCTTTGTTTGCTGAGCAGTTTTATAATGAGAAGGTTGTTGTACAAGTGGCGGAGACAGGTGTGAAAGTGGGAGCTGAGAATGTTGTGCATTTTGGAGAGGAAGAGATGTTTGGTGTTCAAGTGAAGAGGGAAAATGTGAAGGAGGCTACAGAGAAAGTAATGGGTGAAGGTGAAGAAAGCGAAAGAATAAGAGAAAGAGCAAGGAAGTATGCGGAGAAGGCAAAGAAGGCAATGGAGAAAGATGGAACTTCTTGCCTTAACATGTCACTGGCTCACTGCTAATTGAAGACATAACATGTCAAAGGGTCGAAGTTGAACGAAGTTGAGCCACAACGGAGTCCAAATGCATGAAGCGTTTGCCTTAACTTTGGGGTCTGAAAATTGTTTGTATTGATTCCTTGTTCGAGTTTTTGAAGCCTGATTTACAGAGCACTTTGTGTGTAATCTGGAGAAAGAATCCTTCAAATTAGCAACTTGAAATAATAGTTATACCCCACAGTTTTTATCCTTTGGTAAAGAGCTACGGATACTTTGCCAAACTTAAGGCGAATCGATAGGAAAACTAAACCAGTATCAGTACCTAGACAGCATGCTTTGGTACCAATTCAACTGGTATACAACATACATCAACGTAATTTCATAATTTATGCCAGTGCCAATTCAATGTTGCTAACGGGTCTTCTCCGATTACAATATCCACATAAATATTTTTAGATTTTTTCTTAACTTTTAAAATCACTTCTCATTGCTAAACGTATTGTTAATCTACATTCTAAGCCAAACACGTTCTAAGAGATTCAACGGGAGAAAAATCTTAAAACGTCAATTTCACTTCATCAACCTTGAAGGCGATCAGTTCATCACTAGTTGCCCAAGCTTTACGAACTTGCCTGCTACGTCAAGCTGGCAGGCGATTTCTGAAATATAGTGAAGCTTTTTCTGTGAACTCTAGAATCGATTTTGAAGAGGAAGGAAGAGAAAAGTTGGAAGAAGTGAGGAGGAAAATGAATGGTTTTTGAAATAAATTTATTTTTTAATTAAATTAAATATTTGTTGTATTTGAACTAAAAATTATACATTTTCAATGTTTTAATCAAAAAATTGATAATAAATATATAAAAAATTGAGTTTAAGATTAATTCTAAAGTTTTAAACTATGTATCGCGTTGTTGTTTTTTTTTTTTTTTTAATCACTGGGCAGATAAGTGACATATTGACATATAAGCAAAATGTATCAAAACTTTGAACGGAGTTCATGAAATATATATATATATATATATATAGAAATAAAAAATAAATATTTAAGATACAAAACAAAATAATTTTAACCAAATTTGAATAATAAAATGTTCCATTTTATTGAAAAAATAATTTAGAAAAATTAATAACATTAAAATTTTGGAGAAGTGCGACGCCTATATTTTGCATTATTTTATGTTTCACAGATTTTGAATAGCACTAAACATTTTCAGATGGTAAATTATTTGATATATCCTTAAAAGTAGTTGCATGCAATTACTGCGCATATTAAAAGAAAAATATGAGACGATTATATGTTAAAATATGTTGAATGAATGTCAAGCTAAAATAATATATTATATTTGCATTTTAATTTAAAATATTTTATCACATCACTACCATGTCTGTTTTTAGCATATTACGTAATAATTGTATCAGTATAATTATTTTTGATGATGTATTAAAGATGTATCAAGTACAATTATCTTTAATGTCTCTTTGTGACAATAAAAACATTACAATAAAGTAGCGGTATTCATTCATTTAATTGGCTCAAAGGGCCCACCTTAACTTACCATAATCAGGTCTAACTCAGCCAAAAATATAAATATGTATAATTTTAACAAAACTAAACAGGATCAAGTCAGGTCATGAATAAAAATATATGCTGTTTGGCCCAGCCCGATAATTGTATTTTTCATTATTAACCTAAATCCTCTTTACTTCTTTATTATTTTGTCATTGGTTTGCATGTTTACTAATATTTTTTTGTTGAATAATAAAAATACACATTTACTAAAGGTTAATTATATTAGTATAGTTTGTATTTTACTTGATAATATTGAGCTATTTTTTTATTAAAATTATTTTACTGATCAAAACAAAAAGACTTTGGAAGCCTATTACTTTGAATTATATGTCTATGAGTATATAAAAAGATATTTTTACATTACAAGTTTCAATTCATGAGAAAAAAAAAAAGAAATTGGCTCGGATGACCTTAATCTATCCTAACTCAACATAAAATTGGGCTAGTTTGAGTCGAATCCGACCACAGGCATAAAAACAAGTCTAATATCTTAATCGAGTCGAACATAGGACTTACTAAATGTCCGACTCAACTCTATCCATAAACAGCTCTACAATAAAGAAAAAAATTTACCTATATGTCTTAAGTATATCAAAGGTAATCATAGAAAATCAACCGGCTTTTGTTTTGGGGAGGTTTATTCTTTTTGAATCTTTGAATTTGTGAACTTGGACCCATTTATTCAAAAAAATTGTAAAACGAGTAATTTTTTTTAAGTTAAGACTCATTTGTATAAAATTTATTTATATAACAAAAAATAAAATCTCTCAAATAATTATTAATATAATTTAAAACTCATAAAATATGTGTAGATGGTATTTTTTTAGTTTTTAAATATATATTTTATTGATAAAATATATGTACAAATATATATAATGGGTTTTGATTAAATAAATAAATAAATATCATATTATTTAGACCTAGACTCTTACCCTTATAAATTTTTTTTATACATAAATATAAACAAAAAATTTTTATAAATATTTAAAAGATATAAATATTTTACTCATCCAAATCAACAAAATTCCGTTAACTGGTTGTCCTCTAACTGCCTGTAAAACTAAGGTATATTTTTTTTTTCTTGTCGATTTAGAAGTAAGGTAGATTGCATAATAGTATTTTGTATAAATTTATAAGCTGGCTTATAAAGAACACTTGTCTAGTATGTATTGGAGTAAATAGATAGGCAAGAAAAATATTGTGAGCTAATCACCCGTTATTCAAAAATAAAAACAAAGATTATGTTAAATTTTCAAAATTTTTATTTTTGTTTCATTGATTCTGCTCGATCATGTACAAAACTACAAAAAATGATATACTTAAATCAAAATTAATTAAACAAATAATCACAAAATAAAGAAATTGATTTTTCAAAAGCAGAAGATAATAATTTTCTTTTTAACATTTGATTGGTTAATTAAAAAACAATTTAATAAAAAGGAATATAATAGTAGAATGATTTGTTGGCCGAATGGCAGTTACAATTAATAAGAAGTCAATTCGATAATCACAAATAAAAATAATATGGCAACTCACATGTAAATGACAATAAGCAATTATAAATAAGATAAAAAATTGAAAATTTGCGGTATTCAATACATCATAATTTCCAATTATTCAAATCATCAAATTATAAGTTTCAGTAAAGCTGATTTATTGATAAGGAAAAAATAAAACTTTTTTTAAAAAAATTCAAAAATTTTGCTAATAATTAATCACAAGTTCATTAGTTGAAATTCACTACTACATCTAACACAATCACCATAACCACCTGGAAACAAATTTGATTCCCTTGGCTTCCCTAACTAGCTAGCTTCACTTCCTTCTTGTCCCCTTAATGTCCCAGAGCCATCTCAACTCCTTCATAGAGATGGCCAAATCAATAACAAGCCATAGCATGATAGACCATCATCCTCACATCCTTTAATGCATCTAGCTTCAACAAGATCATTGTGATAATCACACTTAAAAAAAGATGTGAATAGGTGTAGTTTACAAAAGTAATAAATAATATAATTTTTTGCAAGCACAAAAATAGAGGAGACTTAAAGTGAGATGAGTCAATAGAAAGTAGAGTGAGTTTTAATAGGTAAAAAGAAGGATCCTTTAAAAGAATAGTTAGTTAAATATGCAATAAATAAAAAAAAGAGATAAGATGAGAAGAAACACAATATTAATTTATCATAGTTCAACCCCTTAAACTTATATTTAGTACCCTTAAAATCTAAAGAATTTTTCTTCAATCACGATCAAAGAATACAATTTACAAGTTTTTAACATGTTCATTTCAAACACAAATTTTCATAAGTTCACTTCAAACTTTTTATACAAAGTTTTTTATATCTCATCCTCAACTCACTCTCACATTCAAAGAATTATAAAAATGTAATATAAAAAAAAATTTTACCCTTTACCCAAAGATTATACTAAGCTCAATAAATATTTTTTAAAAGTTAATACAATGGTAGAAAACTCGAACGCTTGATAATTTTATCTTTTTAAATGAGTTGTAAATGTAATATTACAAATAAAATATTTTTAAAATATTACTCCCTCTGGTCCCTTTTATAAAAAAATTTAAAGAAATTTTTTTAGCCTCAAAATATAAGAAACATGGTATATTTTTTTATTTCATTAAATAATAAATTTGTTTACCCTTCATTTATTATTACATTCAATATACTTAACAATACATAACGTTTTTCCATACAAAATGAAGATGGGTAAAAGAGGAAAGAATTATCAAATTTGAACTTAATTAATGAGTTAAACTGATATTAACTATTTTTCTTAATATTAATGAAACAGTTTTTTTGTTTCTAATAAATAGAGGTAGTATAATATCAATTCACTTAAAAAATATTAATTTATTTTTTATCAAATGTCCACGTTAACACAACCCAATAGAGACTAAAGAGTTATGCTTTTGCCTTCTGTGTTGCTATGAGTCAAGACCGTGTCAACATAGTGGGTTCCTAATGGCAATAGACGCTTGTTCCCTTCTGGGTCGTAGGATAAGATCAATGGTTGGAAGTTTTGCACTAGAGACACACTCTATGGTCTTGGCACGGGAGACAATTCAATCCTGGAATGGGATCCTTTGCGGTCAGAATCCCGTAAAGTGTCCCTGTAGTATCCCTCAATTTTTTTTTCTAAATTTTTCTACTTTCTTTTTTCTTTTTAAGTTTTATTTCTTCTCACAATCCTCCAATCCCTCATTTTTCACTTGAAGTTGTTTAATGAACTGATAATAATATTTTGAATCACGTTCAAGTTTTTTTTTTTTTGAGGTCTCTTTTCTTTTTGTTTAGGACCATTCCCATGGATACCTTATCAGGACATGCTCGCTTTGACACGTACTTAACCTTCTCCCTCAAAGCACATTCTAGCCCTTTTCCCTTTCCCCTTAAAGCACTCGCCATTCACGGTTTAAACGCAATTTAATACCCAAACTTCCAAAGTTTAAACCAATAAGATTGAAATAGCAAACCACACGCTATGAAAGTAATTATTGAAAATATTAGACCATGTTGGGGTTTCAAGCTCGGCATAAGATACGCAGTAACGTCTTTTTCTTTTTCTCACTATTTGGCTGCCACAAAATTCGGGAAATAATAAATATTTAAACTTTTTAAATAAGTTTAGAAGTAAGTGCAAAAATCTAACCTGTATAATTATCAAAATTCATTTTCAATATATATATAATTAATTTTTTTAAACACGAAAGTACAACCAACGCGTTCAATAAAAATTATAATTTTTTAAGTAAATAAGAGAACTTGAAATACTTTACTCCGTCTTCCTCTAAATCGAAAATGAGGGGTGGGAGATATTGGAGGAGATTTGGTTTAGAGGGGGATTATAATATATATATATATATATATATATATATATATAAACTATAATATTTATAATATATAATATATTTTATATTATATAAAATTAATATAATATGTTATACTTTTATTTCACTAAAAAGATATATTATATATATATATATATATCTAATATAATATGATTTAATTTTTATTATGAAATATTAAAATATAATTATTATTAATAAATTTATAAATTATAAGTTTATAGATAGTATAAAATTTCTACGTAATTATTTATATTTTTATTATTAAATTCTTTAATTAAAACACAACAAGTATATGATTCACTAATAATATTATAATAAATGTATGATTTTTGAATTATTTTTTAATATGATATTAAAAAAATTATGCACTTATCATAATATTAAAGAACCATATAACTAATTTTAAATAATAACATGATGTGTGTATAATTTTAATATCTTAAGTAAGATTTTTTGAAAACCTAAAGAAATCTTCACACTAGATAACCTCTTAGTTTTAAATCTAAAGTCAAAGAAAATTCTTTAATTAAATTATACACATATCCTGTTATTATTTAAGATGAGATAACTACATGATTCTCCAATATTATAATAAGTGTGTAATTTATTTAAAATCTTATTAAAATAATAATTGAAGAAACATACATTTATTATAATTTCATTAATAAATCATATACTTATCATATTTTAATCATAAAACTTAACAGTACAAATATAAATAATTTTTATCAATAAATTTATTATTAATAATTATATTTTAATATTTTACAATAAAAATTAAATCATATTATATTACTTTTATATAATATAAAATATATATTTATAATATAGAATATATTATATATTATAAATGTTATAGTTTATACACACACATATATATTTATATTTATATTTATACATATATATTACAATTTCCCCCAATCTTATCCTCCTCCCCAATTGACTTTGTTTTCCTCATTTAATTAAAAAAAATTATTCAAGGGAATGTGGAATGAGGCACTTGGCATTTTCTTATTTAATTAAAAACGTATATTTTTTTTTTATTGAACGTGGAAGATATTAAAAAAAAGTAATTATACATATTCAGGATAAATTTTAATGATTATATATATTAGTCTTTTGTTTTTATTTATTTATATATATGACATAAAAGTTTTAAAAATCTTGCATTAAAAAAGAAATCCAAACAGTATTTTATGGTTCTGTTCAACAATTAATTTAATGGAAAATTTCATTTGACATGGCTCTAATGAAATGAGATAAATGAGGTTATGATGGAGACATAGTATACGATTAATAAATTAAAGTTTTACGGCACATAGAATATAAACAAATAAGGAAAAATTACATTAAAAAATTACAAGTTTATAAAATTTATAATAAAGTTTTTTCGTCTTATAAAAAAATTATAATAAAAAATTTTAAAAACTCAAATTATTTAAAAGAATAAAAAATTTTAACTTTTAGATTAAATGGATAAAAATGCTCTTCCTATCTACTTTTTTTCTCTTTACACTCATATACACAATCTCTTCTCTCTCTCGCTCAAAAGGAAGCTCGAAACAAAGTACAGGTTTCTTGCAATCATTGAAGTTTGTAGCTCCCCAGAAATTCCTCCCACCATTTCTTCTTTGTAGACTGCAAATGTTTGAACTAAGTGGGTATTTTCCTTAGAAAAGCCAACCCCTCTTTCTCTTCTTTTTTAATCTTTTATTATTCATTTGTAGGGAGTGAATTCGTTGTTGTTCTTTTTATTTTTTTACTTGTCCGTGGCTTTTCTTTTTCTATGCAAATAGTAGCTTAAGGGCCTATATATATTTGTGTTTCAAACTAAAGCAAACCCTACCTTCTGTCTCTGCACTAGATTTGGTATTGGAGTTGTAGCACCAATAGGGATGTTTATGGCAATTCTGATGGGTGTGATTTTGGTACTCTATTTTTGTTCTACTTTGTTGAAATGGAATCAAGTGAAATACAAAAATGCTATATGTGAATTGAGAAGGAAGATAGTGATAAATTTAAAATTGAATTATGATAATTTTAAAAAAAATTTATCACTCAAAAAAAAAATTTGAGTTTGTAATTAATATTTAAAATTGGATGCTCTATCAGAATTAAAAAGTAATAGAATAATAAATCTAAAATTAGATTGTAATAATTTTTAAAATTTTTTAAAACTTTACAAAGTTTGAATTATAATTAATATTTAAAATAATGTATTCTATGAGAATTAAAAAGTAAAATAATAACGAATCTAAAACTGGATTATAATAACATTCAAAATCTCTTATAATTTTTAAAAACTTAAATTGTATGTACCTTACTTCTCAACTTAAATGAAATTTGCATGTACAAATTATAATATAAAAAAATTATAATAAGATCTTCTTGAATTTACAACCAATTAATATTACATATGATTAATAAATTAAATTTTTACAGGCAGATAGAATACAAACAAATAATATCGAGAATGACTGCAAAGTTCCTTACGTTTATTTGGTCGAAGGTCTTTGTCTAAAAAATATTGCCGTTCGAGAAAGCAGAGACATGACACATTTAATTTTGTTAAATTATAGAAACACAAAACTGAAATATCGCGTCACTTCAATTCATTTTATCTGCATCCTGTCAAGCAAATTTGTGAGGCACAAATGACATGTTAAAATTGCCTCACAATTCTAGCTTCATCCATACGCTACAAGACGCCTCCACAGAATCCAATGCCCTGTTGAATGCTCTTATATCATCGCTGAGGGTGTTTAAAGGTTTGTTTTAATTTAGTTTTGAGTTAAAATAAAATTGAATCAACCTAATCAATTTAGTATTTATTAGATTTTATCAATTTTAAATTCTAATTGATATAGCTCGATTTTTGTTTAATTTTGTTCATTTTCTTTTACCCAAAAGTGATTTTTTTAAAAGATCTTATTTTCTTGTAATATATAGAATTTAATTTTTAATATCTTACATCTCTTAAAATTTTGACTAATAATAATTTTAAAATGATTTATTATTTTTATCTTTTTTTATCTAAAAAAATTTCATACCTTCACAAAAAAATTTTTAAAAGTAAAAAAAAAAAAGAGTAACATCTTATAATAAAATAGTGTAGACAATTTGTATATTTCTTGAACTACATAAAAAATATAACTTTGATATAAATTTAATTGACAAAAGATCCTATTAATTTAAAAAGAAAAAATATATTAAATTTTAATTAGTTGCAAGTTTAATGATTTGGTTGGTGTGAAAAAAATCGATAACCGAACCAACTTAATCGATTTTAAAATCATAAAAATCAAACTAAACCAAATAATATATCTAAACCTGGTAGTGATAGGTTTAAAACTTAGTAACTATATTATGCAAGGTCCCTAAATATGGTAATAAATTTTCTTAAATCCAATAATAACGTCCCTAAACTAAATAGTAATAGCCTTAAAACTTAATAGTAACTATACTCTACAATGTTCCTAAATATGATAGTAAATTTTTTTATATATACTAATAACACACATAAATCTTGTAGTAATAAACCTAGAACTCAATAGTAAAGCACAGTCTCTATAACCTAATAATAAATTTTGTTAAATCTAGTAGTAATGTCCCTAAACCTGATAGTAATAGTTTTAAAACTCAATAGTAACTATAATGTACAAAGTCCCTAAACAGGGTAATAAATTTCTTTAAATCTAATAGTAATATCTCTAAATTTGATAATAGTGGCCCTAAAACTCAATATTAACTATACTTTCCCTAAATATTATAGTAAATTTTCTTAAATCCAGTAGTAATATACCTAAAATTGATAATAATCAGTCTAACACTCAATAATAAAGTATAGTATCCAAAACCTAGTAGTAAAACCTTTTTAAATCTAATAGTAACGTCTTTAAACATAATAGTAACAATTCTAAAGCTTAATAGAAATTATACTTTGCAAGATCCTTAAATGTGATAGTAAATGTCCTTAAATCTAACGTATCTAAACTTGATAGTAATTACTTAGAACATAATAGTAACTATAATAATTATAATCTACATAATCCCTAAAACCTAATAACAAATTTCCTTAAATCTGGTAGTAATATCCCTAACCTGGTAGTAATGGTCTTAAAACTTAATAGTAACTATATTATCCTTAAGCATAGTAGTAAATTTATTTAAATCTAGTAGTAATGAGCTTAAAACTTAATAATAACTATGTCTATGCAATTCTTCAAATTGAGTAGTAATTTTTTTTTAATTCTGGTAATGACATTCTTAAACTTTGTAGTAATTATTGCTTAACTAGTAATAAATTTCTTATTAGTAAATTTCATAAATAAGATATAGTGGTAATAATCTATTATGTAACTTAGTAGTTAATAAGATTCAATAGAAACTAAAAGTCACTTGAATCATTATTGAATAATCTACAGTATTTGTGTAACGTAATAGATTACATTGATGTGCACTGGTTAAAAAAGAAGGCTAAATCATTGAGGGAATAAATACATAAACTTAATTAGTAACAACGTAACCTGTAACTACTACATACATAAAAGCTCAATGATTTACTTCCTTTACAAAAGTTATATAAAAAAGATCACTTAATATGCTATGAAACTTATTTCATTGGCTCTACAAAGATTAGATACATAGGTTAAATGAACAAATATTACATCACACATTAGTAACATAAAGCTTTATTTTCATTAATAATATAAAGTCAGGCATTACTCCACTTGTAACTATTACATACAGTGTCTTAGAAACTAAAAAATTTAGGCATTGCTTCACCTATAACTATTTCAACTTCACTTGTAAGTCTTATATACATCTTTTGTTATTTTAAAAGACAAAAAATCTAAACATGTCACATATAGTAATAAGTGTAACCTTCATATATATAGCCAAAGTTGTAATTTGTGCTTGTACAAAAAATAAGTTATTTCTATACATGTAAAAAAAATGCCTAATTTTTGGACCTTTAAAAAATCACAAATCACTTCTTTGACAAAAGTCATAAACAAAACCATTAAGTATTTACTTTTGCATCATCAGGGTAAAGTTGAATTTTGATTTTTGCACCTATCCCAGTTATGGTTGGCCTCTGACAATGGGAAAATTAATATTGAACCTTATCTTGAAATAGGAATTTGTGTCATTTTTTTGTGGTCTTCCAATAGGATGGCTTCTAATGGGTGGTTGCATGAAAGTTTATTGACATAATCATTGATAGAAAGATCGTTCAAATTTGGCATGTCATGGCTTTCTACAAGGATCATTATATACATATAGACCTTGTGCTGGGAGCTTAGTAAGTAACATTCTTCAACATAAAAGTACACACTCCTATACAACTTCTTTATTGCTACATATGCATAAGGGTATAGGATTCCAAATATTTGCCAAGCTTGACAAGTACACTCTCAATGTCACATTGACCCTCAAATCAATTATTCCTGTTCAAACTCCTATCTAATTAATCTTATAATGCTCTGTTATCATATTTTTTTGCCTAGCAATGTTTTCCTTAAACACTACTTCAATCCTTGGACCTATCCCATTTGCCTATTTAGCCATAGCTTCCTTGTTAACATTTAACTTTTTAGTAAGCTTCTTTTGATGCTCGTTGATTAAAACACAAACATTATTATTCTTCTCTTTTATAATCCATGCATTAAAAGATTTTGCAAGGTTAGTTGTGAGATCATCTCATAATTGGTATGAAAATTTAAATAATGACCACTTATCAACATCACCCTATGTTTCCACACATCTAGCCAACTTAAGGGAGAATTACCTCATATTTTCCAATGCTTTCACATAGTCCAAGTCCAACCAAACACACATAATGCCATCTAGTAATTTTAGCACATCATATTTACACCTTATTCTTTGTCTCTTGCAAACTTTAATGAACTCACTACTAAAATTCTCTTTCATATGTCGATAATAGAATGCATACTTATTTGCACTAAACACTTCTCTTATTGCATCGATTATAGTATTATGACAATCTAAAATCAGAGTAATTACTACACAACCAATCAAATATTTAACATTTCAAAGGAACCATACCCAATCATCATATGTTTCTATACTTACGATTGCATAAGTAAGTGGATACAAGCCATTATTTATATCTTATGCAAATGCAACTAAAAGAGTTTCCAAGTTCGACCCATTAAAGTGGCAACTATAAATATATAATATTAGTTTTGAAATAAGTATAAAGCTAGATATATAACATCCATACACAATGAACAACCTTTCAAAATGGTTGTTCACAAATAAAGTCCACCTTGCAACACTTATTTGATCTTTTTCCATTAAACAGGTATACAACCAAGGGATTAACATATATAACTAGTCTACTAACTCATTGATATTAGCTAAAGCTTTCTCCTTACCCTTCAATGCTTGATGGTAACTTAGTGCTAATCCATACTCTCTGAACAACTCATTGCAAATATCCTTAGGCATTTTATCCCTACGTGGCCTTAAACTATCAACCATTATAGATGTCACTAAGTTAGCTCTTGGCTTATGAGACACTACCAAGTTGTCTTACACCAAGTGCATGTCTTCATTGCAAAAGGGCGAACACCTTAGAAGGGTGTGTTTTTAGCCATTGTGTAGGCTATTAGCTTTCACTTGCATCTATCAATTTTGCATTTAATAATCATCTTATATGGGTTATTCTTCATGAAGACACGTCCAAATTTATGGGTAATGTTGTACTTATATAGTGCCTGTCTGAATTTGACAACATTGGAAAAAATATGTCTATACCTAACAATCAAATATGTCCATTTGATATAATTTAACTTAGGCATTAGTGTAGTGGCACTATGTATTGCATATGGAACAAGTACAAGTTTCTAGTTGGAAGGAGACCAAGCACTTGAGTGAATCATATTTAAATTCATTTTGTATTTTCATTTAATTAAAATTTTGTCAAACTAAGAAGTGATACTTGGGTATCAAGATTATAACGTACAAGCGATATTCACTGGACAAGTTATAAAAAGCTAATTCCTTACATTGTTATAGATCGGGATGGTGATACTTTAGTTCTATTTATTATATACACATGTACACATTGATCATTGTGCTCGATTAGTTGTAGTATACCAATATCATCCACCATGTCTAATAGGTTAGAGGCATTAAATTTTAACGTGTATTTCAATTACATTTCATTAACATCACAATCTACATATGATTCTATTGCTCTCATTAGTTTCCATAGTGATACCCCTTCCTCAATCAGTGTTCTAGTTGTTCGACCCCCCAATAGTGGAGCCTCCTATTTGAATCCTTTAAAATTTGTCCACTTATATGAAAATAGCAAAATATATCGACTAATGGTTAACTTTTCATTATGTGATTATCGCAGCTACACTGAAATTTAAGCATGTTAATCATATTTGGAACCAAAACAATGTTATTACATAAATGGTGGTAATAAAGTTAAAACTAAGTAGTAATATTTTTAAAACCAAGTAATAATATTTCTAATAGTATCTAACTTACATTGTTTCACACAATTGATGATACCAAATTTAAATAATGGTAGTAAAAATACTATAACTCCTTGTAACTCTAGGCCAAATGCAATATACGATAATTCTACAGAATATTCTTAACAAGAACAAGAAAAAAAATGACTATTAAGCATGGGAATTCAAAAGAGATACAAGATTATAAATTACGATTCACTAAATCTTACATTACTTTCAATAATAGCATATCAACAACTAGAAAAATAAAGTCTTTGCAAACCTCTCCCATACCAAGTTCTGTTCATGCCATCTCTCTTCTCTTCCATGCGAAAGCTTAGGATGCAGGATTGTAAATAGATAGAAATAATGAGACTGTAGGAACAAATGGCGAGAGTTGAAGAGAAAGAAATGCAGGGTTAAAGAAATGAAGGATGAAGAAATTAAGAAAAAAAGGATGAAGAAATAAGAGGACAAAGGACAAGGAAGAAGGCAGAAATGGTGAAGGGTAGAGATGGCAAAAGAAGAAGAAAACATATCAATAAATGGTAGGAGTAAATGGCATGGAAGAATGAGGGATTAAGATGATTGTATAATAGAGAAAACGATGAGAGTATTTTTGTCCATAAATTGTCAAATTTTAGTCTTTAGGTCTTGAAAAATAATATCAATTTCAGGTTATTTATTATAATTTTTAAAAAGTTTAAATCCTTCTAAGTAATTTTTCATTCAAATTTTTTCCTCTGACACATTAAATAAACTTGGTGGTCTTATATATATATATATATATATATATATATATATATTATATCGACTAGAAATTTGGCAATGCAAATGCATGACTCAAAAGTTTGGTCGATCTTGTTAGAAATGAAAAAAATGTTCTAAAAATGCATAATAATAAAAAGTGGTAAATAAACAATAATAAATAATAAAATACAATCATATTTCTTTAACTTATATATATATATATATATATATATATATGTATGTATGTATGTATAAAGAGAAAAAAAAGAGAGAGAAGGGATGGTATTTTGGTATAAGAATTTTGTTAAAACTTCTATATTTGAGCACGTGTCATGACCCAATCTCGAGCCATGACCGACACCTAGACCAAGCCAAGCATGATTGGCCCAGCCTAGTAAGCTTAGCAACTCATTTAATACTCATATCTTTACATAAGTATACCTACAGTGATTAGATGTTGTCGAAAATCCGGCAGCACCTCCCCTAAAAATTGGACATCCCAACCCTGTAAAGTTAACACAACCCAATACATTCCATTTCAAAAATTCATTAGTATCTCATATCTTTGAGTTTTTTTTTTTTTGCCACAATATAGTATAGTACATAGGTTTTTCAAATTATAATCAAATGCCATTACAATGGTCATTATATGATCTACAAAAAAGTATAACACCCTTATGACCCAAAATAATGTAACACTTGGTAGCTAATGTGTTTTGGAGTTCCTATACAACTCAACCGACCAAAATATCCTACCATTTGTGTCTGGGTGGAACGCAGATCTCAGAGCACCTTAATCTACTTTATGCTGATCTGAAATATGACAAAGGAAAGGGGTAAGCCTACCACTGGCTTAGTGAATGCATAGATAACAAAATAAGTAGAGGAGAAAATAAATAAGTTTAGAGTTTTTTACAATAAAGTACTTAGACAAATAAAGAAAATTATATTGCCTTTAATCGTTGTATATATATATATATAAATAACAATTAATTTACATTGCAGGCTATCATCAAAAGCACAATTTAAAATTAAAGGAAATAAGATATAATAGATATTCCGTGTAAGAATTGCAATCAACCCTGAGTGCCGCCACACAGGATTCAATTCTACTATTAATGGCATTGCACAACATTACAATATCACCACCATCACCGAGTGCCGTCACACGGTGTGCATATCACGATATATCTAGTGTAATTATCACTGAGTGCCGCCACACAGTGATTATTCATTATTCTAACTAAGTGCACTTAGGCCGTTACCCCCGCTAACGGCTACGGGGTTCTAATCCGACTTCCATACAAAATTTTGAAATGAAAATTTTTTCAAATAAATTAAATATTAAATAGTAAATAAATAAACAAATAAAATGTAATCAAGTAAAAGAAGTAATTTTAATAAAATAAAAACAATTAATCATAAGTTTATATAATAAAATTTAAATAAAAGTCATTCATCATCTCTCCAACCTATAACCATATATATATATATATATATATATTCACACGAATATTTTGATCCACATAAAGTTTAAAACATAAGATTTATTTCTCCGATAACACAGATATGACAACTCAAAAAACGTGAAGTTTAGGCTAATAAGCAAACATAAAATAAAAGAGACTACTATTTTGCTATCTATCCATTCACCTGTGGAGCCCAATAGTAAAGGCCCAAATTTCCTAAAATTTGAAAGAATCTCCAATTGAAAGAGTAGTCCCAATATCACCTATAATTATATTGAACATAAAAATATCACCTTAAATTACTCCATTAGTTTCTAATATGCTCAATATAACTAATTTCACCCTCTAACACCTAAACCTATAATTATAGTTTGAATTTCCTAATGTTACTATTAACCCTAGGTTTTAGATTTCACAAATAAATTTTCACAGTCCAATTTAAGCTTTTAAATTTTAATTTGAGTTTAAAATATATCTTAAGGGGCTCAAATGAACGTATAGGAAGCATCAATTCATACCTTAATGATTTAAACCAAAAAGGCCCAATTTGAGAAGCTTCCCACGGCCAAAATGAAGAAGCAATCAACAACTAAGGTTTTGGATTCCTATTGGCATAAAGATGGAGCAATAATGGAAGTTAAAATCAAAGAAAAAGTGACCCTAAGCACAAGAGGAAAGGAAGAACGAAAATGAAGCAACAAGTAAAAAGAAAGAAGAAGGAAATAGAGATGGAGCTTACTACCTAAAAATCCCTCTTCACGCGACAGCCACGGGCTTCCAACGTTGGTCACCGGAGCAGGAAGGTGGGAGGGGCACTGTAGCGTGAGGCACGGCTGGTGAGTGATGAGAAAATGAAAGAAAAAATGAGAGAGAGGGAGGAATGAAGAAGCTTGGCAGAACGATGCAAAGCTTCGAAGAAAGAGAAGAAAATGGGGGTGGGAGACGTGCTGCAGCAGTAAAGAAAGAAAGAAGGAAGGAAAAAAAAACATATTTTAAAGGGAAAAGCAAAAATTATGAAAGGTGCCCAGAGTTTTCTAATGAAATTTATATAGGACTCAAAAAAGTTATTCTTACATAACTAAAAATAAAAATAAGGACCCCACAATTATTTAGAATTTTCATGTTGACCTATTTTAAAAATTTTAGGACATAAAAATATCTTAATGGGTATAAGATAGGTTTCAAAATAACTCCTTAAGATAATTTTAAAGTTTTATAATTATCATCAGATTACCTAAATATTATATTTATCTTAAAAATAAATTTTGGTCTAATTTAATTATTTATTTAATTATTATTATTTTATTTTGGGTTATTACAACATGGTTATTATGAGTCAATATATATCACTATTGTTGTCTCAAATTACATAGTATTATTTTTTATTATAAAATTCTACACAATTTTTTTTTAAAAATAATAGATAACCAAAATATCCCTAAAAATAATTTTAATTTATTTTATTATTTTTCATTCCTTTCATTTTTTAACTCATATCTTTGATCATTTTCCATTTCCTATATATATATATATATATATATATTATTGAAAGCAAAAGTAAAGAGACTCACATGCTGAAAAGAAACACACATAATTATACAATATGACAAACAGTGAGCTAGCAAGGATAATTTTCAAGATAAGCCTTATCCTTTCTTGATAGGCTTATGTGATAGTGACAGATTTGGGTCTTCGGCAGAGTCTGTAGCATCAAGGTCATCTTTGGTTGATTTCTTGAAACAAGTGACAAACTATTTTTCAAACTCTTTAAGTGCAATAAGTTCATACGGATCCTGGGAGTCTTACATAGGAATGTCAGGAGGTTGCTGTGATAAAGAGGAAGCTCCTGTGTCCTACGAACTGGTTCCTGTGAAAAAGTTAACCATTTGTGTAGGAGTCCAAATTTATATGTTAGGAATATTCAATTTTAGGAATCTGGGATCACTAAGAATAAATTCTCTAGGATAAGGACCTAATGATGTGCAAAATATAAACTTATTGTCCTTATAATTATTAATCTCATATAGAAATAATTTTAAAGCTTTTAATGCTTCAAAGGACTGTTTTGGCCAATTCAGGAAAGTGTTCCATTCATAAGTATAATTCCTTGTAAGGAGCATCTTTTGGTTATTGACCCAATATGAACGATGAAGGATGAAAATACTAGACACCAGTTGATTTGCTACTGGATTTTTTCAAAGATTATGCAGTTAGATGATTCGGTTGAGTTCATTGCGCCACCATGGGAGAGATGAGAACCATTCAAGTAGGGTCCACAGATTGAAATCCCTATTTTTTGAGGTAGTGAGATGTTGAAAGACCAACAGTGAAGGAAATGCTATGGCACCTGAATAAAGAGCAGTTAATACCCATAGATACCAAAGAGCATCTTCTGTCACATGGGTAGTGATTTTAAACAGGCTAAGAAAAGGTGTTTGGATAAGGTTGAAAGTAGGAGGAATGACATTGGGTGGAGCATTGCTAAGGTACCTATGAAGGTAATAGAACAAGAATTTTTAGGCAAGCTGTTGGACTTCAGCAGGAGTGGTTAGTCTTTATTCTCCAAGAGGGAAGTTTTTTTTAAGCTGGGGAGATGGATGGTGGATGGTATAACCAGGGATTAAGTGAGCCATGTGTATGAGAGGAACAAGTGTGGTTGGAGTAATGAGACTTAGAGTTTTTAGTTTGGAAAGAAAGCCTGCTAAGATGTTATGGTGGCCTTTGATGTGTTCTACGCTAAATTTATAGCGAGAAACCCAATCTTTCCAACGTAACAGTTGCTTATCTAGTAGAACTTTTTTATTAGACTCTAAAATTTTAGGGAAAGAAGAGTTATCCATTTGCACAGTGAATTCATGTGGATACAAAATGAAAGTTAAACTTCTCGATCCCTCTTTTGACAGCAAGAATCTTTCTATAGATTGTATGATAATATTTTTCAGAATCTTTAAATTATTTGCTAGCATAGCCACAGTAATATTTCTTTCCATCAATCTCTTCAAGTAGAACAACGCCCCTGAATTCTTTACTGGCATCTATCTGGATGATCCTTTTATCCTTATCAAGAATCTTTAAAGGTAAAAGTACTTGAAAGACTCTTTTGAGGTGTCACACTGCTGCAGTTTATGCCGGTCCCCAAGGAAGAGATCATTTTTTAGGAGCTTGGACAGTTGGCTTATATGATTAGATACTTTTGGAATCAAGTCATTGATGAAATTTATTACACCGAGAAATTGTTGAATTTCTTTTATAGAGATATCTTTATCCAAAAAAGTGAGCAATTCTTGGCTATATGTGGCCTGGTTGGTAATGCTAATTGGAGATGTGCATTTTAAAGAATTCTATCTGGGCTTAGCCCAACTGACTCTTTTTGGACGATAGCATTATTCCATATTGCTATACTAGGCCCAAAAATTGTTTGAGCAGCTATTTGTAGTCTGCTTCATTTTTGGAGTAAAACAAAATATCATCAATATAGATAAGTATACTATGAAGGATGGATTCAAAAATCTTAGTCATAGCCTTTTGAAATAAAGATGAAGCAACCTTTAATCTGAATGACATCACAGTCTATTAGTATTGAGCATTAGGTATGCAAAAAACTGTCTTATACCTCTCTGCTGAATCAATTCTAAGTTGCCAAAAGTCTACTTTAAGATCAAATTTAGAAAATACTTTAGCTTTTTTCAATAGATTGAGTCAAGAACTGATTTTTGGCAATAAAAACTTATCATCTTGTAAGAACATATTGAGAGGTTTGTAGTCAATGATTAGTCTTTTTTTTTCATATTTTTTTACATAAAAGGCTTAGCAAGCCCAATCAGACCTTTATGGGTTCAATTAGACCTTGTTGGAGAAGGGTCATACATTCTTCTCTAACAAGTTTTAAATTATCAAAATTCATGCCAAGATGAGTTGTTTTGGTGGGATTGATATCTTCATTTCTTTTGAAAAGAAGCTGGATAAAAAAGTCTTTATTTTTCTAAAGAGGAGAGGAATGGAAAAAATGATCATGTGATTTTGGACAGTATGACATAAATTAGTCACAGAGTTCTTCAAAACCAGCAGGAACTTGGGAAAGCTCAAACACCTTTGAAATAGAAATGTAAGCCTTAAACTGTTGTTTGAATTGGATTCCTTGAGAAAGGATTTGAAGTTTCTTGGCTTGACAATAAATATCCATTCCAAGAAGAATGTCTTTGTTTGGGAGACTACTGCCAAGTACTTTAGTCCAAATAATGCAATTAAGGAAGATCCTAATACCGATTCTTTTCCTTGTAATAAGATCAACCTTACAAATTTTTCTATCAATAGCACTTAAAGTATTCTGAATGAGTAGTCCATACTTATGGAGGAAGGATTGCAAGATTCACAAGACTTTTAGAAGCTCCAGTACCTATATAAGTAATGACAGGAATAGGCTTATGATATTTGCTTTGTAGAATCTGTATTTGAACATAAAGCATTGATGGCTCTTTCTGTTCTGCTAGATTGCATGGCTACACGTAGTAGCTATGATTGAGATAATCTTTAGAAGGATCTGAGTCAGAAAATTCAAAATCTGAAAATTAAAGTCCAGGTAGGGCAAAGGAAGTATAATCATCAGCATCTTCTTGTTCAGAAAATAGTTCTTTAATGTCATGATCTTCTGCAAGAGAAATGTTAGCCTGTATTTATTGAAGGAGTTTTACTTCTTTTTTTGTTTTGTTAGGACATTATTTAGCAAAATGCTCCTTTTTTCCACAAATGTAACGGCGATCCCTTTTCTTATATTGAGTTAATCTCCTTCTGAAAAACCTCATTAGTTTTTTAAGCATTTTTCTTTTTATAAGGCCTGTGAGATTTATAAGGCTTAATATAAGCATGCTTGTAATGGGATTTCTTTTTTGTCAAACATAAGCATCTGGACTTATCCTTGCACTTAATCTAGAGATAAGATTTTTTGCAAACCTTTTGTAATGCCAACTTTCCATCCATCATTGAGTCAAACATTTTATGTTGCTCACATAGTTTTTTAAGGGTAGCTATAGTTAACTAATAAATTTTTCCAAGAGAAATATCAATCATATCTCTTTTGAGGGACTGAATAGTTCTTAAAAGTTCTGGCTATAACTCTTTTGGTAAGGAGGCAATGAATGTGTGTCATAGATTGACATCATTAAATCTATTGAGAAGATAGTATCTCTCGGCCATCCTTTTGTAATGAAAATTAAGATCTTTTTTTTTTAGAGAACAACAATGTATCTGAAAGTACTATTGACACTTATGTTTGTCCACAAGATGAAAATCTCCAAAAAATTCTTTATGGAGAAAACCAAGGAATTCATTAGCATTGCCAGTTGTAATATAGAAATGCTGTCTATACTCCCCTAGGTTTTGAAACCATTCTCGGAGAGTGCCAACGAATTTGGTAATAAACTAAATGAGAACTTCTTCAAGATTAGCATTTTGACGAGTCATCTGAAGATCAATCCATGTTGAAAATTCATGTAACTTATCTCTCCATTTATCATGAGAAACTTTGTCAAATGTAAACCAGGGTTCAGAAGACAGACAAGCTTGATCTTGAGCATGGTTTAGAAGAATTATTTGATAAGGTTGATACTCAGTATGATCTTCATGGTATACATTGGACTTATCATATTCTTCTACAAGAGTGGTATTGACCATATACGAGGATAGATGTGGTAAAAGTTTATCATCAAAACTGATAGGTTTTAGGCTAAGTATTTAGGATTGATCAGAGTCTGAATTAGAATTATAGGGAACTATTATGGATGATAAAGCAATGGTTCCAGAAGGCTTTGAAGATTCAGTTTGAGCTTGTTTATTTTTCTAGGAATAATTAAGGTGAGGAGATTGGGTATTCTTAGGAGAAAAAGGTGGTGTATGAATTCATAGAGGTTTTGAAGGAGGAGGTTGTTCAAGAAGTTTAGTCCATGAGGGAAAAGCGGTATGATGGGATGAGAAATGAAGAGGTCTTTGTGGAGGACGAGGGTCTCTAGGTTGAAGTTGTGATTGTCTAGGCAGAAGCTATCTAAGATGTGTTGAACTAAGATAATCTTCTTTTTTCTGAAGACTTTATAGTTCATTTTAAAATATTTTGAACAGTTAGTTTCTTGAGGATAAGGGGAGTATAGAGGAAAAAGATATGAGTTGTAAGATGGCATGAAAGGTGAAGGAAAGGGTTCATAGATGCTTCTGGAATGATCTCTAGCTATATCTTTTTTTATCTGATCAATCTAGGATTTCACTCTGCGAAATTCTTGTTCTTTCTAAGTAAAGGCAGGACTTATATGTCAGTGGGCGATAAAACTTTTAAGTTCTGTATCCAGGGATGTCACCTGTTATTGGAGGCGATCATACAATTCTTGAACATGGGTGGATAAACCATCAATTCAAGAATTGGTATGAGCCATTTGATTGGAAAGATTCTCAAGGCAAGAGTCAATCTTTTGAAGAACTTTAATATGAGCTGTAGCATTATGAGTATGTCAATTGAGGACTTCTTCAGCTTGTGAGACAGGCCTCATGGTATCACTAGGGAAAACTTCTGTAAGTAAAGAAAATGGTTTATATGTTACATTTGTCTCAGGATTAGTTCTTCTTTCTATAAGAGAAAATTCAGAGAACATCATATAGGGAACAGGCTGAGGAAGTACCTGTGTTAAGATAACCGATTCAGGTTCTGGAGGTGGAGGAGGAAGAAGATCTTCATGACCCAATTCTTTAAGCAAATCATAAAAAGTTTTTGGCCTGGGCCTTTGAGATTTGATGCCAACCCATCTAGGCTTTGGAGGTTGGTTATCATCATTATCTGAGCTAGAATCAGGTTTTTTATGAGAACAATGGCCAGGTTGCCAAGATGGCTTGGATGGCTTTTTCTTCCAATACGTGGCACAAGAATCACAAGGTTGTCATTCATTATCCTCAGGTCCTTCACAATTCTCAAGGTCATAACAGCCACAATTAGAGTCACACATGGATGGATCACAGTCCAAAAGGAAGTGTCTATTGATTTTTGCAATGTAAGAATAGGACCCATCTAAATGAAATTCATAAATGGGAATCAGACTTTTTTTTTGCTTCTAAGTGACAACATGGGTGGTCATCATAGAATGATTAAGCAATCTTAAGGTGGAAGAGGTTGCTTCTTCAGATCCAGGTCTCTTAAAGGTAGATCTAACAGTTCCATCAAATAGTTTTTCAAGGATAGGGGGAGCAGAGGTATGGAAAGTCTTTTGTCCACCATAGAACTCTTTTTCATAATTTGTGACTCACTCAAGAGGCATAAGTTAAAGCAGATCTTCTTTAGGAATTTGTTTTGGGACCAGAAATGGTATCAGAGCCTTCACATTCATAAGATAATCGGATTAGATTTGCTAGTAAAAGAAAGTAAAAAGATTCATTCTCCTATAACCATGTTAGTTATGTCTTTTACAGTTGATTCAGAAGAACTCATTCGTCTTTCTTCTTCTCTTTCCTTACCTAGATCTATTCTTTCTTTTTGTATATCCCACGCCTCTAATAAAATAGATAATTTTGTGAAAATTACTCATATCCCTAAAGAATCTTGTTGAGAAGAATTCATTACCCCTCTACTTAATCCTTACCAGCTATATCACCAGAATCGTTTCTTTACCATATCCATCCATAATCTTCTTTGTCCAAAAAATCCTCCTGTTAAAGAAATTGTCAAAAGTACTAAATTTGACTAGTGTGGGCTTCAGTCTACCTAAACGAAACAATATGTTACTTTGGAAATTCCTCCCAACTTTATTTCTTATTGGATCCGCCAAGGATACACTCATTGCTAGGGATGTTCATTGGCCCGATATGCCCTAGGGCAAGCCCAAAAGGAGCCTAATTGAAGGAGTCTAGCCATTTTCCACAAAATCAGCCATTTTCCACAAAATTCTCTTAGTTTTATTTTGTTTTAATTTGATTGTTGCTGTTTCAGATTTTTAGGCACCATTCTTGGTGAATTTGTTTATATTTAAATTTCTTTTATGTAACCTAGGAATTATTCTGTTTAGGATTTTATTTTTGAAATGCCTATATAAGGCCCACTTGTACTCCAAGAATGGCAGATTGAATGAATTATCTTGTCAGAATTATTTCTGATTTGTGAGGTTTCTCTTGTGGCCTTTGTGTGCTGGAGAAAATCTTTGACTTATCAAAGGAGTGGTTTCCTTTGTGGCGTCCCGGATTAGGGTTCTAAGAGACGGGTTCTCTTAGGGTTTAATTCCATTGACCAACATCTCTTCTTCTTCTTCTTCTTTGTTCCTTTTCTTTGTTCTTTGTTCTTTGTTCTTTGTTGCTTATTGTCCATATTATTTGTTCTTGTGCTGCATGCCAAAATTTGATCACTGATCTGTGTAATTTGGGGTTCCTAGAACGGGTTTCTACGGAGTCTCACATCATCAGAGATGTTGGTCAATGGAATTAAACCCTAAGAGAACCCGTCTCTTAGAACCCTAATCCGGGACGCCACAAAGGAAACCACTCCTTTGATAAGTCAAAGATTTTCTCTAGCACACAAAGGCCACAAGAGAAACCTCACAAATCAGAAATAATTCTGAAAAGATAATTCATTCAATCTGCCATTCTTGGAGTACAAGTGGGCCTTATATAGGCATTTCAAAAATAAAACCCTAAACAGAATAATTCCTAGGTTACATAAAAGAAATTTAAATATAAACAAATTCACCAAGAATGGTGCCTAAAAATCTGAAACAGCAACAATCAAATTAAAACAAAATAAAACTAAGAGAATTTTGTGAAAAATGGCTAGACTCCTTCAATTAGGCTCCCTTTGGGCTTGGGCTAGCATCTTGTAGAAATGAAATAATCTTTATGCCAATTTGTTCATTTTGGGCTTCATATTCAACTAAGACTATAGGCTCCAAGTCTATTAGTTTTTGGATCACTCCATTCAAGGCCTCCTTCATAGCTTTGGCTCTTGATCTTGTGCATGGGCCTCCCATACCTTGCAATGGATCTTTAGTTGGCCATCTTTTAGAGTCACGTCCAACCCTTTTGTTTCCAAGCTCTTGATTTTGTTCAAACTTCTTCAAATCTCCTATCTCACCTCCATCATTCCCTCCCTCCGGAAAAGGATTCGTCCTCGAATCTGCAATATCAAAAAGAGAAAGGTCAGCCACATTGAAAGTTGCGCTTACATTTCCATAAGAACTAGGTAAATCAATTTTATATGCATTATCATTAATTCTTTCCAACACTTGGAAAGGACCATCGCCTCTTGGGTGTAATTTGGACTTCCTTTGTTCAGGAAACCTTTCTTTCCCCAAATGAACCCACACCCAATCTCCTGGTTCAAAGATAACCTTCCTTCGGCCTTTATTAGCTTGTTGAGCATATTGCTCATTCTTGCGCTCAATGTTCGCCTTAACCTTAGCATGAAGATCCTGTACAAACTTAGCTTTCTTTGCACCTTCAAGGTTAGCAAACTCATTACAAGGCAAAGGAAGTAGATCTAAGGGAGTCAAAGGATTAAAACCATATACAATCTCAAAAGGAGAAAACTCAGTTGTAGAATGCAAGGCACGATTATATGCAAACTCAATGTGAGGTAAACACTTTTCCCAATTCTTTAAATTTTTTTGAATTACAACACGCAATAAGGAAGAAAGTGTTCGATTCACCACTTCGGTTTGTCCATCTGTTTGAGGATGTGCAACTGTAGAAAACACAAGCTTTGTACCCAACTTAGCCCACAAAGTTTTCCAAAAGTGACTAACAAATTTAACATCACGGTCACTCACAATAGATCGGGGCAAACCATGCAATCTAACAATCTCCTTGAAAAACAAATCAGAAATATAGACAACATCATTTGTTTTTGAGCAAGCAATGAAATGAGCCATTTTACTAAATCGATCAACAACAACAAATATGCTATCCTTTCCACTAGATGTTCTAGGCAATCCAAGCACAAAATCCATTGAAATATCTACCCAAGGATGAGAAGGAACAGGTAAAGGAGTATACAAACCATGTGGTTGCATCTTAGATTTAGCGTGCTTGCATGCAATGCATCTTTTACATATAGCAATCACATCCCTACGCATATGAGGCTAATAAAAATGTTCCTTCAACATGGATAAAGTCTTTTCTATCCCAAAGTGTCCCATCAAACCACCCCCATGAGATTCTTTAACCAAAAGCTCACGCATAGAACAAACAGGCACACACAATTTATTTCCTTTAAACAAGAAACCATCAAATCTAAAGAAATCATGAGCACCATGTTTTTCACACAACTTCCAAGTTTCAGCAAAATCAGCATCACATTTATACATGCTTTTGAAAGATTCAAAACCAATTAACCTAGCTTGCATAGATGTAATGAGACTATACCTCCTAGACAAAGTATCAGCCACAACATTTTCTTTCCCCTTTTTATGTTTAAGTACATAAGGAAATGACTCAATGAATTCAAGCCACACAGCATGCCTCGTATTCAACTTATCTTGTGTCTTTAGGTATTGAAGACTCTTATGATCAGAATGCAAAACAAATTCCTTAGACCATAAATAATGTTGCCAATGTTCCAGAGCTCTTTTTAAAGCATACAATTCCTTGTCATAAGTTGAATAATTCAAATAAGCACCACTAAGCTTTTCACTAAAGTAAGCAATAGGCCTAGACTCTTGCATCAAAACAGCACCAATACCAATTCCAGAGGCATCACATTCAACTTCAAAAACTTTAGAGAAATCAGGAAGAATAAGTAGAGGGGCATTGGTCAATTTATCTTTCAAAGTGTTAAAAGCCGCCTCTTGTGTCTCACCCCATTTAAAGACAACATTTTTCTTTACCAGCTCATTTAAAGGTGCAGCAAGGGTTGAGAAGTCCTTTACAAAACGTCGGTAGAAACTTGCAAGTCCATGGAAACTCCTCACCTCACTAGCATTCTTAGGTGTTGGCCACTCCCGAATTGCCTTTACCTTCTCTTCATCCACCCGGAGGCCATCAGTACCTACAACAAAACCAAGGAAAACAACAGAATCCAAGCAGAAAGAGCATTTCTCTAAATTTGCAAAGAGTTTATTTTCTCTCAAAATAATAAACACAGAATGCAAATGCTTAACACGCTCTTCTAGATTCTTAGAAAACACAAGAATGTCATCAAAATACACAACAACAAACTTTCCTATGTAAGGGCGAAACACATGATTCATTAAGCTCATGAATGTACTAGGAGCATTAGTTAAGCCAAAGGGCATAACAAGCCATTCATACAAACCAAACTTAGTCTTAAATGCAGTCTTCCACTCATCACCCTCTTGCATCCTAACTTGATGATAACCACTCCTAAGATCTATTTTTGAAAACAAGCAAGCACCATGCAACTCATCAAGCATGTCATCAAGTCTAGGAATGGGATATCTATACTTAACTGTGATTTTGTTAATGGCTCGGTAGTCCACACACATCCTCCATTTGTCATCCTTCTTGGGCACAAGTATTACCGGAACAGCACATGGACTAAGGCTCTCTCGCACAAATCCCTTTTTCATGAGTTCTTCCACTTGTCTCTGAATTTCCTTAGTCTCTTCTGGATTTGCCCTATAAGCAGGTCGGTTAGGAAGAGATGCTCCAGGAATAAAATCAATCATGTGTTCAATGCCTCTTATGGGAGGCAATCCATCCGGTACCTCTTCCGGAAACAAGTCTTTATATTCCTGCAACAAACTCAAAACACTAGAAGGAAGAGATTCATCAAGGTCACAAAGGGTTAGATAAACATCCTTATACAAAAGTACAAAAGATGTCTCACTACATAAAGCCCTCTTAATCTCTCCTCTACCAAAAAATAATGTTACTTTCTTTTCTTCACTCTCTTGACTTTTCTTTTTAGTAGCTCTCTTTCCTTTTCTCTCCATTTCACTTTCTTTTCTTTCTTTCTCACGCACTTTCTTTTCTTTCTCTCTTAGCTTGCATTCTTGAGTAATTCGCTTTTGATCCTCATATACCTGCAAGGGTCTGAGAGAGGTTAGCATAATGGTTTTCTTATTAAACTCAAGAGAATACCTGTTAGTATAACCATCATACTTAACTTTCCTATCAAATTGCCAAGGTCTACCCAATAATAAGTGTCCAGCATACATAGGAGCTATATCACACAAAACCTCATCATGGTAACTTCCTATGGAAAATGCTACAACAACCTGTTTAGTGACTTTAACATCCCCATTATCATTGAACCATAACAAATTATAAGGAGTAGGGTGTTTTCGAGTTGGCAAACCTAGCTTTTCAACTAACAAGGTACTAGCAACATTAGTGCAGCTCCCATTATCAATGATAAGATTACATACCTTGTTGTTAACAAAACACCTAGTGTGAAATATATGCTCTCGTTGTTCTTTTTCAAGCTCTTCTTTAGGTTGAATGCTAAGAGCACGCCTTGACACTAGAACCTCACCAAATACAGCTTTAGCTACCTCCACATTAGATTCATCACCTCCATTGGAGCTCAACTCAGCTTCCACTTTTTCATCACCACTACTTTCACTAGTAACAACACCATTCTCAAGCAAAATCATAGTCCTTTTTATTTGGACATTGTGAAGCAATGTGACCAAAACCTTGACATTTAAAGCATTTAATTTTAGAAGAATTAGAAGAAGATTTAGGTTCAGATTTACCTTTAGAAGTAGGTGTTTGCATCTTCAACTTATTCTCCTCTTTAGGCATCTCTCCCTTAAACTTGAAGGAGGACTTGAAGTCTTTGTTGGAACTAGCATGTGATTTCAATTTCTGTTTTGCTTTAAAATGCTTCTCCACCTTAATGGCTTTATGCAACAACTCTTCCATATCAAGGTAGTTTTGCAATTCAACTTCTGTAGCAATTTCAGGGTCTAAGCCACCAAGAAATCTTGCCATTGTAACTTCTGAATCTTCCTCAATGTCAGCTTTGATCATGGCAATTTGCATTTGCTGAAAATATTCTTCCACACTCATAGATCCTTGTTTGATTTTGTGGAGCCTTTTGTGCACATCCCTATAGTAATGGGTAGGGACAAATCTCTTCCTCATGAGAGCCTTCATTTCTAGCCAAGACCGAATTGGACCCTCTCCAGAACGCCTCCTACTAGTGGTTAATTGATCCCACCATAGGCTTGCATAATCTGTAAACTCCAAAGCAGCTAATTTCACTTTACTTTCCTCTGAAAAAGATTGGCAGTCAAATATAAACTCAACTTTTCTTTCCCATTCAAGGTATACATCAGGATCAGCTTTCCCTTGAAAGGAAGGGATGTTCATCTTGATATTACTAAATGCATCTTTCTTTTGAGGTGGAGCTCTCCTAACTCTTTCATGTTGGCTTTCCTCCTCAAAATCAGATTCATCTCCTCCTAGAACGTTTTTACCACGTCTTGCCTTGCTATTGGAAGAAGAAGAATCTATTTGATCTAACCTAGTATTTAGCCTTTTGAATTGTTCTTGAACAGATTTGATGAACAATTTAAGGTCAACTTGGTTATCTTCACTTTCAGACATGAGTGGCACCTGAAATGTTAGTGAATAGCAAGAGAAAGGACCTGACCACTCCCTCTCGTGTTTCACTCTAAATGATGCAAATTCACTCGTGTTTCACACTTGTAATGGCTTTTACAATGATGAAAACACTCTTGCCTTTTTCCTCTCAACTTGCTTCCTATAGTGTACTAAATTAAATCCAACAAATCAAAAGAAGTAGCAACTAAAGTGGCAATCTCAAATTAGTATTCAAGATGCAAAGTTCTCCAAGAGACAACAAAAGTCCAACATTTAAAAAAAATTCGTAGGTGCAGCCAATGGAAAATACAGCAAATGACTAGGAAAGGAACTGAAGACAATGAATTTATGGAACAAATGGTATGCGGCAGATTATGGGAGAACAAATGGTTAAATGATTAATTATCAAGATGCAAGGATGGAAAGGAAATTGGAATCTGAAATCAGTGATGAAGCAATCAGAAATTTGAAATTTAGAACAAGGTGAATGAATGCAAAATTTCCTTTTATGAATTGTGCACAATATGACATTTAATGACCAGATCAACTCAAGGAATCAAAAATGGTAATTCCAAGAATAGATAATCTTCAGCAATTGCAATTTAAGTTAATAATTTATAATTTCCAGCACAACTTTCTTTTTCACAGATTTTGACTTCCTTTTTTTTTCTTTTTTCTTTTTTTGCAACTTTTTCTTCTTTTCTTTTCTTTTCCCTTTTTTTTTCAGTGTAATATACTCTTTTTTTTTCGAATCTCAAAGGTGCTGAAATTTGCAAATAGAACACCAGATTTCTGAAAGATCAGAATGACATACACGTAAGAAACAGCTATAACTTGCTCTACAAAAATCGGATTGACGTGATTCCAAAATAAGAAGAAAGAATAGATCTTAAGACACAAGAACGACCTATTACACGTCCAAAAAGACGAAGGAAAACACCAGAAATAGCCGCACGAAAATAAGGACAAACAGAAACTAATCAAACGAAATAAGGGAAAAGAACAAAGAAAAAGTGGATGAAACCAACCTCAACCAATGCTCTGATACCAGATGATGTGAGACTTCGTAGAAACCCGTTCTAGGAACCCCAAATTACACAGATCAGTGATCAAATTTTGGCATGCAGCACAAGAACAAATAATATGGACAATAAGCAACAAAGAACAAAGAACAAAGAACAAAGAAAAGGAACAAAGAAGAAGAAGAAGAAGAGATGTTGGTCAATGGAATTAAACCCTAAGAGAACCCGTCTCTTAGAACCCTAATCCGGGACGCCACAAAAGAAACCACTCCTTTGATAAGTCAAAGATTTTATCCAGCACACAAAGGCCACAAGAGAAACCTCACAAATCAGAAATAATTCTGAAAAGATAATTCATTCAATCTGCTATTCTTAGAGTACAAGTGGGTCTTATATAGGCATTTCAAAAATAAAACCCTAAACAGAGTAATTCCTAAGTTACATAAAAGAAATTTAAATCTAAACAAATTCACCAAGAATGGTGCCTAAAAATCTGAAACAGCAACAATCAAATTAAAACAAAATAAAACTAAGAGAATTTTGTGGAAAATGGCTGATTTTGTGGAAAATGGCTAGACTCATTCAATTAGGCTCCTTTTGGGCTTGGGCTAGCATCTTGTAGAAATGAAATAATCTTTATGCCAATTTGTTCATTTTGGGCTTCATATTCAACTAAGACTATAGGCTCCAAGTCTATTAGTTTTTGGATCACTCCATTCAAGGCCTCTTTCATAGCTTTGGCTCTTGATCTTGTGCATGGGCCTCCCATACCTTGCAATGGATCTTTAGTTGGCCATCTTTTAGAGTCACGTCCAGCCCTTTTGTTTCCAAGCTCTTGATTTTGTTCAAACTTCTTCAAATCTCCTATCTCACCTCCATCAGTTCCGCCCTAACTCGATCTAATCGGGTCGGGCCAGGCTGGGCTAAAAATATAAATGGACAGAATTTTAAATAAAACTATATTAAGTCGGGTCAGGCCACGGGCAAAAGTATATTCTGCCTAACTTGCCCTAATAGTTACCTTTTTTTAATTATTAACATCTTGCCATTATATATATATATATATATATATAATTCTTATTTTATCTGATTCTCTCTACATATTGCAATTTTTATTACCTACACAAATCTTCCCTACTTCTTAATTATTTTCATCATTAATGTGTATACTTACTGGTATTTCTTTTGTTGAATAATGAAAATACTCATATTTACTTAAAGCTAATTATGCCAGTATAACTTATATTTTGTTTGATAATACTAGATTATTTTTTTTTATTGATAAAAATATAAGAGTTCTAAAGGTCTATTATTTTGAAATATATATCTATGAGTTTATAAAAAGATATTTTTATATTATAAGTAAATTCATTAAAAAAAAACCCGAGTTACCCTAACCTGCCCTAGAATCGGGCTTGTTTAAGTCGGGCCGGGCCATGGGTATAAAGACAAGCTCGATACTTTAATTGGGTAGGGCATTGGGTCAATTAGATATCAGGCTTGACCATATTCATGTACAGCCCTACTCATCGCCATCTTAGGGCTATCAGATTAGTCCTCACCCTTCATGGCAAAAAAAAGATTGTGACTACAACTCGTGTTTCCTTTCTAGATAACTTATATACCTTATTTCAAAATGCTTTGATTGGAGCTGTCCTTGTTACCTTAAATGGTGGAAGTGTAATTCTCACAATCGTACCCAACTTCAACATAAAGTTGTTGGATCCTACTCTCTCTACCAAATTAAAAGTGCAAGTATAGATTATAGGTGTTGAACAAGTCACAGATGTTGTTCTAACAACCCTCTATCACCAAATGATTTATCATCTTTAGAACTATTCAGTTGACCTCCACTTTGTTTGGTATTCTCTTAATTATGATATAACTAAATCTAATATCCAATTATTATAATTTGTCATTTTCCAATTTTCTAGTTACTCTTTTCTATATAAAGTTTTTGTACAATTGAGTTATTTGAAATTGGAATTTTTAGTTGCTAGATCGTGGTTCATATTCAAAATTTTATAAAATATTATATATATATATATATATATACACACACATATTGTTTTAACATAAACATGGGCAAATTATTCTTTCCACTTATAGATGTCTAAATTACTCAGTACCTTTAGTTTGTAAATATATATTTATTCTCTTAAAATTAAAATATAACCCAATTACCTTTAAGAATGATATTAAAATTCACAAAAATCAATTTTATTTTAATATTATTTATGTTGTATTGAAAATAATAAATTTATTTTATTTTAAAACTTTATTGAATTTATGGTAATGTTAATATTTATTATAATATATTTAATACAAATGTTAGCCATGAAATTAAATTATTATCTATAAACTAGTTAAATTTTAAAAATAATTTCATGAATATATCTTTTTAATAATTTTTATTAAAAATTTTATAATTTTACTAAATTTACAAAATTTGACTATTTTATATTAGTTCAATTTATATTTAATACTTGTTATGTAAAATAAATAATAGATATAAAAATATTTTGGTTTAAATAAATGTAATTGTAATTTTTCTTGTATTGTAAGAGAAATGTAGCCAATCTTTTATTGTTGATTAAAATACAACAATATACACTTTAATCTTATTTTAAGTTTTTTAATTAAATTATCTTTCATTAATCAATTTTAAATTTAGATTAATTAAGAGTATTTTAGTAAAAGAATTAAAATTAAATTAAAATATAATGAAACTTCTTATTTTAAGATGAATTTATGTATATCTTAAAAGCAAAAAAGTTATGTGACTTCAATAAAATAAAAAGAAGTGTAAATTTTACTAAAAAAAATCATGTAAAAACATCTCAACCAATTCTCTACTTGGTTTGGATTTAATCATGAGTCAAGCTCATTTAAAAATGAGTTAAGCTCATAAAAAATTTTTCAAAATTTGAGCTTGGATTGTATTGTTCATTGCATAATTGGGTTGGGTTCGACTCAGTTAAAAACGAGTTAAGCCTTGTCCAATTTTTTTAAAACAAATTAGTTATTTTATTTTATTTTATCTTTTTTAATTTTAAATACTAGATATCTCTATTTTATTACTTGTTAAGTTTATTTTTTTTGTTTTAAATACCAAATAATTAAAAAAAAGTATAAAATTTAAATCACTTGGAGTACATATAAGACAATAAAACTTTTTAAAATGATAGTTTTTTAATAATATTATTGATTAATAACTTATTTTATTTGAATTATAAATTGTTTTTAATAATATATTATGCAACAAGTAAAATAAAAAATAACAATTCTATGTATGATATAATTTTTTTACTTATACCTATAGTTATAAATAATTTTTTAATAATATTATTTATTAATAATATATACAAAATAATTATAATACATATCAGGTTCAAGCTCAGGTTTAGATAGAGCTTTAAAAAAAATCTAAATTTTACTTGCTTTATATTTAAAATTTTTAAAAATAGGTTTATTTTTTATCAAAATTATTTTTTGAACTTATATTTATTTATTTTTTAAACTGAATCTATCAAGCTAGACGAATTTTTTAACCTATAATCAAGTCTACGGGCTAGGCTTATACGTCCAATGCTGGAGTAATTTACGGTTATGTATCTCCTTTGACGGCAAAAAGCCAATTTGGTTTCATTGAAGCTGTTTACTCCATCCTATCCTACTATCGTAAAAAAAAAAAAAAAAGGCCTGCGGTTCCATCCATTGAAATGACTTTCAATGGTTACCATGCCATGCTTTGTGACTTTCAATGGTTACCATCAACGCACGTATATATAATATACAGAATCAGCTTTACATTAACGATGCTTTGTGACTTTCAATGGTTACCATCAACGCACGAATATATAATACACAGAAACAGCTTTACATTAACGCGCATATATTTATAATGACTTTCAATGGTTACCATGCTTTGTGAATTTTTTATTTTGTTACATGCCACGAAAAACTAAATAATATTGATATAAATATTCACTATGAAAAAATTTTTTAGTATTAAACTAAGTGCAAATTAAATTAATAATATAAAAGAAAATAATTAATGTATAAAACTGTCAGAGTATTTACTATTCTGTCTGAGGAGAGTTCATCAACATGAAACCCCGCGGATTAGATATTTATGGGAAAAAGTGTGAAGTCAGAAACAGGTTTGCAAAAAGTGTTTTTTTAATTATGGGAAGTGATCTGATCAAACGGTGCAATACTTAATGCTCTCTAGTTTTTTTTAAAAATTATTTAATTCGTTTGTTTGTTTTAATTCACAGGAACTGTCAAAGCCTCTTCTGAAATTAATTTAATGCTTTAGTGGTTTGGAAATGCTGGAATCATTTATTTAATTGATTAGGACTTATAATTATTATTCATTGCAAACTGTATTTTTTTGGTAAACAGGACAGCCTCCCTCAGTTCAGTGTGCCACTAATCAAATACTCTCAAATATAGGTCATAAAATGAAGGACACCTGCTATTAATCACCCGTTTGTGAAACGCATGCTCTTTATATATATATATATATATATATATATAGTAAGATTATTTTTTAATTTTTTTTATACATCAATTGAGAGAAAGTTCATTTCAGATTTTAACGGTACTCCTTCCATTAGCAAGAAGTTATTTCACTTGAAATATCATTGTATATTAATGAAAACAAATAACCTCCTATTTTTCTTCAAAGCTTACAAAGAAAATCTTGTGTATTTTATTTCTTCTAAACAATATAATGCATTCTAACTAAATTAAACTTCTTTATCTCTATTTTGCTATATCCTTTAACACCAGCATGAAAGCTACAAATAATTAAACATCTAATAATACAACTTTGATTATTGGTCAACTTAAATCTTCAATGTCCTAATTTCTTCGGTAATGGGGTTCTTTATGCTCCTGGAGCTGGAAGTCCTGAGAAACAGCGAATAGATTTTGTAACGTGCAATGTGATGTTATACACTATCAACATTTGTTAAATTCAAAAAATAAAAATAAAAAATTTTAAAAAATTCTAACTCTCAAAGAAGAATAAAATCTGTACAATATACTAAGCACGACGTGCTGCGTAATAAAAATGTCAAATGCGAGGAATAAAAGAGAAAAATATGTCAGAAAGTGCGAGAAAGATGAGGCCACCAACTGAGCGTAGAGATGATTTGTTAATGCTTTCCCATTTTCAATTTTGCCAGCTCTGTTCCACCTCCTACTGCCCACTTTAGTCTTTGTCTTTGTTTTTTATTTTTCTTTTTTCTAAGCCCACTTTAGTTTTTACAGCTTGCAAACTCGCATAGTTATTAATGGTAAATTTACTTTATTAACAAATTTATTTGACACTGTCAACTGCCAAATTAGTAAGGAGTTATAAAGGGTTAATTTTGTTGTTAAAAATACATAATATTTTTTAACGATTTGGGTATTGTTTCTAAAATTTTAAATAACCAAATAAAAATAAACAACATAAGATAACAGCACACATAAAATTTAAGCATACCTTAATGAAAAGTCCATTGTATCTGTGCTTTTTTTTTTCTTTTCCTTCTTTTTGCCTTTTATGCTTTATTTAATAAATAGAATTGTTAAGTATAAAAGATGAAAGAAAACGAGGATATAAATAAAATAAAATAATTACATTTCATATTATATAAAAAGAAATGAGCAATTATTTTAAAATAATAATAATAAACAAATGAGTTAATAACTCTTGTATGTTTACATAAAAATAATGTTAAAATAAAAAATTAATGATAATAAAAATATAATAAATTTTGTATAAATTAAATATAATAATTATTTTCAAAACTTGTAATTATTTAATCAATTCTTTTTCTTTCTTTTTCACCTTTTTCTACTGGACAAGATATTAGTTTTTAGAGCCTACAAAATTGTATAGTCGTGAATGGTAAGTATACCTTGTTAACAAATCCATTTGATAGTATTTGTTTAGTAAGAATATAAATAGTACTTTTTTAAAAATAATTCAGGTAATTTTTTTGAGAATACTTGAAATTTCAAAGACATTAAATCGATACAAAAAATAACACCCTTAAAATGTCTCAAGAGATAATAGCCAAAATAAAATACAAATATACCTTAATCATGATTAAAAGATTTAGTAGAAAGTCCTCTGTCACTATCACATGAAATGCATATAAATTATAGTAATTCAGGCAGTGAAACTAAAGCATCAAATTCTGTTAAAATGCTATTAGAAAACAGAAATGAAGCAAACTAAAAACAAAAAAAGAGTGAAATTCCTGCATTTTAACAGCAAAAGCTAACTAAAGGATCACCGAAATTGGCTTATAAATTATGTATAATAAAATCATTAGTAAAAGAAGGAGTGGAATCTTTTTTTTTTTAATTAAGACTCAAAAGAAAGATCTCTTTTTGTTGAAGTGTCAGTTGGCTGAGATATTGGAAGCTGGCTAGCCCTACCCTTCAACATACCATGACTTTTCAAGCAAAGCATACTGAATGCAATAATATCTTTTTCGTCAACGTCATAAACGAACCCTATTATAGTAATATTCTTTCTCATCCACTTTTTCCTTTTTCATGTTACTTCCCAATTTAACCCAATTAATGAATGAATATATATATATACTCCACACTCCCTAATATCTGACAAATATATTCCATCTATAGCAGGTGTTGCCAAAAAGTTCCAAGGTCAAGCAATTCTTAGGTGTATTAGGAGCGTTCCGTCATTTATATATTTAATAATTAAAATTTACTTTACACGTAAACTCCACATGTATTACACATGAACCCCACCTGTACAAATTAAAATCTGGCCATTGATTGTACTTGATGCACCATGCATCAAAAGCACCTAAAAAAATTCATTATTTAAATGGAATCGGATTCTTTCCATTGCGCCTCGTAACTTGCATTGTCAAATGCACAAATTGTAGTTGTTCCTCGCATCCCGAGGCCCAAATTGTGACACGTCAAGATTTATTGGAAATCAATATTTAAGGAAAAAAAAGAAATCCAAAAATTTTTCAACAAAAAAATGAAAATAATGAAAAAAGTTTTGCTTTAATTTTGACACTTTGATTGACATCATAATAGGGCTTTTTTTAAATTTTTTTTATAAACATTATATTCATCCTTAAAATATCATTGTCATTAATTTAATTTTAAAATTAATAATTATTATATTCATCTTAAAATTTTTAAAAGACACATCAAATATAAAGTAACTATATATCTCCAATATTGTGGTTTCGAAGCATTTTAGGAATTGAATTATAATAGTTAGTTGTTAATTCAGTGAATCAAAAGTATTAAATGAGTTGTTAAATCAACTACAAATATTTAATCTAGATACTTTTTTTTCACAAATTTTTTTTTCAAGAAAAAATGATTCTGTTTTGAAACACATAAAAAATATTTGTTAGTATTTAATTAATAGAATTAACATCAAATCCATTGGATGTATTTTTTAATATTGACAATCAAAATACAAAGGAATAATTAAAAGAAAAAAAATAGGGACAAGTTAAACTGTTTGGGCATTCTAGGTCAATAGTTTAGTATTTCCCTAAGAAAGTTAAAGTTAGCGTACTAGCCAACGTCAACCACAATTCTTGCAGGATTGTCTATCACTGTTTATTTTTCCTTTTATTATTCCCTTTTAATTTAATTATCAATATTAAAAAATATATCTAATGAATTTGATGCTAGTTCTATTAATTAAATACTAACAAATGTTTTTTTATGTGTTTTGAAATGGAATCTTTTTTCCTTAAACGAATATTTTTTTTTGTGGAGAATAAATTATCTAAATTGAATATTTGTAGTTGATCTAACAATTAATTGGTTCAAAGAATTAATCACTAACTATTATAATCTAATTATTAAATTGGGGATATATAATTACTTTTTATTTGATGTGTTTTTAAAAATTTTAAGATGAATATAATGATTATTAATTTTAAAAATTAAATTAATGACAACAATATTTTAAGGATGGATACAATAGTTTATGAAAATAAAAAATAAAAAATAAAATGAAAAAAAGAAAAGAAAAAGCAAGCGATGTGATATCAGTCAAAGTGCCACCTTTAAGATTGAACTTCTTTCACGATTTTTCCCCTTCAAAGTGTTTATTTCCAATCAGCCGTATCACAATTTGGGCTACGCGATGCAAGGAGTGGCCATGATTTGTGTAATTGACAGCGCAATGAATGAGGCGCAGTGGAGAGGATTCGATTCCCACAACCAGACGTTAAAATTGCCCACAGTATTCTGGCTTCATCCCTAAGCTCCAGGCCCTCGCCTCCACCGAATCCAATGCCCTAATGTATGCTCGTGTCCCCACCTCGAATGAACAGCTCATATACTAATAATTTCGATATATCCATGAGAGAATAGACTAGCACACTTCCATCCCAGAAGTGGAAACCGAAAACAAAACTCATTTGCCTCTCTAGCTAGTAGCCATGATTTCCCAAACTAACCACCCACAAACTCCAGCTTCATCCATACGCTACAAGACCTCACCTCCACCGAATCCAATGCCTATCACCACGTCAACTGTTGAACAGCTCATAAACTAATAGTTTCTGTATATAAAAGAGAGAGTAAGCTAGCACACTTCCATCCCATAAGTGAAAACCAAAAACAAAACTCATTTGCCTCTCTAGCTAGAAGCCATGGTTTCCCAAGTTAACCACCTACACTTCGTCTTGTTTCCCCTGATGGCTCAAGGCCACATAATCCCTATGATTGACATTGCAAGGCTGTTAGCACAGCGGGGTGTGGTAGTCACCATATTCACTACACCAAAAAATGCATCCCGTTTTGATTCAGTTCTTTCTCGTGCTGTTCTGTCTGGGCTCCAAATCCGACTAGTACAACTTCGATTTCCATCCAAAGAAGCAGGGCTACCTGAAGGGTGTGAGAATTTGGACATGGCATCTTCTCCAGACATGTTTGATAATCTCTTCGCTGCCATCAGCATGCTTCAAAACCAAGCAGAAGAACTGTTTGAAGAACTGAAACCTCAGCCAAATTGCATAATCTCCGACATGTGTATTCCTTGGACAGCTCAAACCGCTCAAAAACATCATATTCCAAGGATTGTTTTCCATGGATACTCTTGCTTCTGCCTCCATTGCTTGCACAAGATTCGTACCCCCGAGGTTCGTGAGAGCATAACATCAGAATCAGAATACTTCACAGTGCCAGACATACCTCACCATATTGAGGTTACCAAAGCTCATATACCAGAATCAATGATAGATGACAAAATGATTGATGCTGAGAAAAGGTCATATGGTGTAATCATAAACACTTTTGAAGAGTTGGAGGGAGAATATGTTACGGATTACAAGAAGGAAAGAAAGGATAAGGTGTGGTGTATTGGCCCAGTTTCACTGTGTAACATAGATGATTTGGATAAGGCTCAAAGAGGCGACAAGGCCTCCATCAGTGAAAACCAGTGCTTGAAGTGGCTTGACTCGCAGCAACCTCAGTCCGTGGTGTATGCCTGTCTTGGAAGCTTATGTAACCTCATTCCTTCACAACTAGCGGAGCTTGCCCTGGCCTTGGAAGCTTCAAAGAAGCCATTTATTTGGGTTATGAGGGGAGGATATAAGTTAGAAGAGTTGGAAAATTGGGTCAAGAAAAATGGATTTGAGGAAAGGATCAAGGGAAGAGGCCTTTTAATCAGAGGATGGGCTCCACAAGTGCTGATATTGTCACACCCTGCAATAGGAGGATTCATAACACATTGTGGTTGGAATTCAATACTGGAAGGGATAAGTGCTGCCGTGCCAATGGTTACATGGCCATTATTTGGAGATCAATTTCTAAATGAGAAGCTGATTTGTCAAGTGTTGAGGATTGGTGTGGGCTTTGGAGTAGAGGTTTTAATGAAGTGGGGAGAGGAAGAGAAGACTGGTGTGTTGGTGAGGAAGGAAGATATTGAGAAGGCAATATGCCTGGTCATGGATGAAGGAGAAAAAAGTGAAGAGAGAAGGAAAAGGGCTAGAGAGTTGAGTGAGATGGCAAAGAAAGCTGTTGAAAATGGGGGATCTTCTCATCGTAACATAAGCTTGCTGATTGAAGACGTCATGCAACAAGCAACTAAGGAGAATAAGCTTGACCCTTGAACATGGGTCCTAGATTATCCGAAGTTGTATTTCTTTGAAGTTGTTAAAGTCTCTCAAGCAAGATTTCTTTCTCTTTAAAAAAAAAAAGAAATTATGTTGAAAATAAAAAAGGAAGAAATGTGAGAGACTTTATCTTTCTTTTCTTGTGTTTCTTTAATTTTTAAATTGTGATGATGAAAATAATAGAGGAGTACAAGTGAAATTGGGTGGAAAGAGAGAGACTACTCAACTAAAAAACAAGCACTAATACCAACGTTCCATTCAAAACTTTTGAACTTTTTTTGTCCATTAATTCACATGCCGTGAGAATCTTTTCATTACTAACCTGTTTCCATTGAAGGAGAATGCATGCTCTGGTCCAAAAGTGAGATGATTTCCAAGCGCTACAGGTGATGCAAATTAAATGGATATAATAATGGTTACTACAGCTCACAAGCTTGACTCATAATTTAACTAGCTTAATTGTGCTTACGTCACCAAAGGAGCCATGAACATAATATTTTACCAAGAATATAATTTTTCACAATTAAAATAGCCATATATTTAAAATGACCACTACTGTATCAAAGTTTGGCTGAGAATTGCCAAAGGGTCATTTTCTCATACCAAAAAAAGAAAAAAGAACTTCTCAAAGCATATTCTCATGCACTCTATGGATAAATGTATAATGTATTCACAGGTTAGTTTAATAGACCATAATATACACTATATTCTCAAGTCATGTTCAGTTGAAGCAACTAGAAATAAACAAGTGTGGTAATTATACCAAGAAATTGTCTAGAGAATTCCAGTATATGATGTATCCAAGTTTAATCGCTCTTTTCCATCACCTAGCAACAAATCAACAACCCAACATTACAACTTCAGTACTCACCAAAAGACGAGCTGCAGAAGAGAGGGAATATGGGTGGTGGTGATTTGTGAGAATTGATGAACAAGCGTGTATGGAATAGCTCTATTCACTTTTTTAGTAGGTAGGAGAAGAAATTTAATCCGTCATATGAAACTCATGTCAATTTAGCTTACAGATACCATGTATGTTACAATTCACTGAACAAATACCAAGATTCATGGCCCCCTAAAGACAATTGTTTGTGCATTTCCTGGAACATCTTACGTGTACGAAACCTCTCTTCTTCTGTAAATTGTTTGTTAGTAATCGCAGATGTCTGGCCAAATTTTTTTAAAAACAAAATGTATTCTTAAATACTGCCCTTTTTTTTTAGCAATTTATCAATAATTCAATATAATATCTCTCCTAATTTAAAAGAAAGTTACAATTAACTCCTTCATTTATTAGTCTTTATATCTCCTATCAACTAAATTTAAAAATTTTAATTAGGTAATAATACCAAAACATCTTTCTTATTATTTAATATATATATATATATATATATAATTTTTTCCAAGTAATTTGTTCATTTACGACCAAGACTTTTGTCTATGTTCTTTTAATGGTGCGAATCAATTTAAAAAATTGTTTTGCAAAAATGACAGCCAAGATTCGAACATGTAATCCTTTATTAAATGTTAAATATTTTTTTCTTTTTATATTTGAACTACAAATTTTCTTTAACAATATTATACATTATTTAATATATATATAAATATAATAAAATAAAATAATAAATATATATAATATAAAAATATCTAAACTAATATATGTACTATTTATAATTATATTTTTAATTTGGTTAAATTTTTTTCATTTGATAAATTATTATTTTTAATTTATGATTTCTAAACTCTTTACTTTCGGTTTTTTTAATGACAAGTAAAATTTTAATATAATTTGGAAAGCCCAAAATTTTAAAATTAAATATTCTTAAATTTTAATTAAAATTAATTTTTATTTTTCAATTAAAAAATAACATTTCAAACATTTTAAAAAATATAAAATTAATAATTAAATATTTAAAATTTATTAATATTTATTTATTATATTAGAACTTCAATATATAAAATTTACTATATATATATAATTAATACCAATTCAATCACAATTATATTATTGAACCCTAAACCAATGTTTTTACTAATTTAATAACTGATTTAGTTTTAAAACCATTAGCATGTTATGATTTAAAATACATACTATTTAAACTTTCCATCTGGATTTGTAATAAAGAGGAGGATAAGTAAAAGTATGACGTGTTGTTTTTTAGATAAGTAAAAATTGGATAGCCAAGATGATTTTGAATTCTACTTTAGATTTAATTGATTCTTAAAAGAAAAAAAAAATCAAAAAGAAGAAGAAGAAGAAGAAGAAGAAGAAGACGTTCTCTTTTGTGTTTATTTTTTTAATTAATTAGCTCGTTGTCAATGGAGATGGATGAAGAATTTAAAATGTCTGTAGATTCCACGAAATAGTGACAATATCTTTTCAAAAAAGTACATCAAACCCAAAAAAAAAAAAGATAAAAAGAGTAAGCAGCCCGAGAAGAAGAAGAAGAAAAAGACGTTCTCTTTTGTGTTTATTTTTTTAATTAATTAGCTCGTTGCCAATGGAGATGCATGAATAATTTAAAATGTCTGTAGATTCCATGAAATAGTAACAATAGCTTTTCAAAAAAGTACATCAAACCTAAAAAAAAGAAGATAAAAAGAGTAAGCAGTCCAATAAATGAATCATCGTGTAACTTTTATATTAAATATATTAGATAAGTGGAAAGTAGAGGTGATTTTGTGGAAGAATATTTTGGTAATTTACATAGTAGGATTTTTTTTTTTTAATTTAGATAACAGAGAGTTTAATAGAATTAATATATCAAGAGATCCATTGTACTTTTTTTCAGACAATTCAAACTTATTAAATAAACCAATTTTTATAACCTAGTTCTAATTTTAATCTTCAACTGTAAGTCTCTTTCTTATTGAATCTCTCTAATTCCTTTAAGAAGGCAGAAAATTTAAATAAATGTGCACCTAAAAACTTAGCCCACTTATTCTCTCTAAATTGAATAGTTTATACTTCCATTAACTTTTAGTAAGGCAAAAATAATACTATTTTGGCTAGGCCCTTGGTATAATTTACAAAGTGGGAAGCTAAGGATTTATTATTGTATAGCTTCCAACTCTGTTCCATGCTTCATATATTTTTTTAATATAATTTATAAAGATGGTATTTTCATATAAGAATTTTGTCAAAACTAAAAGTAATCAATTAACTCAGTCTTATCTATCACATTAAGCCAATATAAAAAAAGAAAAAAAGAAAGCAGATTGATTGAGTTAGGCCAACCATTGAATGGTTATATTGGCTAATTTGATCTGATTTAATTTAATACTCTTAATTTTTTTTTAAAAAATTATTTTATAAGAATTTATATAAAAATTTTATTCTTTTAAAGACAAAATATAATTTTATAAAGATTTATATAAAAAATTTATTTTTTAAGGGTCATCATATAATTTTTACTAAAAAACAAACTTTTTAAGAAGTTTGACCACCTCAAGAAACCAACCAAGCTATAAAGATATTAGACCAAATCACACCAAGTTAAAACAATAAAGCTCGATATAAAATCATGTCAAACATCAAGTTAAGCCAATTTTTAACTCAGCCTCATCATCACCTATAGGCAAAATATCTATAAGTTATCATATGAATGAATTATTTTCTCAAAATCATATTCACATTGATTAGGAACTTCTCAAGAATTTTGATCCCATTTTGCAATTAGATTTGTAGCTTAGAGATGCACATTTCACGTACAATAAATAAAGTTAGATGTATGCAATTTCCTTAATTAGTTTCCTTTAAAAGTTATATACATCTTTTATGATTCTATCTACTTAAATTGAATGTCATTTCTTTTTTTAAGTATAAACCCTGAAGTCTATAGCCATATACATAGTCACTTTTAAAGTTAAAGAACTTTTATTTCGCCACTCTTTAGTAAAAATTTGTGGTTGGCAAATGCGTAACTCAATAATATATACTAATTAGCAATTATGACCTTAAACGTGAGGACTACGTACAATCCAAAAATGATATTAAATTGCAAAATAGTCTATGTAATTTGCTGAATTCTTTCTTCCTTTTTCCTTAATTAGCATGTGTTACTGTATTCTAAATTGTGAAAGTGTAAAAAATCAAGAAAAGAAAAAAAAGAAAAAAAGAAAGAGAGAAATTTATTTTTTTTCGATTTTGGCCGCTCTCTCCTCATCTCTCTTTCTCTTTATAAACAGAGTTTTTGTTCTTATTTTTCATTAATATATTCATTTTTTTCATTCATGTGAGTTATAAATTATTATGGTTTATGACAAAAAAATATTATAATCTAAGAAACATAGATACTAATACAGATACAAAATATGACAAAATACGGCTATATGGTGTGACATAACAAAATATGTGATATTTAAATAAAATTTAAAATATCATATTATATCTTATACAAGTGCCACCCATACTGTAAAATATGATACAATTTTATTTTTTAAATATTAATATTTCATACAGAGTATATAATAGAGTTTAGTTCATATATTCAAATTGCATACTTCCAAAAAAAAAAAAGAATAACAAAAATTTTTTTTCCCTAGATGTCGTATTCATTGTATTGACGTGGGAAACTACCTGCACTATTATTCTTTCGCTTCTGTTTTCTTTCCTAAAATCAATAAGACGTTGATTTAGTGTGCTTACTCTAATAAGTTGTTGCTTCATGAATTAGTAGCGTAAGGACCGATAGATATCAATTAAAAGACATTGTTCACATTTGGATATACCTGCTCGTTCACACGTGCCCATCTTGCAAGCTAATACCTGGCCAACAAAAAAAGAAAAAAATTGTGCAATACATAGTGCTTGACATAAGAAAACATAAACACCAGCTAGTTGAAGAACAATCATGTGCTTATTCAAGAACTTATATAGTTGGGCTAGTCATTATCTTCTCTCTTTTTGTCATCCGATCCCTCCTTCCATTCTTGAATCTGCATAATATATATGACATTGGCATTTAGAAGACTTTAATTAGTATTACTAATTCATGAAGCAACAGCTTATTAGAGTTCTCCTATCCCCACAAATCAACCTCATAAATGGATTTAGTATTCCCAAATACAAAATCAATGAATCCTTGGATAAAATATTCTTTAAAATAATGTCTATCATCATTGAGCATGTCTTGAGCACCATACACTCCACATCTTTAGAATGCTGCTTCATCACCACTCACTCTCAATGCCACTGCCAGTGCTCCAATTACACTCGATGATGGCACCGGAGCCATATTCTTAATTTCCACATAACCAAATTTTGAACATATATTACCAAATTAATTTACAAATCCACAAGGCAAAAACTGTACAGTGAAATTAAAGCAAGGGTCTTGTTAAATACTTACCTTAAAACTAGTGTTGTAAGCAGTGAATTTAAAAGCAAAGATGGCAACCGAGTACTATTAACAGTCCCATCTATAGAATTAACAATATCATTCCAATTTATGACTATGTTTAAATATCATTGACCTTGCAGTATTAAATTCATTTTGTTTGCCTCCACCACTACCTTCTCCCTGTCATTTCTAAAAGATTATCATAATTATTTGAAGAAAGTGACTTAATTAAAAACTGAGAAATTAATGATCAAAACTAAAATGAGAGAACGAACTTGTATATGTCAGAATCAATAATGATGATAGTCCTATCATGGCTAGATTCAAGAACACCATTCATTGCTTTTTGCACACTACTCAGGTTGGCACAACCTTTTCAGCCAATCATCAAAACAAGACTCACATTGTAATCCAAAATGAGATTGGAATCCCATTTGGTCTTGTCATATTTATCCTTCGGCTTCCTTCGTTGGTGATGTCAGCGCGCAACACTTGTCATTAGAGACATAAAGTCTTCAGCGCCACTTAGCTTTATAGTCCTACGTAAGATACCAAGCTGGTTGAAATTATTTAGAGGATCAATGGAAAAGATAATGGTAGAGGAAGGGGGTGTGCTATAATGAGCAATTATGATGGAAAGGGAAAATGTGAGAAAGGCAGAGAGACAAAAGAGGGTTCTATTGAATCTCAAGGTTAGGAGATTTATGAGTTTGCTAGTGGGGAAGTGTTATTTTGAGTTAGGATATTGGCTTCGGGGGGAGGGGGAGAATGAGGTATATATCGTTATGTTATGCGCATGTAAGGAGGGTTTGAATGATGCATGACTGACGTGGGAGGTAAGAAATGTATGGGCCTATCTTGTTGGGTTCAAAGGTAAATAAAAAGTTTCACGTTAGAAGAAAATAAATTGAGAACTATATAAGTAGATTAACTCATACTTACTGTCTTAAGGCCTTAGGTTATTATGTGATGCAAAGTTTGTAAATATAGCTCCTCAAGTTTTGGCTCTTGTAAGCATGCTCAAAGTATGTCCTCAAATTTTATATTAATGGAATATATATTCAATATTTTCTATATTAGATAAATAATATATATATATATATATATAACAGAATATGTATTTTTAACATAAAAAGAAGAACAAATTATAAGAATTTTTTTTGAATTTTGTTGAAATTATACAAACTTTTTATATTTTTAAAATATAAACTTTAATCAAATTTTAAGTTTTTTTTACTAAAATATTTTTTATTAACAAATTTTAAATTTAGTATAATTGAGATATTTTAATTAAAAAATATACTAAAATGTAACTTTTATTTTATAAAAAATTTATATATTTTTTAAAAATAAAAAGATATGTGTAATTTTAATTAAATTAAAAAGAAAAATTTGCCCCTAAGTACTGGAATCAGCTGGCAATTTCCCTACTTAACGAGGTGACATGTTCAATCTAGAGTCATTTACGATCATGCATCGCGTTGGACCGCAAAAATTTGATTTGATTTCACTCGACCTGTTTATCCGAATTTTGCTTCTCTCCAGTCCAACTCTCTCAGTCTCTAGTTCGTACAGTCTCAAAGATTGAGCTTCTTTTCACTTTTTTTTTTAAGCAAAAAAAAAAACTAATTGCCCCGACAACACGTCTGGACAAAAAGAGAGAGAGAGACGAGCCACAGGCAGCTCCGCGTCTTATCATACTTTATTCCAACCACAGTTAGAAAGATAAGAGCCTGCGGGTCCATCCATTGAAAGTCACAGGTACCTTTCCGTGATAATCAAGACATTGTGATCAACATTAACGCATGTATATCCTCTTCCAATCTTCGAACCAAAACTCTTAACCTTGTTAGGCATTTTCCCCCATCACCGTCTGTTACAACTTGCGTATTTGCACCGCATCTGCAATCATGTGTCTCGGTCCATCCTTTTTCACGGACCAACGTAAGCTCTTGCGTCACCCAATTTTATGACAGCAACAAACACAACCTGCCCAGTCCACATAACACACAGCAGCTTAGCCTCCATTAACATCCGAATTTGCAAGTTCAAATCCCAAGTACATTGGAATTTTGCCTCCCATGACGCAGAAACTTCAGCTCCACCTTGTTTTGATACCCTTCATGGCCCCAGGTCATCTTCTTCCCATGGTAGACATTGCAAGACTGTTGGCTCGGCGAAATGTGAAGGTGACCATACTGACCACACCCCTCAATGCCATCCGAGTCACAGCCACCATTGACAGAGAGATCCGATCTGGCTCACCAATCCACCTTCAACTTTTTCAATTCCCAAATGCTGAGGCTGGAATACCTGAGGGATGTGAGAGCATAGACACTCTGCCTTCCATGGATCTTCAGGTGAACTTTGTCAACGCTATGTGTATGTTGCAGCACCCACTTGAAAAACTCTTTGAAAAGCTTAATCCCACTCCCACCTGCATAATATCTGACAAATATATTCCATCAGTAGCTGGTGTTGCCAAAAAGTTCAAAGTTCCAAGAATAGCATTCGATGGGTTTAATTGTTTCACTCTATTATGCAATCACAGTCTGTATAATTCCAGGGTCTATGAGAATGTCTCCGATTCAGAACCATTTATTGTCCCCGGATTGCCCAATAAAATTGAATTTAAGAAATCTCAGCTTCCCGGGTCGTTTAATCGTAGCACAGACCAAGACGTGGAAGCTTTTCGTGAGAAAATAAGGGAAGCTGAAGGAGAAGCATATGGGGTGGTAGTGAATAGTTTTGAAGAATTGGAAGCGGAGTATCTGAAAGAGTATAAAAAAGTCACGGGGCAAAAGGTTTGGTGCATCGGCCCTGTCTCACTGTCCAACAAGGACAACTTGGACAAGGCTCAAAGAGGCAAGACAGACTCAAACGACGAGGAAGGCCATTATTTGAAGTGGCTTGATTCCTGGCCTGCAAGATCTGTAATTTATGTTTGCCTTGGAAGCTTAAATCGAGTAACACCAGAGCAATTGATGGAGCTTGGTTTGGGACTGGAAGCTGCAAAGAGACCATTCATTTGGGTGCTAAGAGGTGCGTACAAAAGAGAGAAAATGGAGACGTTACTGTTGCAAGATGGATTGGAGGAGAGAGTGAAAGGAAGAGGAGTTTTAATAAGGGGTTGGGTGCCTCAGGTGTTAATATTGTCACACGCAGCAATAGGAGCTTTCTTAACACATTGTGGTTGGAATTCTATACTAGAAGGGATATGTAGTGGGGTGCCATTAGTAACGTTTCCTCTGTTTGGAGAGCAGTTTTATAATGAGAAGGTTGTTGTGCAAGTGGTGGAGACAGGTGTGAGGGTGGGAGCTGAGAATGTTGTGCATTTTGGAGAGGAAGAGAAGTTTGGTGTTCAGGTGAAGAGGAAAAACGTTAAGGAGGCTATAGAGAAAGTAATGGGTGAAGGTGAAGAAAGCGAAAGAATGAGAGAAAGAGCAAGAAAGTATGCGGAGATGGCAAAGAAGGCAATGGAGGAAGGTGGGTCTTCCTGCCTTAACATGTCACTTCTAATTGAAGACACAACAGAACATGTCAAAGGGTCGAAGTTGAACGAAGCAGAACCACAACAGAGTCCAACTGCATGAAGCGTTCGCCTTAACTCAACTTTGGGGTCTGAAAATTGTTGTAGTGGTTCCTTGTTTGAGTTTTTGAAGCTTGATTTACAATGTTTGAGTTTTTGAAGCTTGATTTACAATGCACTTTGTAATCTGATGAAAGAACTCTGCAAATTAGCATCTTGAAATAATAGTTATACCCCTAGTTGTTATCCTTTGGTAAAAAGCTACGGATACTTTGCCAAACCGGGCGAATCAAAAGGAAAACTAAACTAGTATCAGTACCTAGACAGCATGCCTTGGTACCAATTCAACTGGTATACAACATGCATCAGTGCAATTTCATAATTTATGCTAGTGCCAATTCAAAGTTGCCAAGGGTCTTCTCTAATTACAATATCAGCATAAATTTTTTTCAATTTGTAATTTGTTAACTTTTATAATCACTTTTCATTGCTAAACGGGATTACTAATCTACATTCTAAGCCAAACACACTCAACAGGGTGAAAAATCTAAGACATCAATTTCTCTATCATCAACATTTTAGGAATCAGTTCGTCATTGTTTGTCCAAGCTTCATAAACTCGATCACTACGTAATTTTGATGAGGAAGGAAGAGAAAAGTAGGAAGAAGTGAGGGGTAAAGTGTATGGTTTTTTCAGTTAAATTTATAATCTATTATTAAATTATATATTTGTTATATTTGAATTTAAAATTTATATATTTTCATGTTTAATTAAAAAAATAAAAATATATAAAAAATTGTAAGTTTAATTCTAAAGTTTTAAACCCTATATAATGTTTTTTTAAAAAAAAAAAAAATCACTAAAGTGATGAATTTTGGCACATCTGTAACATGTAAGCAAAGTGTAACAAAACTTTGAATGGAGTTAATGAAGAAAAATATTGAAATGAATAAATATTTAAGACAAACAAAATAACTTGTCATAGCCTGTGGTCAAGAGGAAGGGCAAAGAGAGCGAGTACCTGAGGAAGTTGTTATGGATGCTGAGCTGGCAGGTAGTGGTGTGGAATTACACCTAAATGATGAGGTTGTTATGAAAGGACAGCTGGCAGAAGATACGCATGTGAAGGTTCACCCTGAGGTAGTGCTAAGACGTACCACTCGGGTTCGAAAGAAATCACTGAAGGTTAGAGAAAATGAAGGTATATAAGCTGGGTTGTGAAAGGAAGTGAGGGTAGATGATTGTAAGACAAGTTTTCCTCTCTGTATGTCTTCTATTCTCCTTGATTTTCCTCTTACTAATGTCCTTTTCTGATTATTTCTAATACTACTTTCCTTGTATCTGTTGCTTAATAGCTGTGTAACTGATACTTGCGGCTGAATAATACATTCCCAGTAAACTTCATTGTTTGATATTAGTCTTTAGAAAGTACCATTTGAGATTTACTTGTAGGTGTTCGTGACATTTTGGTGCTTTCATTGAGAGGACCCTACCATGGCGGAAGGTGAGTTGAGAAAAGAGTTCCAGACTGAGATAAAAAAAATTGCAAGTTTTGGGTGAGCAGTGTGATTTTGCTACATCTGAAAGGATGGATAAAATCGAAAGTAGCATAGAGGAGATTGCTCGAGCTGTGACGAACCTCTCCAATGAAGTAGTAGCTTGGAGACATGAGTCCGCCAGTGGGTCCTCGAACTTTGGCTCGAACACCTTCGACCACTTGAAGCTGGCCAAGATTGATTTCCCAAAATTTAATGGTACAGGTCCTTTAAACTGGATTTTCAGAGCTGAGCAATATTTTACTTATTATAATACTCCTAATACTCAGAGAGTGGTGCTAGCATCTGTGAATATAGAGGGCGATGTTGTAGCTTAGTTTTAGCTGATGAAGAGGACAAATCGAGTTCCTTCATGGGCTGCTTTGTCGAGAGCAATAAAGATGCATTTTGGGCCTACTTAATATGAGAATCCTAGAGCCTAACTTTTCAAACTTACACAATTTGGCTTGGTGCAGGAATACCATACCCGTTTCATGGTCTTGGCTAATCAGGTGGAAGGGTTGAACGATGAAGCCCTACTCGATTGTTTCATTAGCGGCTTGAAAGATGAAATCCGACGAAAGGTGATTTCGAGGGAACCTGCAACATTAACGAAAGCGGTAGCGCTAGCAAGACTGCTAGATGAGAAGAACACCCTAAATTGGGGCTTCTTGAGGAATCGAAGTACTCCTACAGGAGCAAATACACGATTTATCAGAGGTGTAATGGTTTCAGCTTCGACGACGATTCTGGTGAAACCTGGGGGAGGTGCGATAGTTTCAATTTCATTTTCTTCACGAGCACCTCTGCCTCCTTTGTTACCTAAGCCAACTACCAAGCCATTGACACCAGTTAAGCGTCTAACACCAGCTAAGATGTAAGTAAAGCGAGACAAAGGCTTATGTTATACCTATGACGAGAAATTCACACCCAACCATAGATGCCAAAATCGTCAGTATTTACTGATGCAATGTGAGCCAAATGAAGAGTCTAATGAAGCAAGGGAACAAACTCCAAAAGCTGATCCACCTAATGAAGAAGAAGAGGCATTAGAATTACTTCATCTTTCTCTGCAAGCTTCGCAAGGGGCACCAGGTAAGTGCACCATTCTTTTTCATGGGACTATAATGGGGATGGATGTGTTTGTATTTTTGGATGGGGGAAGTGATGATAATTTCATTAAACCACGGATTGTCAAACATTTAAATTTGGTGGAGGAGCAAATTCATGGTTTTAAGGTTTTGGTTAGAGGGGGTCGAATTCTTAAAGGAAACACTACGGTTAGAGGCATTCCATTGATTCTGGATGGAACACAAATTACTATTTTAGCTCTGGTTCTGGATGCTACTAGATATGATATTGTGTTGGGGGTTAGTTGGTTAGCTACACTGGGAGAACATATTTCTGACTATAGCTTTTATACTTTAAAGATTTTTCAAGATGAGAAATGGATTACTTTAAAAGGGGACCAAAATAGATTACCTGAGGTGACTAAATTCCATCAACTACTGCAATTTTGTGACACTAAAGCAATTGAGGAACTCTATACTATGGAATGTGTTGCAATGGATAACATTAAAGAGGTTTCTCTGACCTTACCCGATGATATGCTCGCTGACTTACAGGAGTTGTTACTGAAATATGAAACTGTGTTTTAGATTCCAAAAGTGTTACCTCCACCTAGGTTTCATGATCATGCCATTAATCTTCAACCAGGAGTACCACCAGTGAAAGTCAAGCCATCCGGTATCCTTTTTGTTAAAAGAATCAGATAGAGAAAATGGTTAATGAGATGTTGCAAGAAGGAATTATTCGCACTAATAATAGTCCCTACTCAGCCCCAGTATTATTAGTGAGGAAGAAGGATAGTTCTTGGAGATTTTGTACTAATTATAGAGCTTTGAATGTTGTTACCATAAAGGATTCTTTTCCCATTCCATCAGTGGATGAGTTGTTAGATGAACTTAAAGGTGTATATTATTTTTCTAAACTTGATTTAAGGTCGAGCTATCACCAGATTTTGGTAAAAAAGGAAGACATTACAAAGACTGCTTTTAGAACACCACAAGGACACTATGAATGGTTAGTAATGCCTTTTGGGCTTACCAATACCCCTGCCACATTTCAATCCTTGATGAATGATGTGTTCAAGACTTACTTGCATAAGTTTGTACTAGTTTTCTTTGATGATATTCTAGTATACAGTAGTAATTGGGCAAATCATTTACAGCATCTAGAATTGGTTTTGACTCAGTTGGTAGAACATCAATTGTATGCCAAGCTATCGAAATGTTCTTTTGGGCAAACCAAGATGCATTATTTAGGGTATGTAGTCTCAGTTCAAAGAGTGGAGGTGGATCAAGATAAGGTGATGGCTGTTCTCTAATGGCCAGTACCTACAAAGGTATCACAGCTTCGTGGGTTCCTTGGTTTAACATGGTATTACTACCGATTTATTAAGCAATATGCTTTAATTGGTTGTTCCCTTACATCGCTCCTAAAGAAGAATAGCTTTCAATGGAATGAAGAGGCATAAAAAGTTTTTGAGCATCTCAAAACTGCCTTGGTGAATGCTCCTATTCTAGTTATGCTAAATTTTTCCAAACCCTTTATAGTGGAAACAGATGTGTCAGAGGGAGGGATAGGTGCTGTGTTGTCTCAAGAAGAGCATCCAATTGCGTATTTTTCAAAGAAATTATCTCCTCGCATGCAGGGTTAATCCACTTACGTAAGGGAGTTACATGCTATCACTGAACCTATGGCTAAGTTTAGACAATATTTCATAGGTCATCAATTTATAATCAGAACTGATTAAAAGAGTTTATGGCATCTTTCTTAGCAGACCATACAAACTCTTGAATAAGAGGCTTAGCTACCCAAACTATTGGGATTCAACTACTCTATTAAGTATAAACCTGGGAGCAATAACAAGCTACTGATGCCCTCTATAGATGCTGTTATATGGCTATTACAACTTACCAAGTAGATTTAATCTCTGACATCAAGGAAGTGGTGAAGCATTCTGATGAACTGCAGGATTTAATGTTGAAAATTGAGCGAAATCCAGAGCTACAATCAGAATATATAGTGCGGGATGGCTTAATATATTGGCACAAGCGAGTAATAATTCCTCATACAGTTGCTGATATTATTCAAAAAGTGTTAGATGAGTTCCATTCTTCTACCCAAGGAGGCCATGCTGGTTTTACTCGAACTTTGGCTAGGGTGACAACTAATTTTTTCTGGAAACATATGCGACATCATCTGAAAGCATATATAAGGCAGTGTCAAGTTTGTCAAAGAGAAAAAGTATCACAATTACATCCTAGTGGGTTGTTAAGTCCACTTCCAATACCTCAACAAGTGTGGGAAGATGTGGCTATGGATTTTAGTACAGGGTTGCCAAATTCTAAAGGTTATACTGTGATCATGATGGTAGTGGATAGATTGACTAATTGGGTCATTTTACACCACTAAAAGCTAACTATAATGCTCCTTAGGTGGCTGAAGCTTTTGTACAGATAGTAATAAAGTTACACGATATCCCTAAATCTATTATTTCAAATAGAGACAAAGTTTTCATTAGTGCTTTCTGGCAACAACTCTTTAAGTTACAAAAAACAACATTGAAGATGAGTTCCGCTTATCATCCTCAAATGGATGGTCAAAGTGAAGCTCTAAACCATTGTTTGGAAATGTATTTGAGGTTTTTTGTGTTTGACACTCCTAAATTGTGGGTGAATTACCTTCCTTGGGCAAAGTATTGGTATAACACATCTTATCAGTCATCCATTGGTATGACTCCATTCAAAGCTGTATTTGGAAGGGAACCTCCTTCCATTATTCGGGGTGTGCTTTCCTATGAGGTTTCTGCTGATTTGTTTGAACAATTAAAATAAAGGGATGTTGTACTAGATATTCTAAAGTATAATCTGGAAAAAGCCCAGCTACGAATGAAGACATTTGCTAATAAAAAAAGAACTGAGGCGCATTTTCAGATTGGTGACTTTGTATTTGTCAAACTCTAGCCTTATAGGCAACATTCAGTACAGTTGAGGAAAAATCAAAAGCTATCTTTAAGATATTTTAGACCTTTTGAGGTGATAGAAACTCGGGATAGTTGCTTATAAACTTAAGTTACCAGAAGAAGCTAGGATCCATCCTATATTCTATGTTTCTTATCTTAAGAAATGTGAAGGCTCTCCACAAGAATTATATTTGCCTCTGCCCTTAACTACTGTTGAGGAAGGGCCGATCATATCTCCTTTGAAAATTCTTAAAGAAAGATTGGTAATATGTGTAGGGAAACAAGAGCAATAGTATCTCATTCAATGGGATACTGATGTGCCACCAACTTGGTAAATGCAGTCATATCTGCAGCAGCATTACTCGAGCTTTGACCTTAGGGACAAGGTCAATTTTGATGGGGAAGGCAATGTCATAGCTTGTGGTCAAGAGGAAGGGCAAAGAGAGCGAGTACCTGATGAGGTTGTTATGAAAGGATAGCTGGCAGAAGATACGTATGTGAAGGTTCGTCATGAGGTAGTGCTAAGATGTAGCACTCGGGTCCAAAAGAAATCACTGAAGGTTAGAGAAAATGAAGGTATATGAGCTAGGTTGTGAAAGGAAGTAAAGGTAGACGATTGTAAGACAAGTTTTCCTCTCTGTATGTCTTCTATTCTCCTTGATTTTCCTCTTACTAATGTCCTTCTCTGATTATTTCTAGTACTTCTTTCCTTGTATCTGTTGCTCAATAGCTATGTAACTGATACTTGCGGCTGAATAATACATTCCCAGTAAACTTCATTGTCTAATATTAGTCTCTGGAAAGTGCCATTTGAGATTCACTTGCAAGTGTTCGTGATATAACTTTAACTAAATTTAAATGATAAAATGTTCCTCTTTATTGTAAAAGTAATTTACAAGAAATTAGTAAATTAAAATTTTAGAAATGTGAGACACCTATATATTGCATTATTTTTTGTCTCAGATTTCGAATAACAGTAAATATTTTTAGAAAGTAAATTATTTGGTGTATCTTCAAAAATAATTGCATGCAACCACCATGTGATATATTAAAAGGAAGATACTTGACAATAACATATCAAAATTTATTGAATAAATGTCATTTATGTTTATATTTTAACTTAGTCAATATATTTTAATATATTATCACTACATATCATTTTTTTTAGTGTGCCACATAATAATTACATTGGTACTGATGCATCAAAAAAATTTGCCAAATACAATTATCTTTAATGTCTCTTCGTAATGCTAAGAACATTATGATAAAGGAAAAATTATAGTTATCTTTAGCATCACTAGAAAATTGCTAAGGTAGCTTAACGACATAAGCCAGTTACCACATGATCTTATAGCCATGACATAGCGTCACCCTTGAACAATCCATACAAAATGCTGCGTGGCAAGGCTCAAATGCAACAACTCATTTATGCAAAGCAAAATGCATAGAATGTAAGGAGAAAGCTTGACGCAGCAAATGTTGAAATAATATTTTATTTATTTATTCTATTGGTGTGAATAAGTTAGTTTGACCATGTTTGTAGGCTAAGTCAGTCACAAGCTTGTTATAAGGATGCTTCACGTGTCCTTATTTGTAGGTGTTAATTGCTTTATCTTTGAAGAAGTCTTTTGCCTGTTGGATAATATTTTGTACGGATATTGTGGGATTATTTTTTTATGTATTTGCCTATTTAAAGGCTTTATTAATCATGAATAATATAGAAAAAGCATTTTCTCATTTTGTCTCTTGTATCTAACTCACATTGGTATCAGAGCTGGTTAAAGAAAAAGTGAGTTAAGATGCTATAGCAATAGCCTCTAAAAGAGAGAAACATATTCACGTGAGTGAGAGAGTGTTCAATAAGAAACATATTCACGTGATTGAGAGAGTGTTCAATGCATAAAAATACTTGAGTGTGCGCTTTATTTTCTTTTGCAGGTTTATTTTGCGGCAACAAAATCAGTCTTGTGCAATAGCAATGACAACTGAAAGTTTCATTTAGCCAGCGATTTCTCGCTTCGATGGTCACTATGACCACTGGAGTATGCTTATAGAAAATTTTCTCAGGTCAAAATAATACTGGCAAGTTGTCTCTAAAGGATTTAATCAACCAACTCCAGGCACAACACTATCATATACGCAAAAAGTAGAACTTGAAGGGTTTCAGCTAAAGGATCTCAAGGTAAAGAACTATCTCTTTCAGGCTATTAATCGTTCAATTTTGGAGACTATCCTTTCCAAGAATATTTCAAAGTAGATATGGGATTCTATGAAAAAGAAGTTCTAAAGATCAACATGTGCAAGGAGGCAGCAGCTTCAACTACTTCACCAATGACAATTGTCAACAAGATATGGGTTCATGGTGAGAAGATATAGGATGTGACTATAGTCGACAAAATTCTTCGCTCAATGTCACCTAAATTAATTATGTGGTTTGCTCGATTGAGGAATCAAAGGATATAGAACTTCTTTCAATTGATGAATTGTAAGGCCTTCTACTAGTTTATAAGTAGAAAATGAATTAACAAGAAGACAAGGAGGAGCAAGCATTGCAAGCCTCATCTAATTTTTCAGCTTCAAAGAGAGGAAGAGATAGAACCAACAATGAAGGAAGATACTCACAGCATCAACAACCTCAAAATGATTACTCTTCCATATTTCAAGGGAGAGGAAAAGGCAGAGGCAGAGGTAAAGGTAGAGGAAGAGTACGTGAAGGCCACCAATCAACTAAAAATTCAAAGTCAATAGAGAAGTCGAATGTGGAATGCTATCGTTGTCACAAGTATGGACATTATCAAAGTGAATGTAGATCTAACTTGTCTAAGGAAAATGGAGAAAAATACAATCCTACAAAGACACTAGAGAAAATATCTTTGTTGATGGTTTGCCACACCAAAGAAGAAGCCAATAAACACTTATGGTACCCGAACACTGGATGCAGTAATCATATGTGCGGTGACAGAACAATTTTTTCTAAACTAGATGAGTCATATAGAGATGAAATAAAATTTGGCGACTGCACCACGATTTCTGTTATGAGAAAAGGTCAGGTAACCATTCAAACTAAAGGGAATAATATCCAAACAATCTCTAATGTTCTTTTTGTTCCAAATTTGAAGACCAACTTGTTAAGTATTGGTCAATTGTAAGAAAAGGACTATGAGATTACAATCAAAAGTGGTGTGTGTCATATTTATGACACCAAGTTGGGTTTGATTACTTAGGTTAAAATGACAGCAAATAGACTGTTTCCCCTTTATTTGAATACTGTCTCATAGATTTATTTGTCAACAAGAATTAAAGATGATGCTTGGTTGTGGCACTTTCGATATGGTCATTTGAATTTTGGAGGTTTGAAGACTTTTCAGCAAAAAGAAATGGCCTTCCAACGTTTTCTACTCCATCTGAAATATGTGAAGAATGTGTTATTAACAAACAACACAGAGATCTATTCCCAAAAGGAAAAACACAAAGAGCAAGAAAGTTGTTGGAGATTGTGCACTCTGATCTTTGTGGGCCAATCAATCCCACTTTAAATGGAGGTAAACAGTATATAATCACTTTTATTGATGATTTGAGTCAAAAAATCTGGGCTTATTTTTTACAAGAAAAATCTAAAGCTTTAAGTGCTTTCAAAAGATTTAAAGCAATGGTTGAAAAAGAAGCAGGCTGCCCAATTCTAGTGTTGCACACAAACCATGGTGGAGAGTATAACTCACATCAATTTGCAGATTTTTATGATGCCTATGGCATCAAACGGCAACTGACAACAGCTTATACAACACAACAAAATGGTGTTTGTGAAAGAAAGAACTGTACAATCTTAAATATGGTAAAAATTTTATTAGCAACTGGCAAAATGCCAAAGCGTTTTTGGCCTGAAGTGGTAAATTGAAGTCTTCATATTCTGAATTGAAGCCCAACTCTAGTTGTTTAGAATATGACACCAGAAAAGGCATAGAGTGGTCGTAAGTCAGCAGTTGATCATTTCAAAATTTTTGGATGTATTGCTTATGCACATATCCCAGATGAGAAAAGAAAGAAGTTAGATGATAAAGATGAGAAATGCATTTTTCTTGGTGTGAGTGATCATTCTAAGGCTTACAAGCTGTACAATTCTCACACTAAGAAGATTGTAGTAAGTCGTGATGTAATCTTTGATGAAGAAGTATTTTGGCAATATAATGAAGGTGACACTTAGTAAAATATTTCTCTTGATCTTAAAGACAATGAGCAACCACATCAACAACTTGGCCATGAAAATGGTGGACAACCACATCAGTAGTGTGAAGAAGTGATGACAGAACCATCTACACCAATTAAATGGCATTCACAAAGGCCTAGAAGGAAGTCCACATAGATGTCTGAATATGAGGTAACACAATTTGAGCAAAGTGAAGATCCACTAATAAATTTTACTTTGTTTTCAAATTGTGCTCCTTTAACCTTTGATGAAGCTGTTAAACATTCAAAATGGAGAAAAACAATGGATGATGACATTACATCCATAGAAAGAAATAATACTTGGGAGTTAACTGAACTTTCAAGATGACCAAAGAGCATTAGAGTGAAATGGGTCTACAAGACAAACTAAAGCAAAATGGTGAAATTGACAAGCTCAAGGTGCGATTAGTAGCAAAGGGATATAAGTAAGAATTCAATGTTGATTATAAAGAGGTTTTTGCTTTTGTTGCATGACTTGACATAATCATATTAGTCATTGCATTGGCAACATAGAACTCATGGCCTATCTTTCAATTATATGTCAAGTCAGCCTTCTTACATGGCACTTTGGAGGAATAAGTATTTATTGATCAACCTTTTGGTTATGTTAAAGCTAAATAAGAAAAAAAAAGTGTATAAATTAAAAAAGGCCTTATATGGACTAAAACAAGCCCCAAGGGCTTGGTATAGTTGAATTAAAGCCTATTTTTCAAAGGAAGAATTTATAAAGTGTCCTTATGGACACACACTTTTTATGCAATTTAAAGATGAAGGAAAAATGCTAATTGTCTGTTTATATGTGGATGACTTGATTTATGCTGGTAATGATAAGATGATGATTGAGTAGTTTAAGGGGTCCATGATGTTTGAATTTGATATGTCTGATCTTGGTTTAATGTATTATTTCCTTGGTATAGAAGTTGTTCAATGTATAGGTGGAATCTTTATCTCACAAAAGAGGTACCTATAAGAGATCTTGAAAAGATTTCAAATAGAAAAGAGTAATCCTGTGAGCACACTAGCAGAAATAAGTATTAAACTTATTAAAAATCCTGAAGGACAAGGAGTTAATGCTACTCTTTATAAGCATATTTTAAGAAGCTTAATGTACTTAACTGCTACAAGACCAGACATTATGCTTGCCGTTAGCCTCATTAGCAGATATATGGAGTCACCAAAGGAGATGTATCTCATAGCTGTAAAATGAATTTTATGATATCTAAAAGGAATTGCATATTATGGAATACTATACAAGAAATGAGAAAATTCATATTTGCTTGGATTCACAGATAGTGATTATGCATGAAATCATGATGATAGGAAGAGCACATATGGTTATATGTTTATGGTGGGTTCAGGAGCTATTTCATGGTCATCAAGGAAGCAACCTATTGTCACTTTTTCAACCATTGAAGCTGAATTTGTAGCAGCTACTGCATGTGCTTGTCAAGCAATCTGGTTGAGAAATATTCTTAAAAAGCTTCAGTTTACTCAAGAAAGTGCTACTCCAATTTACTATGATAATAGCTCAACTATCAAATTGTCCAAAAATTTTGTTTTGCATGGAAGGACAAACACATACATTGATGTCAAATACTATTTCTTGTGTGATCTTATGAAGAAGAAAGAAGTTGATCTCATTTACTGTAGGAGTGAGGATCAGGTTGCTGACTTGTTCATAAAGCCCCTCAAATTAGCTATATTTCAAAAGCTTAGGAAATTGCTCGGAGTTTGCAGCATGGAGGAATTAGCGTAAGGGAGGGTGCTTTGAAAATCAGAGAGTATTATTAAACTAATGTTATAAACATTAGTTTAAGGGAGGGTGTTGAAATAATATTTTATTTATTCATTCTATTGCTGTGAATAAGCTAGTTTGACCATGTTTGTAGGCTAAGTTAGTCATAAGCTTGTTACATGGATGCTTTACATGTCTTTATTTGTAGGTGTTAAAAAGCATTTTCTCATTTTGTGTCTTGTATCTAGCTCACAACAAATGCATAAAACACTTAGAGTGTCTTGTTTATGGGAAGTCATTTTTTTCTTTTAAGTTGTTACTTTGTTTGCAAATAGAAGCACCTAACTCTTTCAAATGAGGTTGCTGCAAGGTAATTCTGTTCAGTGTTGCTGGGAATAGACATGGATGGGAAAGGTGTTGAGGACTTACTGGTTAATGCCCTATGAACAAGAGCATAACCACTCTCTAATAGGGGCAATAATGACATGTGCATTAGTGTAATGGCAAAGGTAAACGAAGAAGAAGCCCATGAATAGGAAGGCGTAGAATAGGGCTCCTACCATGACAGTAATTGAAGGGTCCTAGTTCTGGTGGGAAGAGAAGGAAGGCATTTGTTATATGGCTAAATGTGCAGCAGCGTGTGGTACAAATAATAAGAAAAGTAATTGAGATGTGACCAACATAAAATATGAAGAAACTTTGTAGCTCTAAACCTAAAAACATACAAATCCCTATATGATTTCCATTATACATAATTTAATTTATGAAAAACAATTCCAAATCAAACACAATTTCATTACTTCTTTCATTCCTATAAATTTTAAGGTTTCACAATTTGCCATAATTATCAAATTGTATTGACTTGTACAAAATCTAACAAAATGTCCTTTGTAAATTAGACATCCAAATTTACTTATAACATTTAGCCAATCAAACGCAACAAAGAAAGCTATGTTCTCAACTTTAAAATCAATCATAAAACATAAACAATAGAATAAAGATTTTGCCTATAGATTCTAAAGCTAACTCTAGAACACAAACACTTATATACATATACAAGAGAGAACAAACCATTTAAAAATAAGCCGCAATAATAGAAGATAAAATGTGATAACAAAAGGGACAAATAGGCACAAGGTTATCTAATGAAAATTAATTTTTTGACATAACAATAAATAACAAGAAATTTAACTATGAAAAGGAATAAAATAATTGTCATAAAACTCAATTCATAAATCTTTAAATAGACAAAAATATGAAATAATTGCTATAAAAAAATTAATGATTTAAAGTTAATGAAAAACTTATTTATTACATTATTAATGCAATAAAGTACAAGGAATATGTAGGCACATCATATGTTAATCAAAATATAAAATTAATAGAAAGAAATTATACAAAATAAATAAAATTTAAGTTCAACTATTTAAAAAAAACTTAATGCAAAATAAAAAAATAATTTCTATACCATAAACAATTTAATAAAAATATTTTATTAAAAAGATGTTTGTAGAATTCTAATTTCTAATATTCATCATATTCTAAAATAAACACATTGAATATAAATAACCAAATCAAACATGAACATTTAGCCCATAAACTAACAAAGAACATTATGCTTAATACCTCTCAAATACTTAATCACATAAACTATATGTAAGTATCCAAAGTGTACCAAGAACTAACAAAATTATAGTTAACAACCAATGCTTTATGCAATCTTACTTTACAAAATATAATATTGTATAATAATTTATAGTTCATGCACCAAAATCTTTCAAATAAGATGATCTACAATATAAATTTATACAATTAATAGCATGGCATTCCATGATTATAAAACATCCATTTCAAATTTCTCAATTAACACATTAATTATCATACTATTTCATATCCATTTCAACAACACAAAGCATATATTACTTGTTGTAATCTAGAAGATTTGATATTAATGATATATATACAAGGAGATATTATTTAAGATGTTTGTCCCACAAACACACATAACACAAAGAAGAAGTTGAGAAAGTAAAAATGGAAAGAAAAATTAAAAACGAACCATACTTTATAATCTACACACAATACTTGCTAAATAATTAATGATATTTTCTCATTGAACACTGCCACCCTTCCAATAGAATTATTCAAAACACTTCTTATAATTATCACAATTCATTCAGTTTTTAGGAATCACATTTATTTTTCTGATTCTTTATTACACTTGGTCATATCAAGCTAGCCTATTTAAGTTCTTTTTTTACTTGGCTTATGTTAGATGAACATAATTAATTCACTTCTTCAATTAAATATCCTTTATTTATATGAACTTTAGGTAATTTATTTTTTGCCTATGCAATTTCTACCTAGTCAATTAATTTCTCCTTGATTAATTCCAATCAATTAAAATCCCCACTTGTTAAATTCTAGTATTAGTTTGGTGTTTAATTTTATTGATTTATTTGTTACCTACTTTTAATCTCCTAGTGTTATTGTTAATTTAATTCATTTAATAAATTTAATTTACCATTAAGAAGAATTTAGAAATTTCTTAAGATATCAAAGCAATGAAATTGAACAATTAGATATACTTCATCCTAGTTCACTACCCCATTGGCCCAATTAGTTTATTCTAGTTAGTTGTCACCTACCTTAATGTTAGGCTTAACCATTTAGTCATATTAATTTTTCAAAAAGATATGAGTTGAAGGTCTACTCTAAGGAAGCAAGAGTACTGCACTTAAAAATTAGAGAAATTACCCTAAAGTCATTATTTTCCTATTCCTAACTTAATTAAATATTTCACTTACTTATTCCAGGTTTAGTATCACTTCTAATGTACCACCCACTTGCCCTGTTAATTATGTTACCATATCTTTAGGTCACTATTATTTTTTATGTTAAGTTATCCACATTTTGTACTTGGTTTAATTTAGAAATTTATGAATGTACATAAACATAATGAACTGAAGGATGGTGAAGTCTTCCAACACAAATTTGGAAATTCAATTTCAAGAAACTACTTACCTAACAATTGAAGTTCAAGACCCATGATTCTTTCAATTTTCACGATTGAACTTCTTAGTGTAGAAACATTTCTGGGTTAATGAATTTCTTAGTGCAGCTTTAAAAAAAAGAACATTTCTGGGTTAATAAATTTCTTAGTGTAGAAATGGTCGAAGCTTAACTTGGCCAAAGGAAGGAAGTTTTTATAAAATTTCCAAAACAACGAAATGGAATCTTGACAAATGGAAAGATAAGAAAATTAAAGATAGAACTTCAAATAAGAAGCATAGAAAACAACCCCATCGAAAAGAACACAGAAATGAAGAAAGGATGACTGAATCATAAGGCTAAAGAAAGACAAGAAAGAAGTCAACTAACCCAGAGATTCTTAGTTGGAGTTGTCGTGATAAAACCCCTCGGTTTGCACTTCTGGCTAAAGAAGGGGGGCATTGAACAATGAAAGAGCAGAGAAACATGGCAGAAGGCGTTGCTACCTAAATCAAAGGAGAAGGACACTCCAAACATCCTCAACCATTATACTTGTAGATGAAGAACATGGAAGAAAAAGGGCTTGACAGGTCTTCTAAAATGGACAAAACAAAGAAGAATTTCGAACATTCTTAATGAAAAAGAGAGGAAGAATTTAGAGAAGACATGTAGGATTTTCTGGACCATTCTATAGAAAAATCTCTCGGGGGACCACTGGATAATTGAGTTCGGATCGTCTCTCGTAAGTATCTCTCCATTGTGTCTCCCGTGCGCTAGATCCAACTGTCGATTTCATCTTGTCCCACATGGTGCGAGCTGCACCATGGATCAAAGAAAACAAAAACTAGAATGGAAGAGAGAAAACACTTTGCGCCAACTTCATATCTGAGATTTAGAGATACTTCCTTCCTTCGCTTTCTTTCTCTGTTTTTCTTCTTGGATAGGAATTTCTCTTACTCATTCATCTTAAAATATATGAACATCCAGATAAGAGGCAACAGCAAAATCCAAAAATTGTATTAAAACAAGACAATAAGAATGTAGGAAGATGCATGAGGTTTCAAATAAAGAGTTTGATGATAATAAAATCCTTAAAATTGCAATTATAAAGGCTTATATTAAATGATGAATTGATCACGTTCAACATATTAAAAAACTTACCTTATCAGGTGAAGTGCAAAAGGAAAGAAGCAAAAGGGATGAAATCAAATTTGGATGCTTAATGGGAAGGTCAAATGCAAATAAGGAAACAAATTGAATCAAAGATTCAAGGAGGACCTAGTTGCCAAATCAAAGTCTTTTTATTACAGAGCAAAACTTTAGCAAAAAAATTACAGAGAAGAAACTATACTTGTGCAGAGAGGAAAAGGCATCGACAAGGCATCCTGATCGCATGCATTGCTTACTCAATCTTGTCACAAAGGATAATTGTGAGGGAGAAGAGTGAGCAAAAAGCGAGCGAGAGCAATTAGGAGAAGAGATAGAATCGAGAGAGGAAGAAATCAAAGAGAGAAGAGGAGATCCACCAATCTCATTATCTCGTCAAATTACCGCTTTGTCCGTGATCGTAACTCGCATCCCTGACAGAGATGAGTCCAAGTGCCACAGTCGTGCAACCATCATCAAACTCCATTTGTTCTTTAATCTCCCGGGGCTGGAAAGGTGAGAAACTTAAACCATTTTTCTTTGTTCTATTTGGGAATTTTGTCATTCAGACACTTTGCCAAATACTTGAACCATTTTTGCTTTCATTTTTAAGGGAAGGTTTATGGGTCTCAATTTCTCCCGTGTTTTTATGAATTAATTTTAAGTTCAAGTTACATTTCATTTGGAGTTTAGAATTCGAGTACATGTCCGTGCATCTTGATTCTAACTAAGGATAGAATGAGTTCTTTTCTTATGGCACAATTATTTTAATGATGATATTAAAATACATGAGCCCTAGACATGAGAGCATTGAAAGCAGATAAAATGAGAGCATGAAATAATGTAGAAGGAAAGAGGAGAGAGTTGGTCCTTTGGGTTGTAGAAAAAAGTGTGAAAAGAACGTTGAAAGAAAAGACAAACAAATGGCAAGAAGATTAAAACTTAATATTCAGTCACATTTTCTTTGATCCATAGTGCAACTTACACCACGTGGCACAAGATAAAACGAACGGCTGGATCTAGCGCATGAGAGATACACTAGAGAGACACCTATGGGAGACGATCCAATCTCGTAGATAATTATGGCAAAATGCAAGGATTGAAGAAAAGATTCCTAGAAGTTGCAGTTGGGTCCCTAGCAAAACTACATTGCATGAACAGAGAGGAAGAGGGAGAGGGAAGGGGGGAAATCCAGGGTGTCTTCACTTGATTTGAAATATGGTACAGTAGGATTTAGGCTAACCTTAAAACAACTAGAGTTATAATCTAAGGTAGCTCTTAATTTCTACTTCGCGAATTTAAGGTAATTTCGGGTCTATTTATTTATTTATTTATGCATTTATTTTAAATAATTATTAGAATAGATTTCAGGCTTCTCTTTTTTTAAAAAAAATTAAATTCTATATCCCCAAGGAAAAATTTTGTTCCACGGTTAATAATTCAAATTGCCATATATTCTCTTATTATATGTCTTAGGTTATTCCAATCTGGGTTGAGACGAGGGAGTGGGATTAATTATTATGAAAGGGAAAGGAGAATAGGAGATTCCATTAGGTCCGTTATGCCAAGAAATGGGATGGAAGAAGAGAAACCGAGCACTGGTTTCTGGGAAAGACGAAGTTGATGAAGCACTATTTTCTATCGCGTGAAGGGGATGCACAAGAAGTGGGATGCGTTGGAGCCTTAGTGCAAAGCGTTTTGTACGGACAGTCCAAGTGTCGCGCTATATCATGGGCTGAAGTTCATGTGGCAGCTAGCTCATCACGTTGTTAAGTCCATTTCAGCAAATTTTTTTACGACGTTAAGCCAACTAGTAGTTATAGAGAGTAAGCGATTAATATTTATAAAATAAAAAAATTAACTTTATAACAATTTAAAATTATAGAAATTTGTTTAAAAAATAAATTATAGAGACTAAATTAAAAATTAATGTAAATTATAAAAACTAAATAATTAATTTTTTAAAAATAAATATGTAAATATGTTAAAGGTATATTCTTTTAAAAAAATATTTTTAATATATTAATATATTTATTTATAATTTCTTAAAATTATTTATTTATTTATTATAAATTAAATTAACTAAAAAAAATCCTTTGATAATTTTGGTATTTAGCCCTCTGAAAATCTTAAGGCCAGGGCATATAATTGCACGAATTTATTCTTTTTTACCTCGAGACGTGGATGCCATGTATCCTATTTCTAAGCTTCCTGAGATATTGGCTGTAAAAATAAACCCTTAGACTAGCAAAACATAGGATAAGACTTTGTAGAGATGATTTTGAGTAGAGTATTATGGTTATTATTCCTAAATTTATATTTAGCAAGTAAATAGTTTTTCATTTCTTTTGAATCTTTGAATTTATTCAAAAGAATTTTAAAGTGAGTAAATTTTTTTAAAGTTGAGCTTCATTTATATAAAATTTATTTATATAACAAAAGATAATCTCTGTTAAGCAAGTTATAATATAATTCAAAATCCATGAATATATTTGAATAGAATTTTTATACCTTTTTAAATATAATATTGATTATAATATATATAATGGGTTTTGATAAAAGATAGATATCATATTATCTAGAGCCAGACTCCAACCCTTAAATATTCATAAAAGTTTTCATACATAAATATAAATAAATAAATTTATGAATATTTGAAAAATTTTAAATATTTTACTCATCCAAATCAATAAAATTTTGTTAACTGGCTGTCCTCTAATTGTCTGTAAAACTAAGGTAGATTTTTTTTTTCTTGCTAATTTAGAAGTAAGATAGTTTGCATTATAGTGTTTTGTATAATTTTAAAAGCTGGCTTATACAAAACACTTGTATAATATGTATTGAAGTGAATAGATAGGTAAGAACAATTATTCAAACATAAAAGCAAAGAATATGTTAAATTTTTAAAATTATTATTTTTGTCTCATTAATTCTGCTCAGTCATGTGCAAAACTACAAAAATGATATACTTAAATCAAAATTAATTAAACAAATAATCATAAAATAAAGAAATTAATTTTTGTAAATCAAAAGATAATAATTTTCCTTTTTACAGTTTATTTTCTTTTGAATTTTTCTTTTACATTTGATCGGTTAGTTAAGAAATAATTTAAGAATGACAAGACTCCAAATTCAAGATTAAAAAAGAGGGGAAAAAAAGAATACCATAATAGAATGACTTATTGCCCGAATAACGGTAAAAATTAATAAGAGGTCAATCCAATAATCAAGAATAGAAGTAATATGGTAGGTCACGTGTAAATGACAATAAGTAATTATAAATAAAAAAATTAAAATTTTATTAGATTCACTACATCATAATTCCTACTTATTCGAACCATCAAATTATAAGTTTCAATAAAGCTGATTTGTTGATAAGGAAAAATTAAAACTCTTTTTAAAAACCTCAAAAATTTTGTTCTTAACTAATGATTTATTTCAGCATAATTAATTATAGGCCCCATTAGCTGAACTTCGCCATTACCTCCAACACAATCACCAAAATCGCCTGGAAACAAGTTTGATTCCCATGGCATCATTAACTAACCAGCTTCACTTCCTTTTGTCCCCTTAACGTCCCAAAGCCATCTCATCCCCTTCACAGAGATGGCCAAACTAATATCAAGCCATGGCGGGATAGTCACCATCGTCCTCACACCCCTCAATGCAGTTAGGTTCAGCAAGGTCATTGATCAAGCAAAAGCCTTCAACCTCAATATCCATGTCCTTTCGTTTCATTTTCCTTGCGTAGAAGCAGGATTGCCCCAAGGATGTGAAAATATCGATACCCTTCCTTCCCGTGAATCTATATCTCTGTTTTTCGCAGCCAGAAATATGCTTAAAGAACCACTTGAGAAATCGTTGAGAGAATTGGAAACGTTACATGGCCGTATTATTTCTGATCTGTGCCTTCCTTGGACCTCAAATTTCTCATCAAAATTCAACATTCCGAGGGTCGTCTTCCATAGAATTTCCTGCTTCACTCTCTCGTGCTCTCATAGTACAAATAACTCCAAGGTTCACGAGAGGGTCGTTTCCATGTCAGAGCCATTTGTGGTGCCTGATTTTCCTCACAGAATCGAACTCACCAAGGCCCAATTACCCGAAGCAGAGATACACGCTTCAGAAGCTTTGGATCAATTCAAAATGGCTGAAATTTTGGCTCAGGGGATATTGGTGAATACTTTTGTAGAATTGGAAAAATTGTACGTGAAAGGGTATGAGAAAGTGGGGGAAAAGATTTGGTGTATAGGACCTCTTTCTCTATCTGACAAATTAATCCCCAACAAATTTGGGATATGCGATCATAAGGACTCCATGGCTGATGAGTCAGAGTGGTTGAAATTCTTAATTCCAGTCAGCCTTGTTCTGTCATCTATGTTTGTTTTGGCAGCCTGTGTTGGCTCTAGACTTCACAACTAAATGAGGTAGCTTTGGGGTTTGAAGCATCGAATAATCCATTCATTTGGGTAACAAAGAATTTTCTGCAGAATTAGAGAAATGGGTAGAAGAGGAGAGATATATAAAGAGGATCAAAGGAAGAAGGCTCATAATTAAAGGATGGGCTCCACAAGTAGAGATACTATCCCATTCTGCGGCTGGTGGGTTTATAACGCATTGTAGATGGAATTCGAGTCTGGAAGGAGTGAGTGCAGGTGTTCCAATGATAACATGGCCAAAGTTTGCAGAGCAGTTCTATAATGAGAAGCTGATAATGAAAGTAGTTAAGATTGGTATGAGGATTGGGGGTCATAAGGTCGTGGTGGAGAAATGGTGAGGAGGGAGGGAGGATGTGAAGAAGGCTATTGAGAAGCTTATGGAGAAAGGAGATGAAGGGGAAGCAAGCTAGAGAGCTTGGAGAAATGGCTCATAAGGCAGTTGAAGAAGGGGGATCTTCTCACCTGAATTGCAAATCCTTCATCCAACACGTAATGGGGCAAGTTGATATATAGCTAAGCAAGCTTTGGCCCATGTTGCACAAGGGCCACTCTAGTCTTTGCTTCCTCTGAAATTGCACTCTTTACTTTTTTAAAACTATATTCCAGTTAGCCAGTGGGCATTAGGTATGATTGAACGATGATGAGTTTGGGTAATTTCTTAGAAATTTTAGAGCAAAGTTAAGATTATGTTTCTAATAAATTAAAACATTAATTAGTGTTAAGGATTGAAGGAAGGATGGAAAGTTGAATGAGAATTTGTTTTGAATGCAGATGGGAGCCCCGAGCCCATAACCACATGCGCTCATCAGTGATTGAGGTTTACTCATTGTTCTTTTTTTTTTTCTTTTAATGGTGCATTTGGTGCACCAGTGTAATTAGTAATATTTTTTTATTGTGCTAATAATTTTTACAAAGCGCTGGTAATCACACTTTGTTACTATTAGTGGTTAGTTACTAGTATATTAGTGAAATGTTATTAGCAAATTGCAGAGCTATCACCAACACAATGAGAAAACATTACTAAATAGAAGAGATTACTAATTGTATCAATACATTTAATTTCTTAATATGTACAGAAAAATATACTATAATATTAATACTTATGAGATATTTTATTTATTTTTTATGCCATTTATATAAATAAATTTTATACAGGGGAGTCTCAGACTAAAGAAAAAAATTGATTCAGATTCAAGTAATTAAAGATATGATGGAAAAAGAGATGAAAATTGAATTTGTTAGTCGTTTGGTCGCTAAGATATGAGTTTGGAGATGACAAAATGTTTCTATTTTTGAAGTTCAAAAATAAAAATTACAGTACCTATCCTATAACTTATCCATGATTATCTTTTACTGTTTATTGATTAAATCTCATTATTTTTAAAATTAGACAACCGGTAAAACTATTAATTCATATTTTATTAATTTGATTGTAGTTGAACTGTAATTGAATTAGTAACAATTAAATATATATATTTAAAATTTTATATATTAAAATTTTAATAAAATAAATAAATAAATTTAAAATATTTTATTATTAATTTAATATTTTTTAAAATGTTTGAGAAGTTATTTTTTAATTAAAAAATAAAAGCTATCTATAATTAAAATTTAATAGTATTTGATAATAAATTTTTAAGATTTTTAAATTATATTAAAACTCTACTTATTATTTAAAAATAATAATAAATGGAAGAAGAAGTAATAATTTTGATTGAACACTTTGATATTGAAGAGAGATACTACCGGACGATGTAGTATAATGAAAAACAAATATAAAAAATAGTTAAATACACACTTTTTGTTTCTCATATATATATATATATATTAATTTTTTTTTGTTTCAAACATTTCTTTCTTTTATTATCTTTTATTTTTATTTTTTTATATTTGTCTAAGATGAATTATACTGTTTTATGGGAAAATTCTTTAAAAAAAAAACCAATTCAATCAATTTTTTACTAATCCCATTTTCACCAATTTAGTTGATTTTTTTTTTTGGCTGACAAATTTTATAAATCAACAGAATCAATTCAGTTATTGGTTTATCAATTTTTTAGTTAAATCTCTCCTTCCCGTCCAATTTTTTAAACAATATTAAATCTTATAGATATTAAAAGTATGTCCATGATAATGTCTCGATGGGGTGCATAGCGGCATAACTTGCTTAGACTTTCAAGTTGGAACACGTAGTTATGAGAAATGAGATGTATTATAAGAATATAGAATTTTAACTTATTTTATTATTTAATAATGGTATAATTATTCTGTAATATTCATAAATTTATAACCAGATAATTAAACTAATTTGAATTTTATTTAGGATTTTCAAAAAGAACATTTGAATTTAAACAAATTGACACATGATGAAAATATAGAATAATGATATAATTTTATAGATTAAATTTAGACATAGTTTCTTATATTTTTGTTATTGAATTTTTTAATTAAAATATAACAGATATATATAATTTTTAATAATATATTCGAATGATTTAATTAAAAAAATCATATATCATTCGTCCATAAAAACTGTTTTGGTTAAAATTTTTTGGCTTGCAAGAATGGGCAAGTTCCCTTCTCAAAAATCATCTTAATAGGAAGGGAAAACTAAAGACTAACTTATGCAATAGACAAGGAATCAAGCAAATTAAGAGACAAACCTTATCAAACAATGAATGGATTATATATCTCTCAAAATCATGTTCACACTGATTGGGAACTCTTGGGAATTTCGATCCCACTTTGCAATCAGATTTGTAGCTTAGAGAGATATACATTCCACTTATAATGATTGGAGTTTGACTTGTGCAATTTCCATAATTACTTAATTAGTTTCATTCTTCAAAAAGTTATACCCATCTTTTATGATTCTCTATCTACTTGGATTGGAAATCATTTTTTAAAGTATAAATCCTGAAGTTTATAGTCATGTACATAATCACTTTTAAAGTTGAAGAGCCTTCATTTGATGCTTTTCGGTAGAAACATGTGGTCAGCAAATGCGTAACTCAATATAAATATATATATATATATATATATACATACATATATGCAATTATGACCTTAAACCTGAGGACCACAATCCATAAATGATATTTAATTAATTACACAAAATAGTCCATGTAATTAGCCGGATTCTTCTTTCTTCAATTTTCCTTAATTTTCTCTTTTTAAACAATTTTTGTTCTTGTTTTTCTTTAACCTACTCATATTTTTCATTCATGTAGGTAATAAATTACTAAATTAGATTGATTTACCAAAAAATTGTCATGAACTAAAAAGCATGGATATTAATACACATATAAAATGTAACACGATACGGATATTTATTGTGACATTACAAAGTATATGATATTTAAGTATATTTTAAATTGTCATATTATGCTTGATACAAGTGCATATAAAACATGATATGATTCTGTTTTTAAAATATTAATTAGTATTTCATAATTACTTAATTGGTACATAACAGAGAGTTTGATTCATATATCTAAAATGCATACCCCAAAACAAGAATCACCAAAAAAAAAAATATTTTTCTTAGATGTTGTGTTCACTATGTGTTGAACTGGAAAACTACGAACAACAGCACTATTCTTCTTTCCCAAAATCAGTAAGATGTTGATTTGTGGGCTTATTAAGAGAACTCTGATAAGCTGTTGCTTCATGAATTAGCAGTAATAGGGTCTTCCGGTACCCATTAATTCATGCCATATATATATATATATATATTATGCAGATTCAAGAATAGAAGGAGGCATGCCATAGAGAGTGAAGATAAAGACTACCACCACTTATAAGTAGTCGAATGAGTTCATGATTGTTCTCGAACGTAACTAGTGTTTTTATGCTTCCTTGATGTCAAGCACTATGTATTGCACAATTTTTTTCTTCTTTTGGCCACGTATATATGTTGGCTTGCAAGAGTGGGCAAGTTCACTTATCCAAACTCACCTTAATAGGAAGAGAAAACTGAAGAATAAATTATGTAATAGACAAAAGAATCAAGCAAATTTAGAGACAAACCTATATTATGAGACAATATGAATGAATTATTTTCTCAACATCATATTCACATTGATTAGGAACTTCTCAAGAATTTTGATCCCATTTTGCAATTAGATTTGTAGCTTAGAGATGCACATTTCACGTATAATGAGTGGAGTTAGACGTATACAATTTCCTTAATTAGTTTCCTTTAAAAGTTATATACATCTTTTATGATTCTATCTACTTAAATTGAATTTCATATTTTTTTTTAAGTATATAAACCCATGAAGTCTATAGCAATATACATAGTCACTTTTAAAGTTAAAGAGCTTTTATTTTGCCGCTCTTTGGTAGAAATTTGTGGTTGGCAAATGCGTAACTCAATATTATATACTAATTAGCAATTATGACCTCAAACGTGAGGACTACGTACAATCCAAAAATGATATTAAATTGCAAAATAGTCTATGTAATTTGCCGAATTCTTTTTTCCTTTTTTCCTTAATTAGCAGGTGTTACTGTATTCTAAATTTTGAAAATGTAAAAAACCAAAAAAAGAGAAAAAGAAAGAGAGAAAAATATTTTTTCAACTTTGGCCGCTTTCTCCTCATCACTCTCTCTTTTTAAACAGAGCTTTTGTTCTTACGTGTCTTTAATATATTCATCTTTTTCATTCATGTGAGTTATAAACTATTATGGTTTATGACAAAAAAAATATAATAATCTAAGAAACACAGATACTAATACAGATACAAAATATGACAAAATACGGTTATATATTGTGACATAACAAAGTATGTGATATTTAAATATAATTTAAAATATCATATTATGTCTTATACAAGTGCCACACATAATGTAAGATACAATTTTATTTTTTAAATATTAATATTTCATACCTAGTATATAGCAGAGTTTTCATATATTCAAATTGCATACTTCCAAAAATAAAAGAATAATAAAATTTTTTTTTCTTAGATGTCGTATTCATTATGTGTTGACCTAGGAAACTACCTGCACTATTCTTCTTTCGCTTCTGTTTTCTTTCCTAAAATCAGTAAGATGTTGATTTTGTGGGCTTACTCTAATAAGTTGTTTTTTCATGAATTTGCAGTATAAGGACAGATAGATATCAATTAAACAACATTGTTCACCCTTGGATATACCTCCCCGTTCACACGTGCCCACTCTTGCAAGCTGATACCTGGCCAACCAAAAAGGAAAAAAATTGTGCAATACGTGGTGCTTGACATAAGAAAACATAAACACTAGCTAGTTGAAGAACAATCATGTGCTCATTCAACTACTTATATAGTTGGGCTAGTCATTATCTTCTCCCTTTTTGTCATCCGAACCCTCCTTCCATTCTTGAATCTGCATAATATATATGACATTGGTATTTAGAAGACTTTAATTAGTATTACTAATTCATGAAGCAACAGCTTATTAGAGTTCTCCTATCCCCACAAATCAACATCGTATTTATTTTGGGAAAGAGAACAAAAAGGAAAAGAAGAATAGTGCATGTAGTTTTCCAGTTCAACACATGATGATTACAAATCTAAGGAAAAAAAAAAGGAATTTTTTTGTGATTCTTTCTTCGGGCATGCATCCTGAATATATGATCCAGAAGTACTCTCTGCTATATGCAAGCTATGAAATACTAATACTTGCTAATTAATATATATATATATATATATTATTGAGTGCTGATCACACGATCACAAAATCAACTTTGTCTCTTAAGCCCGCAAATCAACGTCTTACTGATTTTGGGAGAGAACAAAAGCATGAAGAATAGTGCATGTAGTTTAAATTGACAGCGAATGAGTATATTAATATAGAATATTCATTAAGGTGATTATTGGTCAGTTTTCCGTTTTAATAAGGCGATCATTGTGGTTTTGCTGCAATTTTTCATTCCCTTCTGTTCTCTTTCCCAAAATCAATAGTGAAGGTAGTTTTCTTCAACACATAGTGAATTGAGATAGTCACTCTCGCCTTGCACCCCATACCTGTTTCTTAACTCAAAATACCAACTCATAAAGCTCTCAACCTCGAGATTCTACAGAACCATCTTTTGTCTTTCTGCCTTTCCCATTTTGTTCCTTCCTATAATAACCGCTCATTATACCATGCCTCCTTCTTCCTTCTTCCGCCACTATATCTTCCATCGATCCTCAATGTGAGAAGACCAAATGGGATTCCCATCTCATTTTGGATGACAATGTAAGCCTTGTTTTGACGATTGACTTAAAGGATTGTGCCAATTTTAGTAGTATACAAAAAGTGGTAGATGCTGTTTCTTAATCTAGACTTGATAGGACCCTCATCATTATTGATGTTGGCACATACACAGGTTCGTTCTGTCATTTTTGGTTTTGATTATTAATTTCTCAATTGTTAATTAAATCACTTTTTTTAAATAATTATGATGATTTTTGGAAATGACAGGGAGAATTTAGAGGCGGAAGCAAACAAAGCTAACTTTATATTGCAAGGTCAAGGGTATAAACACAATTTTAGAATGGGATAATACCAACAATTCTACAAGAGGGTTGACTACTAATAGCTACTTGATTGCCATCTCTGCTTCCAAATTCATTGCTTACAACATTAGCTTTAAGGTAAATAATTAAATAAGTTTCCTTGCTTTAATTTCTTTCCATTTTTGCTTCATAGATTTGCAAATTCATTTGTTAATATGTCCAAATTTTGTTTGTGTGAAAATTAAGAATACAACTTTGGCACCGCCACCAGGTGTGAAAGGAGCACAAGCAGTGGCACTGAGAGTGACCGATGATCAAGCAGCATTTTATGGACGTAGAATGTATGGTGCTTTGTACACGCTCAATGACAAAAGTGGGAGACATTATTTTAAATAATTTTTCATCCAATGATCCACTTCATATTTGGAAATGCTAGATCACTCTGAGTTAAACTTAAAATATTGGTCTTCCCTTCAAAGAAACTTGTAGAGTATATATATTCTAATAATTTAAAATTCTTCAGTATTGGTTAAAACGACAACCACATGCGTTATGGTGCCCAAAAGTTAATAATATATATATATATGTGTGTGTATATTTATATATATGGCCACCTAACTATACAATTGTGGAGAATAATTGATGCGTGCAATAGTTTTTGACTTGGAACGAAGACTAGTATTACAATATCTGCACTCAATATCATTTGGGGAGAACTTGACAGTTTGAATAATTATGAATACTGAATAGGGAAACATTGATTACGCTGCGACTTGTGACACTAGGATTGCATTATAAACCCTATAGCAAAAGACGAAGGGGTTGTGGTTACCAGGTCCATCATAGCTCAAAGGAGGCAGTCAAAGAAGGAGGAAACTGGGTTTTCATTTGTGAATTGTAGGATTGATGGAAGTGGGAAAGTGTGGCTTGGAAGAGCTTGGGGAGCTCATGCCACTGTAGTCTTTTCAACAACAAATATGTCTGATGTCGTAGCTGCTAAAGGATGGAATGATTGGTCTAATACTGCCAGAGACCTATCTGACTATCTGTAATCTTTATCTTTTCATGTTTCTCCTCTTTATCTCTTCTATATTCTAGTCTAATGTATGTGATGATTGGTCCGTTGAGGAATTAAAGGCTATATGTTGTTAGTGGTGATATAGGAGCATCTTTTTTGGAGAATACCACTGTTTTGGAGCGAGAGCCAACTCCTCGTCTCGAGTCTCATATGGGAAGCAACTCAATGACTATAAAGCAGCCCCCTACTTTAATGTTTTGTACATCAAGCAAACGAGTGGCTTCTGAATGATTAAAAATAGATGTTTTGACTCCTTTGTAATTAGCAATCATTCATATATAGTGGTAAACCAATAAAATGTCCATTCCCTCTTTGTGTAGCAATTTTGTGCTTTACGTTGATTCTTTTTCAATCTTAATTATAAACACTCTAAGCCGTCCGCAATGATGGTAATTCCTGAAGTTAAGCTCTGTACAACTGCATACATGCATGTAAATTAAAATTTTTAAGTAAATAATAATTTAATTTGCTTGTCCAGATTACCCCTCTCTCTTTTATGGAAGACCCTACATAACCTCTTTCTCTTTTTCCTCTTCTTATTTATTTATAAAGACAAATATCGGAACGAAACCGAAATGACATAATATGGTATGCTACTAGATTACAAGATAATCAAAAGTTTCAATAATAGTAATATAGTAATCATCATATGCACCAGTCGAGAATTTAGCTTAACATAGTACGCAATAGTGGTATGGTAGAATGAAAATGCAAGGCTTGGGGTCTATTTAATTTCAACCCAATTTTCTAGTCCATTTTATTTGTTGTCCTATGCCAATCTTAAACCTTTCTTGAAGATAGAAGGAAATGAATCTGCCAAGTGCCAACAGTTATGTGGAATGGAAGAAATGAGAAAATACTTGAGTTGTAAAGACCAAGGGCACGATTTGGTGTGGGTCTGCTTACAAAAGCATTCCATATGCCCAACAATTTCACATTTGTTCTTCTTTTTCCATTCATTTCCTATTCGTTGCTTAGTTAATGAAGCATAAATCAAGTACTCGAGCTTGCAAAGTGAGTTTTAGGAATTGTTATTGTTGCCTAAGCAAGTCTAGTGTATAAGTGTTTGAGACCCCTACTTGTGGGCACCTCTTGTTGAAATATTTGGGAGATAAAGTTTAGATTAAACCTAAATTGATTGTCAAAAGATATGATGGTTGTCGTAGAATGTGAGAGGGAGAGTAAAAACTGCAACTCCTAAGATCTAGATAGAATTGAAGAGTTTATCAGAACATCTATAAGTTAACCAATAAATCCTAGTTAGTATTAAATAGAATTATTAACTCTAGATATGCTATGCATTGCGGTCTGCTCCTTAAATGAACTTCATGAATAATTTGACACATTACAAACCACTCATAATATAAATAAACTTCATCCATTTATACAATGCTTATTATAAATTGATTATTTGACATTATTAAAATATAATATGTTAATTAGTCTAAAAATTAATTAATACTAATTTATAAATTAATTAATTTTTTTAACAATCTCCCACTTAGATTGTATTAATCAATTGTTAGACTAAGTAAGAACATATAAATATAATATACTAACAATATCAAATAATTAATATGCCCTATAACAAAATCCAAAAATGAAATGGCAAACTAAGAATATTGAATCAAATAAGAAAAATAATACTAAAATACCAACAAAGTTTCATAGCTGAATTAAATGAAATAGGAAAAAAGAAATATGTTCAAAATATTTAGTTTAACTAGATATCAAAATACATCAAAATATTTTTAAAGAACATAACTTAGACTTCCACTAAACCAAGATATCAACAAGAATTTCACAAAAAGACTCCAATGGTAAGCTTATGGTTAATGAATTAGCTTAATATATTATATGTAAAACATATATAATCTAAGTATGAGATTAACAAAATTTATGTTCAACAAAATAGAAACTTAATATCAATTTTAATGTAATTAGAGTTCCTGTAATTTTAAGAGAAACATATAATAGAATCATTGTCCAACTAAATAGTGAAGATCTAAAATATGCATTCTACAATATGTATAATAGAAATTAATTTCCTAGATTATTTAGCAAAACATAATCCCACAACAAACAACATGTTCTGCAACCAAAATTAAGGTAGTTATAAGTTCCTTAAGACATCATGAAATGTATACAAAGGTTGAGACAATTGTTAGTATCTATTTGATACTTTTTCATAAGACAACTCTTCTAAAACATCAAAAGGTGTACTAAAAATGGATTTTTAAGTCATCTACACAAGTCACATAAACTGAATCTAAGGAGGCTAACGATTACAAGTGAATTAAATTTATAAGTTTACATGCGATTTTAAGTACCTTGTAAGTAGCACGTGACTTTCTTAATAGCTCTTCCTTAATTTAATCCAAGATTAATCAAATATATTTATCAAGTACACTAATAACAAAAATTATATAAAAAAAATAAGTGCATCCTTAAGTGTACATCAAGATTATTAATACAGCAAAAGAAATGGGACTTATTGTATTCGTCATTAAGGATATCAAATATTGTTAAGTATTTATCCGCTTTTAAGAGGAGACATATTGGCACAAGAATGAAGGTAAAAAATTCTACTCACTTAAAATCCTACCAATGCAAGGTTTATAAGACAACTAAAAAAAAAATTACAAGTTCATAATGGACTTATGTTCTAAAAGGACACCATAAAATCCCAGTTCACATAAAAATGAACTTACTTTCACTTATCTTTTATAAAAATATTGATTATTTCACTAAACGAAAGGAATATGTCAAAACAATGAAAATTTAATTATCATGCTACAATACCCCATTGTTCTTATAAGTCCTCACTATAAGTACCATTCAAACTTCTCAAGAAATAATTGCATAGGGATAGCATCTGGAATAACAACAACATAGGAAAACTTTAATTATGTATACAACATAATCATAAACAAGAATTTCCTTCAAGATTCAACTAATATAATCATGAATACAAAAGTGTTATCTATTATGATTCCACCTAAAAGTTTTTGATCATAATAAACTAAGAGAACTGAATCACATCTAACGATAACATAAGCAATGTCTTTAATACTTTTGTATGGATAAAGTACAAGAAATAGTAAAATATCAAATGAAATAGACCATAGTACCAATAGAATAAGTTGATCATGTTAGAAATAGACCATATATATATATATATATATATCCTTGATACCAAAGCTTTAGACAAGTAGTTTTTTAATATATATAAAATTTCTCATTTATCATAATTCTTATGTTTTCAAAATTATTTCAAATAATATTATACCAATAAGGTATATTCATTACTTGTATAATATATCTTATGTAATCCAATAACCAAAGTTAAAAATATTACATTTCAAATAAAAAATTTCAAGACTAGAATTATCTTATAGGCAAATAGAGGACACGTTATAAGCTTCAATAATATGTGTTAATTTTATAATATCTTCCTTCTATATGGCAATTAATAAGGGAGTTTATATAAATATTTGAACAATTATGTGAGTTGTTTACCATAAAGACAAGACTCACTTTCATTACTATAACTCTTCAGAATTAAAATAAATGTTTACAAAATTTTCATCTCTATTAAAATGTTTCTTTTTAGGTTCATGACAAAGAAAAAAGTTAAAATTTGTTCAAAAATAATTTTTTATAATTTTTAAAAAATAAACAATACCAAAATAATTTTTCATAAAAATTTTGGACTATATGGGCTATTAAAATTTCAAAAGACCCCAAATTAAGCAAAAGTTCTAAATTAATTTCTGTTTAAGGCATAAAATAATAAATTGTCCAAAACTTTAATTGGCTCATAACCAATTATTTTAATTAAGTTTACCAATACACCTTTATGACTAAACTCACAATATGTGAGTTTACAATCATAAAGTGTTGGAGATTTATCATCATAATTATTGTAATTAAGTTATCAAAATTTACACAAAAATTAGGATAAAAAATTTCAACATAATAAAAAAAAGAGCATAAATCATCAAAAATTATTTGATATACCTAAATGCATTATCACTGGAGTGTAAAAAATATATTATATAAAAATGAATGTAAATTATACACAAAAAATTTCACCCAAAATTCAAAGAGTACACAACTCAAAATTAACGTGAAATTTTGTGAAAAGTCAAAAACTCATATTTCTTGCATTCAAAAAATTCTGAAAAAATTACCATTAAAAAAAAAACGGAGGCTGTAGAACCAAAAGTGAGCCAGAGGAGCCCATAGGATGGACTACACGCGTGCCAAAGCCCTTGAGTGGGCTTCGTCCCAATGGTGCTCCCACCAACGTTAAAGCTTTAGCAAGCTGCAGCGTCCAACGACATTGCCATTTCCAAACTCCTTAGCTTCGAAAATGGGTGTTTCAACATGTTTTCTCAATGGCAAACCACAAAGGAAGCATCCATGAGCAAGATTCAACTATCCAGAGATCTAAAACTTGATTTAAGGAGCAAAACCGAAAACCAAAAGAAAACAACAAGATTTGGGGTCTGTTTGGTTTCCTGTTTTTAGAATAGATTTTTGTTTTTAAGAACAAAAAAATAAAAAAATTTGTTTGATAATGTATTTTTAATGAAGTGTTTTGTAAAATAAAAAAATAAAATTTTATTTTTGGAAACAGAAAAATCAAAACATTTTTTTGATGTTTCATAACTTTTGTTCTGTAAAATAAAATAAAAAATAAAAAATAATTACTTTTCATAATAATGATTCAAATAAATTTTTTAATTTTTTTGTTCTCAAAATTTGTTTTAAAAAATATCTATTTTGAAAATATTAAAACAAAAGCAGAATCAATCAGGCCCTTGATTTTTTTTTTTTTAACCATAGATTCAAGGAGTTTGAGCAATTAAAGGGAGTCTAAATGTTATCATAAATGTCTGAAAGTAATTTCCCGTACAAAAAACAAATCAAAACTCCCAAAGAACGCTGCATGCATATTCGATTCCAAGGTTCAATTTTTTTTTTTTTTTTACGTGGAACCTTATCTCCTTCTCTAAGTATCAGATTTGATGCCCCAAGCTTTTAAAGATGCAACTCAAGCAACTAATAAAACCAAATCCCAAGATATGGGTTCTAAATTGCTACACAAATTCGATACATGTATGGATTCAAAATTTATTTATTTATTTTTCTCTTTCTTTCAGAAATTCGACACACGGCTTAGCACAATTAAGAGAAAGACATGCTTCATTGTGTGCCAAATCTGAAGCAACAAGCTCCCAAAGATGCAGAAAACTTTAAACATTCAATAAACATATTAAATGCCAAAAATTTTTCCAATAAACACGAACAAGATTTTCCATAATTTCATCAATTTGTGTTCATAAGTATGACAGTAAAAATAAATAAATTTTCATATTCCAAATCAACCTAGATCAATCTTAAATTCATATACATAAAATTTTTTAGAACAAAAAATGCAACGAATAATAACAAGGCTCTAACACCAATTGTTGAAATATTTGAGAGATAAAGTTTACGTCAAACATATATTCAGATATGGCAACTGTCTTAAAAGGTAACAAGAAAAGTAGAAGTTATAATTCACAATACTCAAGTTAAACCAAAGAGTTTATCAAAATACTCATTATGTTAATTAATAAACTCTAACTAGCATTAAATAAGATTGTTAACCTTAGGCTAGATATGAGTTGGGGCCTATTCCCTAAATAAATGTATGAATAGTCTAACCTATTATAAACTACTCTTAATACAAATAAATCTAATCCATTTACACAATATTTATTACTAAATTATTTATTTAATATTATTAAAAGATAATTTGTTAATTAATTTAATTCATAAATTAATTAATTTTTCCAACACCTCTTTCTTGACGTGAAAGAAAAATTAGGACATAGACCCATGGATCAAGAAACTTCCATCAGAAACAATGCCTTTGGATATGATTCTCTAAACAAAATGTTGTTTATGTAATTTGCTTGTCATCTGGCTATTGTAGGTTTTAGTCTTTTCTAATCTGTGCAGGGACATCTGTAACGAGAGAGTTGCTCTTTTTGATAGAATTGAAGGGGCTGGCAACAGGGGCATCGTCCTTTTACTGTTCCCATGAAATTGATGAACAAGACAATGAAAGAGCACTAGATGGATTGCAAGATAGAGTCAATCTGCTGAAAGGAGTAAATTTATCATGACTCACGAGATGTCCGGTTTCCTTCTTGCCTTATATAAATGGTAAAATTTCCTAGTCATCATCATGGCAGTTTTTTTTTTCCTGCTACCAGTGATTATTTCAGCTTTTTGTATTGCTTCTTCTTCTTCTTCTTCTTTTAATAATTTCTTGTTATTTTGTCTGTTGAGGAGGTGTTATTTTTTTTTTCCAAGTTTTAGTGTTCCCCTCCATCATCCCTACTGACTGGATGTATTTATAACACCTCACTCTCTAATTCAATAAGAGGCGTCGTCTTCGTTTTTAGATGAGATTTCCATCTCTATCTGGTTTTCAAAAAACTTTAAAATTTCAAACATATAGCAAGTCGACTTGTCTTGCATACAGATATGATTAGCATGCAATTTTGTGGACGATCTAAGAAACTTTAATGGAATATTGACTGGTTTTAAACTTATTAGTGGATGTGATTCCAACAATTGTCAGGTGATGCAAATGAAGAGGTGGATTGTTATAACCGTATGTTGGGACCGTTTGGTGTGTATGCTGCAACTGTTGAGAATTGAAACCTATTTGACGTTTTGCTCCGTTAAATTCATTATTCTGCTTTGGTAATCTTGTGGTGATGATTTAGGGCAATGATATGGATGCATCAAGAGGAGTCCTCTCTGTTAAAACCTATTTGATGTTTACCCACCATGATTCATGTAAATTAGCACATTGTGTTTTTCTTATCTCTTCTTCTCCTCTTGTGTTGCTATAAGGATAAGAAGACTAACTTGCACAGATAGGAATGGGCAGGGTTTCAAGAATGTGAACAACATGGGAGGAGGTTATCTCGATTGGGTTAAAAACAAGTTTCCTGTAAAAGCACTTGTAAGCAATGAGGACCTCTGATTTTAAAAAGGAAAGGTGACTTCAGAACTGGTCTTACATATGGGCGCATCTTGTTTACCAAACAACCATGAGTCAGTTATGGCTCGCTTGCTGTATTGAAGTTCTAAAAAATTTTCTCCTCTTTTCCCCCCTTGGATACTGCAGGTCCTTAGCTTACCATACTTGGGCAGTGGATCAACAAACGTGAGGCAGCAACAATCCGTAAGAAATTACATTAAACCCATTTCTGGTTAGCACATAGCCACATAAACTATATACCTATTTCTCACCTCCCAAAGCAAGAGTAGTCACTTTCTCTTTTCTCCTTCCAGCTTTCTTCTTCCGGCATGTGCACGGTTTTTTGTTTTCAGCCTTGATGCTTGCACGAGTATATATATATACTAATGGTAATTACTATGTGATACTAACTATATTATGATTAATTGCAGTGGCGGGGCAGAACCCAAACTTAGTAGGGGCCAAAAAAATTCTTATAAATTTTTTTTAATATTTTATCTAAAAAAATTATTTTTGTAGTATATTGTTTAAATAAAATATTTTTCTTTAAATTTTTAAATTAAGTTAAATGAAATTAATCCATTAATAATACAAGTTTAAAAAATCAATTGTATACTAAGAATAATCTTCATATTAATAATTTAATATAGAACTTAGTTTTGTATTTACATACTTAGTACTCAAGTAATGTATAATAAAGATATACCAAAAAAATACCTTATCATTTAACATTATAATAGTTCAATGAATAACTTAAAAGAATATTTTAAATAAAAAATTATCTAATAAAATATAAAAATTTATGATTGTCATTTTGCCAAAAAAAAAAATATTTATAAAGCCTTACAAACACTATATTATCTAATAATATTTTTAAAATTTTTGTAATATTTTTAGAGACAATTATTCTAAACTCAACTAAAAATAATATATTAATATTTGAACTTAGTTATGTTTTATTAAACAAAATGTATTAAATACATACCTATAAATACAAAGCAATTGAAAAAAAAAAAGAGAAAAGGGAAGGAGTAATAGGAAAAAAGAAAGAAAGTTAAGGATAGGATATATAAGAAGAAAAAATAAAAGAAATGAAGGAAAAAAAATTAAAAAAAATACATACGTAAATTGAGTGAGTTTTAAATTAAAATATCAAATAATAAAAAAATATATATGTAGGTTTGATTAATTTAATAAATTCAAAACTTAAAAAAATATAAAGGCACAATATTATAATTTAATACTATATATATTTTAAAAATTGGAGGGGACATTTGCCCACCTTCAACGCAACCTGGCATGATTAATTGTGATTCCTCAATGTTCGGTTCAAGGAGAGAACAATTGTATATTCCCTGAAGACCTTGGTCGCATCTGCTTTTTCGTTGGACCCATTAAACCCCATGTAAGGGGCTTGGCGATTTTGCATTTGGAAAGAAGCTACCGGTACAACTTATTTTATTGTTAAATGAAAAAAGTAGATAAGTGCGCTTTTTTGGCACATGGTATAAATTTTTAACAGGAAATTTATATTTAAATTTAATTTAGATAATTTAAAATTTTTATTTTTTATTTTTAATATAAATTTTTTTTAAAAAAAATTATAATTAAAAAATTAGTTTTATCTTATATTATACTTTCTTAAAAATAAAAATTTTAAAATTTTAAATAAATAAATAAATTTAAAGCATCTAAATTTAATTTAAACATTACAAATTAAAATTTTTTATGGAAAGCACAGATAAGGGGCGCTGGAAAGTAAATAATTAAAGCAACGTGTCACCAGCTCTATCAGATTTAACATTAATTATACTAAAATGAATCAGAGACACGTGACTTCCTTTTACCATGCTAAAGACGTAAATGCACGGACAGTACAAAAGATATTACTTCCGATTTTATATATAAAAAATAATTAATTTATTTATAAAAATTAAAAATAATTAATTTTTTTAATTTTATCTCAAATAAAAATTATTTTTAAAAATATTTTTATTTAATATATATATTTTTTTAAAAAAAGTTAATAATGATTATTACATATAATTTAAAAAAATTCATTTAATAAAAAACGTAATTAAAATACTATAATTAATATATTAAATATTAGTAGTTTATTTTTTATATTTTAAATCAAATTAAATTTTTAAAAAATTTTTTATATATAAAGTCAGAGATAAAAATATTAAAAAATTTTAGAAATCAATTTTATCAGTCCCATTTAAACAATAAAAATTTAAATCTTTTTTGTTGTAGACGCTACCAAGGATCCCATTAAAAAAAGAAAGAAACAGTGCAAAATATAGTATCATGATGCACGTTATGAACAGTTTAGAAACAGTGAAAATGAAGAATAAATCCACGGCGTTTTATATGTAAAAAATTGATTCTCATCACAATTTACTTTCTGGCTTTAATTAGCTGCTGATTGAACACTTTTGCTCTATCAAGGTAGGTTACTTCATGAAGCAGAATCTTAAAGGCAAGAGAAACGAAAAATCAATTTAATCAGGTTTCATATGGATTCAAGAATGAAAGTTTTGTTTGATTTTGATTCTTATTTCTTTAAAAGGCACCATGAAGTGGGATTATGAAGATTATACGTTACGTGTCCGGGTTAGAAACACTGAGTATTTGTTCACTGATCCAGATTACATTTACGAACATACATGGGATTAAAAGAAAGGGGCATAAGAAAACAGAGCAAAAGTAAATAAGATGAATATATTAACAAGGAGTACAGCATAAGCTGATGGTATATTTCATCTTATTTTATCTATTAAAATCCTTGTTTTCATTCCCACAGAGACCTTTAGGGAACAACATCCCAGTAAAAATATAAAAGGAGCAGAGACAACATAAGAACATAATATTAGAGTTCATCAGCATTTTTCGTTAGTACTATCATTTCCTAGCCCTTCTAATCTCTAATTCTTTTATTCCAATGTTCTTTCTTCTCCTCGACAATTCCGTACTTTGCTGCGTGAACTAAGTGAATGGAAAGGATCCTGACTCAATAAACGGAGATTTACTTTATAATATCATAAAAAAGACTAATTTATGGCCAAGATGCAAAATTATTATTATTATTATTATTATTATTATTATTATTATTATTATTATTATTATTATGTATGCATGTTCAATTTGCTGCCAAAAAAAATTGTATTTGGAAGACATAATTAAAAGTGAATACTTTTGGTATTTAATTTTAAATTTTGCATATATCAACTCAAGGGAAGCATTATCATTGCAAATGTCAATTAAATAATTACCAGAAGAGATAGTAATCATAAATTACTCGGTCCATTGGCTTGGAACCAAAACAAATAAACAAATAGGGAAAGAAACAAATAAATAATAAATTTCAATCAAGATATATAAAAATCTGTTTTTAGATTTGAAAAACGAAAGTAATTAAATTAAGTTAAACTTTCAGACAAAACAAGGTATTTATGAAACCTTAACGTATAAAGTATTTTATCTAGAAATCTAATTCATTAAGATAAAAAAAATATTTCTATTATATATAGGAGATATAATCATTGTATATTAGTAAGTCATGTTCAAAAAATATATATTTTAAAAAATCTATCGAATTAAAAGATAATAATTAATATATTACGTTTAAAATTATGTGATATGCTAATAAATGAAAAAAGTCAATGACAAGTGCAAAGTTCAGTCATGTGGAACATTTTTCAAATAAAAAATAATTTACTATGCTGGGATTTCAATTATCTTTATTTTATTATTATACAGTTCAAAATTTGATATTGAACTATTTTAACTATTGTTTATAACCAAAATCAAAATGTAAATTTTAGACAAATTATGAGGCATGCAAATCTTATTTAATTTTATTATATAAAATTATACAAAAATAATATCTTTAAATACACTGTATAAATACACGTGTATAGAACTAGTTGTGTGCTACAACCAAGGGAAAACAAAAATCATTGAGACAAACGATTTTTTTTTCTGGTGGTGAACAACCGAGGCCTAATGCCCAAAGAAAGAAAAAGAAGAAAAATTACACCACCATCCTGCGCGAAACAAAGAGACCCATAAGCATCAGCCAACAGAAATGAAGGAAGACTGCTTCGCGGATAGGGCCAAATATGAAGAATCTCCTGCTGAGAACAACCCATGACCGATCGGCACACACATTCCTTCTCTAAAGGTATGACCGAAGACCACTTTCCAGGGACAAGATGTTATTCACATTCCTTCTTTAAAATTTACTATGTTTGAAATTTGTCATAATGTGCAGAGCAATGAATGGGCTAGTCAATGCTATCATATTTATTTATGAGAGCAATGAATGAGCTAATCAATGATGCTAAATTAATTTGTAATTATGCTAAATCATAATTAAATTATGAGACATGCTTATTAAATGAGTCAAATAAATTTTAGAAAGGATTGGATTAATTTGTAATTGTCCCAAATCCCCTACTTTAAGTTATAACTCAAGATTTAAGAAGTAGGACTTGTGGGAGAGTTAATTTTAAACATTTTAATTAATGAAAATAAGCTAAAACCTAAGTTGAAAATTAGAGAAAGGAAGCTAAACTCAAATTTGGCCATAGCTCAAGTGGATATCGCATGGAGTTTCTTTATCTTTTCTGTCTAATACCTTGTTGTTACCTAACTGAAATTGCCCTTGAAGTATCTGATTTACATCATATTTTTCTCAAGTAACCGAAGCCCTCTCTTCTCTCCTTATTTCAGCCTATTCTTCTCCTTCTTTTTTCTCGTATATAAGGGCTAGAAGTTTTAGTTGGAGTTGGTGCCTTCCATTCACTCCTTCTTTGCTGCCATTTCTGAAAAAAATGGAAGCTCCCCACCTTAGCTCGTCTAGCATGACGACTACGGGGAGCATAAAGAATTCTTCTTTTGTTATAAATCATTGATGAATGTTATGATTAAGAATTCAGTATGATTGCATAGGCCTTGTAACCCTACTTGCAAATTGAAAGAAAAATTATTATAGTGACATGTATGTTTTAAATTGAACCCCCTGCGTGATTATGAACTTGTTAATGGAAACTTAAAAGTTCCAAGCTTAAAGTTTCACACTGGAAGTTGGTTGGTCTCTTAATTATATGAAGGTTCTTGCAATGGCATAATATATGAAGTGATTATCGCACCTAAAAGGGTTGAATTGGTATGATATGCAGAAAATGAAGTAATATATATATATATATATATATATTGCACTTACAAAAGTGGAAGACCAAGTAACCTTTAAATTGGGAACTCTCAGGATGTGGAGCATAAAAACAATGACAAATAAGAATTGATGAGCTAGAGACTAAAGCACACAAATGAGTGTATAAATGTAAAATAAAATAATATTCTTTACTAAAAATATTATGCGAATAGTAATATTGCAACTTGACAAAGGGAGAGTAAAGTGAGCAAGTGCAACACACAATTAAATTAATCTATCGTAAGAGAGATCTTCCAAAAGTGAAGTAGACAATTTCAGCAAACTGTAAAAGAAAGTAAAGAGAATGAGAAATACAAGCAAATTATCTTGATTTAACATTTTTGGCCTACATCCAATCCCTTTAAAATTTTCAAAGATTTTTCCTCACTAATATCAACAAACTTGTAGAAATGATAATTTTATATACTCATCATCAATAAAAGTTTCCAAACTTACCTTAAACTTACAATAGAGTTTTATACAATTAACTCTCAACTAAATCACTCAAATTTTTATACAAAGGATTGATAATACAAATTCAACTCTATTTTGAGATTTTCTTTAACACTCAAGTTTTTGCTTCTAGTAAGTGGATATACTAGATACTAAGTGAAGATTTTTACAAGAATTTCAAAGGCACTTTCTTTTTGTTATTCTCTACAATTCTTGTATCTTTGCACTTGAATTCACTTATATATATATATATATATATATAGACTTTTAGCATCTCCTAAACGTTAAGATAGATCTAATCATTCTATGTTCTTTTTAGTTGGAGTAAACATATTATGTTTCTAATGTTCAAATACTTTTTCCTTTGCAGCTACTATCAACAATGAAGCTCTTCCCATACAACTCATCTGGTCAACTCATCATTAATGCTCTACAATGCTCAATACATATAGTAAAATTTCATCTTTTTGTAAAAATTAGAGATAACCACAGTATAAACCATTTCTATTTCAACCCTCATATTTTTTCCATTACATAAAAGCCATTACTCTTTTTTTTTTTTGTACATTAATATATTTGTCGTTTAGTAAATTAACATAGCTAAGCCAGAGTATTAACTTAGATATCTCACATCATGGAATGAAATATGGAATTCATACAATGAGCCATAATATTCAAATAGATTTGTACATAAATGATATTTGAGTTTTGTTATTGTGAAAATCTTGGACCCATAACCTTGGGCCAACATAGAAGTGCACTAAGTCAAAGACATTGAAGGAAATGACAAGCTATGAAGGTTCTTGTAATGACATAATATATGAAGGTTTTTAGAGGCATGCTCAAAGTATGCCCATAAATTGTGTTAAGGACACGCTCAAAATATGCCTGTGAATTGTAAAGAAGACATATGCTAAGTCTAAGAAAGATTGAACAAAGAAAATAACAATAGAGAGGACACGCTCGAAGTATGCTCAAAGTGGCTGTTTACTTTAAAGCCAGAGATATCTACAATAGAATTGTTTGGTTTTGAGAAAGTGAAGCTATCTTCTTAACTTGTAATGCACCATGTTAATTCAGTTAACAATGGGGGATTCTTGGATTTAATAATGGTGTAATTTTTCTCTTTTGTTTTTCTATGGGCCTTGGACCTCAATTGTTCACCAATAATTTTTTTTGCTTGATTTATCCTTTTCTTTTTATCAAGAATCGCATGGTAATGTTTTTTTTTAAAATAAATATGATAGCATTATTGAAATATACTCATTATGCAATGATCAAATATAGAATTTTTTTCATGAATATGTTTAATTCCTTATATAAAACTCTGTAATTGTCTAAATCAATAAGGAAAAATTGGACTAATTATTACCTATTGAAATATGTTCATTATGAAATGCATAGTTATAGAAATTTTTCATGAATCTATTTAATTTTTTATATAAACCGTTGTAACTATCTTAATTAATAAGGAAAAATTGGACTAATTATTACAAATTCGGCATATATAATAATTAAGAATGAATTAACCTCTACAATTTTTAATAGTTTGTAAAAAAGAATATTCTTTTACCCAAATAAATAAATTGTTTTGGAATAAAAAATGGTATCAAATGAGTGGTTGTTGATTTTCTAGTATATACAAGTTTAAATGCCTTGACCACGAAGCAAAACTTCTATAAATTAAGGCTTATCTTGCATTACAACCCACCATAAATCAAAGGCAACATTTTTTAGGTTTACTTACTTTTGTAGACCAATGAAGACTACTATACTTACCCTCTTATCCTTGCCCTTCTCTACCTTTACCACCAAACTACCATTATCAACCTCAACTAATGTTAAACCAGTCCTTGACATAGAAGGCCAAGCTATTGTGCCAAGTGCCCAATATTACATGCTCCTATATATACCGGGTCCTTAGGTTGTGGCTTTCATCCTGGCAACACCACCAACTTGACCTATTCACTTAGTGTCATCAAAGATCCCTCAAACCTCTCTTTTGGCATCCCATTGAAACTATCATCAACCTTTTAAATAATAGGAATTATCCCTACAAATGCCATTGTGGAGATTTTATTTGTAGAAAAGATAAAGTGCAGTAATCCTCAAAGTGGATGATTGTTGAACAGAGAACTAACCCAAGACCATCCAGGCAATAAGATTGTGAGTGGTTCTTTTAGGATCCAAAATTTAAATTTAGGCTATAAGTTTTTGTTTTGCCCAAATGTTAGAGTTTGTGGGATATTATATTCAAAGGGCTAGGTATTTTGACATATATATATATATATATATATATATATAAACAAGAAAATAAAAATAAAACAAATATGCATAACAGGCAAATTTTATTTCCAATGTATATAATTATTTTTTTTAAAGAACGCAAAGGTGTAACCTCTAGAAAATTTATAAAAATTTCTATATTAGAGAACCCTTTAATGTTAAATCTGGAGTCAAGGGAAATTTCTTAATTAAATCATATACTTGTCAAAATAGAAATATATACATGTCATATTATTATTTAAAATTAAACAATTATAAGGTTCCCTAATATTATAACAAATATATAGTTCTTTTAAAATCTTATTAAAAAATAATTAGTCAACTATACATTCATTGTAATGTTATTGATAAACCATAAACTTATTATGTTTTGATTGGAGAATCTAATAATAAAAATATAATCAATTGTATATAATTTTTTTATCTATAAACTTATAATTTATAAATTCATTATTAATAATTATAAAAATTAAATCATATTATATATATTTATAATAAATATTTGTATATCATAAATATTATAATATATATATATTATATCCTCCGCTAAAAAAAAAATAGTCCCCCCTCCCGTATTACACCCTCTTCCCATATGAATTAAGGGTAACGCAGAGTCTTTTATCTCGTGTTTCCCATTTAATAAAAAGAAAATATTTAAAGGAGTGTAATGTAAGATACTCCGTGTTCTTTTATTTAATGAAAATTTTCTTTATTAAACATGGAAGTCATATCTCTGTATTTTTTAAAAAAGAAATTATATATATATATATATATTGAAAATAAGTTTTATCAGTTATGCATATTATTATTATTCTACTTGTATATATGTGTCAAATTGACCAAAGGGCTAAGCCGCCTAGCATTGGCTGTTGATCATAATTCTTCCTTCAACTTTGTACTTGGACGCAAGGCTCCAGTTGAAACTTGAAAGCTTTGAGATAAATATGAATGGATGTGTTGAACTAATTAACTCTGAATTCTGAAATAATAAGCCGGATATAATTCATTCTGCTTGTGATCGATGCATTCACTTCAAGAACACAGTTAGCGTTGTTGTCATTTTCTGTAAAGGAACATCATAATTTTATATACACGGAATTCAGAATAGATAACAATTTAAATTATTTTGATATAATTTTATATTATAAAAATTAAAAATTGTATTACATGTATATATTTTTCTAAATTTATGTATTTAAATTTCTAATTTAATATAATTTTCAAAATTCTTATTTATCTTAAAATTCATAATTATTCACTTTTTCATTGAGTCTCATACTTTCTAAATTCCAAAATTCAAAGTATATTTGGAGATATAATTGGGAGATATTTTTAAAATCCCATTTAAATATTAAAGGACTTTTAAAGTATATAGGGCAGTGTGTTGTGCAAACAAATCTATCCTTGTAAGAGAATGTCAATTTCTGAATCACATATTGACAAAGTGCCAACCGCTCAAACTACGTTTTAACAAAATATATTTAATGTGCCTCGAAGATCCGCCAACTCGCTATTTGTCATTGTCTTTTAATTTATTTGTTTATTATATTATTTTTATGATATTACTTGTTATTGTCCTGTAATTCATTAGATTTCTTTAAATCACTTTTTGAATGTAAAAATGATTATACCATAGTTAAGATAAAGACGTATAATAATTTTGTATTTGAATGGGATAATATTTTTTAAATTTGATGTTTAGTTCAATATATTTTACGAATATTCTATGACAGTTCAAGGGAGGCAGTCGAAGTGCCAATCTCAACCCCTTCTTTTTTTGCTATAAAGTTTATGGTGCAATAATCCTAGTGTCACAAGTCGCAACATAATCAATGTTTTTATAATTAGTATTATTAATTATTCAAACTATCAAGTTCTCCATAAATGGTACAGAGTGCAAATATTGTAATACTAGCCTTTTCATTCAAAATCAAAAACCATCGCATGTATCAATTATTCTCCACAATTATATAGCTAAGTGGCCATATAATATACGAGATTAGGTAATCCTACTCAAACTTTTTCCTTGGACATAAATTAAGTGAACTTATACGGCTGTATCAATGACTTTTTGGCAGCATAATGCATATGGTTGCTGTTTACTGTAAAATTATCGATTATTAGAATACTTTATAAGTTTCTTTGAAAGAAGGCAAAATGTTTAAGTTTACCTTATAAAGGGATTTAGTATTTCCAATTATAAAATCAATGAATTCTTAGATAAAACATTCTTTAAAAAAATGTCTTCCTCTATTTGAACATGCATTGAGCACCATACATTCTACATATTTAGAATGCTGCTTCATCACCACTCACTCTAAATGCCGCTATCAGTGCTCCAAATCACACTTGGTGATGGCAACGATGCTGTATTCTTAATTTTCACGTATCCAAATTTTGAACATATATTACCAAATTAATTTACAAATCCACAAAGCATAAACTTACAATGAAACTAAAGGAAGGATCTTGCTAAATACTTACCTTAAAACTAGAGTTTGCAAGCAATGAATTCAAAAGCAAAGATGGCAACCGAGTAGCTATTAACAGTCCCATGCATAGAATTAACAATATTCATTCCATTTTATGACTATGTTTAAATATCATTGACCTATTGAATTCATTTTGTTTGCCTCCACCACTACCTGCTTCCTGTCACTTGTAAAAGTTTATCATAATTATTTGAAGAAAGTGACTTAATTAAAAATTGAGAAATTAATGATCAAAACTAAAATGAGAGAACGAACATGCATGTGTCAAAATCAATATAATGATGATGGTCCTATCATGGCTAGATTCAAGAACACCATCCATTGCTTTCTATACACTGCTGAGGTTGGCACAACCTTTTCGGCCAACCATCAAAACAAGACTTGCATTGTAATCCAAAATGAGATTGGAATCCCATTTGGTTTTGTCATATTTCCTTCCACTTCCTCCGTTGGTGATGTCAACTCGCAACACTTGTTATTAGAGACATAAAGTCTCCAGCGCCACTTAGCTTTATAGTGCTACTTAAGATACCGATCGGGTTGAAATTATTTTGAGGATCAATGGAAGAGATAGTGATGAAGGAAGGGGTGTGCTATAATGAGCAATTATGATGGAAAGGGAACATGTGAGAAAGGCAAAGAGACAAAAAAGGGTTCTATTGAATCTCAAGGTTAGGAGCTTTATAAGTTTGCTAGTGGGGATGTGTTATTTTGTGTTAAGATATTGGTTTGGGGTGGAGGGGAGAATGAGGTATATATGGTTATGTTATGTGCATGCAACGAGGGTTTGAGTGATGCATGATTGATGTGGGAGGTGAGAAATGTATGGGCCTATCTTGTTGGGTTTAAATGTGAATAGAAATTTTCACGTTAGAAAGAAATAAATTAAGAATTATATAAGTGGATTAACTCATATACTTAATATTTTAAAGTATTGGATCAATATGTGATGTTAAGTTTGTGAGTATAGCTCCTCAAGCTTTGGCTTTTGTAAGTATGCTCAAAATATGTCTATAAATTGTTCAGGGCATGCTCCAAGTATGCCCGTGAATTATAAAAAGGACATGCTAAGAAAGATTGAAGAGAAAAAATAAAATACCAATAGGCCCGATGTATGCCCTCGAATTGTGTTGAGGAAACTATCAAAGTATACCTGTGAATTATCAAGGAAACGCTTGAAGTATTCTTGCAAATCGTAAAATGGACATGCATACTAAGTCAAAGAAAAAATAAAGAGAGAAAATAAATTACCCACAAGTTTAAAGTATGCCTTCAAATTGTGTCGAAGACACATTCAAAGTATGCTTGTGAATTGTAGAGAGAACATGCTAAGTCAAAGAAGGAATGAAGAAAGAAAATAAAATGCCAACAAATCCGAAATATGCCTATAAATTATAAAAAAGACACGCTTAGTTAAAAGAAATTGGGAGAAAATGACATAATATATAAAAGTAGTTGGGTGGTGAATATTATTGACTTTAAACTTGAAATACCTTACAATAAAAAAATGGTTTTAATATTTTATTAGAATTAAATTTTGTGATTTCAGTTTTCTATAAATAAAATTTTAAGTAAATAAACTACTTCAATATTATTAATAAATAAATTGGATATTATTTTAAAAATTTATAATTACTTATTTTTTCTTTCTTTCCTGTATCATTATGTTTTTCAAATTGATGTGGTATGTGTGGCATTCTTTTTCGGGGGAAAAATATGTTGCATATCACTTTGAACACTTGTCAAAGTAGAAGCCAAATAAGGCAAGTAATATTGGTCGGATCTTATATATAATTTTTTCAAATTTATTTTTTTAAAAAAAAATTGAAACCCTTTCTATGGGCATACTCTAGTTTCTTTGATTATACCATTCTGTATTTTGTGTGAATATACTTTCCAAATGTACCTGGCTTTCAGTTACCTTGAAAGCGTTTGTCATCAGAATCTCTCTGGCGGAAACTGAGGCACTCTGAGACTATTCCTAAATCATAATAAGCAGAGTTGGAATCGAAAAATTCGGTGGCTACAAAACTGTAATATCTAAATTCCAAATGTCAGGTAACTTCATTCAAAAGCATGCACAAACAAGGTAAATTTGACTGAAAAAAATTTAGGGTGTATTACTTTTGTATACAAATATATAATTTTAATAATTTAATATTATATGATTGGATTTTTAAAAAAATATATTTTATGCATATTATTTTATTAAAAAATTTTAATAGCAAAAATATTAAAAAATCTACCTAAGTCTAACCCAATGTCCTTAAAATCTCTAAAATCTGCGTGCGTGCAGGGGTGGATTCTGAAACCCACTAGCAAGGAAATGTACATCAATTTATGTCGTCCTCTTCAATAAAACCATGTATTGTAGGGTTTCAACTTCCAGGTTGTAAGTTCTAACAACCCCCGTTTACCTATAGCACCCCAAAAGAATAAAGTTCTAACAAGAAAAAAATTAAGGACGTAAATATTTATATAAAGGATTTTAAATTTATGAAATTATTTTAAGAAATTTTAAGATAAAAAATTTTAATTGTGTAAAAAAATTATAATTTAGAATCTCAAATTAAAATTTTTTTATCTTAAAATCTTTTTAAATGATTTTAAGATTTAAAAATTTTTTACCATAAATATCTCTAACTTGTAAAATTCAGGTCTGAAAATTTTCCTTCCATCGCCTCACAAGGGAGAATGAAACATCAAATCACCAATTCCATCATTTTCTACCCACCAGTCTTCTCTTTGTCCTATTCTATGCTGTATATATCATGAAAAAGAAGTCCGATTAAAAGGCTTGTGATAGAGATTGTCAGTTATAACCTCCGAATTGGGACATGCATTCAGAGTTTCGGCGTAACCATACTTGCAACAACCTGGTGGAATTTTACATGAAATATATTTCTTCCTTTATTTTTCTTTTACGAAACTATTTAAAAAAAGGAATGTCAGCATGACAAGTCGCCGTATTGACAAGTATAGATCGAGAACAAAAAGCCCTGATATATAGAATTTAAACCAATGATATATATATATATATATATATAACAAAACGATTATCATCCAGTTAACGATTAAAAAAGCAATAATATATTTTCATTATTAGGAGGCTAACATAGCCGCCATTGACTCTGAACTTACAATAGACATGGGAAAGAGATTGTGGTGAATTCAAGGTGATGTATATAAACTTCTTCATTCTCTTTTCACACGATAGACTGTATTTCATTACTTTTCAAAATCCAAATGCAAAAAAAGTCGCGTGGACTATGGACGAAGGAACTATTCGCTTAAAAAGGTAAGAAAATCTCAGCAGCCAATCCTCTAGGCAGCTATCCAGTTTTCTCGAGGCATTTATGCATATAATAAGCTGCTGCCAACATCTTGGTATACAAGGACATAATAGCTGCCTCTAACAAGTAATTTGCCCCCTCGTTTATCATACAACGTACGCCCGACACAACCAACGTGAAAACTCGCGGTAAGTCAAGCTAATTGTTTCGGATGTGAAAAGGTGTACTACCAGGTAAGTACCCAGAATTGTCTCAAGTGTGATTTATATGGGGATGCTCATCATGCCATCATTTGAACTGCTCAAGATTGACGTCACCGTGTATGACCTGGCCAACCTCATCTCAACCTTGTCAATTTATATATACACTATCTATCTGTTAGTGACCATACAAAATTAACCCACAAATATATCTCGCCAGTCATGGCTTTGCAATTGAGGCAGCCTCACTTTGTGTTAGTTCCATTGTTGGCTCAAGGCCACACAATCCCAGTGATAGACATGGCTAGGCTTTTGGCAGGGAGAGGGGTGATTGTTACGTTGGTCTCTACCCCTAACAACGCCTCAAGACTTGAGCACCCAATTCAGAGAGCAGTAGAATCAGGGCTTCCAATTCGGCTTCTGAAACTCCCATTTCCAAGCCAACAAGTGGGACTTCCATTAGGCTGCGAGAATCTAGACACTTTACCTTCTAGGAACCTACTCAGAAATTTCTATAATGCCCTTGACATGCTGCGACAACCATTGGAACAGTACCTCGAAAACCATAGCCCTCCCCCAAGCTGTATTATATCAGACAAATGCCTGTCTTGGACATCCTTAACAGCCCAGAAATTCAACATTCCGAGGCTTGTTTTCCATGGGATGTCCTGTTTCTCCTTACTCTGTTCCCGTAACATAGAATTGTACAATGCCCACCTTTCTGTCACCTCTGACTCAGAACCTTTTGTGATACCTGGACTACCTCAGAGGATAGAGATAACAAAAGCGCAGCTCCCAGGAACATTTGTTGTTCTGCCTGATTTGGATGATTTTAGGAACAGAATGAGGGAGGCTGAGATGTCTGCTTATGGGATTGTGGTGAATAGCTTTGAAGAATTGGAACAAGGTTGTGCTGAGGGGTACGAGAAGGTCATGAACAAGAGGGTTTGGTGCATAGGTCCTGTATCTTTATGCAACAAGCAGAGTTTGGACAAGTTTGAGAGAGGAAACAAACCTTCTATTGAAGAGACACAATGCTTGGAATGGCTCAACTCAATGAAACCAAAGTCAGTTGTTTTTGTTTGCCTAGGTAGCTTATGTAGGCTTGTTCCATCACAGTTATTAGAACTTGGGTTGGGTTTAGAAGCATCAAAACAACCATTTATTTGGGTAGTCAAAACTGCAGGAGAAAATATCTCAGAGCTAGAAAAACTGTTAAAAGATGAAAGTTTTGAAGAAAGGATCAAAGGGAGAGGGCTTTTGATAAAGGGGTGGGCTCCACAGGTTCTAATATTATCACACCCTGCAATTGGAGGATTCTTGACACACTGTGGTTGGAATTCAACTATAGAAGGAGTGTGTGCGGGAGTGCCGTTGATGACGTGGCCTTTATTTGCTGAGCAATTCTTGAACGAAAAATTAATTGTGGAAGTTCTGAAGATTGGGGTTCGAATAGGTGTTGAGGTTCCAGTGAGGTGGGGTGATGAAAAGAAAGCAGGTGTATTGGTGAAGAGAAATAAAATAATAGAAGCTATAGAGATGTGTATGGAGGCAGGTGATGAGGGCGACATGAGGAGGAATAGAGCAATTGAACTTGGGAAGATGGCAAGAGGAGCTATGGTGGAAGAAGGTTCCTCCCACTTCAACATTTCATGCTTGATCCAAGATATTATGGATCATTAATATTATATAAAGATGTTGGTTAAAGTGAATAGGTCTTCGTTACAGCTAGTAATAGTTATCAGTGTTCAGTCCTCTCTCTTCGCATTTTACTGTGTTGTGTTGTTTCTGCTTTTCATTTATGAATTGTGATTTCCTAAAAAGGAAAGAAAATTATTGTACTTTACCAGCGATGAGCTTGACTTGTTATGCGTAAACATTGGTACTGTTTGATTTTTTGTGTTTAGAATAATTTTTTATTTTTAAGAACAAAAAAATAAAAAAATTTGTTTGATAATGTGTTTTTAATAAAGTGTTTTATAAAACAAAAAAATAAAATTTTGTTTTTAAAAATAAAAAAATTAAAATATTTTTTTTAGTGTTTTGTAACTTTTGTTCTGCAGAATTAAAAAAATAAAAAATAATTACTTTTTAGATTAATGATTCAAACGAATTTTTTAATGTTTTTTGTTCTTAAAATTTGTTTTAAAAAATATCTATTTCGAAAGTATTAAAACAAAAATAGAATCAAACAGACCCCAAGGCCCTGTTTGATTTAATTCTGTAGAACAATTTTTTTGTTTTCAAGAACAAAAAAATAAAAAAAAACCTGTTTAATAATGTGTTTTTAATGAAGTATTTTGTAAAACAAAAAAAATAATATTTTGTTTTCAAAAACAAAAAACTCAGAACACTTTTTAAGGTGTTCTATAATTTTTGTTCTACATAATCAGGTAAAAACAGAAAACAATTACTTTTCAAAATAATGATTCAAATAAATTTTTTAATTTTTTTGTTCTCAAAAATTTATTCTTAAAAACATATGTTTTAAAAATATTAAAACAAAAACAATTTCAAACAGGTTCTAAATCCCTATGTTCCCTTTGTTCCCTCATACGACGAGTCCTCCACTATTAAAAATTACTTTCGTATAATTAGTATTAAAAAAATGTTTGAGCAAGTTAATAATTTAACTTTTGAAAAGTTATTTTTTAATTTGATCTTTCATAAATAAAATCTCCCAATTTAAATTCTTAACATCTTTTTTCAATTAAAATGATCCCTTTGCTAAATAAATTGATATAATATAAATAAGCATCATTTTTGGGGCTCAAAATAATTAAACAATCTAAATTATTATCTAACAATTACTTGAATTCTCATGTCAGTTAAGAAATTATAATTTTACCCAATGAATTGATTATTTTGATCAAACAAAATATTTAAAAAATAGGTCAGATGACTTTATTTTTAGAAAATTAAATTGAGACTTCCAAAAATGAAATCATTAATTTACTTAAAATTGCACGGAAGAAGTCAACGTAAAAAACAAAATTGCTACACAAATTGATACTGGACATTTTATTGGTTTACCACTAAATATGAATGATTTCTAATTACGGAGGAGTAAATAATATCTATTTTTGATGATTGAAAAGCCAATCGTTCCCATCAATATACGAAACATTCATGAAGGCGGCTGCTTCATAGTCTTTGAGCTGCTTCCCATATGAGACTCTTGACGAATAGTTTGCTCCAGCTCCAAAACAGTGGTATTCCCCAAAAAAGACGCTTCTGTATCACCACCAACAATATGTAGCCTTTAATTCCTCAATAAACAGAATCATCACATACATTAGACTAAAACATAGAAGAAACGAAGAGGAGAAACATGAAAAGATAATTATTACAGACAAGTCTCTGGTGGAATTAGACCAATCATTCCATCCTTTAGCAGCCACGACATCAGACATATTTGTCGTTAAGAAGACCACAGTGGCATAAGCGCCCCAAGCTCTTCCTAGCCACACTTTTCCACTTCCATCAACTATACAATTCACAAATGAAAACCCAGTTTCCTCATTCTCCGATTGTCTCCCTTGAGCTGTGATAGACCCGCTAATCTCAACCCCTTCTTCTTTTGCTATAGAGTTTATGGTGCAATCCTAGTGTCACAAACCGCAATATAATCAACGTTTCTGTATTTAGTATTCTTAACTATTCAAACCATCAAGTTCTCCTCAAATAGTATAAAGTGCAGATATTGTAATACTAGCCTTTTCATTCTGAGTCAAAAACTATTGCATGCATCAACTACTCTCCACAATCGTGTAGCTAGGTGGCCATATATATGATACGAGTTTAGGTAATCCTACCCAAACTTTTTCTTGGATATAAATTAAGCAAACTTGTATAGTTGCATTAATGACTTGTTGGCACATTAATGCATACGGTTGCCACTTTATGCAATACTAAAGAATTATATATTTGTAACTTTCTTCGAAGGGAAGATAAATGTTTAAGTTTACCTCATAAAGCGATCTAGCGTTTCCAAATATGAAGTCAATGGATCCTTGGATAAAACATTCTTTAAAATAATGTCTTCCACTATCATCGTTGAGCGTGTCTTGGGCACCATACATTCCACATCCATAGAATGCTGCTTCATCACCACTTACTCTTAGTGCCACTGCTTGTGCTCCTATCATACCCGGTGATGGCGCTGGAGCTGTATTCTTGATTTTCATATGATCAAATTTTGAACATATTACCAAATTAATTTGCAAAATCCACAAAGCAAAAGTTGTACGATGAAATTAAAGCAAGGAACTTATTTAATTTCTTACCTTAAAGCTAATGTTGTAAGCAGTGAACTTAGAAGCAAAGATGGCAACAGAGTAGCTATTAACAGTCCCTCCTGTAGAATTGGCGGTATCATTCCATTCTATGACTGTGTTTAAATATCCTTGACCTTGCAGTATTAAGTTTGTTTTGTTTGCCTCCACCACTACCTTCTCCCTTTGATTTCCAAAAAAAAAAAAAAGATATCATAATTATTTGAAAAAAGTGACTTAACAATTGAGGAATTAATGATCAAAACTAAAATGAGAGAATGAACCTATATGTGGCAGAATCAATAATGATAAGGGTCTTATCAGACCTAAATTCAGGAACAGCATCCACTGCTCTTTGCACACTACTGAAGTCGGCACAACCTTTTAAGTCAACTGTCAAAACAAAACTCACATTGTAGTCTAAAATGAGATTGGAATCCCATTTGGCCTTGTCACATTTCTCCTTGTTCTTCCTCCGGTGGTGATGCCTACTTGCAACACTTGTTATTAGAGACACAAAGTCTTCAGCGCCACTTAGCTTTATAATCCTACTTAAGATACCAAGCTGGTTGAAATTATTTTGAGGATTGATGGAAAAGATAGTGGTGAACGAAGGAGGCGTGTTATAACGAGCAATTATGATAGAAAGGGAAAAAGTGAAAAAGGCAGGGAGCCAGAAGAGGGTTCTATTGAATCTCATGGTTAAGAGCTTTATGAGTGGGCTAGTGAGGATGTGTTATTTTGAGTTAAGAAACGGGTTTGGGGTGGAGGGGGAGAGTGAGGTATGTGAGATTATATTATGGGCATGTGAGGAGAGTTTGAGTGATGCATGATTGTAGTGGGAGGTAAGAAATGTATGGGCCTATCTATACTAAAATCTGCTTTTGTAAGCAACATGGTGGGAGCAATAAAAAGTGAATTTAATGGTATGGGTAAGAGAGAGATGTGCAGCAATGGATTAAGTTTGGAAGATGGACACGCTAAGACAGAGAAAGATTGAAGAGAGAAAATAAGGTAAGGATGACATAATTTACGAAGGTTCTAAAGCAAAGATATTGGGCGGTGGCACTCTGGTCGACGAGAGAATTGTTTGGTTCTGAGAAAGCGAAGCTGTCCTCTTAGCTTGTAATGCACTCTGTTAATTCAGTTGACAATTGCAGGTACTTGGATTTGAATCCATAGCACCGCTCCCGTTGAAGAAATATTCAAACTACTCTAAATGGGCAAATCACATTTCTTCTCTTTTTTTTTTTTCCTTTTAGTCTCTATAATATTCCTTTTTAGAGACCCATACCCAAAACTTCCTCAAGCACACGAAGAGCACAAATTGAACAGAGCTCAGTAAGTCGAACAATTTTCTTTTGAGCTTAATCAAGTTAAATTATGGATTTGCATCACTCGTCACTTACCGACGAAGATGATGATGAGGCCAACAAAGGGAGAAACATTCAGGTGTAGATCTTCAATGATTTTATCGGTGAGGGAGGAAGAGTGCAAAGATTTGTGTGTGACAAAGCTGTATTTAGATAATTTTAAACTATCTAAGCTTTTTTGTCTTAAAATTTATCAATAAAGGACTAAATTGAGAGTGAATAAAATACAAGTTCCGAATCAAAAGAAAAAAAATGATCAACTTTTATCTTAAAGCTCCACATGCTTCATGTTTCCTGAATGTTCATCCTTTGATGATGGCATCAACGCGGCGGCGGTCCTTGTCATGTCAAGGAAATATTGCGATTTTACAGAGTGCAACCCACGTTTTGTTTAACAGCGCAACCAAAACTAAATTAAATGAAACTATAAATACTTAAACAATTGACAAGTGCAGGTTAAAAATTGGCTACAAATATAATAAAAGCAACAGACTTTGCGCTTTCATATAGGAATTTCAGGATTGACTTTCGATAACTGGACACGGAGTGAGCATCTTATGAAGCATGGATGTCCCTTGGAATATCACCATCTGATGGCAGTTCTTTCTGTAGTTGATAAGCTGCAGCAGAGAGAGTTAATCCAGTCAAATACTTTAGGTGGCTCAAGCAGGAGTAGTGGCAAAATGTTAACCATCTACGTTTGTAAGTAATCAAGCAAAGAATATAAATACCTCGTCTGGTGTCATCTTAATGAACCCAAATTTCTCTATCCATATGGACTCTGCTTCTTCAGCAGCTGGTAGCACAAGGTTTTTCACGTTTAAAGAAATCAGCAGTTTCTCGATGCAGGAGTATAGTATTTGGAAGTATCCCTGTCAGGTCAAACCAAAATAAATCTAATTAATCCACTACTGAAATATAAGCGATCATTACACATATTCATATCAACAATCAACAATGAATTTATCTACAGAATGTTTCACGAGGAGGAAAGAATATGATGCAACCAAGTCAAACAACTAGAAGTCCATCTACAGGAAAATACAACAATACAGAGGTCATGCTTTAGCTTTACTAATAAATACCATTGCTGACCACAACCAAGGGGAACTCGTGGAATACCATAACTCATTTAACATGTACAGACCTTACCCATGTAGGTCACAATAAAAATAGGGTAAGGAAGATTTAAAAAGACAGAGACATGGTTAATGCAAGAATCGTTAGCTAAGCTACAGTCCTGCACCTTGCCATGGTTACCACTACTAGTTGCAACCAGAGGGAGTTCTGCAAAATCACTGCCAAAAATTCGAAGCAAGGCAGCGGATACCACAGTTGAACTGCAATATCAAGAAAACAAATTGTGAACAGTAATGTAAGTATGAAACAAAAAAAGTTAAACACGGAAGACCACTTCGTACTTGACCGTTAATATTGCACAATGCATTGCTCCAAACTCTTGTCTCCGCACAGTCCTTCTGTATGTGAGAGATATATGTTAATCGAGACAAAGGAAAGAAAGAAGTTTTAAAAAAAAATAAAGGAAAGTAAACACATGATCTAAAAGGAATTTCTTACCCATAAACCATGGCCGTAATAAGGTTGCGTCCAGTAATTGAATCAACTATCGGATCAAAGCATTCCTGAAACATGCAGAGGTCGCTAACTCAAAATTGGTTCCCCAAGGTAAAACACAAATGCACTACCAGAGAGAGATAATCATCGTAACCCATTATTATCCCTGCGCCTACACACAAGCCATGCACTATCTACTATCCAGAGTTCATATAATGCAGATACAGACATGTAGGCGTACGGCCGAGTTGGGATATAATATTAATATAATAATATGCAACAAATAAAAGGGCCATGTAAGTTACAGAAACTTGTCAAGGGGCCATCATTTACTTTGACAGCATGATAATGATCATAAATTCTTACAACAAATTTGTGTACCGCATTTATATTGAAGGGGAAATATATGTTTAACACTTTAATCAAATTTTTATCTAAATTCTTCAATTAATAAATTACAAATTATCCAATTAATCAAATTTTTATCCAAATTCTCCAATTAATAAATTACAAGTTATCCAAGCTGCAAACAGATAGACACAAAATGAAGAAGAATCAATTTAAAAAGAAAAGGATGATACCATTTATCACCAAAAAAAGTCTGGAAATAAAGTTCGCTGCAGGTAAGAATTAAAGTAGATCTATAATGGGAGACATACAAGAATTATGACCTTGATCCCCGTAAGGGGAAAACAAAAAGATGAAGCAATTCAGAAGGATGGCAGAACGTACATGAAAGATTGAGACAGCCTGCAAAAGAAATGGCCTAGTTTCAGGAGAAGCAACTTTGCCCTTAAGAAGCCTCCATTTCACATCAATATTACTGAGGGATTCTAAACCTTTTTCCTCTTGCTTCTTCTTTATAACATCCAGGAGAGGTACTGGGAGTTTCTCAGCCCCCCTAACCAGGAGGTTCTGAAAAGTAGAATGTATTGTTGAGCAATCATGGCAACAAAACCAATCCCCTTTTGGCAATTCCTGTCATTGGATCCAGATATATTATAACATGTCCAAACTATTGTATCCACATATAAAGACATAGCAACACACAGCATACCTTCAAATATGACATTTTATGATCCCTCAAGCAGCCAACATGAAATTCTTTTTCACACTGGAAAAAATTGGGAAGGGCAAGGACAAGAACATCAAGTCAGTTCAGTAGAAACAAAAGTGATCCCAATGGAATTTAATACTTGCATCAATCATCATGGCCTTTTATGAACAAGGGAACTTGACTCTAGTTATTTCATGTTGATATTTTAAGCCTTCATGACAATGGACTAGCATGCATACCTGATCACAGATTATTATTGTTCGCGGACCAAATCCTGATCTGCTGAAGTCATAAGCCCTATATGCACAAATTTCTTTTTCATAATATGTAGCTAAACGGAAAATCATGAATGTAAAAGACTGGTAAATGCTTAATTTAAATACAGCAGTAAGCAGCATGGTAAAAGTTGCTGATTCCAAACAGCAAAATTAAAATATAAGCCAAGTTCATACTTAGGCTTCTAATCTCCACGAAGTACCTGCATAAAGCACATCCACTAAGCTCAGCATCAACATCTTCAACAATGCGTATGCATCTCTTGGTTATCTGCTCAATAGGATCAACTCCTTCGACCCTTCCCGCTGCCACAGCATTGGCATTGTGTGCCACAAACCTTTCTCTTTGGAACATGTTTTGGCAAAACTTACAGTACCAGTCACCTCGTGGAATACTTGACAGAGATACACATTCTGTACATTTCATAGCAATGGAACATAGAAGCCACTCGGAAGATAAATATCTTGTAATTTTTCAAACAAAGCACATTTTTCTTTAGTGCTGCTTCAAATTCAGTAAATCATCAAACAATATTTAAGACATTAAAAAAATGTCTTTTTTTTAAAACGAAATTGAAGGTTATTCCTTTACAAAAGAAATGTAACAATATGATAGAAGTCAATGAAGAATGGGAAAAAAAATATTAGGAGTGATAATATTAGTAATTAATTGTAAATTAGGGATTAAGCCATCAATTAAGGCTAAACATATAATGCTTTAATTATCCTTTTGTTAGGATTTAATTATTCTTTTGTTAATTATTTTTTTTATTTTATTTTATCTTATTAGGAGTTATCTCTTGGGCTCTATATAAAGCTCTCAATAACTAGGGTTAGGGCAGCTTTTGGATTGATCAATGAATGAAGTTCTTTTGGCTTGCTAGACGTCTCTCCCCTTTTCCCCTCTACTTCTCTCAACATCACCCCTCTTTTCTTCTATATCTCCCTATTTCTCCTTCTCTTTCCCCCTTCCTCTATTATTTCCATTTTGTTCTACATCTTCAAACTGTCCCAAAGCATGACCAAGGTGATTCAGAAATTCTTCTCACAACATTAAAGGCTACCTAATGGGGAAAAAATGATGCCATAGGCAGAGCAATAAATAGTTGAGTTGTCCATCAAATATTACGTAATGTATATCTGACCTTTATGAAAAGCCCTTGGGCATCCATCACAAAGCAACAGATCTCCGCCATCCCAACAAATAATGCATAGATCATCATTATCCTTTGCAGAGTATTTGCGACCTTTTGAGAGAGATATAGCTAACTCATGAAGAGACACCCCATTTGATGTGTAGATGTATGCATAACTGCCCAAAAGCATTGCATTTTTATGAAATTTCATCGCAACAGGCAATTCAAAAAACTACCCCACCCAAAAAATAAATAGAGCACTCACGGTTTCTTGCGGGAAGCCCAGCCTGCATGGACCTCAAACTGTGAGGGGCTGACCTGCAGAACATTTTAAAATAAACGCATTATCTTTATAATTTATTGAATCTTAAGGAGTGCCTACAAACATACAAGAAAAGTGTCGAGGAGAAATACCTCAGAGTTGCAGCATCGACAAAGTATTCCAAATCCCTTTTTGTAACCCTCAAGCAGTTTCTGTCAATCAGAACATACCAGTTAACACAGCAATAGACATAAACACATTAACTTGCACATGAAATTCATGCAAGCAACCTGTCCACGTGCATAATAAGCCACTTCAGTTCCATCAGGCAATCCACCCTCCTCAAAAACTAACTTATGCAACTGCTGATGCCTTGAGAATAACAAATCAGATGAACAATTGCAGATTATCATCACTAAAAGAGAAAGAGTTTAAATAATAATACAGCCAGAGTTGTACACATAAGTGACGTGGGACCTGCAGAACTAACTTTTTAGTGATCCTCCAGTGACTCTTATTTGGTGAAGATAAACACTTTGAATTTGAAGTACTTCTTGCAGTCTTCAATTTTACTGACAATTTTGATGACCTGATAATAACAACTGATTAAGATTACGAGGGTTTAAAAGGATTTGGTTGTAAACAATTCAACAAGAAGCTAAATATCCTAACTACATAATGGGAGCCAAACAGATAAAAACCAGAAGATACGAACTTTTTTTTCATCCTCCAAAGACCCTTCTTTCGTGATAGGATAGACACCGAAGAACTCTTGGAAGACTTTGAATGGCTAACCCATTTTGATGACCTTAACAACATAGTTTGCAGCATGTAAGTTCAAAAAAATAATAATGAAAGACTGCAAAGAGAGCAGGCCATTCAATAATTAGAAAAAAAAAATCAATTCATAAAATATAAAACATTGAAACCAAGAAATTTTGTAGATTATTGGCCAGCACAAAATTGTTATAGAAAAAGTTTAGACGTCTATAATATATAAATTAGATAAAATACCAACTTTGTTCTTTTCTTCCAGTGTCTCTTAATCTGCGAAGAGATACACCTCTCAAAAGTACCAGATTGCTTGGAGACGGATACAGGTCTAGGGGACCTGAAATATTGTAACACAATAATGAAAGAAATAATAAACTAAAATAGAAGGAGGGGGGAACTTATTGTTGCAAGTTCCACAAGGTTTCATCATTTTGGAAGCACATTTTTTTTCCATTTTGAACTGTAATGTTGTGTCACTTCATGTGATTATATCACATCCTAGCTTAATAAAATAAATGGCAAAATTTTAGTTATTGCAATTTTTTACATTGGATACTGTCTTGCCCAAAAGCAGTTTTTTATGTAATTATTGTGTGCCCACTGGCATACAGCAACGTGATAAAACTGGGATACTATATTTCTGGAATCATATATGTACTGGTTAGGATTTTATAGAATTAGCATAAATATAAAAGTTTAACAGTTCATGTTAGAAGCAGACACAAGCTTAGTTAAAAAGAGGGGGGGGGGGAATCTAACTACAACAATTGAATGTTATTAACGGGAAGGGGAAAAATTGTTTCAATTGTTATCCTGCTGAAATAGGACTTTTTCTTTTTTGGGACTAAGCACAAGCAAACCAAAGCACCTAACACGGGTGTTGATCATACTTGTGCTGAAATAGGATTAATTGAACAAGAAAAAATAGGCAGGTTTATAAACATGAGCTGAAATCTTTGGAAGTATAATATTTTCCGGCATTAATGGCAAAAGTGGCCAAACAATTTGTTTCCAGATGATATATCCAAGCATACATTGAAATCAAGCTGGTAAGATATTTCAATAATTCCAGGACCCATAGTATCAATAGAATAGTAATTTGTTAGACCAAATGCATTCAAAACAGAATGGAATAAAAAATCCCCATCATATAAGCTCGGTCTTCTTCTTTTTTTTCCCCTTTTCATTTTTCGAAGAAGACTGCAATGATTATATCAGATAACAGCAGTATTTTAAGTATTCATACTAGAAGATTCTTTTCTTTAGTTTACTAAGAAACAGGGGTACAGACTACAGAGACTAAGATTAACATAAAGGAAAATTGCATCTAAGGACCCATATTATATAAAATTCACAATGAAGGATCTTAAAAATCGAAATTATTTCTAAGAATCATCATTATCATTAGGTTTTCCGAATTTATTATTGGGTGTAAGAAAGTTTCAATTTTTAAGGTCCTTTCTCATAAATTTTATATGATATTGGTCCTTAGATATAATTTTCCCTTGACATAACACCATCCTTTGAAAGCCAACTTTTTATTGTATGTTTTAGGTTACCAACACCATTATGTAAGCAGATAATAATTATACAGCAGGGCTTCTTCAAATCTTTATTGTATTAGACATCTGAACACTTTTCAGAAGAAAACAAAAGACATATTTAACCCACAGGGAAGAAGAAATGAATACCTGACTCTCTTGCCCACTTTATCAATAGAACTGTCTTCAGATTCCTTCGATTCCTTGCAAGAACTGCATATAGACCCTACTCTTTCCACACAGGAAGGAGGGAAACATACTATGGAAAATAATAATTATAAGCAAAGTAAGTATTCAAGGCAATTAAAAAAATATAAAATAAAACTATATTCTCGTTTACTTTAACTTTTCCCTCTAAATACCATGATCAGCATGACAACCTCGCCAACCAAAAAAATGTTAATGACGAGGAGTAACAAAAAGCTAAGCTCACCCTTGCACATTTTACAAGTAAAATATTTTTCTTCAGGTGGAGAACAAACAACGTTTTGAATTGTCGCCTCCAGCGTATGTAAGGGAGCTCCTCTGCATGCTCTCAATAGCTCAAGTAGGCTCTTCCCATTTTCCAGGCAAATGTACTGTGCTGCTCGCTTATACGCTTTGCATGCGTGAATCTCGAATTGGGAAGGTGGAATAACCTACGTAGGCAGAAGATGCTAGGTAAAATAACTGAAGGCAATGTATAGACTCAGGAATCCACTGGGCATGCGAAAGAAAATCATAACTGACCCTGCGTCCGTTGCACAGACAGCATGAGCACAATATTCCCCCATCTTTAATGACGCCTCGCAGTCCCGAAGCCTGTAATATAAATGCACCGATATTGAAGCTACATTTTTTCAGCTAAACTGCCGGCTAAAAGGATAGTTAGAAATAACTTCAACGGGGGCCAAGCCTGTTTATAAAAGGTTATTAACTAAGGTGTTAAATGTCAAAAACTCAATTAGAAAATCCTACTTTAGTCAAACTACTAGTTTTATAACATAGGACGTAACCTGGGCACGTCGCACAATTAATCTGCATAAATAATAACAGCACAACAATAATAATAACCTTCTTGCCGCCCATGTAAACTACCGAAACCCCATCCAGTAGTCCAGTATCGAAGAGCTCCTTGACCGTCATAGGCTTTTTGTTGAGCACAATCTTTTTCGACATCTTCAATTCCAACTTGTTTCTTGGAGCTGCTAATGCGCTGGCGGCAGCGTTCACCTTCCCATCTGATTTAGTATTTGCAGTCTGGGGAGCTTCTGAAACACTCCCCGCCTTATCAGAAGAGTGAGCCTTTGTTTTCAATGCTGATCGAGTATACCGCTTCAATGTCTTAACTAAAACATCTTTCTGTAGATCATCATTGTTAGAAATCACTACAGGAACCTCATTGAAGCCATCTTCCCCAGCAAGATTTTGTGTAGACTCGTTCTCTAGCTCATTGCAGCTTTTATGCTTCTCCATACTGCAAACGACTCCAATTTCCATTCTATGTTCTACATTGTCCACCTCTATACCACCTCCACCATCCGCCACTGGAATGTGTACATTTGCTTGCAGTTCTACAGAGGTTTTGAGTCTCTTAACCTTTCCATTATCAGAAGACCCACCACACAAACGCCGAGACTTCTTTTCTCGAGTATAAACAATATAACCGTTCACTACCGAACCTCTAACTATTTTAGACCTGCCATTCTCAGAAACCTGCACACTGAGCATCGTCTGGGACTGAGACCCAGCTTGAGTTTCCGAAGCCAGAGTTGGAACGAATGCATCATGAGACTGGCCTTCCAAAACAGCCGTTGATTCCAAGTCTTGCTTCATGGCCGCTTCGAACCCAGTGCGCGAGTCAGCGCCTAAATCTGCAGAACAACAAACGAATTGATTAAATTCTGATGCCCTAAGTGATTAAAATGAGAATTAAGCTGCAAAGAAACCTACGGATAAGAGATGGAGTCCATTAAAGCTGAAATTGGAGAGGAATAGCATCAGAGGAGTGAGAGTGAGTAGAATTAGAGAAGGGTTTTGAAGAAGGTTCTTCCCCTTTGCGAAAATTGGATTCGTTTTGAAGAGAAAGGAAGTGACGAAGGAGACGAGGGTGAGAAGGGTTGGGTCCACGGGTTTCACTCACCCACTGGAACAGGAAGGTGAACTGACCATACTAACAGGGAGAGAGAAAGACAGCAAAGGAAGGAGTTGAATAGGATGAGATTTAGGATTTTGGGAAAGGGGTAAATGGCAGATCCGTAAATTAACCCATAAAATTGAAACGCATGAATTGACCAAAAGGCCTTCGATAAACAGTGTTACGGTTTAAAATGTTTTCATGCAGACCCCAACATTTTTAAGTTATACGAATCCTACCCTCTCAAGATTATTGGGAAATTTCAGAAGCGCCCTGAATTCTCTAGCAGGTCTCATAAGTTCCGTTTGGTCTGCTGTGACGTAAATGTATTTTTTTTCATATAATTTATATAATATTTATTATATTTTTATAATTATTATTTTAATTATTAAATTATATTTTTATAAAATAAGATTAAAAAATTATATTATATTTTATTTATTTTCATTTATCTATCTAAACAATTCAGAAAGTGTTTAGAATTCATTATTGTTGTGGTACAACTAAAATTTGGCAATTGCTTAAACACCCTATCATTTTAAAAGGCTCCTGTAAAATATGAGATTTGAATGGAGAAAAAATTAATACAAAATGTGTGAAAGTTACAAATTTTATTATTATATTTTTATCTCGATTCTCACATAATGTACAAAAGGATTCAAATATTAAAAAATTATTTATTTTATTTTGACTACAGTGTTGGTAACTACGAAAACCTCCAATTCATCGGTGGTGGATTTATAAATATTTACGAGAAATTTTAGATCTATTTATTTAATTATATAAGTAGACTAAATTATTTAAATATATGTATTAATTAATAATCTTTATTTACCTATTTTTATACATCTAACATTTTTTTAATCATTTGACTCAAAATATGGCAAAAAAAACACTCTTGGTTTCTATTCATTTCTCTCATATTTTTATATTTTGTTCCCTAAATTTACTCGTAGCGCACCTCTATCTTTTTCAAATTCAATACGTATATTAACTTACAATTATCAATGCACCTTTATCTAAAGTGTTCTAATTCATGATAAACTTTTACAAATGCCATGGTGGATGACTTTATATAATGATATCGCAAGAGATGAAGGTCTTTCAATGTTAGATGTATTGGTAATTACCAAACATCCAATTCATTGAAGGTGGATCTATAAATATTTATAAAAAAAATTAGGTGTATTTATTTAATTATATAATTAGACTAAATTAATATACAAATATATATATCGTAGGTACATATATTTTTAATAATTTTTATTTACTTACTTTTTATACGCTTGATGTACTTAATTCTTTTTCATCAATTGACTTAGAATATAACCCCCAAAAAAAAATTTGTTTGTCTTGTTTATTTTTATCGTTTTTGGTTATCCTTTTTTTTTCTAAATTTACTCGCAATGCACTTTTATCTTTTTAAAAATTTAAAGTGTACATTAAATGAGAATTATCAATATACGTTCATTTAGAATGTTCTAACTCATGATAAACTTTTTTTGAAAATTACAGTGAGTAATTGTATATAATTGGATCACTTAAGTGAAAGAAGTCTTTCAATGTTAGATATATTGTAAAATTTACTTTAAATTTTACATAATAATTCGATTAATAAATCAATACAAGAATTTGTCAAAATGCAATGAAATTTTTTATTTAAAAAATAAATAAATAAATAAACTGAAGCTACTCAGATAAGCTGAACGACATTACCAGAAATTTAAAGTGATTTTACTCTAATCAGGCAATTAAGGAGAGACACCAAGTGTCAAGGGTGGCTTTAAGGATGCAACTACGTACCTTCCTATATGGAATAGCTGGATGAGATTAAATTCACTAAACCTTCCATCCCAATATGAGTTTTCATTGTCAATGTTTTCTAGCAAGAGGCTAATGCATAGAAAATTATATTTAATAAAAAATAGAGAGAATGATGCTTATCACCTCTATTCTACTGCATGTTTATGTTGATAAACAAATAAGAGGGAACCAAACATAGAAGTCAAAGGCATAAGAAATGAATGCCAATGACTATGAAATACCTGTTGAATTCTCTGAAACCAATGACGACGACGACGTTTTCATTGAAGTTAAAGTGTGGTCGGAAGGCTGAGATAATAGTCGATGAACGAAAGCAAGCAGGGGCGAAGAGCAGAACGATGCTACTGCTATCTGCTACGTCTTGTTGAAGAGTGAACAAATCTGACATGGGGGGCTTTTAAGTAAATAACAAAAGGACAAGGATTATATGGAAATTTGCTTTATTGGGGTTTGTAGCGAGGTGCCATTTTAAGGCGAGAGGTTACCTGCATCACCATCAAGAATGCTGACAAATTATTAAAACCAAAAACTTAAAAAATACATATATCTAAATTCATTCCCCATTAATCATATACAACCTTCAACTTATTCCAAATTTGCTTCATTGTCTAAATATCACAAATTTTCTGGCCCAAAAGAATCACGAATTCATTGCAAAGAGTAAAATATGCGAATATCCTTTAAGTTTTAATAAAATTATATGAATTTTTTTATTTTTAAAATATATGTAAACTCTTTTAAACTAAAAAATTATACTATGCTTTAATTTAAATTTAAATTTGTTATTAAAATATCTTTCATTAACTTAAATGTATTTTTTTTTTGTTAAATTTGATGAAAACAACATCTAATTTTTTCATTTGTTCTTATTTATTCTTTTTTTTATCTGTGCAGATTTAAATATAATATATATTTGTTTATTAAAATTAATGAAAAATAATTTAGTTTAAAAAATTAAAAATTAACTAAAATATATATTTTAAAAATAAAAAATTTATATAATTTTTACATAACTCAAAACAAGTCTATATAATTTCCTTTAATTTATATCATCTCCCTAATTATATCAAAGCTCTTATACTTTGTCTTTTGTTTTTTTCCGTTGGAGCTACCCAGTATCCCTTATTTCCTTTTTCTGTTTTCGGCGTCAAAGGTACTCTTTATTGAAGTCCGACTTACATATCTGGGCTTTTTGTTGGGCTTGTTGTTATTACAACAAAATACTTTTGAGATCCATAAGATTCCAGAAGTGTATTTATTTAAAATAATAATAATTAATTTTTACCCAAATAATAATAATAATTAATAATTGAATTTTTTTGTGATGTTTAAATTAAAAAATTTTTTAATTTAAAAATATATGCTTACTCTATTTTAAAATTAAAATATGACAAGAATACTTTTTAAAATAATATGATATATTTTGTATAAAAAAATAATGAATTAAAATATGTATTTCCTAAACTTTTATTTCCATATTATTTATTTTATGTTAAAAATATAAACTTAATTTATATTAAAATTTTCATTAATATTTATGTTTCTTAATATATTTAATAAAAGCGTTGCTTTTGAAATTAAATTATTATCTATAAATTAGTTAGATTTAAAATTTTATTTTTTTGAATATGTTATTTATTTTTAATTTTTTTATTGAATGATTTTATAATTTGTTAAATATAGAAGATTAAATATTTTATTTTGGCCAAATACATATTTTGTATACTTGTTATATTATATAAATAATAAATGTATGAGGATTTTGGTAAAAAAAAATTGCAGTTGTAACTTATTTCTTGTTGGTAAGTGTAGCACATTTTTTTGTTTAAGGAGAGGTGAGTATATACTTTCAAAATAGAACAGAGTGTTGGGTAATTGGAGTATCTCTTAGAATAGGAAAGAATAATTTACCCTTAATAATTTAAATATTACAGTATGAAGCGTAGGTTAGGATTTTGGGGGGAAAAAAAAGAAGGAAAGAGTATTGAAAAATAACTAAATATTGATGATATATTGCCTTTGGGTTGTTCTTTTCATACATTTATATACGGGCTTTTATAATGCATGAGATGGTTATAAATAAAACTAATATTAAACATTCAATTGTTTGCTATTTCTTTCTGTAAGTTTGATGTTAGCATTTAGTTATACTATTCCTTAGTAGTTATTCAATTTTCTTCACCTGATAATGTGCTTTATCTACAACATTGCTTTACGTAAGAGCATACTGATTTTCTTATAGCAATAAATGTTCTCCTTTATCAGATTTGGCTTTGCTAAAATAGGAAATTTTCTAAGGATCCTTCTCATGGATTAGAGTGTGCATTGTAAAAGCAATCTTCCCTAAATTTGGGTGGTCAGTGTCAATACAATTCCACTAAAAATTATTATATATGGGATGGAAGTTTCTTGTCCTTAATTTATTTTTTTGGCTGTCTCAGTAAAATACTCGATCGACAAAACGTCGGGTTTTGATATCTATTTGATTTAGCCGTTGTCTATTTCGTAAATGGGTTTAGATAGCTATGCATCATTAGGCTCGTTTGTTGGCTTTAGGTATGCTTTTTGATTCCTCTTTCGGTAGAACTTGATTTTTAATCCTCACATATACCCGTTGTAGTTGTGTTCGAGATCATATTGCAACCTTTTGCAGTTGAACTTGCAAGTTGTACCACAAGATATAGAGACTTCTCTTTCTCGTTTTTCATCAAGCTTGGATATGCAGCAACAGTTTCAACAGGAACTGGACTTTTGTTCTCTAGGTTTTTAGGTATCTGTTTGTATTATCAACCAAAACAAAAAAAGATTTCTTAGTAGATGAATGCAATCTAATCTGTGCATGGTTGTTGTAAGATAACAATGTATTCAATTTTGTCAGTAAAATGGCCAAATATATGAAAGTCTGTAAGTGATTGCCAAAGAATTGTAAGCGCATTTAGAAAGAACGTTTGCTTAATTAGTAAAACTGATGTTCTTTTGTTTCTGGTGCAAGAGGATGATGAAACTCGCTTACTCTTTATCTAAAATTTCACCCTTTAGCTTCTAGTAACAATAGGAACTTTCTAAATTGAAGGTTTAAAAGCTTACATCATAGATCGTTTTCAATTTCATTCTTCAGCACTATTACTTTGCGCACCATAAAACAACCATGAAGCCATGCCAGAAAAACAAGATAGGGATATATAAGATTCTTGTTCTTTTTGTAAAATGAAAATAAGTGGATTGGTGTGATTACAAGTGAAACTATATAGATGTTCAATCGTACATTGGTCAATGAATTAATTATATATACTTCATGTGACATTAGACTTATCTTCTTTAATATTGAGGTGGCTTTGTACGCTTTAAGTTGGATATTTGTTCCTTGTCCTTTTTCTACTGCCTTTCCCCTATTGACTTTTTATTTTTCATATTTTTTGCAATTATAACGCAACTGAAACTGTACTTTAAAATTGTAATACTGACGTAGCTATAAGTATTAAGAACTTCAGCTAAGCTCAGGTAAATGGACAAGTTTGCCCAGGAAAAAAGAAGAAGAAGAAGAAATAACTAATTTAACACTGATACAAATCCTGATTCACTTTATGAAAACGCCAGTTATTGTAGCAGTTCATCTCTATATCAGAATTCAGAACCTATCCAATCACACCCTCCAATTAGATGATACCTCTATATCACTCTTAACGTATGAATTACAGAACCGGACTTGGTGCTAGTTAGCAAACAATAACTCGTAGATTCTTGACTACGATATTATTTTTTGAATAAAAAAGGAGGAAAGAGGGGTAAATTGAAAAGAAAGGAGAATAAGCACAACTCATGGTAACCTCCAAACTGCCGAAAAAACAAAGAACAAAAAAAAAATCTACAGTTAATTGCTTTTCAGCAAAAGAAATTCTGGGGTAATCCCTTTGACAAGTACTCAATACCAATAACTCTATAAGAGATAATACCGAAGTTACTTTTTTTTTTTTCCCCTTCAAACCTGGTTTCAGAGAAGTTGCAGAACACGTTTACCACACTAGATAGATAGCGGAGAGTTTCTTTAATTTCCATGTCCGTAGTTTTTGCCTTCATGACGAATAAACATAGATGATACTTTGATGTAATAAGCATATAATACAAGTTATTAGACTATTAAATAATAATTAAAAATTTTTATTTGTTTTAAGTTTTTGTTCTACTTTAGATGTGAATTTTTTTTTCTTTTAATTCTTGAATGAACTATCCAAAAACCAGACGACTTGAGTAACAACTCTAAAATTCGACTTGTTTATATACCATCAAACCAATTTGTTTATGAACACAGCTGAATCTCCCAACACCTCTTAATGAGTTGAGTTCATTTCCAGCCGTAGATGCTTCATGTATATATGGTATTTTTCCAACCATGTTTGAACTAAATATCCTTTTTCAATGATTTTCAAGGCGTAGTTCCTTCATTGACTTGATGTATTTTTAAGATCTTAGAAATTGAATACATGTTGCGAAACAGAGATACAATTTACTACTCTTCAGATATAGATATCTCTTATTTAAGTGGGTAGAAAGATTACAACGAAATTCGTCGTCCTGTAGCATGAACAATAAAAACCTTTGGCCAGAGGCCTATAAGGACATTAATTTATTCGCTACCTAGTGGCTAGCAGCGTCATAGCCATGTTCAAATTACAGTACAAAGAAAACAGGAGAAGAGAAAATTACACCTTCCAGAGCCCAATCACAGAGTGAGGTGAGATCGAGGAAGTAAAAATGCCAAAGGATCGAAGTTGCCCTTTTCAAGAGAAATCGTCTTCAAGAATAATATAGGTTCATTCATTCCCAGCAAACTTTATTCTTGAATCCAGAAGGAGCAAGTAATGGAGGACATATATATATATATATAGCCACCATCTCCGCCATGGCAGAGGAGGCCATGGTGGCTGAGAAGCGGAAACATTACATGGTTATGATGATGCAGGACGAAGAGGGTTTGAGAGTGAAGCTTGGATTGGTTGTTATAGTATTGTAGGGCTTGCTCCTTGGTCATGATGGCAATAGAAGTGTGAGATGACTTAAATACCTGTAGTGTATTAGTGTGGGGGTGACTTTTTGTGAAAAAGCGACATAAAATAAAGTAGAAAGAGAGTGAAAAGGAGGTTCCTATTCAAGCATCTTCCAAAGGATATGCCCTTCCCATATCTCATATTATGCCTCTCCTTTCTCACTCCTCAACTTTAATTTTTCAATTTTGGCAACACCTGAACTGAACCATATAGTTGCGAAATAGTTGCCATATCTCGTTAAAAAAGGGCTAAGATTGACATTGCACTATGATGTTGTAAGTTCCTGAAGCATTCAAACTGGTAATTCAACTTCTATGTATCATAGTTCAGAATCGATATATATTCGCTGGATTTTGTATTTGAGCTTCAATTTGCGACTACAAATGCAACAACATACAGAAAGAAGTTCCATTTTTGGGGACGGACTTATCTGGAAATAAAAAGTAAAGACATCATGTTGCTTTCTTTTTAATTATGTTATTTTGTGTCCCCTTTTACTAATGTTTTGAGCTTTCACTTCCTCATCGGAAGAAAAAGTTCACGATTAATACTTACACATTTCTTGCTCCTGTAGCTTTTTACATATCCTTATATCTTTTACTAGAAATACATGTTATTTGTTGTGTATATTTTCTGTTCACTTCATTTGATATTTTTTTGTTTGTTTGCTCGATTGTGGAAGCATATGTATGTTACTAGGACCTACCAAGTTAGAGAAGACAAGGGATGTATACATAATTAACATTATTCGACCTGTAAAGGAAGAACTTTAGGGCATGCAAGTGTCCAAGAATATTTTAGTATGACCGGGCAGTTCTGGTCTCCTTTAGAGGGAAACATTACCTTTATAAAAGTATTCTGTATAATATATATTAATATTAGGTAACTAGCCCTTTCGCTTTCAGTGTTCAGCAGCATTTTCCTGAAAGAGTGAAGTTTCATATTCTTAGTGACAAGACAACAGAAGCATCATTGTCAGCTCACTTTTTTTTTTAAATAGAAAATTGATATTCTAGCTAGCTACTTACGTAATGCATATGCCTCTACAGGTTTACTCCTTAATGAGTATTTTGAGACGAGTTTATTCCGAGTAATTAATTAGGGGGTTAAGAAAGGGTCTATTATGATACTTGAAAAAATTAGTGGGTTTAATTATGTATCACAACAACTGATCCAAGCACAAAAGCAGCTTATATTAAGAGATCTTTTTATTATTATAATTCTTTTTTTTATTATTGACACTTATTAGCGGTTTGAATTCGCTCATGTTGAGACATCAATTTAAGTATCTGATAGTGAGAGGGGGACTTTTTTTTTTTTTGGGAATGCCTAGCCACCATTTACATGGAACTGAATGCTCATGTTGACGCCCCAACAAGAACAAGTTCAAAAGGGTAACAGAATAGGATGAACAAAGCAAGTGAACTTTGAAGAGGAAGTGAAAAAAAATAAGCCAGTTACATGAAAAAGTTGCGACTTTTCCGAGCTAACCATTAGCGCCAGTTAGTGATATACATATGAGTGGGATACTTGAAGCTGCAGAAGGAAAATTATTTGATGCCAACATGAACGCGATACTTCCATCTGGCTTCTTGTTAATTTGGCTTTTGTTAATTTTTGCATTTCTTGGTAGAAAAGGTGGTTAGGAAGCATAACAAAAAAATGTTTTTTAAAAAAAGCTTTTCAACAACCACGAATATATTTAGAATTAGATCTAGCAATACAAAATTTCAAGTTCAAATCTTTATTTTATCCTCTATCACCCAAAAAAACAAAAAAGGCTTGCACTAAACATCAATAAAATTATATGGTTCCATATATGTACATTCAAAGCATGCTATGAGGAGTGGAAAATTTGTAGTGGAGTACTTGACTTTAAAACTCTCTAGGAAGTTTCATTATATTGATTTTCACTCATTTTTGTGAATTCATATTACCAGCATCTCCATAGATTTATAAATAAGTATCTTAAACTTCCCGTCTTCCATCAATTATCATACACAATCTTTACTTTTTTTTTTTCTTCATATATTCAGTACACAATGATCATATTCAAAATATTATTTGCTCATTATTTATTGACACCTCGATTTCCTTCATATCTTCATTTGTTATCACTGATTTACTATATATAAATAACCAATAAAAATCATAATTAACAATAAAATATTACTTGTAAGAAAATATTAAAAGCTTTATGCTTAAATAACATTGCTCTTTAGGTTTTACCGCAAGAAACAGTAAAAAGCCAATATTTCTATATTTGATATATACACTATATCTCATATTGCACTACGTTTTAAAAGTGAAGGCAGGATCCTGCAGTCCTAAACAATCTCCTCTTAATATATTAGATGTGATGTCACGGGCACTATACATGGAGTGTGGCAGAAACGATTTTAAATGTTCCTTGTTTTCTATTAACTAATAGAAGCATTTGTTAAACCCAAAAAATGATATTTACATTTTCAAAACAATGTGAGGGACCCGCCCTTGGCTACAGAGAGCATAGTGTTCATGAAAGGGTAAATATTAACAGCCCAAGAGTCCAAGACAATCAAAATGTCACTTGCTCAGTGTTTCTCCCTTCAAATTTTCCGATATTTACAAAAGCCATTATAGTTCTACTATTCTCAAATCAATGATAAATTCCCAAAAGATAGATCCTATTGCAATTTGCAGATTGAAAACTCGTAGATACTTCAAATTCGTGAAACAAGGTACCTGAGACTGGTAGTGTTAAGGAGAAAATGGTCATTTGGACTGGTCATATGATAATTTTATGACAGCCATCCTCTTTTATTCGTCTTGGCCACCTTGAGCTTCATCACAAGTTCCTCACGCTGAGCTTCTACCTCAGCATATTTAAGGCTCATGTGCAAGTAGCGCTCCTGAATGTCTCTTAACTCTGCCTCAAGCATTGATTTTGTACGTTCAAATCTTTCTTTTGTCACTAGTTCTCCTCCAGCCATTGATTTTATGGGGACATTCGCCTGGTTATTTTGGCCTTTTGAAAGTAACCTGCAAGATAACAATTCATCGACATGTCTAATATAAATGATTTTATATCCGCAGTGAGGTATTAATAAGATCTCAGAGAAATCTACGTAAAGGGGTAGTTTTCTTACAATATTGTACATTCCTAATTTACAGTAAGGTCTGAACCACGGGCATAAATGATATGCTAATGATATGCATGCCCAGAAGCTCAAAAGAAAAAAACAAGGAAATTTGAAAACTTCTAGCAGAGTGATTGAGCACAACCTCTTACAATGCACCAATCCTCTGACATGCCAGAATCAACTACAGCATGTTTACTTCTACTGTTCATCAATTGATTGGGATAAATAATTCAAAAGAGCACAGAATAAGGTGCAAGCCACAAACAAGTGACAACTGAATTCTTTGCTATCATATAAAAACAGTGCATATATTGTCAGTGAATTTGGCATTATTTTGCACAAACATCCTGGACATCACTACATTAGTGGAAGAGTGAGATTAACTCTATTATTTTTCCCTTTCTTTTTCTCCTTTTTTTGTTTAAAAATAAAAAATTGCTAGATAGAGAAGAAAAGAGCGAGAATTCAACCCAGCCTTTCATCCCTCCCACCCCTCCCCAAGACTTCATTTGTAGGCACTAAAACATTCTTATTCAAAGAAATCAAAGTCTTGAAGACAAAGTTTAAAATTTAAAAAAAAAAAGTAACAGAACTCAAGAAAGTGACATTATTTAAGAAAATATATGCATCATAGGATAAATAAACATAGTAAAACTACATATAATCCATGCTTTTTAAGACTACGTCTTGCTAATCTCTTATGGTTAGATGGCATCCGTAAAATTTGGCATCATCTTCTGTAGCTGAAATTTTCTCTCTTGTTTTTTTTTCTTCTTAAACTTTATGTTGTGTTTGATCAGTATCCCATAACATAATTGCTTAACTCTCAAAGATCCGGACAGGCAGATCTTAGAAGTTCTTATGATAAATGTAAACTTAGAATATGTTGTAATCTGTACAACAATCAATGATATGAATATATTCACTTGCAAACATTTTGTCTTTTAAGACACCTTATCCTGATTGTATGGTTAAATAAAAGAGAGAGGTTTAAAAACTTCTAGCTAGACAGAAACGCATAAATGGTCACGCACACACTTCATAGCTTTTTCTTTTGGGAGACACACTGTTCTCTTCTAACCTGTTAAGTTGAACTTCATACGCGTTATTTTCTTCTTTAGCTTTTGCTAGTTCAGTCTCAAGCAACTGGATCTTTGATTCTGGATCTACTTCAACCACATGAACACTTTCATCAAGAGGTCCATATTCAGTCTCCACCTATCAGAAAAGGGAGACAATGAAGATAAGCATTGAAAAGTAATATTTCATTTACAGAAAATCTGCAATTAAGTGATATTACCATTTAGTGCCACATGTTAGAAATTATAAATATACTTTGTAACGTTCAACATGGAGGCAAAATAAAATTGTAAATATCCCAAATGTATCACCTCACTCTGATTTTTGTTGCCGTAAATGTCCTGCTGATTTTTCATACTTTCTCTGTCATTCTTTGCTGATGGCTTTTTCCTATTATTGCGATGTTGACTTGAATTCTTCACCATAGGATTCTGCTAATTTAAGAAATATATATATAAAAATCAAGAGTCCTGACTCCTGACATCAAAATGTAAATATGCCATTGAGGAGGAAAGAAATACCAACTTTTAAGACCTTCAGATCTTCATGAACAGGTACAGCTTTCCTATTTATCTTAGACACTTGATTTCGCTTTTGTTCCTTAATCAGTTTCAATTCTTCTTCAAGGGCTTGGAATTTTGCCTGAAACTCAACTTTTTCCTGCTCAAGTGCTTGTATGGTTTGTTGGTACTGCCTGTTTATTCTTTTGATTTGACTGAGCTCATTTTTTTGCTCAGTACACTGGACAAATAATGTTTCTTTTGTCTTCAAGTCACTCTCCATCTGCACAAGCCTTTCTTCTAGTGTTGCTCTACTTCTTTTGCTGTCTTCCATTTCAGATACTGCCTTCTCCATGGCCAAGATCTTTACTGCAAATGAATTCTTCTCTGCCTTCAGATTTTCACAAAGTTCAGCTGTCACAAGCAATGATGCTTCTAGTCTTTCTTTCTCAGAACTAGTAGAATTGAGGTCCTTCTTGAGCACCATAATCTCATTTTTAAATTGATTTATCTGTTGCAATTGAATCCTTAAATCTTTAGTTTCCTCCATGAGTTGTTGTCTCTCATATTCAGTGACTTCAAGTTTTGATTCGAGGGTCTTAATAGTGCTTTTGACTTTTAGTTCTCTTGATTTGTAATCCTCCACCAGCTTCAAAAACTCTTCATGGTCAGCCATCAGCATTTCCTGGTTAATTTTGAAAGCAGCAAGCTCAGTTGTAAGGTCTTGCAGCTTTTTTTTATATTCTGTCTGCATAACATTAACCTCATTTTTAGATGAAAGTACTTTAGATTGAACTTCTTCAAGAGCAGATTCCAGTTTGGCTTTCTCAGCACGTAATGCAGATATTTCAAGCCAAGTGGCGGAAGCTATCCTTTCTTTTTCATCATGTGTTGCTAAAAGTTTCATGCTGAGGGCCTCAATTTCTTGTTGAAGGTTCTGAATTTCTACTGCCTTCTCCATGTGCAACTGATTCAACAAGCTTTGCCCCTGCTCCATATGAATTCTATTTTCACCAAGAAGCACATCTAATTCTGAAGTAATACTCTTCTCCTTTGATGCATTATCTTCTAGCATCAAAGTAAATTTCTTTTCTAAGAGCTCAACTCTTTCCAAACATTCTGCAAATCTTTGGTCCGATTGCCTCAACTTGGTTCCCATGATGGAGCAATGCTCCTGCAACTCCAGCTTTTGCCTTTTCAAATCTTTATTAAATTTCTGCAGAGAATTGCATTCTTCAGCAAGATTCTCGACCACAGCTTGTAACTGCTGATTCTCTCTTCTGAGATATTCACATTCTTGTTGAGCTTCTGACCAGTTAAACTGTGTCACCTTTAATCTTTGTTTCATATCTTCATTTGAAGAATCCATCTCGGAGTTTATCTTCATAATCTTCTCTTGAAGCATTGCCGCATGAGATCTAGAGCTCTCTAGTTCTGACAGAATGGACTCTCGTTCATTAGTCAAATCTTTCAATTGAGCTTCTAAAACAGACATGTACAGTGACACTTGCTCCTTTACTTGTTCTATCTCTTGTCTGTGGAGCTCCAGTTCATGTTTTCCATTTCCTAGCACTGATGATTTTCGTTCAAAAATTTCTTTCACAGAAACATGGGAGTCAATGCTCCCACAAAGAGTTGCCAGATCATTTCGTAAATGATACAAGCATTTAGAGATAATATCTCTTTCTTCTAGTATGATCTCCACGTGTTCCACTTGTTGAATTTTGTCATTTTGAAGAAGACAAACCTTAGCTTCCAATTCACTCTGGCACTTCCGCAGAACCCCAATCTCCTTGTCTTTAGATGACAAGTTAGCCTCAAGATCTGCTATTTCAGAAGTTCTATCTATTACTTTCTTATTCAGTTCAGTGATTCTTCCTTCTAGAACTATTTTCAAACTTTCAAGTTCTCCAATTGAAGTATGGTCATTATTATTAACCTTGCCAACGACTTTCCCCCGGAATTCATCTTCTAAATGGAGTATTGGAAATACTTTGTTGTTGACATCTGACTCAAAGCTAGCAAAACATTGTTCTTCAAGCTTGTTTGGAAAAAAATCTGCAGATGCGCCTCCTTTTCTTGATTGGTTCTGTGCTTCTTTAAGCTTGAATAAGAGCTCAAGGTTTTCATCTGTGAGCTCATTGCAATCCGTCTCAAGCTCCTGAAGCTTCTCTTTCAATACTTCAATTTCTCTTCTAAGATCTGCATCACCCACATTTCTGGATGTAGTCTCTGCATTACACCTTTCTGGGAGAGACTCAGACAACCTTGTTTTCAAACTTAAAATTTCTTCCTCTTTAGCAGATAATTTGTTTTCATACTCCTCCTTAATATCTGAAAGGGTTTTGTGATCTGGACATTTTGCAGTCTCAATGTCATGCCTTTTGTCCTCCAAGGCCAGTTCCAGCTGCTGCACTTTGACCAGGAGGTTATTCTTTGACTCCTCCACTTGTTCTAGCTGGAGCATTAAGCTCCTGTTTTGTTCTATAGTCAGTTGGAAAGAGTTCTCCACATCACTGAATTTTGAAGGTAATGCCGAAAGGTTTTCTATCTCCATTTTCTGCTGTTCTATGTTCTCTTCCAGCTCCTGGAGAACAGAAACCAGCTCAATATTTGCTTCTTGGCTCCTCTTCAGTTGCAAAGACAAGTTGGCGTTGGATTCTTTCTGAAACTTCAATTCATCTTTTAGTGCCTTTTCAATTTCTGGAACACATTCACCTTGAGATTTTGAAACTTCCAATGCTTTCTGTTTCACTAATGGATTCTCCAATGACAATTTTAGTTGCTCAATTTCTGCTATCAAATTATCACGTTCTACATGTGCCGCTGAAAGCTTTATTCCCATATTTGCCAGATTTTTGGACTGATCAGAGAATTCAGTCCTCAACATGTCCAAATCGACCATCAGCTTCCGAGCATTCATCTCCCACATCTTAGCTTCTGCTCGAAGCTCTTCAGTTGACTCTTCTGCGGCTTCCAGATGGCCAGTCATGCCAATAGATGATGCTCCAGCCTCTTGCGTAGAAGACATATTCCCTGAATTTGTCATCTGGGAATTTAATGATGAATGATTTGATTGAGAAAAATTATGAGCAGGATAATTGCAGTGAGATACACTTCTCAGTGAACTGGTTGAATCTTGTCTTCCACCTGGGCTTTGTTCATCATCTCTTGAATCAATACTGGGGGATAAGTTTCCCCTTCCTATGGATCCCTCAGTTGAGTTATAGCTGCAATGCGAACCAGATGCAGATAAATTTGTTCCCTAAAGTCAAGGGACAACATGTCACTAGTATCATTATAAGGACAGGTCAACAGTAAATAGCATCACAACTTGCACACAATCAAATAGATAGCTCTAAATAGGAAGAACCCCTATAATTATGGGGGCCCTAATTGAATACAAATCCGTACAATGAATGGCTTTAAAAGTATCCATTAGAATGAAATTTGATTTTAATCTCCAAACTAAAATCCCTCAAAAGTTGCCAGCAATAATTGTATTCTAAAGAAGCACAAACAGCCATTTAAAGAGATAACTCAGGCTCCGTTTGGTTGGTTGCGTCACGAAGGTATTTTTTTTACATAACTTATGTAATGTCTATTATACCTTTATACTTATTATTCTATCCATCAAATCACCTTTTTAAAAGTATGGACAAAACAATTATTTTTTATCTCACCTACTCACATTTTACATTTCTTTTACCATTACATCTTCCAACCTAACGGAGCATCAATGTCTCAGTAGTGCTGCAAAGTTAGTACTGACAACTGACGGGAGATTATATGAGTCTCTAGACACAAATAGAGTTAGCATCCATCATTGATAAGCTTAGGCAGAGACCTATATACAATTGTGCCACGGATACCACAGAAGAGATATTCTTGTAGGAGAAGTTTGTAATCTCACCCTACTCTCAAATTCTCCAAGGGATGAGGTAGAGTCCAAATCTTTAATAGAGGAATATTCAACACTCTGTACATATGAACAATCAGATCCATTTGACTTGGCAGCTACATCATGATTGTTCGCATTCAGGTCGTTAATATGGGAACTCGTCTCTCTTGGTTCTTGATCCCTGGAAAATTGCAAGAGGTCAATACATACAAGGTTAATGCTGTACGTATAAGATAACAAAGACCTACCCTGCAATACAAACCTGAATTTTGTTCGAGGCATGAGGCACTGAATAGTAACCTGCAAAAAGCAAAAATCACTGAATTCTCAATGCTAAGCTGAATGGCGTTTTGTTGCAGTGGAACTATTGGCAATAAGAGCCCAAATTTCACCTTCATATTGGCAGAGGAAAAACTAAGGAAATACTGCTTGGATAAGCAAAGATGAATGAAAGAGAACAGGTTCTCAGCAAAGGAGGGCAAGAACTATAGTTTTAGATAGTTCCAATGCTTGAGAGAAACACATGCCTTCAAATGAATTTGAAAAATATTTGAAATTTATAGCACTTCCAATCAAAAAATATTACATGTCCATTTATTATTTCAGATTTCTGACATTACAAAAGCTTATTGGCAAAGAAGGAAAGGCTATGAAAGCTTAAAGGAGATTTGGTCTACCACTTCCCGCCACATCAGTTTTTTAGCTAACCATTATATATATCAGTACACCAACTTCTCCATTATTTTCTGTCATCCATATATCACCAACTAGATAGGAAAGAAAATATATATAAATATATATTCCAAGTATTTCTTCTCGTAGAAAGTGATTATTCAAGTTTATGCCAGGACATCATCCCATGACTTTTTCTTTTTTCTTTTATATTATTTTCTAGACATAATTTTATGGAACTGCAAGAAAATAGATACAGAATTTTACTTCCTGTCACACTTATAGAACATATCTCAAAATGTAATTGAGCAAGAGACCATAACAAATATATATGTCAATCGTAAAATATCTTGTCTTATAAAGGATGAAGTTAAAAAATCAGATCCCATGTATTAATGGCATATTAAATACTGTTAAAGTGTCATATCTATATAGACCTCAGTCTCTTGCATGATGTGCCAAACTTCTTTTTAGGAGAAGTAGAAAGAGGCACAATTAAATCACAAGCAAAAGAATCAACAGCCAATGCCATCATGACGTGGGCTTAAGCTTAATGTTACTTATTAGAGATGCGTCACATATGCATTATGCATCTACAATAAGAAAAGAAACTATCCTTGTGATATGAATTTATGAAAAAAAAACGTTATTTTTGTTTTACTACATTCAATCTGATCACTGTTATTCCAAGAGCATTTTTTTGGTCAACCAGAGACATCATATCCACATGAAAGGGAAAACGTGAAGATGATCATTTTCTGAAACTGCAAGCATCAAATCTTATATCTGTTTTTTGAATTCCAGTCAGCAGCATAGCCTAATTCCCCCCCCCCCCCCCCCCTCTCTTTTTCAATTGGATATAACTGAACTACACATTTATCCAGATTGACACAAAAGAAAGTAACTAACCAGGAAATAAGAAAAGGGACGGTATTCCTGATTCGGCAATCAATAATGAGTAAGATAAAAACCAAATTTCAGATAGGCTCATTTGTATGACTCACATGTAACAATGTCCCATGGTTGCACTTATTCAGTAGGATTGAAAGTGGAACAGCATCAGTTGAACTCATATAGCTGGTCATATTAACTGTAGCCTCTCCAAGGATGCCAGATCTTGATGATCCCTGCTATGTAGTGTATGAGTCATTTTGTTTCTTAAGATAATCCCCCCCAAAAAAAAAATTCTGAACTGATAGAGCTGATTATGTTTAAAAGAAGAAAAAAACTAAAAAATACCATGCGCAGCATGGATTATGAATAGTGAAGGGAAGAACTGTATATCTATAACCAGAATGGCGACAGAAGTAACTTAGTACCATGGCAACAAGAAGTTTGAGGAGACAATTTTCTATCTCGTTCGAAGAATTATCTCTTGAAACCAATATAGACTGTAAAAAATTATCTGCCCATTGACAACTTCCATTACGCACAAGTGCTTTGCTTGACTTCGCAATTGTTTTACCATTTTCTCTGGAGATAATAGAAACAAACAGCTTGTCCCAGCCCTTGGGTACCTGCTCACATGAGAATCAGCATTTATTATGGACTGAGACTGGAACATCCTTTAAAAAAGCATAGTGATAGATATGCAACACAAACAAAAGAAATTTCTCGAGATATTGCAAATGTTTGCAGTACTTATTGTAAGAATATGTCATCATTTGCAGCTTGGATTCGATAAACTTTTAAACATGTTCTTGATAATGAAGCTTGCCTCCCCGTTTCAAATTCAAAAAATCATAAATCTCAGTGCCACACTCCGTGTTTCTTTCCAAAATATGAAATATTATATTAAAGAGAGAGAAGAAAAAAAAAAGGTCCATAACTTTGTGTATATCATATTAAGAATTAAATTTAATTGTTCCAGTTCCACCTCCTTCATTTCATCAATGTTTCGCTTTTCGCATTAGGCTCTCTGTTGGTACTATTCTATCAGTATAATATCATTGTCGATCAACATTTTGAAAACAAAACGTATTAGGCGTTGCAAGGCAACGTCGATTCGTTGGAGAAAATCTATCACTTCAAGACATAGAAAATACACGGAGCAGTTTATTATTTTCGTATAACGACATAGAGCGAAATGAGGAAACAGATTAATGACGAGAAAATTGAAAGGATAATATGGAAATAACCTGAAGGGCCTTGAAATGAGAGAATTTGAATTCAATCTTGTCTTCTGATTTAGATGGCCTGTTCTTGTGAAGCCTAAACATTTTTTGTGTTTCTCTCTCCCTCTCAGTTTTGGCTTGTGTTTTGGTTCTTCCTCAATCACTCTCGCTACAATTCAAAATGAGCATAATCAGCAGCACCAGCACCACCTTCATCTTCTCCACAACCACCATTACCAACTAGAGAGAGAGAGGCAGGGACAATGCAGAGCGTTAGCTAAGTGGTCATTGTTGGGACGGGTGTTATTTTATTGTTCCTTCAACAATTGGCGTTAAACTGTGGTGGGAGAGAGACACTAAAAAAAAGAAAAAGAAGAGATTCTTATCTAATACTGATACATCCTCACACGCACACACACAAACACGCAGTCGCAGTGTTAGTGTAGGCGCAAAGCTGAAAGAAACTGCCAGCCCCACCAGATGGATGCTGAGCCCCGCCGCAACGAATACATGCTCGCGTAGCTCTCGAATCGAAATGCAGCGCAGTATTCTGTTTGGCTGACGTGGCGCATGATGGTTGGCCAAAAACCCGGTAGGTCCCAATTCTATTCCTTGACTTGCATAGAATATGGATAGTCGTAGATAACGAGAGGGGATTTGGCACCTTTTCAAGCAACCACCTTTTCCGGCGCTAGTTAGCTCCACCAACAGCTAGCGCCTGGCGCTACCGTTTGGCCAAACAACAAAATTGATAATTGTATAACGATAAGTAGAAGGAGAAATGACGAAAATGGCCTTAATTGAGACTACAATTTAAATTTTAAATGTATACTTTTAATCTCAATTATTATTTTTTTAAAATTTATAGTCCTTTTTATTTTATTTAAAAAGATTAAAATAAATAAAAAACTATAAAATATAGATCATCAAAATTAATCTAGTGTTTAACAATTCAATTAAGGTGATCTATATTCAACTTAGCCTCTACGATAGATTAGTTTATATCTGCTACGAGAACGCTGGTTTTGTAAAATACTTTTCTCTCTGGTCTTTAAGTTGCTTTGTGGTCACACCCATACTCATAGCGTTTAAACGTCGGGGGCTGAAAATGTGTGGCGAGGCTAATGTTTCATCTGTTGGGGTTTGGTTCAACTAACGCTTGATCCAAGTCAACCGAGTGATCAAACATTTCATCTTCTAATTGTTAATAGCAAGTAATATTTTAATATCTAAAATATAACCATATGATATTTAATTGACACTTATTAATTGTTACATTCAAAATTTTATTTAATGCTTAGTATTATTATCAAGTAAACAACGTATCATCCTATTCCGAGTATCATAGTTTTTCTACTACTAACCATTAAAAAACAGGATATACGTTAAATTTAGTTCACCATTATGGCATCCAAAACATTCTTCGATTACCATTGAAAATGGAAAAGTAAACTACGTATGTGTGTGACACGTTTTAATTAGTTTTGCCAGGCTACATTTTTGGAATTCACTCTTATTGTTTCCATTTGTTTTCGGTTTATTTTCACACGAGGGCTGAGAGTAACAATGCATCCATCCAATGCTTCATAAGTTACATAGAATAATTCACATTGCCCCTGAGCAAATGTTCTACGCTCTACATGACATAGCAGATCCTTTAATTTAACAATCCATACAAAGTCAAATTGACACACACAAAAATACACAAATCATGTACAAACTTCAATTTTATAAAAAAAAATGCAGTCACTTATTGTGAGTGCAGAGTCGTGATTGCTAAATGATGGAAAACAGAATTCTGTTTAACTCATCTGCCAAAACACTTGTTTTTCACTTTGTCAATCAATTAATCTTCTTTAGGGCATTCAGAAAAAACTGCACCATTGGTTTGACTGTCAAAAATAAATTTCTATTTATATATACCTTGTGGTATTAACTAGGTGAAATTTTTCTATCAAATCAACATTTGATTGTTAATCAAAGTTATAAATTTCTATCATAAGATCAAAAAAAAAGGAGATCAAATAATTTTTTTTGCAAAGATAAAAAGGAAACTACAATAATAAAATAATGTGCTGAAAGTCATGGAGAATTTTACAGCTTAACTTGTCTGAGGATGATGAATACAATGTCAACTAACTTTGCCGGGGGCTCAGTTTCATGTACAAGCCCTGCAACAATAGAATTATGTTAATACAGTAAAATTTAGAGGTAAGATGTAAGTACAGGAAATAAAAAAATAATAAAAATAATAAAAAAGTAGAGATTTAAGAAGATTTGGGGGTTTATTTGTTCTCCCTTCCTTTCCCTTTACTACAAAAACTCCCAAAAAAGAAAGAGTTAGCAACCATACACATTCCATTTTTCTTCCTTCCCCTCATTCCCCTCGGTCTAGGGAATCTAATTATTTTTGATAGACAATAACAATTACTTGAGAATAAGATGTTTTTACTTTTCCACAAGTTTTCTCTAGAACATCATAAAAAACTCTCCAAAACTAAGGAAAATAGTGCAAGCAGATTAGTGTGAGACTAAACTAGTCAACAGTGGCACATATATCTCAAAGACACAAGTAGAAACATTACATTTGTCGTATGTATAGTTGCTCCTGTGGTCATACTAATATTCTGATCAGGAACCAGTTCAAAATTCATGTGCTGTAGAAAGATAGCAAGAGCAACCGTTGCTTCCAATAAAGCAAACTGATCACCAACACACTTGCGGGGTCCTCCACTGAATGGAATGAATCTGTGACATATTTGACTCATTAGAATCTGAGCAAACTAGGAGATATGGCCAGATTGACCCCTTCCCATCCTTCCCCACACAAGAAGAAAAACCTAGGAACAGATAGGATTCACTGGTGCAACATAATAGAACTAGAAGCATATGACACTTAATACAAAATAAAGAGTCAGTGTTATGCAACTCTTGTAGTATTCTGTTAAGGGTATGAAAATAATGGACACCTGAAATCTGTATTTGTTTCATTTGGGACGGGCCCATCCAAATCAAACCTTTCTGGGAAAAACTCTTCAGCCCTCTCCCAAACCTTGCAAAACCATAACGAAAGTTGTAAAACCCATCAAAATATTAAAATTGCAAAGGAGTGAAGACATTCTAAACATGATGCACCTTCCATATCAAGCCTGCTAAAAGAATCTAGCAAAATGACAAGGAAAAAAGAAATAATTTCACATTATTTGTCAATCATCATAGCAAATGCATAATATGTGATGGATACTGATTATGTAACACTAAACATTTAAACATTAAATCATGGTATAATTCTGCTACTCCAAGGAGAGCCACATGAAGAATGAAGGTAAACAAAAGCAAAACAGTTGGAAGGCATTTAGGAGGTTAGCCATATGATAGGGTAAAGTAATTTAAATTCTTAGGCAGCATATGAAGCAAACAAACATCTCTACTGATTCCTCGGAGGACAAACACCAGACCCAAAAAAGAGAACATTTTACCAATTGAAAACATCAAGAAATACCTCTGAAGAATGATGTATGTTATATACAGAAATCATAATATCTTGACCAGCATCAACCTTGTAAGCTCCAGGAAGCACATCAGGAACTTGAGCTCTTCTTATCAAGACCTTAAGAATGCACGAAGGTATATAACCATCAGAAAAAAAAATATTAGCCAAAGATAATTGATGAAGCCAGCTCCAATAAAGTATATTCAAGAAAACACAAACAAATAGCTTTGAACTTAATCTGCTCGGCCACTATAATAATATTTAACATCTGGAGTTGTTGGGTTAGACTTATTTTGGATGTATATTTTGTCTCTTTTATCTTAGTGATCTAAAACAACGGCTAAGTTTTTCTGACTGACTTGAGATTTGTTTTATACAGTAATTTATGTAAGGATATTTGTGAAGTTTCCCTCAATAAAATTTCCAGTTTAAGTTTATTTAGCAGTGAGACTTTTATTTAACCTCTTTCTAGATGAGACTTCAGATAATTTTGGTGAAACCTCAAGATTTCCTCATTCTCTGTATGTGTCTTCTTCCATTTTTCAGTTTCACCTAAACCTTTAGCCAAAGAGAAAGAGAGGGGGGGGGGGGAGGAAACCTAAAATTAAGAGGAAACAAATTCTGTGCATGGGTAACTGTTCAAACACAGCAGGAGGAGCCTAGTTGTTGTTATGATTGCCCTTCTTAGGTTCTTAATTCTATCCATAACCTACATATGTCTTTGCCCAAGTTCTCAGTACCAAAGTCACAAATCCCTGAAACAACTGGCTACCAGAAATTTTATGATGGCTAATTTTTCTTCTATAACCTCCTTGACTTGTAATTTGACTACATTTAACTCTAATTTCCAGTCTTATCATGCCAACTTGTTTCATAATAAGCTTAAGTTATATGGGCTGCCATACACCAAGATAAGACTTCCATCAATAGAACTAAAACTTAATTACTGCGAAGATAAGTATAGCAACCTACAGGAGGATGCGGATAGAGCCGGAGTGACTCAATAATGCAGCGCGTCAAGAACTTAAGATCTTTAATATCTTCATAGGCAGGACATCTTCCCTGTAAAACTGTGTCTACCTCTTCTTGTGCTTTTGCCAATGAGGAAGAATCCTGCATAAATAAAGCAAATATTTTTAGAAAAAATGAACACAGTGGAGCCGTTATTTTTGCTCAACAATAATTATACAATACATAAATAGAGACATATATTATATTCAAAATAAGAATGGACACATGTTCACAAAGTCCTTGAACCATGCTGGAAGCTGAAATTTATTAGAAGCCTATGAGGCCATTAAACCAGCTTTTGATGCTCATATATTTTTTAGGGAGAATTACATTGAAGGGCATGAAGTTGATAATATTTATTCTATGGGACTTGTTACTATTGAGTTTAATTTGTTTTACTTAAAGTCAGCGGTAATTCTACTTAAAACAATAATAATAAGTCCTTCAGGGTAAATATAACAGCTTTCAGGTTCCTAAATATAATTTTTCCTATTTTTTACCCAGTTAAGTTGGTTTTACAATTTCCATATTGACTCCCAGTCAAGTTATGAAGAATCTGAAAAAAGCTGTAATTGACCAATTAGTTCAAATGCAAAATTCAAAACAGAAAACGAGGATCAAGTGATATATTCACAAAATCAACTTCCAGGTACCCTATTCAAATAAGCAGCAGCAACTCATTGACTAAGTGAAATTAGAGAGCGGGTTTCCAGACAGTTCACAAAATGGGATCAAAATAGAAATGATATTTCTGAGAAAACAAAAAAATTAAAAAAGAGTGAATGAAATTAAAATGATACCTTACTCAGAAGATAAAGTGTCCAGGTTAAAACTGAACCAGTGGTTTCATGGCCAGCAACCAATAGTGACAAAAGATCATCCCGTAGCTGCAGACTGGAAACCTAAGACGTGTAGAACCATCAATATGTTAACTTGATATGTTGTAAAGTAATGATACTATAAAAAAAACCAATGCTGGATGCAGTATTCGTGAACAATAATACTGTACTACCCCATATATGGTATACCAAGCAAGTCTTAACATTCAAAAATGAACCAGTAGATTTCCAATCAGGAAAATATATTAGATTTCATTCTTTACACATCAAACCCCTAATATTGTGCAGTCTGAAAATTCAGCTACTAAGAACACAATGATAACAAGAAAATCATGGTATATATCAGCAATAAAATGCAACAAACCTCTTCTCTGCTGGCAAGCAAGAAGCGAAGGATACTAGGATCAGTGTCATTCACATATTCATCACTACCATCAATCCTTTCACCCTCAGCCTCCACAATCTCTTTACATTTTACAATAAGTTCTTCAACAGTTTTCCTGATGATGTTCACAGCTTTTTCAGCTTTTCTTTGTCTAGGGACTATCTTGCAAAGAACTTCAACCTGGAGCAAAACAAAAAGGAATATGGCATAGTCAGCACAGAAAGAGAATGAAAATCAAGATTTAGAGATAATAAAACTTGCCTTCCAATACGGCAAAATATCAGTTGAACGAGCCTCTGCCTCTTTCAATGCAGTATAAACAGCTTCAATAACAGGACTGTCTGCATTAAGTGAATCAAAGTTGTAGTTGAATACAGACAAACCGATAACATCTAGAGTCAACTGTGAAAACTTTTCCTCCATATTAACAGCAGTTCCATTCAGTGCATCATATTGTAGCTTCTCCACTAATCTCTCAGCACATCTACAAAATACCCGATCAACTATAACTGACAAGTAACGTTTGTGAAGAGATGGAACCACGGCCCTGCGCCTTGCCTAATACATATAGGAAAATAGCTGTAATATAAAGCTGGTTGCATAAAGTAACCGATAAAATCATGACAAGAAGTAAAGAAGCACAAGTCCGACCAATTAAGAACAAATGAATATATGAGTCATCTTTGTTCCCTAGGGAATTAGCTTTGAGATAAGGCAAGATATCATACCATACGCATAAAATAAATTATTAGTAAAACAAGCCACATTGTTAATTTGTTGTAGAACAAACACATTGAATTTCCCATTCTCAAAACAACCTCGTAAATATATAAATCAGAGAGTCAGAGAAAAATGAAATTGGGGATTTCAACAATCCTAGACATAATTACAAATCCAAAAGAAACCACCATTTCAGATATAATAAACAATATCAGCATTTCCATAATCTTGAAGAATTCAACATTACCGTCCAGAGTGTTCCTTCAGCAACTGCAAAACCGGACCCGAACAGGAACTCCGAAACCTCGGAGACGAGACCCTTTGAATATTTACCATAATTCCTTAGCACATGCTTCGCCATAGCAGGGTCACTAACGACCACAAAATTTCTAGGCCCTGCGGCGAGTCGGTAAATGGGCCCATACTCATTCATCCATTTAAAGAGTGGGAGAAAAAGAGCGCCACCTAGAAGGTCAGAAACATCGTCAAGTTTGCCACTTGCCGTAGGAATGCCAGAATCGTCTTTTCCTAAGGTCAGGGATCTAGTCAAGGAAGTAAGCCAATCTGGGCTGACCCAGGAACTGGATTTATTGCTGCTGCTGTTAGAATTAGTGGTGGGGTTTTTGTCAATGGAGGATTTGACAGAGAGATGATGAAGTGGATAAGATTTTAGAGTGAGTGAACTAGTTTTGTGGGGAGGGAATAGAGGGAAAGACAAGAGGCTGAGTGTGCAAGGCATTGTATTGTTTGAGGATGCAGGTCAGTGCGTTGGTGTGTCCTAGCTGAAAGAAAAGCCGCGAATTTCAGCCTTTCTTTCCCACCATTGCTGGAAGGTGCATTTGAAGTCCTGAAAGCCAGTATCACTGAAAGCAGATGCGAGGTCTGGATTTAACCCCCGAGAAAAAATGTCGTACGACTTTCGAAGTTGCGATGTGATTTTTTTTTTTTACTTTATTTAAAAAAAAATTGCCAACAAAAATATATAACATTTTTCTTTTTCTATGAACAAAAATATATAACTTATTTTTTTATAAAATTTAGCCATCAAAGTTATTTTCTCAAACACCTCACCAAGTGTCGCGCGGTGGCACTTGATATTTTTATTTTTTATTAATGATTCATCATATTTGTCATGATTTGTGATGAATAAGGCATATTAGAATTAAATCTTGACTAAACTTGATCACAATTTGAGTTTGTTAAAAAAATGAGTTAGGCTAATAAAAAAACGTGCATCAAAACTAAGCCTAAATTTGTCTTTTATTTGTGGGCTTGGGCTCAGGCCAGAAAAGATTTAAGCAAGTTTAGCTCAATTCACTTTTTCTTTTAGTAAATTTTTTTTTAATAATTAAGCCCTTTGACAGTTAGTTAGTTCTTTTATCCCCAAAAAAATAGAGAAAAGGACATCTTCTAACTCTTTCCTTTGTATCAAAAAAAAAGGACATCTTCTAAAAATTAAAAAATTAAATTAATTTGCAAAGTAACATTTGATATTTGATTTCCACTTTTATATTTACCAAATCCATCTATCAAAAAATGATATAATACTTACTAGCTATTTTTTTCAAAAACATAATTTTTTTTGTTAAAAGAATATAATAATTATCCATCATTTATAGATAATTTAACTAGTATTTAATTTTTCTTACTTTAATTACATGATTCTCTTATTTTCACATTTGATATGCATAATTTAGTATCTAAATTCTAATTATAATGATACCAACATTGAAAATTATATTCTTATTTCAAATTGTATTAATAATTGATTTTCAAATTCTATTCATGACAAACAAATAAAGTAAAATGAGGAAAAAATAGAAATGATCTTTATCTAATTTAAAATAATAATAATAATAATAATAATAATAAGTTGCATAAGCTGATTTGGACTCAAGTCCCAAAAAAAAAGTCTAGCTCATTTTTATATTTATGCTTTAAACAAGTCTTACCTTTGTATTTTTTTTTTAACCTTATATCATTTTTTTAAATAAACTTATTGGCTCAAGTGGGCTTTTTGACAATCAAATTTAGCCTTAACACATCAATAAATAGCAATCAAAGATAAAATAAACTACATCACATGGTTGTTTGTTATTCATCTACTTAGATTACATTTTTCACATGGCATCTTTTTATTGGCCAAAAATTCTAGCTAGATGAATATGTTATAACACACACATTGTTCCCTTTTCCCTCCCCTCCACCACCAGCAATTCTTTTTTCAACTCTTATGCTCTCTCATTTTGCTTTCTCTACATTTTTATGTCTCCTACCAACAAACAAGCATTGTGTTTGGCCACCTAAACACTATATAACTTAAAAAGGAAGATTAAAATAACTAGATCTTGGATTATGAATATTTTATCCATCTTTGGAACAACTAAAAATGGTTTTATGGTTGCAGTGATCATTTCACCCAAATACTACCCTACGCCTTAGGATATAGGCAATTTGACTCATATATACAACTAAAAAAGAGAGTGAAATAAAAAACTATCAACACTATTATCTACTATACAACTATTTTTTTATAAATAAAACACGGAGTAAGCTACTCCATGGTCGGTCAAAATTTAAATAAATAAATGCAAAGTGAGTTGTTCCGCTGCTTTGCATTCAAATAAAATAAAAATTAAAGGGAGGGAAGATTTTGGGATTTCGAGAGTTTAAAGATTATGCGCATGCTTATGTGTGTATATGTGTATATATAAAGTAAAAAAAAACATATTATATTTATAATATAAAAAAGTATACACTTTATATTATTTATTTTTAAAGTATTTATTATATTAAAATATTAAAATATATTTAATAACAAACTTACAAATAATTAGTTTTTGATAAAATTATAATTTAATTCTCTTTAACTTATTTATGTAAAAAATATTTTTTTTAGACTTATTAAGAATCTTATATAAAAAAAATATAGAGTTATGGATAAATTATATGCAAAGGAATAATATAATTACATTTTAAGAAAGTTACAATTACTTATGATTTGTTAAGATAATGTAAATAAATTAATTTGCATAAAAAATATTTTTGTTGTTTTATTAAGAATATTTTTAAAAAATCTTATAAATTGAAATATTTTTTATATAAAATCCTCAATAAGCTTTAGAAAAATTTATATAAATAAGTTAAAGAGAATTAGTTTATAATTAAAAATATAATTTTATCAAAAAAATAATTATTTATAAATTTATTATTAATTATATTTTATGTAATAAATATTGTAAATGCATTTTATAGTAATATATACTATACATAATATAAAATATTTAAAAAATTAAATAATACATATTATATATTTTTATATATTATAAATATAATATATTGTATTTATTTTATATATATATATATATATATATATATATATATATATATATAACCCTACTCCTCCATTCCCAAATTCTATTTAGAGCCATACCCTACCCACCCAAGTACCCCCACCCCAAAAGAAAAAAAAAAATCCCCCTCCCCCTAATTTCTTTTTCATTTGAACAAGAAGCACACTACAAAATATTCAAGTGAATTTAAAGAAAAAAATTTAATCGAAGTAAAGCTACTGACTCTAAGTCCAATGATTTTTTTTTAATGACAAAACACAAAGTAGCATACTTTGCATTCTATTTTAAAAAATTAATCATCTATATTAAGAAATAATTTTGATAATTATTTATTTAAGTTTTTTGTATTTTTTAGTTTCATATGTGAGTCAAATTGCCCATAATATATGAGGTAATATTTGACAGGACACATTCAAAGCAATTTGGGCTGTACACTAGATCCAATAACAATTGTTGTGCCATGTGTACATGAAACTCAAAACACAACAAAATCTAACTGTCCACTCTTCCAATTGTTAATCTTATGCCACAAGTCCCTCAACCCCTCCTTTAACATTGTGTTTAAGATGAAACTAATATCCACTCCAATCAGACAAATTTTGAATGTGGGTTTAATGCTTTGTTTTGTACATTTTGTAGTAGTTACTATTTCCACCAAGCTTCATCTTTTCCCATGAAGCTTTGGCACCATTTTTGTTGAATGGGTTGTGTTTCCATTTCATAAGCTTCATGACCTCTTTCTTCTTGCCCTCTATAAAGAAGGTAACACTGTGATTGCTTCTTGTGAAAATGATTGTCATATTGATACAATCTACAAAGAACTAACACAAAAATTATTCCTTTTAGTTTGCACAATCTAAGGTTGCTTTATTTAGAATTGTTCATCTCATTTCTAGGAACCCACAATATAGAAGTCAATGTATTTTCCTTCCATTACCATTTTTTCAAATGTTGGTTAATAAGCTATTAATGAATTAAGTTTAATCCAAAAGCTTATAAAATGTTGTAAGGATTCTTATATGCATTGTGATTATTTTGTCATTTATTCTACAAAGAGGGTGATTATTCTGTCATTTTTTCAACTATTTCTTAATATGATTAAAGGGCTAACAATCATAATGTATGTATATTAATTTATTTAGCTTTTTTATCTTGTTGCAATAATTAGAATGTATGTATAATTATCAAACTTATGAAACTATATTAGAGAAAGTAAAGGTTATAATTTTTTTCTTTTTGCTTTTTTTTCCTCATGTACTAATCTAATGATGGAACCTTATATGGGTGTCAATGAAGTCGAAACCCAGTATAGAATTTGATAACTCAGGTAGTATGAAAGTTTTGGATGGACTACAGTGGAAAAACTAGATTTAAAGTTGGGAAACAATATTTCGATAAGAAGAACAATGATGGTGCTATAATATCATATAAATATGTTTGTTACAAACAGGATGTTCAGAGGAAAGACAAAAGAGATTTTATGACTAGACACCATTGGTTAGAGACTAAAAATGATTGCAAAGCAATAATTAGATTAATACTTATGAATGGAAAATATATAATGCGTGACCTTTTTTAGGAACATAATCATCTACTTCATATAATAGAAACTACTCATATGATGACATTGTAATGTAAAATATCTAAGGTTCAAACTCATTAGATTGAGTTAGCAAATGATTTTAGGCTTCGATAGAAAGCATCTTTTGACTTGATAAGTAGACATGCAGGTAGAAAAGTAAATGTCGATTATACTTGCCAAGATGTCAAAAGTTATCTTTGTGCAATAAGACAAAGAAGCATGATGTATAAGGAAGTCAAAGCATTATTGCAATATTTCCAAGAAGAGTTGTTGAAAAAATTCGTCCTTTTTCTATACTTATCAAATGGATTTAGAGGAACAAGTAACTAACATCTTTTAGGCTGATGCAAGGATGTTAATTAATTATTGATATTTTGGTGATGTAGTATCCCTTAACATAACATCCTGCACTAATAAAGGAAATAAATCGCTTGTTTTATTTTGTGGATTCAATCATTTTAGATGAATGGTGGTTTTTAAGGCAACTCTATTATATGATGAAACAATGGAGCCACTAAGTGACTTTTTGAAAATTTTTTGGTAGCACACTAACATAAAAAACCCTTAATTGTCTTCATTGATCAAATGCAGCTATGACAAAAGCATTATGTGAGACGATGCCCAAGGTAAAACATAAAGTATGTATATGGCATTTGATTATGAATGGATCAAGCACCTTAGGTACTTAGTAAAGGATGGATTCTATTTTTTGAGGGGCTTCAAGTGGTGCATATATGAATATGATGATTAATGGCAATTTGAAGTGGCATGGAATATGTTGTTGTTAGACTATGGTGTTCATAAAAACATATAGCTAGGATCACACTATAACATAAAAGAAAAATGGGCACCTTGTTACATGAAAAATGCTTTTACCTTTGGCATGCAAAGCATATAATTCAGTAAAAGCTTAAATTCCAATGTGAAAATTTTCATGAAATTAAACTTATATATTATTAAATTCTTTAAAACATTTGAAATAGTGGTAGATGACAAGTAGTATAATGAGTTGAAATGTAAGTTTGAATTGCAGCAAAAAATCTCAAAATTAAAAATAGAGAAATCACTTATGTTACAACAACTAGCTAAACTTTACACAATCCTTATCTTTTCAGTTGTTTCCAATAGCAATTTGATCTATATACATCTTCTTGTATAAAGCACAATAATGAAAATCTGCCCTTATTTGAATACATTATTTCTATAGTTAATCAAAAGGGAGATCAAAACATTATTTAATCATTCTAACAAGTCAATTTCTTACAATTGTATAATGTTTGAGTCTATGGATATACTGTGCTACCATACATTGAAGGCTCATTTTGTATTGACTAAATTTTAATCCTTTTAACATTTAAATTTTTTATTCTTCTTACAAGTCCATTTTCTTATAGGTGTTTAGCTATATGAATGTAAGAATATTGCCAGATCAATATATTGTCAAAAAGTGGGCAAAAAATGCAAGGAGTGGTGTGGTAGATGATGTTAAGGGGAAGGCAATTGAAGAAAATATAAAGCTAAATAGTACATATCAATATAGACAAATTTGTCCCATATTAATAAAAATAACATGAAGCATCTGATTGTCTAGAAGCATTATTTTTGGCACAACAAGTCATGATTAATCTGAAGAAGTGAGTAAAGGAGCTTTGTTTAAAGCAAAAAAGTACAAATGATAATGAATAAGGACCAAAGGGTTGGCCTAAGCATCAAAGTAGGAGAAAAGAGATTTGAGTAGCTAAAAATTACAATTATAACAATCTAAGGTTAATAAGATATGCTTGTTGATATCTTCACATAGCACATAGTTTCTTTCTATAAAAAATATAATATTTTTGCATCTAGGAAAATATTGCACCCGATTAGATCCTTATTGGTGCATTCTATTTAGCACTTTATGCACAACCTAATCATGTCTAAAGGATGAACCTACTTACACACAAATGATAATGGTAAGAGAATTTAATTTACAACTATAGTATAATGTATCCAAATAAATATTGTCGATTCTACAATTAGTGCTCTTTTGCATTGCCTGTGCTTCTTAAATATCATATGCCATCGCTTGAAGTAAAGGAATTTAGTAGAGATATCTCAAATATCAACTCACAAGATGGAAGATAGGTTGATAAGTTTATCTACATTTGCATATTTTGTGTATGATATGTGTATTTTAGCATTTGTACATCAAAGATCATAGTGATATTTTGAAATTTATATATAACAGTAATATATTTTGGAATTGTAAATGTAAAAGTAGTACTCTCAACTTTGAAAGAATTACAAACAGAAGAAATCATTTTATTGTTACAAATATCTTTATTACGATCATCTCTTCATCCTATACAATTACCTCTCTAGACAACATAGATCATATTTGCTACAAATAAAAATAATAGTAGACTTCTAATGACTCTTTGACAAGTCTTTAATGGAATTCAACATTTGGCATGTTGCTTTCTAAAGTTAAGACTCTAAGCATAATTTTGCATGTAGTGTTTAAGTGAATGAAGAAAGCAATTTGTCATAAATCATCTTCATTCAGTTTTGAACACACAATGTAATGAATAGTCATTTTCATTTAGTCTTCAATAAAGTATAATTTATCATGTAGCCAAGACTCCTATGCAATGGTTCTTTTTCTTATTTCCTATCAGCAAGTTGCAAACATTAGCTAAAATGCATGACTCAACATGTATGATTTGATAACATGGTGATTAAGGGCAAAGGTTTAATAGAGTTTGAACCATTTTTCAACCCAAAAAAAAAAAAAAAGTAAAAGTGCATTCTTCAAATCCACAAACTTCTTGCCAAAATGCATTCTAAGATTTCTTGCCCAAATTTTCAAACAAAGAAACCAAACCAAATCAGACAAAAATCAGTAGGGGTGTTTATGTTGAATTTAGATAAGTAGATAATGGCACTTTATTCAAATTTAAATGATATCAAATAAAAATATACATGTCAATCATATTAGTATCCTATTCAAATTTAAATGGTCTCAAACTTTACATAAGTAATCAAATCAATTACAATAAAACATTTAAATCCTGTTTCTTAGGTAGCATTCAACATTAGATGATTCAAAACGATGAATCAATCAAATCAAAGCTAATTTGTGCTTCTTTAATGAATTAATCAGATTAGATGAATCAAAAGGATGAGTCAACTACAATAAGCAATCAAATTAAATTCAATTTAAGGGATTCATGCTTTTCTTATTGAGTGAAAAAGGACGAAAATGGAAGGTAAAGGATGATTTGTGCTTTTCTAATGGAGTGGAGGAGAACAAAAATGGAAGGGAAGGGATGATTGTGCTTACTAAAAAATGCAAAGGATTTTAGGCTGATGAAGGAAACCTTTAAATTGCATTCTATTAAAGATTCAAAGGATGCAACATTTTAATGGGGGATTGAGGGATGTATGGCACAAGATCCATGGCTAAAGGCGTGGATGGCTGGATTTCGTCTCATTTTAAGTTTCATGCACATGTGGTATAATGGTTGGCATCGAATCTAACAGATTGCTCAGATTACTTTGAATGTTTCTAGTCATTTTCCTATGTTAAGAGAAGTTGCTATTGATATTTGACACATAATAAGTAGTAGATTGATCCTATCGACGACGCCATTGGTTACATGGCAAATTTTAAAACTTTAATTTTCTAAATTTTTTTTACTTAGACTTGTACTAACAAATCCTTTACCAACTAATGCAAGGAGCTTCTACATGTTGACTAGTTCATCAACCGTGATTTGATCTTGAAAAGACAATAAATTGGACTTACAAAGACATGTTACTTGCCTGAGGAACAAACTAATATTAATATATCAACTTAATTACTTTTATTATTATATTAAGAGTAAAGTTATGATATCATATTGCATAAAAAGTTAACTTTGTAATTAAAAAATTAAAATTAAAACTTTTATAATATATAACAAAATATCAGAAGAACCAACTATGATTTTTAAAATAGGATAAATATTAAATATAGTTTAACTAAATTCTGATAAAAGAAAAAGTATAATTTACTTTATTTTTATTAAGAATGTAATGATAAACATTAAGAAGATATATCTAAGTTTTTTTCCCCCAAGAGATCTACTATTATTGAAAAAAAAAAGAAAATATTAAACTTTATGACTGAAGAACACTAGCCACAATCTAGGCAGAGAAAGTGCAAATTTATCACCATAGCTTTGCTCAGCGTTTTAGATTTGTTCTGGAGTACTGAGCGTTAAGAATACTACGTATACTGTGCCTCTCAAACTAAAATAATGAGAATTTGATTGTCAATTCTTTTTTTCTGGTAACATTCTTTCGTTCTCTGGCGTTTCTGAGCTTCCAAGACGTGGCCTGTGGGGATGTTCTACGCGTGGCTTCACGTTGTGGCAGCTAGCATATCATAATAAAAAATAATCTGCATTAATATGAAAATCTAAGCCCCAAATCTGTGCATGTATAACAAAAGATTCCCTACCTATGAGGTGAAACCAATCGAAGTCAATGGTTTTACAGATCAGAATAGTTATCAGCCACCAAATTTAGTCAATTGCCGCCAAAGACCTGCATATATATATATATATATATGGGTATGAACTGTGGTCAAAGTCAATTTGGTTTCCCATCCCTTCCTGTCCCATTTAATATATGTATGATGATTAAGACATCACATATAGTTTTATTAACGATGGGCCGACATAACAAATTTTAAATTATATTAATCCTTCACACTAAATCACACACACTTAGCTTTTTTACAAAAAAATAACTTTTTTACTGCATGGATTTACCAAGACCTGGGTAGAGACGACTTAAAATATATGCTTGGACTTCTGAAGCTTGAAAGTAAACATTCAAAACAAAATGAAATTCACCGTGTAAGTTGATTACTTGACCTTTGACGTTGCTTTTTTTATAATAAAATGATTCTCATTGACTTTCTCAATGTTCTGAATATGTTATTGCAGGAAGATCATCGATTTAATCTCCTAAAGGACGCGCCCTTTTGATTTAATTATTTGAATGAACCAGAAATTGAGAAAGAACGCATACGCATCAATTTGTTAAAATCGCACGCAAATCTTTGTCAAAAAAATGTTACGCTAATTGAGAATATATAGAATGCATAATGTTTCTCAAAAATTTGACGTGTGGTCAATATACCCAAAAAAAAAGAATTACTCATAGAAAAATGTAACTCGAGTGCAACTCAAGGACGTTTTATTTACTCGTTCCATACATGGTAGACCATATTGCTCATACAAAATTATCTCATCATAGAGATACAAATAGAAAACTCTAATTCCACCATACTCATGAAAATCGGATATTTCAAATTATGTAACACATATATGACAATCGACGGGAAATTAAAAGGATCCATGTGCTAATATCAAGCTATCAATATTGCTCCAAAAATTACAATCTCTATGCCATGTATAACGATTTTATTTCATATAATTAAATATATCACGGTTGCCAAAGTTTTCTTTCGTACAGCAAGTTTTTTGTATGTAAAGTTACATGTCTCTCCCAAAACGTTCCCCACGATGAAGAGACAGAAAGCGAGACATGTGAGAGACAGTCACGATCGATGCTAGAAAAGCAAAAAGCACCCCATGTTCGTTTTTTTTTTGTTTTTTTTAACCTTTGTGGTTGGTGAATAGTTACGTTCACAGTTCATTCATATGTAAGACAATTTCCTAGACTCAAGGAAATCCTTTCTCTTGGGTTCTCTGGTGTAAATGTACTCCATAAAGTCACCAAAATCCGTGTCCTTATAGTGCTTTGGATTCGTTTCGTTAATGAGTTTCGGTGACGGTCTTACCGTGCAGCTAAATGGAAGGCTATACAGAGAAGCCACCGATATTCGACTCTTCACCGCATTCACCAAAACCCTATGTAGAACGCTCTTGTACTTCCCATTACTAAATATCTGATACAAACATAATCACGATAAATACTAATGTAATCAATCTCTATAGAGGAAGAAATGAGTAGTAAATAATAGCTATTACATTTTTGAATTTTTACGGCTACAAATTAAACATGTGCTTATGTAAGAAATTAAAAAACCCACCTCTAAGTGATCGCCAAGGTTAACAAAAAAAGTGTTAGGGACAGGGTGAACAGTGACCCATTTGCCTTGATGTTGGATCTGCAAGCCCTCAACCTCGTCTTGGAGGAGAAGCGTGAGGAAGCCATAATCGGAGTGAGGAGGAAGCCCTAGGGTTAGGTCTGGTTCTGGGCATGGTGGGTAATAATTGGCCACCATAATCTGGCTCCCATCCTGGAAATCTTTTAACAGGTCGTTTTCTTCTGTCTCGTCTTGGTTGGCTCCCACAATTCCTAAGCCTAAGCTCTCTAAAATGGCTTCCATTAACGTTAGGAACAAGTATCTGGTTTTTTCTGCGTAGGTAGCCGCTACTTTCCTTTTCAAGAACAAAAATACCCTCATGACAGTCAAAAAATTAAAATTGGCCCTCACGCCGTAATGTTACCGTTGAACATTTGGAAGATAGCGAAGAAGAAATTGAACAATAATTGAAGTATTTGTTAAGGTGAAATGTGCGGCTAAATAATCAAACAAGCAATATGAGTCTAGAAATGTTGTGCCTCGGAGAGAGAGAGAAAACATAAATTAATAAATAATGTAATTAATATTATAATAGCTAATCTAGGAGTACTCACTGCAAGTTTACTGGGGAAGGAGGCCAATGGGGAAGGAAATCAGGTAAGGGGTGGCACGTGAGTTTCAACAAGTCCCTCCAGCAGAACACAGTGTCTTTGGTTGCGCTGTAACTAGTCCCATATCGAACAGGGGCTTCCATGTCCGTTGTCATGTACTTGGTTCTTTCCTCATAAGGAAGGTCGAAGAACGACCTACTCACATCCATCATATTTTTCATAACATCATCTGGAATGTCATGATTTACCAGCTGAAAATTAAAAGTCAACATGTATAAGATCATCATCTTGTCAATCAGATCATTAATTCCAAATTAATCACTGACTTGAGAAATTTCATACCCACCTGAAAAAACCCGTAGTGTTCACAAGCATTAGATAGGGAATGAAGGACTTGGGGCCTATTGGGTCCTTGCAATTCTGCAAAATCAATGATTGGCAGCTGAATTAGATTTGGATTGGGAACATTTTGGTCTTCCATATTGGTATTGGGCCGGTCCGAAGCAGGGAATATATACTTGTTAGGGACCCTGTGAAGGCCATTTTCGTAAAGCTGCTTCACACCTTTAAGGTATTGGCTTTCTGGTGTATCACTGACGTCGCTCCTCTCATGAGTTATCACCATTGCAGGAGACATATATAGGATTAATTCAACTGATAAAAAGATATATATTGGAGGAGGGAAATGGAAAAAGGAAAAGGTGAGATGTTGTGTTGGGTTTGTATAGGCATATATATATATATATATATATAGTGAATTGGGAAGCAGGGAAGGAAGGTGGGGTAAGGAATAGTGTCAAGTTTTGAAGAAACCAGCTTCAGGTTTTAGGAGGACTGCTTCCCCATTCCGCATAATTGAAAAAAAAAAAGAAAAAAAGAAAAAGAGCGTTGACAAAAGTTCAGTCCGACCACGGAGGAGTAGCAGGGACATGGGACATCTATATACAGAAAATTTCCTATTCAACTGTAATGAATTGCCTCTTTCCCTGCAGGACCTACCTCTGTGTTTTCATTATCATTAGTTTCTTCTTTTTTTTTTGGCTCTTTTTTTGGGGCGGGCGGGGGGATACGGAAAAATTAATTAATCTAATAAAATATAATTATAAATTATAGATAACCATGAATGGCTGACTTTTGGGCATGCGTTGACCCCCCATTTTCCAAGTTTCGCCGCAGAATCCCTTAAGCCTCCTGGCCTTTGGGACTATAGTTAATACAATATTGTTTAACGTGTATTAGTTAAACATAATCTCTATATTTCAATCTCTTTCGGTTTTCTTTTGAATGGCGATGGTACCTATTTTGCAGCTGAGGCTGCTCTCTCTCCTCTATTGTTTTTTTGGTAGCAGCCTAGCAGGAATTCCTCGCTATTACATTCAATATTGAATTCCTTTGCATAATTTGTCCGTTAAAAAGGACAAAATCACTTGCTGTAACCCGTTATGATTATCTTACTCTCTGTAATCCCTAAATTTATCCATTAACTTATTAAACCTTTTGCTTCTAAAAGGTCCATTATAAACTGCCTCAATTACTAATTTTATGGTAATTTTGAAAGATATATATATGTTGGATAATGTAAACAATTCGACAATCACTGACCCTGTTTCGTAATCATACCTACTAAATTCTACAGGTTTTGGTCGGTTGGATTATAATGCATGTCCTCTCTCTTAGGTGAAAGTTCTTAACAGCCAAAGCTATATATCAAAGTTACTTTAGGGAACGGATATATAAAGCTCCAAAGAATTATTAACCGAATTGGAAATTGATATAATACAGTAATGCAATTCGAGAATCTTATGGAAAAGTCACAACGAATTGAGCAAGGATGATGATTTGATGATGTGTAGATTCAAATTAAATGACCCATCGAGTTTGAATTTTTTGTGGGAAGGGTGCATGCACTGAGTTATTCACACTTATAATTAGTTATATCCTATATTTGTGTGATGTTTGACTGACTTTAGCAATTTAGATTAGACGATCATGTTTGTCTTATTAAATATACCAAAGTGGTTAGTGAACTTGATGAACGTCGACCTATATATATAAATGAATATAAAATTAATAAAATATAGGGATGTTTAGTAAAGTCAAATGATAGGAAACACACTATTAGTTCTATATATTATATATATCCTCAATACAAATTTAGATCAGGGTCATATATATTGTGTATTTTATTTTTTCAATAATGAGTATTCATATTAATTTGCAACATTATAGATATAATCACTACGATAACGTCAGAATAAAAGAAATACAAATCTTATAACAGTTAGAGATATACACAATTTTTTAATACATACACTTTGAAATTGATCGAGTAATTAACTACAACGAAGATGGTTTCTAGCCTCAAAAGTCTATGATCCTGCGCAGGTTTTGGTTGATATGCTCGCAATTTGCAAGCTGCAATTGTCCTTCCTCTTTATATAAGATATCAACTTGTTTTTTCAACCTTCGTTATACATTGTCTTCCCATCTTAAAAAAATCTCAAGTCATGTTCAAATTTATTATACATATATTAAATCAATATGATGCCACTACTATGAAATTCATAAAAATTATCGAATTTAATGATTAAAATTAAAATATACCATTATAGTAGTAAGTTTGTTTTCCCAAACTGAGTCAAATTATATACCAAGCTAATCCGAACAAACGTGGAAATTAAGAATGATTCATAAGCTCCTTAATTATTATTTAATTTCCTCGTAATCAAGACTCCAGGCTGTTCCCACAACAAAACTTTGTTCTGGTTTTTCTTGTCACTCCTGCAAATGGGCCTTCTCGTCATTAGATAAGTTTCAAATATTTCCTATACGATTGTGTTTTTCTTTGCCGAAGCGACTTGGATGAAGTTGAGAACCTAGTGGGGTTTTTTAATTTTTTGGCCACACACATACAAACAAAATATATAGTATTTGTTAATAACGATGTGGGTTTGGTCGGTCCAGATTGAGCGATTTTTTCAACCCAAACCGACTAACTCGTGCTTATACAAATTTTGTTCGAGTTAGGTTGACGAGTTAGCCTTTTCTTTCTCAATCACTCCAAAGACAGCCCATTTTTTGCCCCCTTTGTTCCATTTTGCTTTCCCGATGTCCTAACGCAAGCATCCAAGCAATCACAAGAGAGATGTCACTCTTTGTTGGCTTTCTCGAAAAGTAAAGCTAGGCCTTTTCTTTCTTTTTTCTTAGAGGGAGATGCGTTCAAGGAAAATCTCACGCACAAGCACACTCTCCTACGAATCAAAGAGATTCCTAGGAATGTTTTTTTTTTTCACTTACCTGGTGCGATTCTTTTTTTTTTTTTTAATTTTGCTTCTTATTTTTTTATTTTTTGGGCTCGTTTTATTTTTTAAACTTCTATGAATTAACTAAATGCAATCTTTCATTTCCAATAAGGCTTATAAGCCATTTTACATATCTCCATGTTGTTACTTTAATCATCTGCCCAAATAAATAACGAAATGTTCAAAGTTGTGCGATGCAGAGTAGCTTAGCATATGAGGAGAAACCAAAAAAAAAGAAAATACAAATTTGATTTGTATTGTAGGGGTTGAATTTTCTTATCACAAAACCTCAACCCCTAATGACAAGTTGAAAAAAAAAAACCCAAATTGACCCGTCAAATCCAACTCAACTTATTTGTGTGGATTAAAATTGGTTTTGGCGGATTTATCCAACCCAATAAACACCCCTCTTTATCGAGGCATAACTTTACAGGTGGGGCTCTTCTCCTGCTAAATAAAATTACAATTAATTAAATTAAAGTTATCCATGCATGCGTTACAGCTGTCAAACTCTTAAGATTTTGAACTTTATGTAATTATTGCTCATAATAATAAAACAAATTATATGTTAATCACGTGAATGCTTGCATCAATCTACATTATATATTAGGGGTGTACATCGGCCTGGTTGGCCCTAGGGGCCCGCCCTAGCCCGGTCTAATCGGGCCGGGCCGGGCCGGGCTAAAAGTATAAATGGGCATAACTTTAAACAAGACTGCTTCGGGTCGGGCCGGGCCACGGGCGAAGGTATGTTCCGCCCAACTCGCCCTAATAGTTACTTCTTTTTTTTTAGTTATTAATATCTTGTTATCTTATTTTTTTTATTTCATTTAATTATCTCTGTATACTGCAATTTTTATTATTTATTCAAATATTCTTTACTTCTTAATTATTTTTATCATTGATGTGAATCCTTACTGATATTTTTTTTGTTAAATAATGAAAAAATATATATTTACCTAAGACTAATTATGTTTGTATATCTTATATTTTATTTGATAATACTAGATTATTTTTTTATCACTGATACAAATATAAGAGTTCTAAAAGTCCATTGTTTTGAAATATATGCCTATAAGTTTGTGTAAAAATATTTTTATATTACAAGTATCAATTCATTAAAAAAAATTAATTTGGGTGGCCCTAACCCGCCCTATCCCAACATAAATCAAACTTATTAGAGTTGAATAAGGCCACAGGTATAAAAATAAGTTTCATGTCTTAATCGGGTCAGGTATCGGATATACTAGATGTTCAGTTTGGTTTTATACATGTACAGCCCTACTTATTCGGGCCGTCCCGGGCCGCCCTAAAATCGGGCTTCTCCGGGCCGGGCAGGGCCACGGGCATAAAAATACGCCCAAGACCCTAATCGGGCCGGGCTCCGGGCCAAGCATCGCCCTGACCCGGCCCTGCCCATGTACACCCCTATTATATATAGCTGAAGCCCCTTTAATTAAGAACCCAAAATCAAATTTCTCATCAATAGTAGTTAAGCAAACGACCTAAACCCCATCGTTATTGGATCTTTATCTATGAATAAATACACGACGTTATATGGTTAATTATGCCACATATGTATAGAATATTGATGGAACTGACTCTGAAGGGGGTGCCGTTTCGTCATAGACGACGATATTGGAAGTAATTGCACAAACTATGGATTTATGGCAAGATTACTGTTTAGTGGCTCCACCAGAAAGGGACTTGGGATGCTTCATGCTTCCAAGTTGGCCAATTTTTGTCCTTTTGTCCTTGATACGTTGCATGGTTTAGCTAGGTCCATCTCACCTTAGTCAATATTGTATCATGAACTACAAGCAACGCTTCATATTTTACGACCTGTCTATCACGTCCCTGGTTTTCGGTTAGCTTGTCAATAAACAATGAGCGATTTCTTTCAAAAACCTTGGACTTTTTGAGAGTTTCTTATGGTCATTGTGAAGAAAACAAAAATGAAGACATCAACCTTTAAGACCAGTGCCACGGAAATACTCCTGCTCATATATTTGATCAATACTGAAATAGACCGAAAATACACAATAAATAAGAAGGGATGAAAACTCAGTATTAAACTTCGTTAGTGGATAATATAGAATTAATTTGGCAATAATATTCACAAAGAGTTATAATTTCAAACGCCTACTTTATAATATTAATGATAAGTGAAATTTTGAGCCATCTCGCTAGACCAAATAAAACACCAACTAAATTTGACTATACAAAATTATTGCATTTGAAAAATCATGTACAATCATAACTCGTATAAAGATGCGTATGCACACACGCCAATCGTTTCACAATTCAATTGATTGAAACTATTGAATTAGCCCTAGACGCTCTCCTATAAATGCTCCAAAGAGGCATTCTAATAAGTATCTCGGCTCTTCTCTATCTTTAATTTTAAATACTCTTTAGCCATGAAAATTAATTTGAATATCAGGATTCATGACAAAGTCACCGTCCCCCTACGGTGTTGACCATCTTCTCTATTCTACAAGATTAGGAGTTTATCTACTACATATCTGATGGAGATTGTGCTTTAAACTAATCATTATATTGTGAACATTATTTTTTATTACGAAATAAGAGTTTTCTTTTTATTACATTATTATATTATTTACATATTTATATATAATAATATCCATGGATAAATTATTTTTTGAATTATCTAAAATATTCCTAATCAATCATCCTTGTGGGAACAACGATGAATTAATCTTAGTATGATTTTGATTTATTAAATGTTAATCATGTATGATGATATGAATCAAAATCATAGGCGTATGTTAGAGAATAGGACGTTAGATAAACCCATCATGAGATAAGCTACATGAATTAAGTCATAAGTTTATCTCATATATAACCGTGTTATTGATCCCTTGGACCTGAGATCACCATAGATTCCTACATGAAGGACACTGTACTTTAGCATAGTCTAATGTCACTTTTGACTGGGTGATTATAAAGACTATGATCAGGAATAATAGAATCCATACAGAGGAAGATGAGTGGTCAAGATAGAATTTGTCCCTCTAATTAATAGAAAGATATCTCTAGGCTCCTCGATGAGTGTGACTGAGAAATGCATGGGCATGTTCAGATGGAAAGAATTCCATCTTATATCAATTTGCTCAAAGATCGAAAAAATTATGATCGAGCAAGTTGATGATGACATTTCAATGCCTCATACTCGATCTAGATATCGTGTGACAAAAGGAATATGATAGGGTTATAAGATAGGTTGCATCGGATCATCGATTCCATATGATTTGGGTAGTCACAATGTTTTGCTAGAGGTCGCTTATGATTTGTGGGTCAAACAGTGCAGTTGGCCCACTGGCAACATCATATGGGTCTGCAGGGTTGCACACAAGAACGGACTAACTTGGGCTAAAATGTCTACATTCATTAAATCAGAAATGTGTCTAAATTCAATGAATATCTAGGATGGAGGAATTATTTATATATATATAAATAATTAAATTCAAAATATATTATATATGTATATTATATTTGATATTATATATATATATAAATTAATTTAAATTTGATTCTATTAGATAGATTTAAATTTAAACTAATCAGATAATTTAAATTTAATTCTATCATATAGATTTAAATTTAAACTAATCAGATAATTTAAATTAAGCTCTAGATATTGTTAGTTTAAATTTAAACTATAAGATAGATTTAAATTTAAACTAATAGATATATTTAATTAATTTTGATTAATTAAATATATCTGAAATTCTAGTCTATAAATAGGGGTTTCCATATCAGAAAAGATGAGCTAGAGCTGCCTCCAAAATCCTTAGAGAAAGGGACACCGTAGGCTGCTAGCACACCGTTTGAGTTGCTGAACCCCGTTCGTGTGGATACCAGTAGAGGGAGGATACCAGTAGAGGGAGCTGATGTATGGTCAGTTCCTATGATTTAAACAAAAGTAAACAATAAACTCAATCGACAGAAAAAAGGTAATTCTCTGAACCTATTCGGTTTAAGTGATTTTGACGTATCTTTGGTGTGAATTGAGATCAAAATTTTAAACGTTTCCGCTGTGTGACTCCAATAATTCCCAACAATATCAAAGACCCCAAATTTCATAGATCGTTTGAACAACACACCACATCATTTAATTAGGAAAAAAACCATTAAATATTTATTTTATAACATATTAAATGGGTTTTTAAAAGTAATTAAACAAACAATTTATCATCCTCTTTTTTACAGAATTAGGAGTCCATTGCATTTACCATTTACCTCAAATTATCAGAGACTGTTCGAACATTACACCACATCATTTAATTAAAAAAAGCCATCGAATATTTATTTTATAACATATTAAATGAGTTGTTAAAGTAGTTAAACAAATAGTTTATCATCCTCTCTCCTTTCAACGATGTTGTGCTTCCAAGGAAATAATGGCAAAAGAATAGTGTAGAGTATTAAGAAAATGATATGATTATTTGGTGAAAAAAGGGCGCTTAGAGCCCAAGTAAAAGAATGACAACTCAGCTCTTACAAAACAGATAGGGACCCAAACATAACATCACAGCAACAGCTGCTGCCATGGGTCTGTAGGTGGTTCGTCATCTTGTTTCATTTTGTTATGACAACTAGAATAATGGGAAGCAAAGGCACAAACTCACAATTAATTCTAAATATGACAAACCCCATACCAGAAAAAGAGAATGTACAGGCTTAGATTTTCCGCAATAATTACAGAGGCATTTAGAAGAAAAATAGAGAAAGAAAAGTAAGACTCATATTAGTGAATTCCACTAAGCACTGCCTTTTCTTTTCTTTCTCACTCTAATTCATGTCTAAAATGAACATATCAAGTTATCTTTATGCATAATGGGGCATATAATATAAAACAAATCTTTTGGAACTAATTAATTATTTTTTTAAATTTACGTATCTATAAAATGAAATCTCTTTATACTAGGTGTATGCCAATATACAACTTGTGTACAGAAATTGGGTGTGAAGGACTATGAACTTATCTACTTTGCTGCCAAAAGGGGATCTCCATCTGGTTCCTTTTTAAACTTGCTAGGACCAAATACAAGAATCCAACAAAGAAGGAGCTTATTAATCCAGCATTATTGCAGATGACAACAAAAATGTCAGGAATTGAAGTTACAATTTCGACTTTATTGGGATTACTAGCAAAATCCCAATAATTAAAGCCACCATTGCTGCCACACAAAACCCCCTTGAATAATAACAGGCTCCATAAGAACTCCGTCAATACAAGGTTCTTACGTTTAAGTTTTATTTTTTTGCATAAGATAGTAATCCGATAAAAGAATTCATGAAATAGGACCCATTAATACTAAACAAAGCTCTCACTTGACTTGAGAAGCCTCCAAGGTTGAAAAGAAATTCCCAGTAATGTAGTTACAAGACCTAGGATTGAGACTGACAAAGGCGTTTGCAAGACCTAGGCTTATCCCAAAAATGGCTAGAATTATAGTTGTGAAGCCAAGAATTTGACCAACTAGCTGAATTGAGCTAGAAATAACTTGACCAAATATACCGTGTAGATAAGGTTTACGCTAGGGCGGCCCGTTTGGTTTGCCGTAAAGCAAATAAAATACATTTGTATAATTTGTATAATATTTATTATATTTTTATAATTATTATTTTATTTATTAAATTATCATTTTAACAATTAAATCACTTTTTTAAAAGTCAATACATAAAAGTTATTTTCTATCATATTTATCTATTTTTTATATTTTCTTCTCTTTTATATCATTTAACAAATGAGTTATAATAATCTAATTATTCTAGTCTTGCCATATCAAGTAAGGTCAAGGATTTTAAGGGTTAAAGGAACTCGAAAACTGTTATCAACAACCAAAAAAAGAATAAATAAGGCCAGTGAAGAGGCTAAAGGATAAGAACCCCCCATGGGGACAAGCCACTTGCTTTGACATAAGACCAATTAAAGAGGCAAGAAGTGAGAATAATGAATATTGGAGAAGAGTAGTTCTCAAGTTTATAGTTAGTCCCCCCCACGGGGACAAGACCACTTGCTTTGACATAAGACCAATTAAAGAGACAATAAGTGAGAATAATGAGTATTGGAGAAGAGTAGTTCTCAAGTTCATAGTTAATCCAAAATGAGGTTAAGAGGGTGAATTGGCATCTTTTAAATAATTGTATATATTTTTGAAAATAATTTTAATATGAAATTTTGCTTCTTAAATTAATAAGTGACAAAGCTTCCCTAAGACAAAAAGTTTATTCAAAATAATGTGCAAAAATGATAATATATGTGATCAAATTAATCAATAAAATAAGAGATCAAGGGAAAGGAAGAGTCACATAATCAAATTTATCTTGATTTAGATCAATATAGTCTTATATCCAATTTCCAAACATACAACAAGGGATTTTTATAATCACTTAGGAGATCAAAATGTTACAACTAAATAACTTGTTGCCAAAGATATGCTCTAAGACTTTTATTACCTACTTCACAAAGTAGCCTCATAGATTCACACTCTTATGTTTTATAATCTAAACACAACCCTTCAGGCTTACTCCATTAAGTTTTACCACTTATTCATGGTAATCCAAATATAAACTCAACCTCTAAATGTTTTTACAATCTCAATACAACAACTTGTCCTCATCTAATTTCCAATAAGACTTGCATAGACTCTCAGATGGTAAATAAAATAATAGGAAGGGTATAATCAATGAAGTACTAGCTCACACAAAGCTCACAACTATATGGCACTAAAAATAACTCATTCAAAGGATTAAATGATAAGAGTGTATAAACAAGTTAATGAACAAACAGGAAAAAAAAAGCTTGAAAGAATTTTTGCTTAACGTTGCTGTTCATTTTCTTCTTCAATGCTTCTCTTAAATACTACCAATGATTCCTCAATTCGTAACATAAGATAAATCTTTTTGCTCTATCTATCTTTATTAGCTAGTTTAGCTTCTTTAAATGCAACAACATTGACTTCTTCACCAAAGTTCATAAGAGCAATAAATGTTGAAACTTCAATGATTCTTCTCATTCTTTAGATATGTAACACCATTACTTTAAAGATTGGTATGCTTCCCCATTGTTTATTAAGATAGTGAAATTTTGAGCATTAAAATTTTTTGACCATATATCAAGTAACTAATTTCATATATTTAATATTCATAAGTTATATAATTACAAATGAAATCATCATAACATTTAGTTATTAGAATATAAAAGTGCAATTAGTTTATAAATTGGACCACTGAATACATATTGGTGTTCCATTATTATTATTTTAAATATTCTAAAATAATCACTATCTAATTGTTATGGTTTGATAAAGTTGACATTGCTACTCATGTTAACTTCACTTTGACTTATTTCAGTTATATTGATCTATCATTAGCATAGCATCTTTTGAATTGAAATCCCTATTTGAACATATTATTAAGTATAGTAAAAATTTATATTCTCTAAAAGAACACAATTTAATTTTAAAACCTAGTGATAGTTTAGCTACTACTGTGTACAAAACCTTTTTCTTTTAATTTCCATATCTATGACATATAAGGATAGCAAATACAATACAATAGACAAATACATATAAAAAAAAAATCATGTATGAAGACGTAACCGTACAAAGTATGCAACTATATATAACATGTTCAACTATATTATAATAGCAACATGCAAAATTAACCATATTCAAGTATAGTTAAACATCATATATTGCATGGCAATCCATATATCATGTAGAATTGCAGTCAATCATAATAGGCTTAGTTTCTAATATATGTTATCTAACTATTGCATAAACTTAATGCACTTTGGTATGTCATTATCATCACTTAATTATAGAGTCTAAATAGTACTCCAATAAGTATCCTTTGTATATATCCTTCTAAGAAGATATAGATATCTTGGTTGAAAAGCACAAGTCATAAAGAAGACGTATCTACAAGTCTTATATCAATTGTCCTACACCACTTACGCAAGCTTAAGTTTTTGCAAACCCACCAAGCATCTTATCCTACTTAGTGTAAGACCTGAGTTCGTAGTTTTGTCAAGGAGGACAACTATTCTCCTTAGTCATTATAATCAATAGAATCATCACTTCAATAGATATAAGTAAACATAATTAGGGCATCCCTATAGTAAATCCATAAGCTTCAACCCAAAACTTAAAACATGAAGTCACATGAGAGACTCTCAGCCTTTTTGTAACCCCTTATCATAACTTTGTCTCTAGGAGAATGAGGCCTTAATTCTTGAAGGATTCTAGCTCCCAAATTAATTTCAAATGATTATATTTTTCATTTCACAAATAGAAATTCCATCTTTATTAATAAAAATAATCTCCTATCAAATTTTTCTCCTTTAAGAACTCTATCTTCTAGAGATTTATTATAAAATTGAAAATTCATAAAATCCCATCTCCAAAGACCATTTATAGTGGGAGTCCATTTTTTCAAGACTTTATCTTTATCCTGAAACTTCTCTTTACATACAAAAACTCATTTCAAACATAGTATATAAACAAATATTTATCACACAACCAATATTCAAATACATAAGATAAAACCACATGTTTTATTATATTACTAAATTTTCACATTCCAATTTATTTAGTTAAAGCACAAATTGCATATTGATAATTCACAAAATATTATTATGCATGCTTTTAAAACTAGTTTAAGAAACTATTAATTGCTTGTACAAATTTTAATGAAACTCTTTTCCTATTTATCATATATTTTAATGTCTTTTATGTCTTAATTAAATCTACATATGGTTCATGTCAAAGTACTTCCAATGTTAAGGTCATTTATGTACAGAAATTATTCCAAATTCAAATGTGCATGCATAATAATTGAAGTATTTTAATATCACAATCATCCATGCATATAAATAATTATGGGTTTAGTCTTCTATACATGGGTTTTTAATTTTTTTTTTATACAAGTAATTAAGTGACATTATTTGAATTCAATTTGTGACGTTCAAAGAAAATTTACCAAAACAAATAATAACTTATAAATTAAATGCACAAAAAATAATAATAACTCCTAAATTATTCATATTTAATAATAAAAACTTAAATTATTTTTAGTATAGTTATACTTATAAAAATGTCTCCACTCAAGCTTAAATCCATGATTTCTCCTAAATTTTATTATTGCAAAGAAGAGAAATACAAAGATGATAAAAAAATGATAAATGATGCTTCAAAAAATATGAAGTCTTATATACTTGGACAAATTTGTATTCTTACCTTTAACTCCTTGACTACTCTACTTTTCTTTTCCTTCCTCTTTCTTACTGCTCTCCAGCTTTTCTCCACTCACTTTCTCATTATTCACCCCGCGTCTCTCTCACTTTCTTAATATCTCATCCTCTCTTAATCTCCTTTCTACTTTCCAATAAAAGGAAGAAAGGAGTATATAGTGAAAGTGAAGCCATTGATTTTTGCTTAGTGTGCTATGCGTTGTATGTTGCGTTTTTTTTTTTGGGAGGGTGTTGTGGAAACAATGACGATATGGAGATGATGTCATGGAAAGGAGGTTATTTAACATGTTGTGATGAAGCTCCTGTGGGTAGATTTGGAAATAATGGATTTGGAAAAAAAAATTGTGAGACAAACTATTTTATCCAAATTATGAGATGTTGCGTATCCATATCAATTGGCATAAGTGTGAATGAATTAGGCTTCGTCAACAATTCACATTCCATTATATAGCCATGTGTGTCCTTGAATAATTAATGATTACCATTATTATTATTATTATTATTATTATTATTATTATTATTATTATTTATTTAGTAGAATCTATTACATACTTTATCTTATAAGGATAATAACTCTAATTACTATATAATTAATATTTGTCTATCTCTTTATTTAATGTATTCTTTTTAATATTTGTATCTATTTAAATTTTAATTGAATTAGTTTAAATTTCAACTAAGCACAAAATATCAAAAATTTTATAATATCTCAACCTATTTAATTTATGTTACATAATTTAATTAAAATTACATAACCTAATTAAAGAAGAATATTACAATACACACACACACACACACACACACACACACACATATATATATATATATATATATATATGTAAATTTTTCTGAAATAACTAAACTTGTTCAAGAAGTTAAAGTGTAATTTATTTAAGAACCTTCCCACAACTTTCTCATTAAATCTTCTTTTTATTTTCTCCAACAAGCCTCTCTCCCCCCCCCCCCCCCTTACTCTAGACGTGTATTCCCTGAAGTCAACTTTGGCCTTTTCCCTAAAATTGCATTTTGGCCCTAGTGGAAATTATAGATTTTTATCCTAAACTTGTAATAATTATATTTTGACCTCAAACATTCACCTAAATGCTTTTATTTCCCAAACAATGTTCATAATTTTTTAGGATTCTATGGGTTCAAGGGATTTACCAAAATTTTTTTAAAATATTTATTATTTAATTTCCTATTACTTAGTTATCTCTAATTAATTCTTAGAAATTTTTAATAATTCCTAATTGTCTCCATAAAATTCAAATATATATCCAATAAAATTTTTAATTTTCCTTGTGCCTAAAACTCAAAGAAAACCTATATTTTCTCATATATAAACTAAACATTTTTCTTTTATTTAATTCACCTTAAATTAATTTAATTAAAGGTTTAACTTTTGGAAATGTTACAAAATGCAGCTTGAAGGAGGGGGCATTTTTGTTTCTTTTAACCTATGCACCATTTAAACCAATTTTTTGAACAATAAATGAGGTTGGTGAGTAGAGATAGCTTGCGATTAACTTTTCTACATATATACCACTTTCTATGCTAAAAAATGTACTTCTTTGCTTTGTTAAGGATTTTTTTTTTCTGACAACCATTTGTATTTCATTTGTCTTTGGCATATTTTCATCCAATTCCTTAAGCATTGCTTGGCAACCCATTTTGAAATGATCTATACTTAAGTCAATTAAATATTAGACAAAGTAACATTGTGAGCTTAAAGACAAGTATTTTCTCTTTTAATACAGGCTTAAAACTTTTCTTGAAATATTTCAACATATTATTTAAAAAATAACACTTCGTGGCCCATTTAAATTTTTGTTTGACGGAAAGCATCTCTCAATAACATTTTTGCACAAAAGCCATTTTTTCATAATTAAAATTCATTTCCAAAAAATATATTCCCCTTTTCTTCAACATTCACGAATGCCATCAATTCCTTTCCGCACAATAATGACTAAGAAGCAAGCAAATTCAAGTGGGGAAGTAGCAAGCCAAGGTATAGAGTAAGAAAATGAGGTTTGTTTAATTGATTTTGGTAAAAGAAGGAAAATTGCCTCACCAACAATCCAAGATTCGTGCTATACCAACCACATCCAGTGAAGGCCCTTAGACGAGTGGGATGTAGGAATATGAGCGCCATGGATGCCAAAAGAGGACCTAGCAAGAACAGAAAATGATATGCCATAACAGGTGGCTGGGTGAGCAGTGAGGACCAATGGACGTAATAGGATGATGTTGGTTGCAACCACAGTGAGCAAACCTTGCCACCAAGCCATGCCAAGCTCAACCCACCACGAGTACCACCCAAAGGGCAGCTTGAGATTGTCATTCGTGAGAGTGGGCGACAGATTAGTGTAGAATCTAATGGTTCTGGTTCTGTTAGATGAAGAGTGGAGAGCACTAGTGGGTAACGTCAATCTCATTTCAAGATGAAAAGGAAGAGCCTCTGACTTTCTTGGTCATTCAGATCGTGAGTAAATATGATATGTTTTGTTTTATTCCTTGATTACTGATTATAACAATAATAGTGGTGTTGATCATTCTGATCCTTATGCAAAAATTTGATTCTTGCCTATCTAAGTAATACTCAATTTTATACTATTCTTTACTCACGAAATTTTTTTGGAATAAGTTATATATTGTTGGACATGGAAGGAAAGAATAAGGTAGAGGAAAATATGTAACAAGAGGTGTTCGATTTTTTTTATATTTTATGATGCAATTGGTGTTGTGTAGTGTTGCTTGAGCGATATCTAATATATAATATTTTGATAGGATTTGGGCAATCTATAATTTTTTTAATTATTCTTTTAATATCAATCATTTTCTTTAAAAATTTGTAAATAAAAAATTATTTTTATACCATATCTTATTTTATGTAAAATTACAAAAATTTAAATTATTTAAATTTAATTTGACGGTTCAAATCAACTGCTTCCCTCTCATTACATTTGCCAAGCATTGAGGAAAAGTCTTTCAAGAAGAGCGTGGATACAAAATTGAGAAAAGCATTACTTTGGAGGCCTTTGGACTCTAGAGACATGCGACATCGAGTCTGGCTTCTTTGCAATCTATGGCGGAAACATGATATTCAGTCAAGTATTTTGGCACGTTTTATTTTGTTTTTCTTTTTAATTTTAGAAAAATCACTAACTTCCTTGTATTTGTAAAGACTGGATCTTCTTCGGTCACTGTACAATTGCAAAGAAGCCAGACAACGCGACATCTATAGGCAGTTACAAGAATGATGAGCTAGCTCTATCCATTATGTTTTAGCGTTTTTTTTTTGGGTGCAATAAAAGTTGTTATTTTGCGGATAGGAAGGCAGTCTCTTGCCTATTTTCTTATATAAAGTAAAAATAACTCAGAAGAAGAGCAGAGAAGAATTTTGTGATGAAATAGCAGAAGTCTGCTTTAAAATATTCTCTTGGACTCGAGAAAGAAAGAATTGTAGAGTTTGATCTTTTCTTCAAAAATCGATTTATCTATTACTTTTTATCATTTCAATTATGTATTTCAGTATAATTTCTTCTGTTTTAGGCCTCTGTTTCTATGTTTTTCCCCTCCTTCGATTCGGTTTATGCTTCTTGAGAATCTAAATCGTATCAACAAGTATGCGACCTTAGTTTAAATTTTATCTTATATCAATATTTTTTTGGTAATGAAGCAAGAAGCATTTGAGAAATACATAACGTATGATATACCAAAAATTAGCCGAAATTATTTATAAGAAGGATCAAAGTCAAAAAAATTCTAAGAATTACAGGAAAAAAATATGGGAATTAAAGTATTTTTAGAATATCCTTTTTTTCTTTTTAAATTGTCATCGGAATATTCACTTTGGGGTGGTCCAAAACCAAAGGCGAAGGTGTATATGAATATAATTCGACTGTTAGCTATTGGGCCTACGTATGTTGGACTTCATGAGCCTATTATAGCAGCCAACTGGGCTAGCTTATAACATTCTGTTCACTATCGATATCTTATCAGAAAGTCCAAAAAATGACGGTTTGAACAATACTAAACTTTTCTACCAAGTTAAAAAACATATATGTTAGGGTTTGCTTGCAGTCTATGATTGCTACGCGTGTCTTCCAGTTGAATATGGAATGCATGTGTAGTTTGCTACGCCCAACAGAGCAATAAAATATGTCGTTAGGCAGTTAGCTTCCCATCTTATTCTCTTTAATAAAAGGTTGAGGTAAATTCCACAAATCATGGAGCATTTTTTGACACATCTATTTTTTGGTTTTGGGGTAATTTAATTCTTTTCTCACTCTTGTGGGTGAGGAGCAGAGCACGGTTAATCCATTGGCGACAGCATCTATTTAACATATAATTGCTTCAGTTTAAAACATATAAATTAATTAATTCATTCATAGTTGAGGTTGAGCAAGTTACTTCTTTAAAGATATCTTATTCTACCTACTCCTTAATTAGTTTAATTTTTGAATGACGCACGTTTTTAAGAATTGAAAACCTTTGAGTACCCATCAAGTCACATCTACTCTACCTAACTGCTTTGGATAACGCTACGTTAACAACAAAATCATTCCCATCTGTTACCCTATCTATTTCCCCTAATGTCCTTCCCTAAAATTTTAAACAAACAAACAAACAAACAAAATGGAGGCCAAAGAACACAGTTACAGTGAGTAAAATTTCAAGTGAAAAAGCAAAATACATAAAGAGTCCAAGTCGTTTAGCTCTTTAAAATTGGTAACGATAAATAACTGACTCGCCCATTACATTTCATGCACGTAATAATAAATATAAACAATAAAATAAACAAGGTGTAATTATGGTTGAGTGAAAGGGGCCATGTGGATGGTGGGCCATTGAAAACTATAAAACGGACTCCACAAGGACTTGCTTTCCAATTTCTTAATGACATGTACACCCCGCAACAATCAATTATTAAACAAATCCACCTGCATTATTGATTCTTCAATTTGTTGTTTCGAGACCCAGTCCCGAAAACAAGGAACTTTCCTAGCTATATACTTTTTCCTTTCTTTTTCACGCATGGACAACTCCAAAGGCTATCCTTTTTCTTTTATCCTTTTTTATTTTTCTGTGAAAGAAATAAATTATACGAGCGACGTTCCCTTAAAAGAGGGGGTTGAATTGAAATATGTACCAGTTTTGAGGGTAAAGAGATAATTAGGAGGCAAAAGGAGCCCTATGAGGAATGCCTTTTCTTCTTCTTGCAGTTGAAGCAGGCGGAGGAGGAGGCGTGGCCGGGTACATATCTTGTTGTGAACCTTCACGCAATTCTTCTTCTTGTCTGTAAGACACTGATCCCTTTGACAATGCCCCATCCAAACCAAAGCTTGCATCCCCATTTCTCTTTATTCCTACAAGCTAAATCATGCATTTTCCAGCGGAATAATTAATATTAATTATTACTTTAAATTAAATTAATTAGTATTCAACTCCTGCCATCTTCTCATTAAGGGTCAATAATTATATCCCTAGCTATAAAGGTCATGCTTTAGAGTTTAAACTAAATTATGATGATAATGATAATGAGGAATATATATATTAATTAAAATGTCAATGCTATGAGCATGCTAGATAGAGAGATGAAGATGATGATGAATAGTGGGGGGAATATAAATAATGATGATGGGGAATGATGGCGATGGGTTTTGAAATGTAGGTGAAGGTGTGTGGGTGGTGGGTGTTATAGGCATATGATGAAAGCATGGTCGAGTTGTGAATGATGTGCAGGTTGACAGTGATATGAACAACATTTGTGAGGAGAGAGAGAGAGAGAGAGATGTCTGACCTTACATCCCAAAGAACAGAAACGAAATGGGTCCAAGAGGCTTCTTCCACAAATCTCACAAATGTGAGCTACTCCTCCTTTCCCAGATGATTTTGGCTGAGGCCTCTCGTTCAGAAACAGTACTCGTGCACTGTTTATTACATACGTCTGTACTCCATTTATGTCCAATACCTTCTGGATTTCTGCCACTCTCACTACATCGTGATACGAAGATCTTCTTATCTGCAACCACAAGTAGACAACAATGCCCATTATAATTAATTACAACTTTAATCATTCTCAAATATATAAAATCATCCCCATCAAAGAACAATGTTCAATAATTATAATTCGGAAAAGAAGAGAAAAATGGGACCTGAATAACTTGATGATCTTTGTGCCTTGAAGAACGGCAATAAAAGCAAAATGGGTCGCGATTGCAGTCGAGGCAATACATGTTACACTCGCTCCTGGCGGCGTCTCCGTGAATCCGACACACACTGAAAAACGATGTGTTTAGGAGTGGTTCAAGCCATGGAGGCACCACCATTGTGTCCTACCCAAACACCCATAAATGGAATCAGAAAAACAGATTTCAGAGAGAGGATCTATGAGACTAGCATACACACACACACACACACACATACAAGTTTAAGAGCTGAATGTGCGTCAAACGGCCGGGTTATGGAAGAATGAATGCGATGATTTCCCGAACGGTGTTGGGATTAACTTGAACGACAATGGCGGAGTGAGAAAGAGAATTGGAGATGAAAATGCAGAGAAAGAAATAGAGGGAGAGAGTAAACGGCATTCAATTAACTTGGAATCCACCAACACAGAAAGGTTAAGACTATGAGGACAAAGGCTCATTATAGAAGTGCGGCTAAGGCCCGGGAATTATTGGACGGATGAGATGGAAAGTAGTGGCTGAGGGATACGCAGAGCCATTGGATGTGGGGAGGGGGAATGGGTGCCTTTGGCGCTTACGCTACTTTGGATCTTCTTTGCGTCTCTACGTTGGCACCGGGTCGGCTGCTTGGCTACGCATCAGCTCAATAGCTGTATCTTCCAAATTCATCCACGCGCCTTGCTGTCCACGTGTTTTCTTTTTCCACGTGGCATCATATCCACGGTCCATCGTATACCAGTGGGACCACGCCCTTTGCACGGATTAGAATTTTAAACTTGGTTTGTTCCTTAAACTAGTTTATATATATATATATATATTTGTTATAATTTGAATCTCTCATAGAATGATAATGTGATAAGAATTATATTAAAATTTTATAGATTTTGGTCACTTTATGAGTATTTAGTTTCCTATATATTTTAAATTTAAGGCTTAAATTTACTTTTGATTGTTCTAATTTTATAATTTTTATTTGACTTCTACAATTTAAAAACAGATAATGTTACTTAAAAAAAAATCGAATTTTGATTCTCCATCTCCTTTCTATCTAGAATTGAATGCCAAAAGTTATAATCTATTAACTTGGACGTCAGAATTTGAGTGAGAGTTAATCATGTTAAACAAGTAGATAATGTTTAAGTTAACAATTTTTTTAAATTTAACATTAGATTTTAAATAATTAGTGTGACAAAGGGACAAAAATTGGATCAGTCTGGAAGTTGGAGAGCAATATTGTCTATTTTTATAGAATTCTGCGGGATAAAAAAAATGCATTTAAGTGAAATTGATTAAAAAAATATAAATTTTTCCTATAAAAGTATAGAAATATAAATGAAGAATAAATTAACTTAACGAATAAAAATGCGTTACTAACTTTTTGTTGCAAGATATATTTATGATAATTTATTTTATCCTTAATAAAATTTTAATTACAAAAATTGTTTACTTCAATTAAAAAGGTGGTTGTAGGAATAAAAATAAAAGATAAGTTATAATGCCAATCAGATATTATTGATGAAACATAATATTTGAATAATAAAAATATAATCGATTGATTATAAGAGAGAGAGAGAGAGAGAGAACAAAATAAGAAAGTAAAGAAATGCCAAATATGAAAAAAATTATATATATATATATATATAGCTTTGAGATTGTTTAGTTATTGTTCTAAAATTATATATATTAATATAAAATATAATATAATATAAAACCAACGGATAAAAAGATAATTATTAATATTAAATATATTAGTGTAGGTCTCTTCATAAATAGATGGTTAAAATAGTATCTTAGTTCTTTAATTTTATTTATTGTTTTAAAATAATCATCATGTTTGAAGCATTTTAAAATAATTCCTCAAACTTTTAAATTGTCTCATAAAAAGTTATTTTGAGTGAAATCTACTAAAATAATTAACACCATTATTTTAGACGTTGATGGAGTAGTTTTGCATTTTTTTTTCTTATACTTTAGATGATGAGTTGGCACTCCATTCATATTTAACTCAAAATTTAAAAATAAAAAATAAAAAAAGAAGATCCAATCACACTGACTTCAACCTCATCCTCATTCTTTTCCATTCTGCAAGTCATTATCCCTTCTTGGGCAAAAAGACAACATGATCAATGAAGCTTGATTCAATGTCTTATCAAGGTTCAGTGGTGGGTGTGCTATAGCAAATTCTTCCTCCCTCGCTGACTCTTTCACCCCTAATTCTTCTTCCTCCTCCTCTGATGACGATGATGGTGAAATTCAAAAACTCAACAGCATCCTTAAACTTCTCGACCAGTGCCTTTGGCAATATTTCCTCAGCCTAATGTACAACACTCTGACTGTTGTTGTTGAGGTTATTATTGAAGTTGCAAGCCACCGTTGCCGTTGATGAAATTGTCTTCTTGTGCTGGAGATGATAATGACTCACAAAAGGGAGGGAACGAGGATGAGGCTGAATCAAGTGTGCTTTGATCTTCTTCTTTTTTATTTTTTAAAAAATTAGGTTAAATATGGATGAAGTGTAACTCATTGCTTTAAGTATAAGAAAAAATAGACAAAATTGCCATATCAGCATAAAAAATAATAGTATTAATTATCTTAATAAATATCACTTAAAAAAAATTATAAGACAAATTAAAAGTTTAGGAGATTATTTTAAAACGTTTTAGATTTAAAAAACTATTTTAAAATGATAAATAAAATTAAAGGACTCAAATACTATTTTGATCTAAATAAATTATTAGTTTTTCATCTTTGTTCTCATTTCTTTCCATATATCAATTTTATTATCAAAAGCACCTTCATAAAACTTGCAAATTTCTAGAAGATGACATGGGGTCTTATTATATAAATCAAATTTTACGCGATGAAAAGAAGAATTAGATTATAGTCACTGGTTAATTAGGCATCCACTCGTCCTTTAGATGGTAGTGGAAACTGAAAAGTAGAGTTGAATTACAAATTTTGAAGTTGATTTTCGATTTAGGAAGAATGGTATTGAAAAATGAAAAGCAAAAGGGAGCCAAAGTATTTTTTTTCTCCCTCCTTTTATATATTTTTTTGGAAATTAAAACCTTATACCTCATCAGCACTTATCAATGGTTATAGGGTTACAATTATTAATTGATTATAAATCGATCTCACACTTAGTGTTTGCTATGAGATAATTGCTGACTTTCACTTTGATATTAATTATCGAATTAAAGGTTTATTAGTAGGTTAAAAGCTATAATTATTAATTAAAGCGCAACTATTTTCACTCAGTTATATTTAACCCAAGTGTGAAAGCTACCATCATATAAAAATTGTAGGCAGAATGTCACGTCACAAACTTGAATCTTAAGCTCAAATGCTTCTAATCGGTATCATGCAAATATGTTTTGTTGTTCCCTCAATCATATCCTTTTTGGCTTTGGCGAGATATTGAACTTACAAGACTAATCATATGCCATCATAATGGTAGCTAGCTTGTGGGATCCATAATCCCAACATTTTAGCGATGGATGAACAAAATTTAGATTGCATTAGAACCCACCTCGATAGAAAATACAATGAAACACATAGAAGCCATGAGTTGGTTCTTTCACTCCTTGTTTTAAGCCTTGGTAGCCAAAAATCTCGGTAAAAAAATGATCAATTAGAAAAAATATTATTTCATCAGATTTTCAAATCATCTCAAGTGAAATTTAAGCGTGCACAAGTATGTTAGCGTACATAAGAAGGTTAGATTTTCCCTTGTCATTACCAACTTTGCCCTTTCGTGGCTCCCCACTAAGACAAAAATTACCCTTTACCATTTCAAAGAGCCTTTTTGCTTTCATCTCCAATCTCATCGCGCAAACGTCATAAGGAAAAACATTTAATCATAAGTCATGATCCCAAAACTTTTTTTTTTCTTGTTTAAATTACTTATATTCATATACGTCACTCACTTTTCGAGAATTTAAGTTTCTATCTGCCTAAAATTGAAACCATTGGCGACACCGAAATTATTATTATATGATTTTCTTGAATAAAGATCGTATGATATGTTAGAGGTGAACAGATGGATGATTTTGGACCAAAAACCAAAGCTATATATTCTTTCACATGTTGCTTACATGAACAGGAAAAGTAAACATTAAATAAGAAAGAAATAGGAATGTGTACTGTTATGAAAAAATAAGTTAGAGACCAGGGGCGAAGAGCATTTATCCCGCGAAAAAGTAGATGAAAAGAAAAGGAAAGTATCGTTGATTATGTGAAAAGAATGCGAATTATGCGGTAAAACCAGTCTCTGAAGCTTCGTATCCAAACAAAGAGCCACAAAAAGAAAAGTGGCTCCTATGTCCCATGCAACACAAGACATTAATTAAAATTATAAGACCTTGCTGTTAAGACATGCTTTACTTATTGGTATTCTTATCTTTGAATTAGCTTAGAGATCTGACCAAACAAAAAATATATTCACAAATTAATTACTTCGCACAGAACGTTGAATATGAAAAGAAGATATAGGCTTGTAATGGCAAGAAGGTTGTACATTAAGAAGTTTGTACGAAATGGAATGAGTTTTATAGTGAGAGGTAGAGGAAAACTTTTATCTTTATGTAGTGGGCAAGGCTGGCAACTTGGGAATGTGAAATATATATATATATATATATACACACACACATAGAATGTGAGTTCTCTTTATGATGTGCATTTGCTTATGATTCAAGCTTTGATTAGCTTAATTGATTCCAGGGGGATACATGCAGCCGCATCATATGCTGCCACAAACCACTTTTTGAAGTATATATATTGATATAAAATTTAAGATTATACCCACCCTTATATATATATATATATATATATATATATATATATATATATATATATATATATATATATATATATATATATATATATATATATATATATCATTTCATAAATAATTGTGGTTTAAGCGGCAAACAAGTCTGTGCACAACATTACAAATGGTTTTTCATTTATATATATATATATATATATAGCATTTCATAAATAATTGTGGTTTAAGCGGCAAACAAGTCTGTGCACAACATTACAAATGGTTTTTCATTCCTCAAATATTACTCTACTTTTTTTGAAAGGCATCTTGCATAGCACATATAGCCAAGTCACCCAATACAAATTTCATTTATAGTAATATAGATGGGCTTGGGTTAAAGCAAAGGTCATGATGAGATTTTTTTTTTCCTTTTAATGAAATAATATCTGATAATATCAAGACAAATCATTTTTTACACACGTGAGCCTCTCATCACAATGCAATATCTATTAGGTCGAAATAAATGACATTATTTATTAGGTAAAAACAAATAGTTAATTGATTTAATGAAGAATCTTTGTCTTAATTAATGAATATACATTTCATTTTTTTATACCTGAAGTGTGCCTTTTGTTATTTTTTTCTTTTTTCCTTTCTTTCTTAATGTGCCAATACGAACAACTCTTAGAAATAAAAATAAAAGAAAAACTCTATTTTAGCAGAAAAGTAGAAGTACCAGAACTTTTACAACAAGTATGGGTGGAAGTTTCGCAGAAAAACTTATAACTGAAAGTACCACGAATTGAATATTATACATCGGTGACCATGATATATAAGGATATGTTAGAATTTTAACACACAATAATAAGGATTGAGGGTCAAGGTATTAAAAATAAATAAATGTTGAAATTAAAAATATATTCATTAATTAAGCTGCAGATCTTATTCATTAAGACAATTAGACATTTATTTTTACCTAATAAATACTACATTGTGAAGGTCACATGACATATAAAATTAAATGAAGCATCTTATTATTATTAATAAATTAATAAATATTGTATAAGCATGCACAAAAATTTCTCATGTCATAAATTCATTTCATTCAAAATTAGGAAAATAATAACTCTCCTTGAGACTTATAAATTGAAAGTAGGGCTATTAAAAGGAGATGGTTAGATAGGCTTGATCCATTTAATTCACCAATTTGATAAATTGGTTAGTTTCTGATTTAAAAATTTAGTATGATTATTTTTGACCCATCTAACTTGACCCACCAATTAAACAAGCCAACTTGCATAATTTTAGGCTGGGCTGGACTCTTTATTTATTTTTTTCAAAATCTCATAAACTATTAAACACAACCAACATGTGAAAAACATTATAACACAAGTCTTCAAAATTTATCAATTGTAAGACTTGAGATGCAAAAATTTCACTAAGCTTACCCACTATTCCTTAATCCTCCTCAACCTATGAGTGTGTAACTACTTAGTTGCAAAAATTGAGACACAATTTCAACCTTCAACTTATGACAGTCTTTATCCCAACCTTGTACCTCTATTGTAGATTTTACAAGATCTACAACTTCCAACAAGGTCTATTATAATAACACAATATCTTCAACTTCTTCAAGATTTACAGCCTTAAATGAGAACAATGAGTTCAACTTCTTTGAAAATTACAAGATTTATTACAAAATTTGTTGATCTTTGATTTCTTTTTCTTCAGATCTACAAATTAGAGTTATAGAGGGTTTGGTTTGTGAATAGAATGATAAGGTAAGGGTATTTTAGGGAAAAGATGATAATCAACAAAAAGAAAGACTTTGTATAAAAGAAACGTTGATAGTAGCCATCGATAGAATATCACAATCTTGTAGGGTAGAAATATTGTGAAAGAAAGATTTGAAAATAAATTAGGTGCTTAATTGTTTGTTATGAAATTGGATACATGATAAACCTAATATGCTTCTTAGATCCCATAAATGTGCTAATTCAATATTTTTTTTAAGTTAAATTGGCTAGCTTATTTAACTTATCTAATAAGTTGCGTTTAAGTTTTTAATCTTATTTAACTATATAGATTTAGACGTTATTAATTAGTTTAGCCTATAACCCATCACAGGTTGGCTTATTATATGTGAGGTTGACTTGTTTAATAACTCTAATTAAAAGTCTAAATAAAAAAAATAAATTTAAAATAAAAATATAATCAATTTGATTTAAAAAAATTTAAAAGAAAATTATATTTAACCATTTTTTTTAGATCCAAACCAACTTGATCAATTAACTCGCCTAACCTAGTCAAAATAATTTCTTTTAGTTTTGGCCTCAACTTAACCATAACCTTATTTAGCTAAGTTGAACTAGATTAATTAGACCAATTGATTTTTTGTGCATCCCTCGTAAGAAGTGTACTTTTTCTTTCTATTTAATAATTTTATATTGTGTCATATATTATATTCGCTTGTTACGTCTATGGTTGAGACTTGAAAATAAGGGGCCTGTTTGAAATTGTTTTTGTTTTAATGTTTTCAAAACATATGTTTTTAAGAACAAGTTTTTAAGAATAAAAAAATTAAAAAATCTGTTTGAATCATTATTTTAAAAAGTAATTATTTTCTGTTTTTTACCTGATTCTGTAGAACACAAATTACAGAACACTTAAAAAGTGTTCTGAGATTTTTGTTTTTGAAAACAAAATTTTGTTTTTTTGTTTTACAAAACACTTAACTAAAAACACATTATCAAACAAGTTTTTTTTTTAATTTTTTTGTTCTTGAAAACAAAAAAATTGTTTTACAGAATCAAATCAAACAGGGCCAAGAGTTTTGCAAGCCTTTTGTTTTGCCCTTTAAGCGCATGCTTTTTCTAATAATTTTTGAAATGTATCTTACCCTTTAACTGATAGAAACACGAAAAGATAAAAATAATGTCCGTAAATTGTTTATTTTCTTAATTGTACCATTTAGGATCAAATCTATTTATTCATTCACAAATTATGTGAGATACAAAAGAAAAAATTTGTTTAGAATACTGTTATAATCATTTAATACAATCTAATTTTTTATTATTTTTTAATGAGAAAAGATGATCTAATCCATGCTTCAATAAAATGACCTTCCGAATTGTTAGGCTAAAAGATGTAAAAATGAGGGAAATATAATAAATAAATAGATAGATATATATGAGATAAAAAATATTTTTATTTTTATTTTTATTTTAAAAAGATAGTTTGATAATTAAAATAATAATTTAATAAATAAAATAATAATTATAAGATACAATAATATAATAAATATTATATAAATTATATAAATAAAATATATTTAGGATGAATCAAATGAGGCCCTCTTGTAATGTCACTTCATTCTTTCTTGGACTTGAAACCATACAAACGTAGTTTATGACTTTTAAAAAGAAAATGTTGTCCCAAATAAAAAAAAAAGGATAAATAAAAAGAAAGCAAGATTTTCTGATTAATTTTTATATTGGTTATTTTTCGCTCCCAAATAAGATGACGCATTTTAGACGGGAAATGGGACGACGCGTGGAGAAAGTACGAAACGTTGCTTAAGAGAGAACTAAATCGGAAGTAAGAAGAGAACAAATTCACAATAATATTTGAGACGACTTGGTTGCTCTTCTTTCTATCTCTCGGGATTAGTTCGTTCCTGTTCCTTCTTCGGTTCGAGAATCAGGAATTTGGATCCGGTTTGCAATGTTCAGATTTTGGTAATTATCCTCCTAAACCCTCATATTAGCTTTAATTTTGTATATCTTCGGCCTTTGATTCTTCTTCTAGGGAATTTGCTCGCTATAGCACCGGTCACCATTGAGGATTGATTACGATCACACTTTCGATATGGCAAGCATGCTATCGTTTGTTGCGCATATATATTACCCATATGCGGATGATGTTGACCTTGGTCATCAAAGAGGACTTTATATTTTGTCACTTCCACCTTCAAGCAGAATCATATATTTGTTTGTATTTCTAGATTAGATTGATTACCTTAGGTTCCATGGATTTGACTTTTTAAAAACAAATTTGAATTTCTATGCCAACACAGTGTTTCTTTTCTTAGATAAATTTGACAACATATTGTTAATGCTATCCACTTGGCATTGTTAATGTGCAAGAACAATAATGGAATAGTTCTTGATATTTGATTGTAGTGGTGCCTGCAGTCATATTATGTGGCTCTGATGCTGAGACTGACATTGAGGTTGTAGTAATCCTAAAATATTAGTATGAACAAGAGGTTTCCTATTCTGATGCCATAGGTTTCTCTTTTGCCTTGGACTATGATTTCATGTCTGTCTTGAATTAGCTTATACCATGGGCGTTATCTTGTTTACATACAGGGGATCACCGGACAGACAATCTCAGCCACACCCCCAGGATGGTTCCACTTCTACACAGTCCTGGTATCCTCCATCTGTAGTGACCTCACCGAGTTCTTCTAGGCCTGTGACACCAAGCGGCACTTCCTCAAGCAGCTATGGTTCACAGAGGCCTACAGAAAGATTGCAGTCTCCTTCACATGTTTCACCTGCTGAAGCTGCAGGGATTATTGCTGTTTTGAAGGACAAAAGGTAAGGTACACCTTATTTTGAGCAGCGTTACACCACTTCTTTAAGTTTTGCTATTTTTAAATTGAAATTTTCATCTGATAAACAAATTTTAGATTTACTTTTTAAATGCATTAATAATATTAGGTTCAACTTTGTTTGACAGCCTTATTGTCAACACTTAAGAGTTCATTGGATCTTCGTTTTCTAAACATCACCGGGAAGAACTTGGTATAAAATACAGTTCAGATTTGATTGTGCTGTGTAATTTACATTTTGGTTGCACAGTGCAAACAGTAAACATGGAATGCCCAATATTTATACTTTTTTTTTTAATAAATTATGGATTGCCATTTGAAATGAACTTAGTTATGGATGTTGTAAGGATAAATCTGCTTTATCTGTAGAATATGAGACTTCCATTGATTTCTCAATTCAAAATTTTCTGAGTTATCTGTTTTTCAAAAGACTTTTTAAAGCTATCTGAATATATATATATATATATATATATGTATTTCTCATAATTCTTCCAGTTGGTATCACAGGTTCTAAAGCTATTGTTTTCTTAAGTCTTGATGTTAAAATTTTGTTCTTCATTACATTCTGTCAATGAATACTTATGTGACTGGCCCTGGTGGTTTCACTTAGTATTCCTAATAAGTCTGATAGTATGATTTTTTTTTCCTTTTTCATCTCTTTAAATATTGGTTATCTTGATTCTCTCTTTCACTCTTCATAAATTTTTCAGTGTTGATGAGCTACGAAAGCTTTTATCTGACAAAGATGCATACCAGCAATTTTTACTTTCGCTTGATCAGGTCAAAATTCAAAATAATGTAAGTTTGTTACTGTTACCTCTATTGTGTTTATGCTGGTTTATAAATTTAGAAATTTTTAGTGTTAAGTATATTTCATCTCTATTGCTTTGTCTCTTTGGAGCTGAACTAAATTTTTAATTATAAAAACAGTTAATTTCATGATAGTGCTAAAGGTAGGTGGTAGCTGCGTGGCTGTGTATGCCATATAGCCTAGAGGATGGCCTATCTCTAGATATCTGGCTTTCCTATTTCAGTGGCTATTGATTTTTATTAATTTTGCTGTCCTGCATGAGCGAGTAGTACCTCAGACTTCAGAGATATTTTAGCCACTTTGTAAGTGCTGAGACAGTGTTTGGTTTCTGATCTATGTTGTGTTCTGTGTGTGTGTCTATATATATATATATATATATATATATATATATTTGTTACTGAAAAAGAAAGTTTTTTGAGGAGATGAGAAAATAATATAAAATCAGAAGGCAAGAGATCCTCCTCAATCAAAAGGAAAGAAACAAAAACTGGAAGCCGAGGCTCTTTTAAGCCAAACAGCTTTCCAATCCCTCTGTAAATCCATAAGGGACACCCCCCCTAAAAAAGCATTCACTGAAACCTGCAGGGAGGTGATAAGAGTAATCCTTTCTCAAAGAAGATATGGAGGAAGTATATTCCCTGAATTTTCTCAGGATGTAACATAAGAAATGAGGATATGCTGACAGTAAAATATTCATGAGAGATTCCTGAAGTTGGCTATTTTTCAACAGACATGGAATTGTTGAATTATACAACAGCAACAAAGCCTTTTCTCACTAAGTGAGGTCGGCTACATGGATCAATCGATGCCATAAACACTTATCGTAAATCATATTTTTAGACAAACTATTTAAATCTAAATCTCTCTTAATAATTTCTTCTATAATTTTTCTTGGTCTTCCTCTACCTTTAATTATTGGACTATTCTCCATCTCATCTACTCTTCTAACTGGGGCTTCTATAGGTCTCCTCCCGACATGACCGAACCATCTAAGTCTTGATTCTACAATCTTTTCCACAATAGGTGCGACTTCCACCTTCTCTCTAATGTATTTATTTCTAATCCGATCTCGTCTAATGTGTTCACTCATCTAACGCAACATTCTCATCTCTGCAACATTGAACTTATTCTCTTGTATATTTTTTATTGCCCAACACTCAGTTCCATATAACATTGCAGGTCTTATAACTGTACGGTAGAATTTACTCTTAAGTTTAAGTGGTACTCTTCTATCACAAATAACACCCGAAGCACTCTTCCACTTCATCCACCTCGCTTGATTCCTATGTGTTACGTCTTTTTCTATTTCCCCGTTATGTTGTATGACAGATCCAAGATATTTAAATCGTGTGACTTGTGGTATAATATGTTCTCCAATTTTTATTTCTGTGCTAGAAGTGGTGTGTCTTTTACTAAACTTACACTTCATATACTCCGTTTTACTTCTACTTAAATGAAATCCATGAGTTTGCAAAGCTAATCTCCACCTTTGTTGAATTATACAAATAATCAAAAGTTGTTACGGCCAAGGGACTTGCCAGTAATATTGATAATTATTCCTTCACCAAATTTTCTTTAGAGTTTATGGACCAAAACGTCCCACTTTGTTGTGTTCATGAGATTAGTGTATTTCAGTTTGAAATAATATATTCCACTGCAATCTGTATTTAAATGGGGTGCCTTTATAGCACATAGATTTGGACCACAGTTTTCAACTTTTTTGTTGACTTTTTCCTCCCTTTGGAGATTTACCAAACATCTACAGTTAGATGTAAGGGGAGTCATGGCTTTCTTGTGGTTTTTGGATGACAGTGAGAGAGGAGGTAGATCAAAGCAAATGGTTGTGTTCTATTATTTTAATCTGCAAAGTTGCCGTACTGGTTGTGTCAATGTCAGCTATCAGCATTGGCACTCCAATACATGTGTCCAAGAATAATTGGAATAATGTTTTACTCACATAACTCATGCACTCACACTTTGCACAATTGTGCACAAGTGGTTCCCTTTGAGTTCGATAGGAGTAATATTGCTAACATGAAAATAAAAGAAACAAGAGAGAGAAAAAGAGAGTAATATTATTGGCAGAATTTAGTACAAGTATCTTAATACAATAATTCCCCAACAAGTGTGTCTATATGGAGAGGACAATACTCCCACCAGTAAATACAAATACTCAAATCTGAAATTCAAGTTGATCCTAAGAGAATATTTATACCAAACAATCCAGAAAATGCTAGTTGCAATAATGCAATAACAGAATGCAAAGAACACGAAGTGGGACATGTGCAGTTGCTTTTAAGGAAATATTTATTCCACTTCTTCATTGATTCCTTTCAGCTCTGCATGATATTTGCCAAGTAGTTGGAGGAATTGAATTTGGTCCAGATTTGAAGAAGCTTCATTCCCTTTACTCCCACATGGTTTCCTTCTATGATAAGTGCATATCAGTGGCTTTTTATCATTGCCCTCTCCCTTGAAAAAAGCCTTGTCCTCAAGGCGAAAAGAAGGAAATTGTTCAGCTAATAAATCATAGCTTTTTGAGCTGACCTTTTCAATTGGTCGTTCAGTCCATTGTACCAACAGTTCCAATGAAGGTAACCCCCTATCATTTATCCAACAATGTCCCAAAATCTTGGAAGGAGTTAAAATGAGTTCCCAATCAGAATTAATAAGTAGAGGGGGTGCTGGTGCGACTGTTGTCTGGCCATGAGTAGGGTGCGGGAAAAAAAAATGAAAGATGGGATAAACTTTGGCAGAATCAGGAAGTTCCAGTTCATAAGTGATGGATCCAACATGACAAACAACTTTGTAAGGGCCAAAAAATCTGGGGGATAATTTTTCATACCTCTGTTTAGCAAGAGAGCATTGGCGGAATGGTTGTACCCTTAAGAAAACAAGATCACCAATATTGAATTGTAAATCCCTCCTCTTAGAATCCACTTGAGCCATCATCTGTGATTGCACTTTTTGTAAGTTGTCTTTCAATTATTTAAGCATCTCATCACAAGTGACAAATTTTTCTTCAAGGTTAGCTATGTGAGTTTCACCTTGGACATTGGGCTAGATGGTCTCAGCCGTAGACAATTTGAAAAGGTGTCATACTCAATGAAGAATGGAAGCTAATATTAAATGAGTATTCTGCCCAGGGAAGAAACTTGTACCAAGAGTGTGGTTGTTCATGAGTGAAACACCATAGATAAGTTTCTAAACATCTATTTACAACCTTCGTTTGCCCATTGGAATTTTTTTTTTTGGGTGGGGGGGTGATAGGCTATGCTCATACATAGTCGGGTTTGACTAAGTTTAAAGAATTCCTGCCAAAAAAATGCTGAAAAGGAGAGCATCCCTGTCAGAAACAATGGATTTTTGGGATGCCATGGAGGTGCACAGTCTCCCTACAAAAAATAGTGGCAGCAGTCTTTGTAGTAGAAAGACAAGATCAGGGAATAAAATGAGCATATTTACTAAGACGATCTACAACAACAAGTATGGTACCAAATCCACCAGATTTGGGAAGTCCTGTAATGAAGTCAAGAGAAATATCTCCCCATATTCTGTTTGGAAGAGGCAGTGGTTGCAGAAGACGAGTTGGTGCTAAGGTTTGGTATTTGATTTGCTAGCAAACCAAACAATTTTGAACCCACAGCTTCAAATCATACTTCTTTCGTGGCCAAAAGAAATTAGAGGATAGGTGCGATGCCCTGTTGTCAATGTGTCATGAGAGTCCAAAAGGAGCTTTTGTTTGGGAGGAGAATGATCAGGAATCACCGGGCAATTCTTATAATAAAGTTTCTTATCCACAACCTGAAATTTTCGATATGAAGTAGGATCTTGAAAGAGGGCAGCCATGATATCTCATGTGCATGGATCATTTTGTAAAGCATCTTGCAATTCCAGAAAATCCAAAGAGATGGGAATAACCAAGGATAACAGGTTAGCATGTTGAGGATGCCTAGAAAGAACATCCGCTTCCCTATTTTTTACACCCCTTTTGTAAATAATCAAAATAGTAGTTTCAAGAGAAGCTGTTGCTGTTCATTGGTGGTGAGCGATTGATTCAAGAGATATTTTAGGCTGCAATGATTAGATGTGACCCAACAAAAAAGAAAGAAAGAAAGGTCTTCCCATTAAGTACTGTTCCATTTTTGTAAGGCCAAAACAAGGGCTAATGACTCCTCATCATAAGTAGAGTTCAAATGGTTAGTAAAAGAAAGGCCTTGGCTGAAATATGCAATTGGATGACCTGATTGAAGAAGAATGGCATCCACACCTTCTGATGAAACATCACATTCCATGGTAAATGGTTGGCTGAAGTTAGGGGATTGCAAAATAGGAACTGAAATAAGGGCCTGCTTGAGCCTCTGAAATGCTTCCTCAGTTTTAGGTGACCATTTGAAGTCATTTTTTCTTGGTGAGGTCAGTTAGTGGCCTTGCTATAACGCCATAATTTTTCACGAATATGCTATAGCACCTTTTTAGACCCAAGAATCCTCAGAGCTCTTTGACATTTGTTGGTATTGGCCAACATAAAACTGCTTGGATTTTGTCTTTATCAACACCTACCCCTATAGAGGAAGAGACATGCCTCAAAAAAGAAATCTGAGGTTGACCAAATAGGCACTTGGACTCCTTAGCATAAAACTGATGATCATGAAGAAGCTGAAGAGTAGTCTTTAAGTGGTTGATGTGCTGTTGAATATTTGGATTGTAAACAAGTATATTGTCAAAAAATACAAGGATAAACTTTCTCAAATAGGGTCAGAAAAGTTCATGCATGACAGATTAGAAAGTAGATGGAGCATTTGTAAGTCTGAAAGGTATTACAATAAGCTCGTAATGGCCTGAATGTGTCCGAAAGGCAGTCTTTTGTATGTCAGGTGGCTGCACTCTGATTTGGTGATAACTAGAATGCAAATCAATCTTGGAAAATACAGTAGCCCCATGTAATTCATCTAAGAGCTCATCAACATTCAGTAACTGATATTTTTCAGGGATTGTGATCTGGTTTAAGCTGCAATAGTCAACACACATACTTGAGGAGGTATCTTTCTTTTTTACGAACAAAATAGGACTGGCAAAAGGGTTGGAACTTGCTTTTCAATTTCAAATTTTTGAGAGTAAGGGTAATGGTAGGGGTTGAGGTTTGGTGGTTTGGAGTTAGGAAGTAATGGAATGGAGTGGGTATGATTTTTGAATGATAGAGAGTAATGGGTTCCTTAAAAACAGAATTAAATTGGAGAATAAAAGTTTGAATGACTGGTGGTGCTATAGGATTGTTACTTGAAGGTTCTAGCTCTTTGCAGGGAGATTGGAAAGTGCTTCAATTGGTGACTTATGAGGAATTCCTTGTAGCTTGTACCTCTTCCCATTCAAAGTAAAAATCAAGAATATCTCATCCCAATTGGCTTGGACAGTGGTCAAAGAAGCCAACCATTTGATACCCAGCACCATGTTAGCCCCTCCAACTGAGAAAGGATAATAATCTTGACTGGATTTTAAACTAGGTAATTGAACCTCCATATTACGGCAACTTGGTTACAACTAATCATATGACCATTACCAATTTGAACACTGAAGGGGGGAATGAGTTGAATAAGCAAATTAAGTTCTTCCACTACCTTCTCAAAGATAAAGTTATGTGTCGATCCACTATCAATCAAAATCAATACCTTCCATCCTTGAAGGGTTCCTTAAAGCTTCATAGTAGCGCCCAACGTCTTCCCCAATATTGCATGAAAGGAAATTTCAGTGAAATCCTTTGCTTGGGCATCTGTTTCAAGTTCATCGGCCTCCTCTCTTCTAGCAACTGTGTCTTCTTCGTCAGTGAGCTCCATTAACGCAAATGTGGAAGTATTGCAGCAATGACTAGGTGCAAACTTCTCGTTGCAACATAAGCAGGGCCCTTTGTTGTCGCGGGGTTGGATTGGTGGTTGATGGTTGAGATGTACAAGACACTGGTGTGCCTGAAGAAGAGACTTGTATTTCCCGTGTTGCCTAGGTAGATGTAGTGTTGGGCCAAGTCTGTGAGGATCAATTGGTTCCTTTAGGCCCATGGTTTAATTGGGCCTTGGTCTCATACTCAAGGGCTGGGCTCATAGCCTTGTAAATGCTCCTGGGCTTGTGAACTCGAATATCTGCTTTCAATTCCTCCTTCAAACCATTATGAAACACCTCCAACAGGCAATGTTCAGGCTAATTCTTCACAAAAGCGGCTTGTTTTGCAAATTCTTGACAGTATTCTTGAACACTTCTAACCTGTTTAATATTGCAAAAATGTTCATATGAGTTTTGGAATTCTGCAGGTCCATAATTCTCTTACAGGGCCTTCACTAATTCCTCCTAATCTAAAAGGGTGCACTCGTTATTGATCCAAGCAAATAAATCAAGAGCGTCGCCCTTTAAATACATGGTTGCAATGTCTGCCTTTAGTTCTTCAGGTGTTTGATAATAGTGAAAGTACTTTTCAGCTTTTAAAATCCATTCTCATGGGTCCCCATCCTTCAAACTTAGGGAACTCTATCTTTGTGTGGGGTGTATGAGAGAGATTTTTTAGCCACCATGGACTGTCTACATTGTCGTCTTCATGATATTGTCCTTTCCCCCATTCACGGTCTGTGTGACTAGATTCTGGATGGGGGAAGTTACGTGATTGCGCTTTGAGTGGAGCCACTTTAGCAGCGAGAGTGTCAATGGTGTTTAATTTAAAAGTGATGAAGGATAATTGTTGAGCAATGGAATCGGGCTTAAGTGAGGCAATAGGGGTGGCAGGGTCATTAGTGGAAGTGGTGGAATATGTTTGTACCATGATGGTAACTACTGCAAGTATCTTAACACAATAATTTCCCACTAGGTGTGTCTGTATGGAGAGGACAATACTCCCATCAATAAATACAAATATTCAAATCTGAAATTCAAGCTAATTCTAAGAGAATATATATTCCCAACAACCCGGAAAATGCTAGTTGCAATAATGCAATAACAGAATGCTAAAACAGGGAAATGGAATAAAGAACACTAAGCGGGACACGTGTAACTGTTTTTAAGGAAATATTTAATCCACTTCTCCATTGACTCCTTCCCGCACTGGGTCATATTTGCCAAGTAATTGGAGGAATTGAATCTGGTCCAGATTTGAAGAAGCTTCATTCCCTTTACTCCCACGTGGCTTCCTTCTATGATGAGTGTGTATAGGTGGCTTGTTATCAGAGTTTAGCAGAAACTAGATTTAAGTGGGACCACCTAAATTCAGATATGGCTACCTGTGAAGTTATGCACTGTTGAGACGTGATAACCTTACTCAATAATTGAACTGCATCGCAAAGTAAATGTTAGAAAACTCTCGAGTGTGGGTTTTGGAGTCCTATTGCTGTGTAAAGCTTTTTGCAGTTGCATTGTTTCTGCTCATTTTTTTGACTATTCTTCATTCCTATATGATCAGCTGAAAGATGAACTTTGCAAGGAGAATACGCAACTTGCTGGTGAGTTGTATATATTTAATTCCTTTTATTTGATGTAGTGGCTAGCAGTTGAATCTCTGAGAACTTATTCTTTTTTGTAATACAGAGGAAAGTCTACAAAAGGAACCTCGTATTATGGAACTTAAGAATCAGGTAAGATGACACACACCTAGGAATTATACAATATATATATATATATATATATATATATATAATTTTTGTGCTAACTATGGAACATTTTCCTCTCCTCCTTTGGGAGCAGTGTAGAATAATTCGGACAACTGAGTTAGCCACTGCTCAAGAGAAACTAAATGAACTTGAGAAGCAGAAAGAAGAAGCATTGAAGTTCAGCTCCCCAGCTTCCCTTCTTCAACAGCTTCAAGGTATGAGATGAAATGATTTGACTTTTAATTTCTGATGATTGCAAAACAGTTCATAATTAAAAATTAGTGCTGGGGTTCATAGATATGGTAAACTTATATAATGATCTTGCAGAGGCTATGAGTAAGACGGAAGAGGAATCTGAAAATCTGCAACAGCAACTCCTTGATAGAGAGATTGATATTGGGACTTTCATGCAGAAATACAAGAAGCTTCGTACTAATTACCACAAGAGAGCTCTCATACATCTTGCGGCTAGGACATCATCAGGTGTATGAGAGCCACATAGGGGATATGCAACTGAATAAAGTAGCTTCTTATTTGTCGGGGAAATTGATATAAGTTGTGCGTTTGTTTTTTAGGTCCATTCTTGTCCATATAGTAGTCCTCCATCAAAGATCCTTATCACCTCTTCCCTCTCACTTGTTATTACCATTGGAATACTATATCCTTGATAAATGAGGAACGTCCCTATGTAGCGCTTGAGATTTTTCGGTTTGTATTACCTGTATCTGAGGTGACTTATGAGCTTAAATACGGCTGTTTTCAATTTGAAGCTAGTTTCATACTGGGTTGAGAACACGTACGGTGTTTTCTGCACTTCCCATGTCCTTTTCTATACTTTGGGATTTACGACCATCACGACTTTAATATAATATCATCGCCATTATTATATCTACATTGTGTCATAACATATATATGTATAACTGCGGGGTTAACTTTTATTGTCTTAATTTTCAAGAATGACTTGTCAGGCTCATTGGATTGGTTGCTCATTGTTGAAGCAACTAGAAGTTCCAGAGCTTATCAACATCTCCGTGTGGCCAAACATTCGTAAGGTATATTTGTCATGCCTATTGTTAATCATCTGTACTTATACGTACATACTTTTATTATTGCTGAATGAGCACATTCTGTAATTGGAAAAAATAGTATTCAAATTTGTTAAAAGAAATTAAGCGACAACATAATTCTTCAGACCTTACCAACGAACAGTAACCTCTTTCTCGTTAATAGTTGTAAAAATCATGTTAAGTTCTTTAACAAAATTATGACATAGCAATTTTTTTATTATATAATTGAATATTTCAAAAATATTCTTTTACATGAGTTTTTTATTGAAAAATCTGGTAACAAATACTTGAGCAACTTTTACTATATATTTTTTTGGTGACATTAACTAAATTTTATCCTTCAATAAATTGCAAATGTTCTGTAGCCCTTGGATCTCTTAGGGTGTATTTGAATGGAAGTTTTTGGAAGAGAAGAAAGGGAGATAGGATGTTGATGTTTGGTTGAAAAAATTGGAGAGAAACCCCTCCTTTCTCTTCTCATTCCTTTCAATTTAGAGTGTTTTGAAAGGGAAAAAAACTTTTTAATTATTTATTTATTTTATTACCTCTTAATATTTTTAATTTTTTAATTTTTTAATATGTTAATATTTAATAGAGATTAAAATAATTTTTTTTTCATCAGGAATAAAAAAAAAATTGAGATTCATAATTTTTTTTTAAAAAATATTGATATAAATATATTTTTTTATAAAAAAAATTAAAATAATATAAAAGTAAATTTATCCAAATATAATTACCTTTCTTTCCTTCTCTTTCAACCAAATAAGAACTCATTAAAATTCCTCTTTCTCCACTCCCTCTCCTCCATTAACCAAACAGTGCCTTAAAAAGGTTTTTGTCCAAAAAAATATCTCTTTAAGAAGTAATTTTTCTATCATCAGATAAGATATTGGTTTAAGCAAACTGCCATATTAAGTGATTAAATTTCACCTGTGCCTTTCCACGACTAAAGTCTTAATGAACAATTTAGCAAATACAATCCGATTCCTGTAGACGTACTTGTTCACAATCGTGAATCGCGTCTTAGTTCATCCATTGGTTTTGGTTGCATAACTTGCGTCACTTCACTTGGATATAAGGTAAACCCTTCTTGTTTAATTGCGTACGGCGGACACCTTATAACCTGCATTGTGTATGACAATTCTATTTTCTACGTATAAAATCAGTCGAAGCTAGACTTGGCACATATCCGCTAAAGCTATATCCATGGACGAATAACCATGCATTCACTTTCCAAAATAAGTCATTGTTTCCATAGCAAAATAGGTTTCCTAGTTTCAACTCAGATTAATTAGGCATACTACATTTGCAAGTCACCCATATTATCTTGTTTTCTTCATCCATATATTTTGAAGTGCACAACGAAAAGGCTAATTCCCCATAATCTTCAGGCATTCCACAAAAGAGAAACCAAAATATCCAAGAGACATAAATTCACCTTGTTAGTGTTCAGTTCCAAAAATCATATATCTTTCATGTTACTTATCCTTTATTTCTAAGAGACAGAGCCATGAAACTTGTTGATAAGCATCTGGTCCTGAACGAGGCGGGGACGGTGAAGCTCACCCCCGAAGAACCTGATGACCTCTGGCTTGTTTACAACCTCATAGCCCCAGGTGACGTAATCGGCACCCACACCACCCGCAAGGTCCACCTTCGGTCAACCAAAAACACCGCTTCGCGCGTGAAGTCACCCTCCATATCAAAGTCACGCGCCGAGACTTCCACAAAGATTCCTCCACCGTGCGCGTCCAAGGCAACAACATCGATTCCAACCCCTACGCGCCGCCGGCTCCTTCCACACTCTCACCCTCGAGAAGAACAAAGCCTTCGAGCTCCACAAGAAGATTTGGGATTCCGTCGCCGTGGATGCCTTAAGCGAAAGCTCCTATAAATCTATGGGCGCCGATCTCGCTGTGCTTCTCTTTCAAGAGGATCGCACACAGCTTTACTTGCTGGGAGGGAGGGTCAATGCGCTTCGTTCTATAATCGAAGCTTTACCTGCTGCTAGAAAAGGAGGTTCCACAAGCAACGTATTTTTCCAGGACGTTTTTAGTGCTTTTGTGAAGCATGTGGATTTCGACACCATTAAGAGCGTGATCACCGCGGGTCCTGCCTCAACGAAAGATGAGTTTCGCGGGTTTCTGCTCTCGGAAGCGAAAAGGTTGAAGCTGAAGCCCATTGAAGACAACAAATCAAGAATTGTGGTCGTCGGAACGAGCTCGGGGGGTAAGAGTGATTTGAAGGAGGTTTTGAATGACAATACGGTGATGAATATGATTAAAGACACTGAGGTTGGGTTGGAGATTCGGGCTTTCAGAGAGTTCTGGGAAATTTTGTTGAGCGATTTAGATCGTGTATGTTATGGTCCGAAGGATGTGGAGGCTGCGCATGAGATGATAGCAATTGAGACGCTTCTGATAACGGATGATCTGTATAGGAATGCAAAGACAGGGACAAGGCAAAAATCCGTGAATTTGGTTAAATCAGTGAAAGAGGGAGGAGGGAAGGCCTTTATGTATTCCACAATGCATGTCTCAGCAGAACAGCTAGCCCAGCTATCGGGTGTTGCTGCGATTCTGAGATTTCCCTTGCCGAATCTTCAAGACATGGATGATTGAAATTAAGGCTCCTAAATTAGCTTATTGTTATCTTCTCTTTTGCCCCTTCAATTATTAACTTACAAATAAACTTGGGGAAAGGAAAATTTCTTTCCTCTGTATATAATTCAGGTTTGTTTATGTTTTCTAATGGTTCTTATCTATGTATTTTCTGCTGAGCTAGCTTTCAGGCTGCGAATTTTTCTATCTAAAAATGATAATGCAAGAGGGATTCTTTGTAGTCGGCATTATTCAAAAGAGTTGCGTCACTAAAATGAAAGCACTAGTTCAGTCATGAAGAATACCCCCTTACAAACACGTATTACCCAACAAATTAAGGAGAAAAATCTACACCACTATACCGTATATATTTAAGGAAAAAAAAAAAAAAGAAGGAATAGAAATCACAGATTGAAAATTTTAAATCCGACAGAAGGTTCTCTATTCCCTTTAGCTACTGTAGATTCACATCATTGCAATAAACCAGCCTCCCTAAGAGCTCCTTTAAAGTCTTCAACACTTTTTTCTCGGACCTGCACCCCACAGTGACACCAAGAAAGTCAATATGTAATCAGATTATGTAAGATACATAACTTACAATAAGAATACCAAGTCCTTGAGAAAATTGCAGATTCAGCATTCTCTAGACACTGCATACAGAACATGATCCAATAATATTAATACTGCCATTATCCAGAAGAATACCTCAGTTACTTGGGTACCAAAGTGCTTCTCAATCTTCGCCATGAGATTCTCATCCTTTTCACCACATATCAGATTAAATACAGCCCCTGCAGGATCACATGAAACAAGTAGCAGACCAAATTTAATATTTCAAATGAAATGTCATAACTTAATGGGGGCTGAAAATAAATGAATTTTTTTCACACTAGAAGGATAAAGATAAAACATATATTGAGTCCCTGTGTAGTCCAACTAAGACATAGTTACATACTATTGCCCAGTCCCATCTGAGTAAGGTGAATCAGTCCAACGAAGTTGCTTGAAAATATTACTAGTTCCACTTCCATTAGTGACAGAGAACACGCTTACATTAATTTTTGAACCAATAAAGTATTGTAACCAAAATTGCCCCCTTGAGGAAAACAATGCCAATTACTCAATTACAAAAGGGGGGAAAAGTATAACCTTATAATTTAATGAATAGCATGGCTAATGCTAGTACAGTGATTTGTTAGATATAAATAGTCTCTTTAAACTTGCAGAGATTTGATTGAACAACTTAGCTAAGCTACCTCCTACCCCGGCACAATGGAAATATCAAATATGTATCAACAGGAAGTTACATAGAATCATAGGTGACCACTACCACAAAGTCGAATAACTGCAAAGCAGGAAGTGGACAACTTAATGAGCTATGAACTAGAAACTTACCCTTGCGCCCAAAACGTCCAGCCCTACCAACCCTGTGCAAATACACCTCACAGTCGGGCTCAGGTTCACGAGTATAGTCAGCAGCATGTTTCACTGGAAGATCATAATTGATAACCAAATTAACCTGAACAGGAATAAAATGGAAGAATGTCATCACATTGAGAAGCAGATGAGAAGTGAAAAATATACCCAAAAAGGGAAGTGAGATAATAGGAAGTGAGATAATATAACCAATCCAGCACCTGTTGCTGATCAAAGCCTCGGGCAAGAACATCAGTTGATATAAGAACTTGAGTCAAACCATCTCTGAACTCCTTGACAATCTTATCTCTTTCTTCATGCTCAAGGGCACCTTGTATGGAAGTGACCTCATATCCCAGATCAGCAAGTGCTTTATGCAAATTCCTTGCACTAATTCTTGTGCGCACAAATATAATAGTTTGGCCCACTTTCTCTCCTATTTCAAAGATGTAATCTTTGATTACTTCGATCTTAGTAAGTTCATCAGGACAATTCACCTTGTATTGCTTCACTGCCTCTAAAGATAGTTCTTCTTTCTTCACAAAAAGTTGATTGTGATCCTTCTTAACTATCCTTGAAACAAAATTCTTGACAATGTCATTAAATGTAGCAGAAAACAGAAGAACCTGGAGGAGAGACACACATGCCAATGGAAAAAGTCAGATCCTGATCTTAATTAACATAGTTATAACTTATGAACACATAGAATAATCTATGCATAAAAAATTTCTTGGATAAGAAAAGAAGCTATAAAATATGAATAGAATGTAGAAGCTGACACTGAAAATGACTCCTATATAAATAGCAACCACATAAAAAACGCCAATTATTCAAGCATAAATGCTGTGGTTGTTGACAATTAGTATCAAAGCTAACAACTATATTTCCGTTCTATTTATATTCAAATTTTATTATAATAATTGGCATCAATCAGAAAAATTTTATCTTCACACATATGCAGTAAGGGGAGTGGGGGAAGCATTATTATGTCAAACAATCCATAAACTGTGTTTTATTTTCTGAAATAAAACAGTTTTTCATTGAAAAGACAAATGTATGAGAGCTAGAAGGGGAGAAAGAGCATGTGAGCTGGTACAACTGAAAAGGTGTGCATAAGTGCCTCTAAACTACACGTCTCTGCATGTATGGGCACACAGTGGATGGGCATGTCATGCATGCAAGCACGTACAGAAGAGAGGGTTCAACAAACCTGACAGTTAGAATTGACTTTTTCTATATCTTTCATTATCCTCAAAGAATCATCTTTAAAACCATCCTGCAAAAGTACAAACTACAATAATTAATATAATGGAGGTATTGCATACTCAGCAACTAAACCCTGCGATATTTCAAAATATATGTATGACTAAGTCAAAAACCATAACAGTTCCCCAAAACCTTAGACTATATGTCCTAGGATCTGCGTACATCCTATGAGGTAACAGATATTGAGCCAAGTGGTTTACTAGAGCCTAGAGGTTTTTCATTGCTCAATGATGTTTATGATCATAGGATTAAAATGCCGGGTATACTACAATATTAATTTCTGATCTTCTTGTTGAGATTACTCCTGAGAAAATATCACCAATCTCCAATGAATTGCAATAATATGTACAGGGAGAGAGATAGGAAAGTAGCTAGATACCATGAATCATAAGAATAGTAAAATTTCACTAGCCTGCTAACATTACCTCCGCAAGCATTTGATCAGCTTCATCAAAGACAAGAATTTTTAATCTGAGTATACTCAGTTTCTTAAATGAGATCCACTTCTTAATCGTACCAGGAGTCCCAATCACTACTTGTGCCATAATAGGTGCCCGTTTTGATATTGGATCTCTGCTGTCTGCTGGTATGGCACATTCTGAACTAATCCCGGTGTATTTTCCCATCTTTCGAAGAACTTCCGCATTCTGGCAGTTTTAGGAATATCATTATGCTCAAACTACAGACCCCATTTTCCATAACAAATGAAAAGCACAGAACCTTACCTGAATAGCTAGTTCTCTAGTTGGACAAATGCAAAGAGCCTGAGGAGCCTGCAGCTTAGGATCAACACGACTCAGCATCCCAAGCACAAAACATGTTGTTTTGCCTGAACCATTATGTGCCTGTGCGATCAAATCCTTAAAAGGAGGGCTCAAAATCATTGGCAAACTGATAGCTTGAATTTTGCTAGGCTTCTGGAATTTCATCTCGACATACAATCCTTTTAGCAACTCCGGAGAGAGATTCAAATCTTCAAAGGTGCTCGCTGAGGTATATGGAGTATCACCAGATGTAACCTACATCAAATTTAAAGCTCAAATTTCTGAGGAAGTCCAAACCCCAGCACCAACAAGCTACCCTTTGATAAACGGATTGCATTTACCAGTCAAATATGGTGGAAAGAAAGAAAGAAGGGGGAGAACTTTCCCTCTCGGGTAATTTCTAGACAAAGAACAGCCCGCAGAAAACCATAATTCCTCTTTGAGAAACTAATTGAAGATAGAAAATTATAAATTTAGCCTGGATCTTAGTCAGTTTCTCAATAGGGGCTTCTATTGTATGGTAGAAATACCCTTGATTCGTTGTGATGAAATATAAGAGTACCTAAGATGAAACAAAACATAATTATAAAGGCTGTACCGCTTGGATGTTGGAGTCCTCGGGCTCGTCCAAGAACTTAGTAGTCTTCTTATTCTCGTCGATGGCTAATCCGCCAACGTTAAGTGAGGAGACCAATGATGAACTGGAGTCGGCATTCGTTTCTTCTGAAACTTCTTCCTCTGCTTCATCGGCCCAACTTTTGCGCTCGGTAGCCGCTGGTTTGCTCTCTGGAGGTGGAGTGCTGTTGGAGGAGTCACCAGAGGCTGATTCAGCCATAGCAGACTGTACTAATGCGAGAAGTGGATTGAGAGTGGATCGAGAGAGAAAGCGCGGAACCAGATTTGCTGGGGTACTACGGGAGGATCCTAGATGATAGATTAGTACGAAATATGAATTTTGCTGGGATGAACCCTATTTATGTGAAATTTATATCAGTGGAACATTTTATGTGAACATTTCCACCCACCGCCAACGATCTGCTTACTGTGGACGAGTGGCGTTCTTCTTAAGCTAGGCTCGATCCCACCCTCGCCATTTGCCTTTTGTTAATGGATACACGGAGAAGTGGTATTCATGATGCCCCAGCCTTTCACATTTTGGGCTTCGAATGAAATTTTCGGACCATCTTAATGACAGAGCGTTCTTAAAAAAAAATATCAAAATTTAACTTAAATTTTTATACTTTTGTTATTAATATTTTTAATAATAATATACTAAGTATATAAATTTTACTATAATTTTTATATCTCAGTGTCATATGATTGAGTTTTTTTTTTTATTTTTTAAACATATTTCATTTATGTATTAAAAATTTTAATATACAAAATATAAATAATTATACCTAAATTTAGTTTAGATAAATATTTCTTTTTCCTTGTCAAAAGAATAATATTTCCTCTTAATCATTTAATTACTTTATTTTTTAATCAGAGGCGGTGCTAAGTTTCAATTGAAATAGTTTACATTGTTTGTTGAGATTTTTTCTTTGGGGAATTTAACATTTACTAAAATTTCAACTCAAATCTTTTAATTTTAATACTGAACCAAAGTTTATTTGTTGATTTTATACTACTTGAAAAGTGAATACCATTGCAAGTTGATTTTGTCAATTGAATTAACTTCTGTTGGCATTTCTTGTAATGACCAATGGTGGATTTGTGGGCTGAAATGATGGGCTGCTAGTTGATTATGAAATGGGCTAACATTGGAATCCATCCATGACTGGGCCTATAGTTTTTGTTGGGGTCTCCTCTCTTTCGCCAATTATTGAATGCAACGTAAATTGCGGAAATTCTGCCCGCGCTTGTAAACTTGCAATGAGTCTTGAATCTTTAACATTTTTGTAAAATTAAAAAAAAAAAAAGAAAAAAGAGAGAGTGAAGAAAAAATAAACTTCATACATATTTTTATTCTTATATTACTTGCTTTCCAAATTTTAAAAAGGTTTTATAATAAAAAATTCTGACACACTTGCGATGCAACTACAGCCAACCAAATTGTAATTAGACAGCACTTATACGTTGTTAATTTCTGGTGGATAGATATATTCCGCAAGAAAAGCTCCCTTTATAAATGCAAAGTGTGGTAGGAATTAGTATAATTTTATCGAATTTATTAGCAACGGTTACCACAAAAACATCTTTATTTCCTTGTTCGTTTATTTCACACTCAAATGCGGACATTGGCTACGCAACCTCACGAATGCATGAATTAAAAGATTTTGAACTGGCGTGGGCGAGGGTTAATAGTTTGAAATTCAAACGCAAAGGGTTGCTTTTCTTTGTAATTAAAGAGTAAAGTAAGCAAAAGGAAAGAGGGCAGTTGACAGTGTTACAATTGAGTTAATCATCTTGTTGGATAATATTGTAATTTTCCAAAGTTATTATAAGTACTAAAAAAATTTACAGTAAACACATGATAAAAACAGTATAATATTCCTAGCATAGTTTTAGATAACTGTGAATAATATTTAAAAGCATGTCCGGTTAGTGAAAGAAGTAAAAGAAAAAAAAATTATTATATTTTTGTAATTATTATTTAATAATGTTTGTTATAAATTTTTTAAAATAAAAAATATGAAAATTATTTTTTATTTATAAAATCATTTTTTTAATTTATATTCCTCTTTTTTTTTTGGGTGCACAGTTGTTAAGGAGCTTAACCCAATTTTGTTTCAAAGTTGGAAGTGTGGCCCAACGGTACTGTAGTTTCTGATTTTGTCCTAATTCGTAGACCAGGGTCCAACACGTTATCTCGGAGTTGGTGAAAGAAGGAGGTCCCAGTTGGCATCTGCTTGACACATCACACATGTTGATCATTCGGACAACGGCGATGGCGAGCCAAGACTCAAGACTCAATAGTCAATAAAGGCGTGCTCGTAGCTCGCTCGGTATGCATGGGGTTAATGACTTTTTCGCGTCGCCAAACCACGTGGAAAAAACAAAAAGGCCCTTCATTCTCGACGAGATTTACTATTACTCTTCGTAGACTTTTTTTCTACTTTAAATAAAAAAATACACAAATATCGAGATCGAGCCTCCAGAAGTTACGGGACATCCTTCCCCGGCTCCTGTTTTGAACTGTTTATATTATTATTGTAATATAAATGATTTTTTAAAAATATTTGATTTACGAATACTTTATTTTATAATAAAATAATAATAATATTTTCACGAAAATAACCACAACGTATGAAGAGCTTAAACTTGAATGGATTGTAGTCATTGAGACAGATTAGATGAACTTATATCGGCCGACCTTAATCTATGATAATCAGTCAAATATTAGTAGAGATCATATTTCTTTCTTGTTATCCTTTCTATTCCTTAACTATAATGATTTAATCAATATTTTCTGTTTTCCCATATCTCTTTCTTATCTTTTTATTCTTGGTATGCTCGCCAATAATAGTTGCGAATTTCAATCAAAGTTCGTGCAAGGCACATAGCAAAAGAAAATAACAAAAGTTATCAGACAACTATTCTGTTAGAAGCTCTCTGTGATCCACCGCAAATAGATGGTAATGAACTGCAACAACTGTAATTTAATTTGGATCAAATTTTGGTAGAGAGACGAGGAGATGAGGTAAAAAAAAAAAAAAAGAGGAGAGAGGTTAGAATGTCGCTTTCAATAAACTTAAGGCAAAAATTAATCGCGGGGTCATTAGACATTGGCTGAGGAAATTTGTAAACTTTTTTCTTCAATCAGCTTCCTTGTTTTTATTTTATTTTTCTTTTCATTATTTTTCAAATAAAGATGATCGGCTTTATATATAGTGGCGCTCAAATCTTCGGCCCCATCGTTGTTAATCTATTCGGAACCAGCTGATTAACAGTATCGTGCAGCTCTACTGTCCTGGGACACCCCTCTCTCCTCTCTCTCTATCTCTCTTTCTCTCTCTCAATGCCTAAAAGCAAGCATCGACTCCATCATTCCTCTAAATTTATCTGAGGAAAACCCAGAAAGCACCGAAAATGCGGGGTTTTCTTTCAATGGTATTGGCCTTAGCCACCGTTTTGGTGCCGGTATCGGTAGTATACAGCGGGTTGCCGGGGAGTTTTCTGCCTCTTGAACGGGCTATTCCTCTAGGCCAGCGAGTGGAACTGGAAGTACTCAGAGCACGTGACAGAGCCAGGCATGCTCGAATCTTGAAAGGAGGTGTGGTAGGTGGTGTCGTCGACTTCTCAGTCGAAGGGACTTCCGATCCTTACTCCGTTGGGTACGGGTAATTATGCCTTCTGGGTTCTATTTATTTCTCATCGGATTTAATGCGCGTGCATTAACTGCGTTAAGTTTATAGATTTCGTTCTTTGTTTATCCTATTCTTCTTCCTCTTCTAGGAAGCATTCATTGGTCTTTATGTTGCATTGACCTCTTTTCATTGCCCCATTGGATGGCCAAAAATGCTGCGAATGATAAAAGGAAAAAAGATGGAGATCAAATATGTTAGGTTATAACTTTGTATTATCTTAAATTTAACTGATGGATTCTTGCGGTCTCTGTTCCTTCATAACCCATAAATCTTTATTCTTGGCATTTTCCCCGTCTTTCTTTGTAAAGTTTACTCTTTACTACTCATTCACTTTGTTCAGAGTTAAGTTTAACAAGTCACGAGTGTTGTATTCTTCTAAGATGAGGTAATCTTGGTTTTCTTGTTTAGGCTGTACTTTACGAAAGTGAAGCTGGGCTCTCCTCCAAGAGAATTTAAAGTTCAGATTGATACTGGAAGTGACATATTGTGGGTTGCTTGCAATACTTGCAGTGATTGCCCTCAATCTAGTGACCTGGGGGTAAGATTTTGATACTTGTTATTATTCATAGTTGTGGTATCTTGGGAAATCAAGAGACATTTTGGTGCATAATACCTTTCTTTTGTTGTTTATGTTCTGCAACCTACAGGTTGAGCTCAATTTCTTTGATACAGCCAGCTCATCCACGGCCATGCTGGTTTCCTGCTCAGACCAAATATGTACTTCTGCGGTTCAAAGTGCTGGAACTGAATGCTCCCCTCAGATTAATCAGTGCAGCTACACTTTCCAGTATGGAGATGGAAGTGGGACATCAGGTTATTACGTATCTGATCTGATGCATTTTGACTTGATACTGGGACAATCTATGCTTGCGAATTCTTCAGCTACTGTTGTTTTCGGGTGAGTCCTTATGCTTTTATGTATAAGGTATGCGCACTCAACATGGGATTGGGAACGAATAAATTCAAGAGCAAAGTTGAATGGAAGGGTCAGAGAAGCCTAACCTTATAAACATCACCACTTACTTTTCACTTGATAAAGATTACAATCTGAGTTTTGTTGCTAGCTAATTCTGTTAAATTCTGCATCAAACCAATGTACAATTCAAAATTAATCATTATAGTGAGTGTGGAACTGTAGGGCATGTTTGATAGAAATGAGAATGGGAGAAAATGGAGAGGGAGGGGTGAAAATTGGCAATGGCACTGTATGGTTTGTCAATTGGTGGATTTTTGAATAAACGGGAGAGAAAGAGTGAATAAATGGGGTTTGATAAACTTGAACACCTTATCAATTTGGATCTGTTCACTCTCTATTTTTACTCTCTATTTTTTATATTTTAAACTATTGCTTCCTTTATTGTTGTTTTGCCCAGTTACTTTTATTTTATTTTATTATCTTTTTTAAATGGTCCTTGGTAAGTTAAATGAACTCTTTTGGATGGTTGTTTTGGGTATAGGTGTAGCACCTATCAGTCTGGGGAATTGACTAAGACAGATAAAGCAGTTGATGGAATTTTTGGGTTTGGCCCTGGTGCTCTGTCTGTTATCTCACAATTGTCAGCACGGGGCATAGCACCCAAAATCTTCTCTCATTGCTTAAAAGGAGACGGCAATGGAGGAGGCATACTAGTTCTTGGTGAGATTTTGGAGCCAAGTATTGTTTATAGTCCACTTGTCCCATCACAGTATGTCCTCTTTTCCATTCTTGGTTTTATATTTTTTTTCTCCAGATGTTCAACAATTTTTTTTCTTAATGTTGCATCACATAGATTGAAGTAAATGTATGTCATATGCATTCCTGCAGTAAATCATGAAAACATCAACAACTTGTTTAATACTTTAAAATAATCTCTTTGGAATATAGCAATATGTGGTAGTACTACTATGGATGACAGGAAATGAAAGATCAGCACTGCCGTTTGATCACTTGGAACTTGCATGTTTATAGATCATCATTCTGTATCCCCACCTTACATAAAGCTTTTGCTTCTCGTTTGGTGCATTATATCAATGTTTACTGTGTTGAAAATTTGTCATCTTTTAGCCGAAAATGAAATTTTCATTTTTATAAGGGTAGCTCTAATTATAATAGTAGTGGACTCCTTGTGAAGAAGAAGACTTCCTTGGTTTCTCAAGTTGATGTTGCTTTGAAGGGTTCGTTCTACTCCTCTGATCCACCCCTAACCCAGACATTTGTTTTTCATGTTCCCTATATCTTACTTGGGCAGAGTTACATGTCAAGACCTTGTTGAATTTGCATGGGTCAACCTGGAAATGGAAAATTCTTTAAAATATATACATTTTTAAATGCTCCACTTCACATATGTTATTTTACTTTTTTGAAATAAATTTGTAAACTAATATGAAAGATGAGGTACCAATACAGCGCCTTGTTTTAATTTGATGATATGAAAGGTGATATAACTGACAGAAATTTAGGTCCCTAAAATGCTTTTTATTTATTATCCTTAACATCAAAGAACTTGCAGATGTGTATGAGATATGTGGAATTGTATTTGACTAACTCCTTAATCCAATCTCAGGCCTCATTACAACTTAAATCTTCAGAGCATTGCTGTCAATGGACAACTCCTCCCAATTGATTCAGCTGCATTTGCAACATCTAACAACCAAGGAACGATAGTTGACTCTGGTACAACATTGGCATACCTTGTTCAAGAAGCATATGATCCTTTTGTTGATGCTGTAAGTTTTTTTGTTCCCCTCATTGCAAATTTGAAACATTATACTGTAGTTGGCATGTAAGATTCCATGATATGATCACCTTTCTCCCTGATATATCTCTTTAAAACACAAAATTTTACTTGCCCTTTTACACTATTAACTTCTTATAATACACAGCATCTCCTCAAAAAGAGTAATAGAAACGTTTTTCTGTCTGAACAGGGAAATTAGGCTGTTAATTTGAGGTTTTCATCATTTTGCATTAGTTCTGATCAATTGAAAACCCAATCTCCATAATGGTTTGAAGTCTCTGTGATAAGTCTTTTGTGTAGTGCTTAATGCTTATATTTTCTTATTATATTTAGTGACCCCCTTACCTCCTTTGTCTTATGTCTATTTTTTACTTTAATATTTCATGAGATCACAGACTGATGGCCTGTTTGTCCATTGAATTCATCTGGATTCCTATATTATTTGTCCAGTATCAGGTTTTTATCATGTCTGGTGTTGATAAATTTCCATTCATGCTTTGATCTTTAGTTGTAATTGTTTTTCATTACAAAACATATTAGTGATTTAATGAAGGTTCACACATCTTACAATAGTTAAGCCGTTGGGCATCATATTGTGGTTTATATCCAACTTTTATATTATATTTTTCAAAGACCGTGGAGAAGCAAGGCACAAAAATGTAGGAAAAAAAAATCTTGTTCTAAAGGTCTATATGAAATGATGTTGACCTTACCTTTACTATCTACTGAGGTTGAATTTCTGAATGAACGTGTAGATAACTACTGCTGTGTCACAATCAGCCAATCCCATTATCTCAAAAGGATACCAGTGTTATCTGGTCTCAAGCAGGTTAATTTCAAACCTGATATTTGCAATAAAGAACTTCAAATTCTCTTCCATCATAAAAGCAGGGTTTATCCTTTTAAGACTTATGAAGAACTCATTATAATTTATACTTGTGGCTTACTCAGCATAGGTGATATATTTCCTCCAGTCAGTTTAAATTTTGCAGGCGGGGCATCCATGGTTCTAAAACCAGAACAGTACCTTATGCATTACGGTTTCCTTGTAAGTATCTATGTCTCCTTGTTTGGTCAGATTTTTGCATTTATTTTTTTTTTCTACTCAAGGGAGAGCTATTATTTTCGGTCGTATGCTGCTGATTATACTCTGATGTGCCACTTTGCTGAGAAGGATGGCTCTGCAATGTGGTGTATTGGTTTCCAGAAGGTGCAGGAGGGAGTTACAATTTTAGGAGGTAAGACCCTTTAGATGATTATTTGAACAAGATGAATACTTTTTATCATTTGAAAATTTGATTATTAATTTTCATTTTAGTAAATAGTGAAAAAAATAGTACTAAATTTGGTGGGGTTTTGGAAAGAATCTTCTTCGACATGACAGTAGATTTTCAGTATACTTCAATAGGACTTTTAAAATATGATCCAGAAAGGGTTAGATTCGCGGATTGTCATAATCCAGTACTGCTGGTCTGATGTTTATATAAAGCTATATTGATAAAAGTTGACTTCGATTTGACTTGAAAATGTCATGAACAAGTATGCTACTCATAGATTTGTCAGCTCCTGTCTTTTAAAGCACTGAGTTCATGAACGTTATTGTTTTCTCATTTTGCAGACCTTGTCTTAAAAGATAAGATTTTTGTCTATGACTTAGCTCATCAACGAATTGGATGGACTAACTATGATTGTAAGTTCACCACATAGCTCTTCCTTTAAAACCAGGAATAAGTAATCTCCATTACTGTCTTAACTACAAATTGCTGCCCAGGTTCCTTGTCTGTAAATGTCTCCCTGACCACGAGCAAGGATGAGTACATCAACGCAGGAAAGCGGAGTGCAAGTAGCTCACGGATGGACATTCTCACCAAGTTGCTACCCGTTAGCATCGCCACTCTCTTAGTGTATATATTAGTTTTCATGGAATCCCTATTGTGTTTTTGATCCCACATTCAAAAGTTCATTCGTTTTTTTTTTTAACCCCACTTTGAAACTTTGATTGGGTTGGCCGATCTTTTATTCGTTATGGGTAACCCCTATCGGTTTGGTGGCTGTTTCCGTTCTGTATTTATCCTATTCCACCTGGGCTTGGCATACCTGCTAACGGGGACATCTTCCATCGATCTAACGAAAATTCGGATCTCATTGTAAATGAGTTAAGGGGCTCCGTTGAGAATGAGAACTTCCAAAATTGCATATTATCCCTTTAGCAGATAAATTTGTACGATATCTACAGTGCTGTGACTGTGAGGGCTTAGAATAATATAGTGAGATTTACTGGCCTCGAGGTTTATGTAAGGTGTATAGGAATGTCATGTGCTGATGGTATCATGGATGGTATTTGGTTTGGAGATTGTATGATATTTAAAATTTTTTTAAATTGTCACCTTCGTCGGAATATTTGTCTTAAAGCACCATCCTTCATCTTTGTTTTAAAGATGAAAATTAGCTGATAACGCCCCCAAGCAATCGTTTGATTAGAAAACGGACAAGTTATCTACTGAGTGACACTGATCACTTTTGTGGGTCAATTTGATTCGATTTACATGTTGAAGCTGTCAATCCATCTAGACTTCTAGCAACAGGAGTTCTCACATAAGAAGTCAACAAATTTTGAATTTGGTTTCATTAAAAATGAACGAAATGTAGCTTACGGTTCAGTCTATGATAAACTCTACCGTTGAGGACTGTTTAACATTAATTAAGCTTATAAATCAGTATACAACAACAACAACAACAACAACAACAAAGTCTTTTCTCACTAAGTGAGGTTGGCTACATGGATCAATCGATGTCATAAGTACCTATCGTAAATTATATTTTTAGACAAACTATTTAAATCTAAATCTCTCTTAATAATTTCTCCTATAGTTTGTCTTGGTCTTCCTCTACCTCTAATTATTGTACTATTTTTCATCTCATCTACTCTCCTAATTGGGGCTTCTATATATCTTTTCTCAACATGACCAAACCATCTAAATCAGTATACATGAAAAAAAAAGGTAAGCAAAATTTCTGCTCAAAGAAAAAAGGTAAACAATACAAATATGCACAAAATATGACGTGACATAAAGCTTAGGTTAATAGTAGTGTCGCTCTTATTTTATGTATCTTTTCTCTAATAATTGCAGTTCTATGCTGATTCATCATTTTTTGTAGCACAACTCTAGTTGAATCTGTAAATTTGACATAACAAACTGTATTAATTTTACAATGGAACTAGTGACTGCTAATTTCAAACATCACGCTACAGATTTAGAGCAAAATCCTAGATGCAAGTAGCAGAAAAAAAAAAGGAAAGAAGAAAAAAAGGGAATTCAAGTGCAATTGTTCGTTCATTGTAAGCTTGCTCAAATGCTTCTTTGAAAGGTTTTTACACGTGAGTGGACTCCCAGACTCCATAAACAGACCAAGACTTAGCTCTTGGTAATGAATAATTATCGGTCTAATTACTATTTTATTGAAACTTTTAAGAACTTAATATTTTTAATTTTCTTGGCCAGAAGTGATCGATTAAGTTGAAGAGTCGAATGTGTAGGAAATAAATGGAGGAAACGTCCCAAAGGTAAGCGTGGGAGAGGGCGTCGATTCGGGTTTAAAGTTTTTGGCTGTGAGGGAGAGCCATGCCGATAGTCCCGTCGTACCATTTAAGTTTCATCCTTCAAGCAGTCCTCTTCTCCCCACGCGCCAATCCTAAATCACTTCCTTTTCAGATTTTGTTACCACTACAGAAGTATTCAGACTTATCTACTGTGGATATTCCTAAAACTAATTAACAGAAACTTGAGTGGGTGAGCCTGTGTACGGGTTCGAGAAAACAAATTTTAAAATAAAAAAATTACAGAATAATTATTCTGCAATGAAAGTAACATTTTTTTAATATATATATATACAAATAATCAAATTAAGTAAAGTAGCTTGGAAGATTTTATAAGTTTAATAATGTAATCATTTTAACCTAGTTAATATAGGTGAACTAACAAAAAAACAAAAAACATATGATTAGATCTTTCCCTCTTTTCTCATAAGGCAATATTTTAACTGCAGTTTAAATCTTCTATAATTTATAAATGACTACATATAATATTGTTAGAGAAATAAAGAAAAATGAGAAAATAAATATAAAAAGGAATATATATATATATATATATATATATATATATATATATATATATATATTCTCACTTTTTTTTATATCACTCTTTTTTCAATTATTGAGCTCCATAATTGTAGTCTGTAGAGGATTCAATTTAATTCCAGTTGCTTGGAATATTCCTTAAGAACATTGGTTTGAAGTGGCTTCAATGTAATGCACATCATTCTATTTTCGGAGCACTTATTCTTTTCGCCGAATAATGAGATTATATCATATATTCATTCGTTGGTTTGTTAAGAAATTGTCATTTACATTTAAGCTAATCTTATGACTATTTCCTCTTTTTTCCTGTAATTTTTTTAATCCAATATCATTACATTTTAAATTCTAAAGGACACAGAAAAAGATATATTTATCAATACCGTGAAGAATGAGATTAAAACTGGAAGATACATGGGAATAATAACTTACCTATTTTATTTGTGATTGCCAACGGCCGTATTCATAATGGTAGACTAGAAATATAATTTGATTTCATTCTAAATACTTCTATAAGCTGGCTTGGGAGTTTGGGAGAGTGTTCCATTTTGTTAAAATGTAAATTATTCCCTTTACTTGGTTGATGAACTCTTATTTTATTACCATATTTAATATGTGGATATTGATTAAATAAGATCAAGTCCTGAAAAATTCATTAATTACACATACAAATTATTTATTTATATTTTTACTGATAGGGCAATATATCAACACGGTAATACTAACATTTTATATAAAATATGCAACTTTCATAATCAAATTGAATATTTTGTAATTGAATGGTTGAAAGAACAGTATAAAAAGAAAGAAAGTGTATAAAATTTATTTTTACTCTTACAGCTACTTTTTTCCTCTTATCATCTCTTGTTGACTACACAGTTCATTTTTGAATTTTAGAGAATTGGACTAATGCATCATATGAAAGAAAATTTTTTACATGCACGTTATGCACGGTGTACCAAATATAATTAATAATTAAAATTTAATTTATATAAAGGTTTATATACAATATAAATAAAATCTACTTGTAAAATAAATTTTAATCATTTAATATATAAAACACGTGACGTTTTTAACGTAGGTAAGAATTGCTCCATGGCTGAACCAATCGGTGGTTGGAACGCTCTCCCTGCGCGCGTGAGAAAGGCTCCATGCTTATGCACCCATTTTACCGAACGGCCCAACCTCCAGCGGCCATGCAAAATTCTCATACCACCCTCTTCTCTCTCTCACATCACACTCTCCTCCTTCCTCTCCTCTCTCACACACCCAATGAAATTTTCCTTTTCTTTCATCCTTGTCATTTCTCTCTTGATTATTACACCTTGATTCTTTCTCTTTCTAGCAAAGTTTCTTTCTTTAGAATCTGACACTGCCAAGCCCTCCTCTCTCTGCATTTATAAAATACATACTGTTATCAAGTTTTGGAAAGAAACACAACCCGTCTTTTTGGCCACCCTTCTTTCTTTCTTTACTCCAGGAGGTATCGACGACACGTGCATTACGCGTTTCAATTGATTAATGGCGGTTTCTCCGACGGTCGCCGCCTCACAGGCATCGCTTTACGTCGGCGACCTCCACCCTGAAGTCAGCGACGGTCAGCTGTTCGATGCATTCTCAGAGTTCAAGAGCCTCACTTCTGTTCGGATCTGTAGGGACTCCTCCACCGGCAGGTCACTCTGTTACGGCTATGTCAACTTCATCTCTCTCCAAGATGGTATATATAATTTCTGATTCTACATATTATTAAGTTTTCTTTTTGTTGATTGGTATCTACTTAATGATTCTTTTGTCTGTTTGGATTCCTGGAAAATGAGGGGAAATCTCAGAAAGAGGTAGCTCGCGTGGTGGCAAATGCAGCTTTTAGAAAGATGTATTTGTGTGTGGGTGTGTGTGTTTAGAATCTAATTATAAGAACTAAAGAAAACTTCACATAAATAATGCTACTCGAATTAATTGTTCAACATTTTGGCCAAGATCTTGTTTCTTGCGTCGTGTATCATTTGCTGTCTTCTTCGGTACATGAAATATATGAAAATAATTTTAAGTGAAAGTTCTAGGAATTACTAGTTTTTCACTGCTTTGTCTCATTGTCTGTAATATAATGGAGGCTTGATTGTTGCATGATATTCTGTTTTTCCAAGAAACCCTTCTCCATATAATTTAAATGATATTTTTTGCAAATTCGATTAGTCTCCGGTGACCTGCTTTACGTTGCAGGAACAAGAAACCGGCGTTGTGGCTTGTGTCCCATTTCCGATGCTCGGATTAAGTTCATTGTCTTTTTGGGGGAGGGGGTTAGTGAACATAAGATTTCCATTACTCCGTCGCATGTTCTTGTGTCATTGCCTAGTCTTTGTGTCTTATTTTAGTTTGGTTTCTGGTTTTAGTTAGATGCTGGAAAACAAATTCATATAAATGTGAATTTTATTTATCGGGAGTAAGTAGCTCAAAATCTTAGTTGATTACACTTTGTCAGCCTTTTTTTTCCCCTTATTTGAAAAAAAAAATTGTAAGATTAAGTAGCTTTAACACCGAGAGTTTTCACAATGGTAACTTGTTTAACTGGTGTCCTTAATAACATGTTTCATATGTTTGTTACCAAAAATTTTTCCGATAAATTTACATTATTGTTCAGGATGTGTATGTAGCTTGTAAATCGTGGTGCTCTGATAATTTGCAAAAGGAAAAAATAATCAGAGAAGTACTGATTAAGATCTGAGTATGTTTATCCTGTCAATCTAGTCTGGCTCCAGTTACCTTAAATTGTTCTCTTTGATTTGACTAGCTATTCGTGCTCTTGAGGTGAAGAATCATTCTACACTGAATGGAAAAGTGATAAGGGTCATGTGGTCACATCGTGACCCTGATGCAAGGAAAAGTGGTATAGCGAACGTGTTTGTTAAGGTATATGTCTACAGTTTAATTAAATCTTCAACTCATTCTCTGGTTCATTGTTATTTCTAAAGTGGATTCTGATGGAAACTGTTTCTGTTATCATGACAGAACTTAGCTGAACCTATAGATAATGTGGGATTACACGAGTTGTTTAAAAAGTTTGGGAAAATTTTGTCCAGCAAAGTTGTCATGTCTGAGGATGGGAAGAGCAAAGGGTACGGCTTTGTTCAATTTGAGACAGAGGAATCTGCAAAAGCTGCCATTGAAAAGCTGAATGGCTCCACTGTTAGAGATAAACAGATGTATGAGTTAAACTCTACATTGTTTCATATTATGTTAAATTTTGTTATCATCCATATATGCTTATGCCTTCTATGTTTATCTTTTTTATTCCTTTAGTTAATTGCTGTATTAAATCTCCATACCTCTTATCTCCAGAAGCTAAGTTTAATGTGACTCTAAATCTTGTCACAGATATGTCGGTAAGTTTGTCAAAAAAAGTGACCGCATCTTGCCTGGTCCTGATGCCAAATTTACAAATTTGTTCATGAAAAATTTGGACCAAGAGACCACAGAAGAGATGCTGCGGGAAAAGTTCTCCGCTTTTGGAAAAATTGTTAACTTGGCTATTGCTAAGGACAACAATGGAGTGTCAAAGGGTTTCGGCTTTGTGAACTATGATAATCCAAATGATGCTAGACGGGCAATGGAAGCCATGAATGGATCAGAACTTGGTAGGTTTTCTATAGGCAACATTTGCAATTTCTTGATGTTGATTCCCTATATTATATGGTTTCGGTTTGTCATAAGCAGGTTTAAAGATTATATATGTAGCCAGGGCACAAAAGAAGGCTGAGCGTGAGCAAATCTTGCGTCATCAGTTTGAGGAGAAACGTAAGGAACAAATCTTGAAATATAAGGTAATCCGCGCCTCCTTTCTTTTAGATTTAACTTACATTTCCTTCTTGATTATCTTACTGTGTCTTGGTTTATATTTCAGGGATCAAACATTTATGTGAAGAACATTGATGAGGATGTCAGTGACGAAGAACTAAGAGATCATTTTATTTCAAGTGGCACAATAACATCTGCAAAAGTTATGCGAGACGACAGAGGGATAAGCAAGGGGTTTGGTTTTGTCTGCTTCTCCACTCCCGAGGAGGCCAATAAAGCTGTGAACAATTTTCATGGTAAATTGTTGTAGTTACAAGTCTAAGACGAACGAATTTTGTTGCTTTATTCATATATTACAGTGCTAAAAATACTGAAGGTCAATCTTGATATGAATAAAACTTGATAATTCTTCTTCTTTTCCATTTTCTTTTTTAAACCCCGAACCTTGAGCTCTTTCTATTTGAGTGATTTCAATCTGAACTACCTATGTTGAAACTTATGACCTCCTTCTTATTTGAAGGGATATAATACACCTGATTAGTGGTACATGACTAACAAATGATTGGTAGAGGACTCCTTTTAAGGTCCACTTCACTCTTTGCAGCTGCACTTTTTGACACTGCCCTGTCTACATTAGGGTTCATTTTACATAGTTTGAGGGGTTCCTGTAAAGTTCTTTTCAAGAGGATGTTTTCTGTGGCGTTTTTTTTTCTGTTCATGTTTCCTTTTCTTTTGTGTGTGTGTGTTTTGGACACCCCGTACGCTCTACCTTTGTCTTTGTTTGGTGTTTAGTTATTAGTCATTGTTATTTTTATATTTTATTTTTTTGTCTATGCTTGGTGTTTAGTCATTAGTCATTGTTTTTTTTTTCTTTTGAGAAAATGAAGGAATTAAGAAAGAGAATATGAATACCAGCACCTTGTTCTTTTTTCCTTTTACAAAAAAGGAAATCGTTTTACCAAATTACATAAAGGCCTAACTCGCAATTTCACTTTTTAATGCGGGAAACTCACTAACATTGTACCCTGCACGCCAAATATAGTGGTTGAGTTTTGTGATGTGTGGTGTTACTCAGATAAGATTACCTACGGAGTAGAGATTTAACCAATCTTTCAGCATTAATAGCATTTTCTGAAACAAAAAGTTCATTCATCATAAGCAATGATTTTGATGTTGTGTGTTGGTGTGATGTAGTTAATACCATATTTTATTGCCATTGGAATATAATCATAGACCTTCACTTAGTTTTTTAGATGAAGTAATTTTTTATATGGATCAGAGTTTCAAATTAGCTGAAAGTTCGGTTTTTGGTGTCTTTATTTTTAATAATCAAATAAAATTTCGGCAGAAGATACGATGGATTTATTACTTTTCAAGCTTAGATGGCAAAGGCTTTTGTATATGTATTTTAGAGATTATAATAAAACTTTTCATGAACCTAATTGTTCAAGCTTTTGAGGTGGTCATTATGCAATTATATTACATTATAGTTTTCTCTTTAATAGGTTACCTGACGTTTTAAGCTTTTTTTCTTTCTATTTTAATGAAGAAGATATTGAAATATCAGGATTATGCAGGATTCTACTAAGTGCTATTGGGATCCTCTCCATTTAGGATCATTACGTCTGCGAAGTCCTTCATCGTGTTGGTTTACTTCCGTCTAATCTATGTCGGTTTAATATGTCACAGGATGCATGTTTCATCGTAAACCGCTATATGTTGCTCTTGCCCAGAGAAAGGAGGATAGGCAAGCACAATTGCAGGTCCAGTATGCCCAGCGAATAGCAGGACTAGCTGGACCTTCAACTGCTATTATACCTGGTGGATATCCTCCTTACTACTACGCAGCTACTGGTGTTGTTTCACAGGTGCCCTCTCGACCTGGACTAGTGTATCAACCGCTGGGATTGAGGCCAGGATGGAGGCCTAATGGCTTTGCACCTCCCACTAGACCATTTCAACAGTCTCCTGTTTCTGTTGTGAGTAACTACTTTGCTTGATGAATTAAAAATACATCTATTTCATTACCTCTGTCCTTGTATACAGTCCACACAGTGGTAATGTAATTGTTTTATTAGGATAAACTAGTCCCGTTTTGATGGCAGGCTCAATGAGTGATAATATATACTTTTTATTTCTTTCCGTTCACAGCCTGCTACTTCTACAAGGCAGCACAGACAAAACAGGAGCAGGATGAATGGGCAGGCAATTTCGCAGGGAAATGTTCACTTGGGTACATTTATGCCACAAGCTCAACAGCCTTCTCAGTCAATGGCCTCTTCAAAAGAATCAGCTACTCAGCAGGTTCGCTTTATTTCATATATAATTTATCTTGTTGCTAAAATGTTCGAGTGATAGATGCATATGCCCTGCCCGTTTTCTACCCTAATGTTTCAACTTTCGTTGTTTAAAGAACAGGGGCTGCAACGGGGAAAGACTTGGGGCTGGGAATAGATGATAATGTGCAAGAACATGTAAAAAGACTCTGGAAGACTGCTTTTAAAAAACAAGTTTTTGAAAATGAACTTTCATGTCAGGGATTATCAATTTCTTCTAGTTAAGTTTTCGAATTAGTTCAGAGATCATAAGTTTCAAGTTCCAACGGCAGCATCCTAGTTTCCTCAGCAACCTCATTAATAACCTGTTCATCCTTCGTTCCTGATACATGGCAGAATGTAGATGGTAGTGTGCTTCCTATTTGTGATTTTTTAAGTTCTGTGAACTGCAGCGGACTGGGCAGACCAAGTATGTGGCCAGCGGGCGCCAACGTGAGATGGAAAAAGGATCTGGAGTCTCATCCGGTGGTTCTAACTCTGCTGTGGGGGGTCAAGGATCAGAAATGCTGCATAGCATGCTTGCAGCTGCTACTCCTGAGCAGCAAAAGCAAATACTTGGCGAACATCTTTACCCACTTGTCCAGAAACTCAAGGTAATGCCGTTGCACTATTTTTTTCAGTCGCTTTGGGATTTGAGGTTAGATTTTTTAAATTATTAACTGCAATAACATGTTTATAATGTCATTTCGAATAGCCTAGCCTAGCAGCGAAGATTACTGGGATGCTTTTGGAGATGGACAATGGAGAATTGCTGCTTCTCCTGGAATCTCTAGAGTCTCTTTCTGCCAAGGTGGAAGAAGCTGTGCAAGTGCTCAAGAACTCCAAGACTAAAGTGTCAGGCCAGGAGGTACTTCATCCAAGCTACTTTTCAGCTGAGGTTGCAGTGAACTGAAAACTTCAATCTGAAGCTAATGATGTGACTGAAACTTCTGAAGACCCAGATATTTGATACATAATTTTTGACATCTAATGACATTTGCAGTCCTTTCTTCTACAGTATAATTTCCTTTTGAAAAGGAAAAAAAATCTGTTTTCTTGCCCTTGACCTTTTTTTTTTCAAAGTATTGATATGGTAGGGAGTTAAGATTCAGGAATAAATTTGTTTTGGAATTTGATTACATGGGGTAACTAAAGGATGAAATTGAGCTTGAAGTAGTAACTTGTTTTGCATTTTTGTTCAAGTACATGCCGTTTGTTTTAGATTATCTGTACACACACTAGGAACTGTATGGCAAACCAACAAAAATTTGTAGACTGCGTCATCAGCCTGTCTTTATCCGAATCAGCTAGCTCTAGCAAATGGACACTGCAAATATAGAAGGTCCAGAGATTCAAATGCAAGTCCACAGAAGAGATAGTAACTGAAAAATGGCGTGACATCAGAGACCGTGCAACAGGGAGAGCTTGATGGTATAATTTCAGAGAAATACAATGAGACGTAGTGGAATTTTCAACTTCCATAGGTGTTTGCAAGAAAATACCGAGGTATCGAGAGAAAGCTGTGGCCGAACTTGAGAAAGTAACGCTTCATATCCCAAAGCTGTTGCATAATAATGCTTGAGAAAGTAGCCACCGGAGGAAATAGCTCTCGGATTGGTCGGGCTCGGTAAACGAGATTTGTTCAATTGTTTGGTGAGAATGTAACTTTGTGAGTGCAGTATAATTTCACCCACTGACAGAGTTATCCGACAAATCCTTAACAAAATTGAGTTGAGTTTGATACAGATTAATTTTGAGCCACGAAAATTTTTCATTGAGATGAATTGTATGACCATCTCTCACGCGCCTCTACGAATTGTCAGAAAATAATTTATTATTAGCATTCAGGCCCTCCATACTAAGAAGGCTGTGTATATTAGTAAAATCATTCTCTAGATCTTCCTTATAATACTGAAAAACAAATCTTCTGCTGCAAAAGAAAGGAGACCTGAGTACTATACCTCAAACTTGTTTACTATGAACCGTCTTATTGACCAACTAGGGTCCCTTGGCATTTCTCTTACTAATAATAATTCAAGTGTCACAAATTTGTCATGCACTCATTCAGAATTTTGAGGGGGAAAATTAGAATTGAAGATTATATAATAAAATTATTTATTCTAAATAATTTTATATTTTAAAATAATTTAAAGTATCCTAAGACTTAATATTTAAAATGTGATGACAGAAATGTTATTCTTATATATATTTTTTCATAGTACATTTGTTATGACATAGTTTTAAATAACTGCACATGTGTGCATAGTGTATAAGAAAAGATTTACTCGCAAGAATTGAAGTATCTTGTTAAAATTGAGGATTTTAATTTTTTTAAAATTTAAGAGAACATCTTATAGAATAAAGAGTGACAGAATAAATGAAATATAGAGAAATCATTTAGAATCTTTTTCTGTATAGAAAGATTGATGTGCACGTATAATCGGATGACTTGCCTAGCTCAATCATATTGAGCTGGGATATGCTGAGCCAAAAAAATTGATAGGATCGCGATGGGGCCAGATATTAGACTAACTATATCAGTTAGTTTTGTTTAGATAACCTGATTATATATATATATATATATATATATATATATATATATATATATATATATTAAAAAATACTCTCTCCAATCTCATATATAAGAGACTTTTTTAAAATTTGATTTGTCTTATATATAAGAAACAAACTATCATATTAATTACAATATTTCAAGTATATCCTTCATTAAATAAGTCATTCAAATTATAAGTAATGATGGTCATTAATTTTAAAGAGAAAGTACACGTATTAAATAAGAGTATTTTTGAAAAATAATTTTTATTTGAGACAAAATTAAAAAGATTAATTGCTTTTAACTAACTTTCTTAATACTCGTGAATTGGTTATTTATTTTTTATATATAAGACCGAAGGTAGTATTTTATAAGAATTTATATAAAAAATTTATTTTTTTAAACATAAAATAAAATTTTATAAAATTTTATATTATTCAACCTATGCCATACCAAACAAAATTTCAATTTGACCTACATGCACTCTATAAAATAGATCTTGTAAAAGAAAAAGTAATTGAATAGATGAAAATCAATGGAAGTCACCAGCGTAGATCTCATTTTTACTTAGTTATTCTTTCTCCTATAGAATCCCTCATGTATGGGAAAATGATCCAAATTATAGTAGGACTCACTCTTATTTAATCAATTTCTCATATATAACTTTCTTCTATACAGTAAATGATTTAAATTAAAAACAAGAAAAATGAAGATAATAGGATGTTTGTTGTCTTAATTACCAATATCATTAAGTGATTGTGATTCTTTTTTTTTTTATAGGAAAAGCACAAAACTACTCAGGGAAACATCCCAAAATAGCTCCCAACGTCCCTACTTAGAACATCTAAAATAAAACTAGGAGGAATAAAAAACACGAGTAACCCCTAAGGGTAAATTTAAAGCCTCCTTTGCGAGCAAGTCTGCCACCTCATTGGTTTCACGATTGCACCATACAAGACTCACATTCCAATCACGCTTCAACATGTGTCGAAGCTCCCGCGGAAGGTTAAAGTCCTGACTATCATCCATATCTCTGTTCTTCACCGCTTCAACCAGCTCCAAGCAATCCGTTTCTAAAATGACGTCCTTCATCTTCAAGTCCCAAGCAAGCTTCAAACCCCAAATAATGCCCCATAGCTTCGCTTGAAAACTACCACCGTGGCCAATATTGAACATAAAGCCCCCCAACACTTCACCATGATGGGTTCTCGCAATACCGCCACATGCCGCCTCCGAGCTTCGGCCATCAAACGCCCTATCTACATTAATCTTAACGACACTGTCGGGTGGAGTTGTCCACCCCTCAGCTATCGACATCGCACTAGTGTTCGTTTGAAGGGTAACCCCGGACCATCGAACACAGGCCTTACCTTAGCAAGGACAGCATCTGGTCGCACCTTCATTATCTCAAAGATACGGTTGTTCCTGATCAGCCATATGTGTCTGCACATGGTAGTAAAACAAACATCTCATTTAATTCCCTCCACCTTGTCGCTTTTGCTGAGATTCCAATGAATCCAACTAGTGTGGTCGTTGCATGAGAAGAAATCGTTGCATAGATTATTAGGAACAAGCAACTGCCATACACCCGTCGCACTCCTACAATCCCTTAAAACATGCATAACAGACTCCGAAGCATCATCACAGACCGAGCAACAAGCAGAAGTAGCAAGACCTCTGCGAACCCGTGCTTCATTCATCAAAAGACAACCCTTAGCACAAAGCCAAAGGAAGACTTTGTAGCTTTAAGGTACTCTGACTTTCCAAATACTCTTCCAAGACCCTGTTGCCTTCCGCCTATGCTTGGACATATACTAGCATAAGCTGACTTTATAGTGAATTCACCCGAGCTAGTCCACTTCCATGTAGGCACCTCATCACAAATCCTGTTATATTCCTTTCGATTCTAGCAATCTTGCGCAACACAGAGTTCGAAAGCCTACTCTCAATTCTATCCCATTGCCAAGCTCCAGTCTCCGAAATACAATATGCAACACAAAGCTCCATTTCTTCAGCTGGAACCTCACTCATAGCATACTGCAACAGGGAGTCATGATGTGTGACCTAGCAATCTTTCCAAAATTTCACACTCTTTTCATTACGTACATTCCATGCAATACCATGTGAGGTGGTGTCCCAAAGGTTTTCAATACCTTGCCGTGCTTTCGACCCAGACCTCTTTGAATCCACTTTTGGGATAATATCTTCCCCACACTTGTACTTCTCTTTAACGAATTTGACCCATAAAGCATCCCTCCTTTTCACAAGACCCCATCCTAACTTGACCATAAACGCTTCATTATGTGTACGTGCATGACGGAGCCCTAAGCCACCCACATCCTTCTTCCTACACACAGCATCCCAAGAGACTAGATGAATCTTCTTGTCGTTAGCACTGTTCCCCCACAAGAAATCACGGCACTTTTTGTCAATTTCTTTGCAACACTCAAAAGGAAGCGGACTTGACTGCATTGCATAAACCGGTATAGCCGACATAACAGATGATAACAACGTTTGTCTAGCAGCAAAAGATAACATCCTGGTTTTTCAGCTAGATAATCTGCTATCCATCTTATCCAAAATATACCTGTAAGTATCATTACAAACCCTCTCATGATTGAGAAGTGCTCCTAAATATTTACCCAAATTGGCAGTTGGTGTAAACCCCATAAAATTGCTAATCTTCATACTTCTATTATGATTAATATTCCTGGAGAAAAAAATACTTGATTTGGCATTATTAACCTTTTCCCTAGAGGTCGCACAAAAATTATCAAGACACGCTTTTATAAGACCCACCTGCTCCAGGGACGCCTTCGTAAACAGGATGAGATCATCTGCAAAGAATAAATGTGACACTGTTGTACTGTGCTTTTTCAATTTAAACGGCAACCAGTTTCCCAAACTGACTTCATTCTATATCAATGGGCCAACTTTTCCATAACAAGAACAAATAGATAAGGAGACATTGGATCTCCTTGCTGAATCCCTCTAGTGGGCAAGAAACTATCTCCCTTCTTTCATTTTACAGAATCTGAAAACTAGCCGAAGAAATACAATTATGGACAATATTCCAAATACTCTTAGGGATACACAATTCCTTCAAGCATCTCATCACAAAACTCCACCGCACCCATCATACGCTTTCTCCAGGTCTATTTTAATGGCCATGAATCCTCTCTTTCCTTTCATCGTTCACATCAAGTGAATAATCTCCTAGACAACAATAATATTATCCACTCCCTGCCGTCTAGGCATAAAGCTGCACTGATTCGGAGAAACAACCATAGGCATAATCCGTTTCAATATAGTAGAAATGATTTTAGTAAGAACTTTGTAGATCACATTGCACAAGTTGCTAGGACGAAAATCTCTAATAATTTCAGGCGTCTCCCCCTTAAGGATCAATATAATGTATGTACCATTTATTTGTCGAATGTCGGCGGGGAAGGAAAATATAAATCTCACCATGCTCACCATTGAAGGCCCTACCACCTCCCATTGACTTTGAAAGAAAAGTGGGTTAAGCCCGCCGGGACTCGAGGCTTTCAAAGGACCCATATCAAACAGGGCGTTCTTAACCTCAGCATTGTCAATTCCTCTCCCAATCCAAGTAAGGGTATTGGTATCAATAGTAGGGTACGAACCACCAAAATCAACCATCGTGTCCCTTGTCGTGTCATCCGAGAATAGATTTCTATAAAATCCAGTACCGACCCGCATAATCTCAGACTCCTTATACAACCATTTCCCATCATCACCCTTCAAAGCTGTAATCCTATTCCTCCACTTCTTGAAAATAAAGAGTATTCTTGTCCTTAGCCATATACCAATTACACCTTGAACGTTAGAGCCACATTATTTCTTCCTACACCAAAATCTCTTTAAGTTCTTACCACAACCGATCCCTTCTCTGTTCACGGTAAGGGAACAAACCATTCCTTGCAATCTACCAATTTAAAATTTTCATACTACGTAAGAGCTCCTCCTTCCTTTTAGTAATGTTTCCAAAGACATTCCTATTCCACTTCTTAACCTTATAAGTGAACGATTGTACGTTTTCCTCCCACCCACTTCTATCATTCCACGTTTCCTTAACCAGCTTATGGAACCCATCATAGATGACCCACGGAGCAAAAAATTGAAACAGCCGTTCTCTTCCACGTCCCCCCTCAAAGCGAGACATCTATAATAGTAACGGAACATGATTCGACTTACACTTAGGTAGGTGAGTGACACTTGCATGTGGAAATTTCTCAAACCAAGTAGTATTCACCAAAACATGATCAATGCGACTACAGCTTTGCCCCTTACTCCAAGTAAACGGAGGCCCCTGAAAGCCGAGGTCAACCATACCTGACCCATGAACCCACGTTTGAAATCGTCTGTCCATTGGGATCTTCCTTCTAACAGTTGAGACATGTTCATCTTCTTTTAAAGTAGCATTAAAATCCCCGCAAACACACCAACCACATGCAACCCCCGTCGCAATGACCAAGAGTTGAAACCAAAGCCCCCTCTGCTTGACAACTTCAGGACGACCATAAACAACAGACAAGCTCCACTCATCATGCGTACTGCTATTCATAACCCCATGAAGAGCCTAAGTATGCTTCGTAGCCACCTTAAAGTCAACCTCACTTACCCAAAAACACCAAATACCACCACTATATCCATTGGCCTCGACAACCTCAACATTATCAAAGCCAACTCGTTGAGCTATCTGAATAGCCTTATCCCTTTTTTGGCAAGGTTCGAGAATCGCAAGGAATCCCAGATTATATTTTTTCTTCAGTTCCACGAGTAACTGCATAAAATGCTTCCCACTAGTACCTCTTGAATTTCAAGTCATAAAATTAATCATCATAAAAAAAATGAGAAAAGAAAAGCAAGCAAGTGATCAATCACTCAATCAGATCTCGGGGCCCACAATTGGGGCATCTTGTATCACCATGACATCTTTAACTCTTCCTTCTGATAATGGGTTCGAACGAATAGAGAATTTCCTCACACACGAACCTGGGTCAAGAGGATCATCATCCTTATGCATTGCATCTGCGGGCTCTGTTGCATCTTTAGTAATATTTCCCGCCAGACATTTCTCCTCCTTGTGCCTTCGGTCTTTCATGAATTACCAACTCCTTGGCACCATAAATGTCTAGCCCAACATCATTCCTTTTGTCCCCATTTAGGCCCATTTTCTCCTTAACCCGTAATAAAACTTCCATTGCTCCATTTGATTGCTTTCCTTTATTATATCCAATGGGCTTTTTCTCCACCACGTTTTGGGCCATAAGCTTGATCTGCTTTTTATATCCTTTACTTCTTGGCTCATTAGTAATTTCCCTTAGTGGGCCCCGCATAGGTGCTTCCCTTATTTCATGCATATTCTCTTCACCAACAATTCTTACATACACCTGGTGCGCTACGTCATTTATACACGCAACGGTTAAGATTTACTCTGCATATAAACTCCATCAATATTGTGCATGAACCCCACTTGTATAAATTTAATTCTGACCCTTAATCTTTTTAAGTGCACCATACTCCAGGTGTACCTAAAAAATTTTCCCTCTTCACTCTCATCATGAATTAACATTGCATATCGTGATCCCTATAACTTCGCACCATAACCCCCCGATATTCTCTCTGCAATTCTTTCCCTCTCCCGTCAAATCCTCCATCCCACCAAGATTTTCTTTGGTGTTGTACCAGATTCCACTCACTAATATGAGGTTTCTTCGACATCATTTCCTGCGTCCCTCTGTTCACCGGAGAACCACCGCTCTTATCTGAAACATGCTTGTGTTACGACTGTGTAGCTTCATGTCTCCAGGGACAGTGTTCCTTATCATGGCCATATTTTCCGCAAGAGAAACATATGAGATGGATCCCTTCATACTCCACCAACCTCTCCATACCATTGATCAAAATGCATGGTAACAACGACTCATTCAGATCAAGCTCAACACAAATGCTGGCAAACCGACCCTTCTTTATATGAAGAGTCGTCATATCCAACTTTAGAACCTTATCGATTTGGCTCCCCAACACACACAATATGCCCTTATCATAATAATTCATCGGAAGCTTTGGAATTCGTACCCACGTCACAATCTTACAAATCTTATTTTCATCAAGGTCAAAATCTTCCTTCCATCTTTGAATCGCCAGATAATGATCTTGGACTAGCCAAGGTCCTCTCGTCAAAGCGAAATTATAATCACTTTTGCTCCTGAATTTGACTAAGAAGAAACTCGCCCCTATATCAATAGTCTCCACCTCTCCATGTTGCCCTCAAACCTGTTACAACTTTGTCTCTAGATACTCAGCATTTGTCATGTGCCCTAATAGCTTCATAAACAAAGATCTCTTCCATCGCTTTGCTAACTTCTCCTTCACTTCCAACGGGATAATCACATTTGAACCTTTTAGCGTTTGCTCCACCTTAACCCTCTGTTGCCAACGCCCATCACTCCACCAGTCTTCATCGTCCTCCTCCTCAGCCTCATCCTCGGATTCACTCTCGCTCATACAAGCTTTCTTGTATGACTTCTTCTGGTCCTCCCCATTCTTCTTGTTTATCTCCTTGGACCTTCTTTACCTTCATCCTCAACCTCTTTATCCTTCATCCATTTCTCATCACGAGGAACCATACTTTGATCATTAAAAAACTCTTTGCCCCTCGTTTGAACTTTCTTACAACTTCTATCTAATGCATCAGCTTCCTCCGGCGACAATGCTGTCGGTGACCCCCTTCGTGAACGCTCGAATGCATTACTTTCAAAGTTTAATCAATACGTCAAATGTTAGATTATTGTATCCTTTAAAATAATTTTGAAATATAAGATTTTTTAGAGTAAAATTTTGTTTTACGATCCTTGATAATAATTCTTCCATTTTAATGTGTATCATGAACTTTTATTACATATATATATATATGTAATATTATAATTATTCATAGGTTTAAAAATCAGACCGGACCGACCGGTTCGACCGGAAACCGATCCTTAGTCCGATTGGTTGGTTGGTTTTGGAAACTGGCTAGTTAAAAAACCAATTAAGAACCCGTGAAAACCGAACTGGTCAAAACTGGTTTGAACCGGTTTGGGCCAATTTCTTTTAATTTTTTTTTCTTATATAATAAAATAATTAATCCCAAATAAATTTGACAAGTTAAAACTAAAAAGTAATAAAAAAGATGAGGGAATTGAAATATAGAGAATTTTTTTTAAGAAAAAGAAAAAATATAAAAAAAAATAAAATATGCATATTTAGTTATTTTATATGCTTACTTTCTATTATATTTCATTTTCTAATGACATTTTTATCAAATATCACGGTACTTAGCCAAAATTATTATTTACTTTTTATTTTTATTTTTAATAATAAATAGAATCTTAATATAATTTAAAAACTCTAAAAATTTAATATTAAATACTCTTAACTTTTAATCATAGATAATTTATGTTTTTTAATTAGAACATAAAATTTATAATATCTTAAAAAATATTGAATTAATTATCAAATATTTAAAATTTACTAATATTTATTTGTTATAGAACAATTTTAATATATAAATTTTTTAAAAAAATATATTTAATTATAACCAGTTAGACTACGATTTAACCACGGTTCGACCAATGAATCGTGAATGAATACGTGTACGTTTGGTTGCACGTTGAAGGAGGAGCAAACGCGATTTAGAAGGAAGCGACAAATTATTGTTTCTGTGTGAAATGGGTTTGCCAATGTGATTTTTTCTTTGCTAACGCGCAGCCAAATACACTATATCTCTACCGTTTCAATGATTGATTTGATTTTAAAAATATTATAATTATTATACATTACATATATTATATAATTGTTAAAATATTTCGAATATAATTGGAGTAATTATAATTTAATAATAACTTAAGACAAAGTCTTTTTTTTTCTTTTTCATAATCTTCTTTGGTTTGGGGAGGATGTCATTCATTACTTCTACGGTATCCTCAATTCGTTCTTTTGGAAAAAACATGTTGCTCTTTTTATTCACAAGGCTTATTACAAGACAATCCTCAACGTAGAGGGTCATTTCCAATCTTCTTCGTATAAGTTTCTCTCCCTCAATTAATGGCTGGTACAAAAGAATAAAAAGAAAAGTTATATGCCATATTCTTAAAGTTTTATTTAATTTTTAGTTAAAATTTTATAAAAAAAAAAATTTATAAGCAGACTCTTATAACTTATAAATTGTTTAATTTAACATTTGTTATTCAAATATTATGATATAACTAAATATATACTATTTTTTAACAATTAAATATATATTGTATTGGTGCTCTAAATATATATAATTTAAATTAATAAGAGATATAAAAATAGGTAATAAAATAAAATTAATTTATACATATCACAAAAAATATAATAACAAGAATTAAATTAAAAATTAAATAAAATTAAAACAATAAAAGTATAGTTTTTTCAGAAGAAAAAGCAGAATTATTTCTTTTCAAAAACCTTTATCGTTGGTATTTCGAACTCCATAAAATTCGAAGAAGCTGTGCGTCTGATTTTACCGGAGGTAGTCTTCGCCCATCGTCCACCGACGTAGCTCATGTCGGCAAAACCCTCTGTTGGCTGGTGGTGTCTTCTTCGTCTCTAATCTAATTAGGATTTTCTTCAACTCAGGTTAGCTTTATCTTTATCTTTTTCTCTTTTAATTGCATCTGAAAGGTCTCTTGTTTTCATTGCTAACCGAAGACAATGGTTAACTATATTAGGGTTTCCAGTTTTGGTGCCCGAAAAATCCAACCCGAGCAATCAAAAGGATTGCGCAGAAGATAATGGGCAACGAGAGTAGAAAAGAACATTCTAGGAGGCGGAGGCGAAGACGAAGATCAGATGATTCTGAATTAGAATCACCTTCCCTGTCCGATGAGTCGGATAGCTGTGAGTCTTCGCCTGAAAGGGATTCTGACAAACGCAGGAGAAGTATTCTTCATAGTCACAGCAGTAGTCGTCGATCGCGGCGTCGGAGCTCACCGGTCAAGCAGGACACCGACGATAGTGATGACAGTGACGAACGGGGTCACAAGAAGAAAAGGTCCTCGAGGACCATTACTGAAGAAGAAATAGCAGAGTACTTGGCTAAAAAGGCTCAGAGAAAGGTTTGGATTTGGTTCTCAGTGTGTGTTATTTTATGATTCGAGGAGTTTGAGTTATTGTTGTGCTGACAATGTCTTCGCTTTTGATTTTATGCTTAGGCAATGAAAGTTGCAAAAAAATTAAAGACTCATACTGTATCGGGTTATTCGAACGATTCAAATCCATTCGGTGATTCTAATCTTAATGAGAAGTAAGTTTCTCCCTCCTCCCTAATTTTTTATTTGCCTTGTTAATTTTTTTAATATTTGATAATTTAACTTTGGTTAGATGCTCGACCATAAGAGATAAGCACTTCATGTTCAATATTATTAGTCACCCATTTGCAGATATATATTTTTTGAAGTATTTTATTTTTGTGGGGAGAGAAGTTATAGGTAGTTATGCAGTTAAAGATGCCAGGTTAGGGGCAAATATTGGACGATAATAAGCCACTTAATATTGGTTGAGGGTCCTCTGGTATTTTATTTCTGGACGTAGACGTAGTTATAACTTCTGATTACAGAAGAATGTAGTAGAGAAATTATTTTGGAAAACTTTGCTGGCATTGTGCTTTCAGATGAGTGCTTGACTAGTCTACTAATACTAAACTGCTGGATTAGAGGGAGGATGTGGTGACGGTTGTTTGAATCGCTGGAACTTTTCTACGCTCAGTTCTTTTTATTTGCAGTCTTTGGAGCAACTTGCTACAAATGCTTAACTTGCTACTATTGACTCACGATTGTATTTTACTAGACAATTAGACACTCTGAACTAAAATCATGAACTTATTGATAGATGACTGGACTTGTTTTTCCTCAAAAAGTGTTCTGGAAATTGTTTAGCTGATTGTCAGACAACTTAGTCTGAAGGGCTATCAAATAGGCCAAAGTCACAAAACAATAGATCAGCCTTGAAAATATTCTCGTCAATTTTGTAATCTTTAAAGTTCTTAGCTCTATTGTTGTTATCATTTGTTATGTTGCGGCAAAAAGATTGAGCTTGGGGCTATGTCCGCTGTCACTGTTCACTCAGTTATGTTTGATATTTCCACCTTTTTTTTTTAATATCTTTGGTTGGTGTATTTAGTTCTTCTATATCTGTTTAAGAATTTATGATGTTGTAATGATCTAGAATCTGTTGTTAATTGTTTTACTGGAAAGTGATGAATTGAATTGTTGACTGATGCCTACCTATATCATATTCACAAAATGTTCCTTGTAGATTTGTTTGGAGAAAGAAAATAGAGCGTGATGTTTCTCAAGGTGTTCCACTTGACATTTTTTCAGTCAAAGCTGAGAAAAAGAGACAGAGAGAAAGGATGGTATGCATTTTTTCCAGGAAATTTTCCTTTTCTTTTTTACATTCCCTGATTCCCTAGTAAAATATTTTCTTTTGTGTTAATTGAGACTTATTACGTGATAGTTGATAATTTACAACTTTTTGGTTATACTGTGCACGCGTATAACATATACTGATATTTCAAAATTCATATGAATTGGGCATGGTTTACTGAGAAAGGAGGACTAATATGCAGGACAGCAAACAAGGCCTTCTTTTAACATATCTTTTTTTTTCTGGATTAATAATTATTTTTGTATCATAAACATTTAATATTGAGATTCAAATGAATTTTAATTTCAGAATTTTTTTTTATTTTCACATTCAATTCATGACATATTGATATTGTCTGACCAGAGGAGCATAATTAAAGTATGGAAGTCATCTGGTTTAGAGTCCTGCACTGATTGTAAAATAAATTTAGAATTCTTATTCTCTAGACATATCCCATAATACGAACTTAAAGTCTCAAACTATGATCTATTATTATTTATTAGAGTTTTCTATCAAGTTGGAATGTCCTTTTATCATGATAGAATTTTCTATCATGTCAAAAGCTGTGATGAATGCTCAAAATTTTCATTTTCTGCATTGAGTTGGATTTTCCTTATAGCCTCAAAGTTCTTATGAAAAGTGATAATGCAGGCGGAAATTGAAAAGGTGAAAAAGAGAAGGGAGGAAAGGGCAATTGAGAAAGCACAACATGAGGAAGAAATGGTAAGTCCATTCCTTGATTTGTGAGACGAGGCAAAATTTATGTCTTACCACAACTCATTTCTAGGTAGGTCCTGTCTGTAGTGGCTCTATTCTACTATATGACTTACCAATTGCGCTAAGCCTTGCCGTCAAACAAAAATGAAAACCCTACACATCAGGCCTATCCTTTAAAAACTGTCCTAAGAAAGGGAAAAAGTTTCAGGAATCTGAGGTCCATATGTGATAAAGATATCTAAAAGGTTGATTCCAGGCCCGACATAAATATTAACTAATGATTTCTTTACTATGACATCTTTTGCAATTTACACTCACTCCCTCTCTTTCTCTCTCTCTCTCTCACAGGCAATATTAGCTAGAGAACGTGCTCGAGCTGAGTTCCAGGACTGGGAAAAAAAAGAAGAGGAGGTGTTGTGGTGCCTTCAATTATTTTTCTTCTTGTTGAATCTAGTATTGGCAATCTCTTGACTAATGCAATTTGGTCTGCAGTTTCATTTTGATCAAAGCAAAGTCAGGTCAGAGATTAGATTGCGTGAAGGGCGTGCCAGGCCAATTGATATCCTAACCAAACACCTCAGTGGATCAGATGACTTGGATATCGAAATAAATGAACCATACATGGTTTTCAAGGTTAATATTTTTAGCTTCTTAGCATTTTATTGTATCTCTTTTTCCTTTTACTCATGTAGTGTGATATAGCTCTTAAAAACTCATCATACCCTGTCATTTTCTACCATGTAAGATATCCAGCTTTGAATGTCAATACCATCAGATTTGACATATATGTTGCAGGGTTTGACGGTGAAAGAAATGGAAGAGCTTCGTGATGACATTAAAATGCATCTTGACCTTGATAGGGAGACACCGACCCATGTAGAATATTGGGAGGTATTATTTCTTGCCATTATTTATTTTTGTAGTCCTTCACAGAATACTTAACTGATAACTTCTACATAATTTATTAATAACATAATCCTCTTATTTTCTTCTGATCTTAATTTGTTGGAATAAAGGTCCATATATCTGACTTTATTCAGAAACACATTATAGATATAATCTTAAGAGAAAATAGCATGTCTGTGTCTCACATACACTCAGATACTATCATTTCAAAGATCGGATAGCTCAGAATCTAAATATTATGGAAATAGCATAGTCATGGTATCTTTAATGCATTTCTTAATTCCATTGGAAATGACTGTGAAAGTATGGCCATTTGAGAAGTATAAACTTCTTTTGCAAAATTTGGTTCTGTGCAATGAAGATTTCCCTTATTTTATGGTCAGGAGAAATGTGAGAGTTATGAAGTCTTTGGTTTCTGTTTCTTGGAACTGTTACATTCTAATAAGTTGCAACATCTGTTTGGTGGTGTTTAACTGAAGTTCAGAGACAATTGAAACTTTGGGTGGCTTGGTTTAAGTGTGCATGTTGTTATTATTGAAATGCAAAACTTTCGTGGAATTCCCTGTTTAACTTCAGGCAGCAGATTATTGAAAATACTCTGTTTACTGTTTTGGTAAAATGAAGGCAGCAGGATTTTCACTTGTCTAAGTTTGTGCGTTTGGTAGAGGTGAAATATGAGAGGAAATGGAGTGGAAATGGAAAACATGTTGTTTTGACTCTAGAAAGCACTATATACAAATCCTCAAATGCCACAGATCATGAAACTATCATTTAAGCTATCTTTTAATTTTTAATGCTGATGCTTTTTTCTTTTAACAAAATAAATTTTACCCTCTCGCCCTCTTTTCCTTTTTCTTGTTTCCCCCTTCCTGTTGGTTTTCCCAGTTTGTATCTACTGATCGACTTTATTCCTCCCCTTCCTTTGCTTGTGTATTCTTGTCTGCATATGTATGCAGGTAAATATTTGTTTTGGTAAAGAAGGGTCTTTCATTTGACTGTGTAACATGTCTTAGTAGTGTCATTAACTCGTAAGACCTATGGATCTTGGTAGCTAGTCTTTCTACAATTCATGTTCAAAGCTGAAGCATTATTCATCAATATCTACTAAATACAGGCACTCCTTGTGGTGTGTGATTGGGAGCTTGCTGAAGCTCGAAAAAAGGATGCACTTGATCGGGCTAGGGTGCGTGGAGAAGAACCACCTGCTGAGCTGCTTGCAGAAGAAAGAGGTCTGCATGCCAGTGTTGAGGCAGAGGTGAAGAATCTTTTGCAGGGGAAGACTTGTACTGAGTTGGAGGCTATGCGGGTGCATATTGAGTCACAAATGAGTAGTGGTACAGCAAAAGTCGTTGAGTACTGGGAGGCTGTTTTAAAACGCCTCCACATATATAAGGCGAAGGTATTTTTCATCTTATATTATTCTGTGTTGCTGTTACAAGTTACATGCCATCAACAACGGATTGGTTCACTGCATTACTAAATTGCTGCAAATCCAGGCTTCTTTAAAGGAAATCCATGCTAAAATGTTACGCAAGCATTTGCAACGCCTTGAGCAACCATTGGAGGGTGAAGACAAATTGGAGAATGCTTATGATACAGAACCCGAAGAGGATGATATTGAGGATGTTGTTAAAGGTAAGTATTCTGTTATTGTTCAGTTGCTCATGAGGCATTGACTTGTTTTCAGAATTTCATGTTTAAATTTGCTTTATATGTTTTATAATTCGATCTGAAGATGGGACATATTCACCAGAACCCATGAAAGGAGAAGATCAAGAAGCTGAAGATGAGGCTGGATCCTTTTCACCAGTACTGTTGCATGGTGATGAAAATGAGGAAGCTATTGACCCTGAAGAGGACAGGGCTATACTGGTAATTTTATAAAAAATCAATTTTAATGGTGATCATGTATTTGAGCAATAAATATACAGGTTATAACTTGACCTGGTACATACCCAGGAGCGTAAACGTATGGCTGTAAAAGAAGAGCAGCAAAGAAGAATCCAGGAAGTGATGGCATCAAAGCCTGCTCCATCTGAAGATAATTTTGAGATGAAGGCCATGAAAGCTATGGGAGCGATGGAAGAAGGAGATGCAGTTTTTGGATCTGGTGCTGAAGTGAATCTAGATTCGCAGGTGCCCTGTCTTAGACATTTAAATAATATTTCATTCTTTGTGAAGTGATAATTGGCATGAAATGCATGTAGATAAGCATGATTCAAAGAATTTTAAATTTTCTTAGATAGATAAAAGTGTTAGTTCTGGATTTTAACATAAGGATCCAAAAGGCAAATAACTTGCTTCAACTTTGGCCCATCGGCAAATAACATCTCCCATCTAAAATGCCGTGAATTTAGGAGCACTAATTGAGGCTATAATTGCCCATAAACACAGTTTTGAGGAAAATTTCACCTAAGTTCATTGTTTGAATAAATTCTTACCAATGCCTCACCCCCGTTAAAAGTAAACAGAAAATCTTAATTGACCCTATTTCTGTGATTCTTTCAATTTTTAGTGAATGGAAGGGGCTATTTGCCAGATTTTGAAGCTTAAGCAGGCCATTGCCAGGTTTTGAAGTTCAAGTAGGCTAACTGTCAAAATTTAAACCACAGGAAGTTATTTACCTTTGTCATAGTTGCGTTATAGAAGAGGGTTTCGTGGGGAGCTCACTTGCCTTTCTGCATATTGTTTTATCCGTTATCAAATCCTTTGGTTACTCTCGTTCATAGAAGAAGTTGACACTAGAGGGGTGATAAATTTTCTTTGGTATCTTGAAGGAACAATAATATGTTCATTATTCTCAGTTTTTTTTTGGGGAAAATTTCTAACGTGATTGATAACTTTGGAGCAGGTTTATTGGTGGCATGACAAATACCGCCCCAGAAAGCCAAAATATTTCAACCGTGTTCACACTGGATATGAGTGGAACAAATATAACCAGACTCACTATGATCATGACAACCCACCTCCTAAGATTGTACAGGGTTATAAATTTAATATTTTCTATCCGGACCTTGTAGACAAGACAAAAGCTCCAACCTATACTATTGAGAAGGATGGCAGCAATGGTGAGACATGCATCATAAGATTCCATGCAGGGCCACCATATGAGGACATAGTAAGTCCACTGTTCTTCTTTTCCTGATGTTGAAAATATTTTAATACAATCAAATTACTTATCTACTGCCCTTGATATTCTGAATGATTTTTAATTCTGAATCAATTAGCTAATATTTGTTGGGTTTCGATCACAGGCTTTCCGCATTGTAAATAAAGAATGGGAATATTCTCATAAGAAAGGTTTTAAGTGCACATTTGAACGTGGAATTCTACATGTGTACTTCAATTTCAAGCGCTACCGCTACCGAAGATAATTTCAGGTGCTGGTTTGGTGAGATTATGCCAATTGTGCTGGAAGTGGAGATATATATGTCCTGGGAATTGACGGCTTGGAGTGAGATCGAGGTCTTTCCAGAGGGGTAACGTTACAAATACGAAAATTTTACAGTTTTTGTATAAGCTATAGACACACTAATCTTGAATTTCTGTCAAACCAGCCTAGAGCATCTTGGTTTTACATTGGATTATTGGCGGAAACTAGCATTTTCTTTTTCTTTAGTAGCCAAGGGAAACAGAACCAGTAAGGGAACTAATTCCTCTCAAAAACTGAGTCTCATCAGCCAAGAGATGCAACCTAGCACGAGTACGCTGTATATGAAATCTAGTTATCTCAGCAATTCCGTTTGGTCTTCTGAGTCATTAGAAGAAACTTATGGTACTAGTGTGTCATGTAGCAGCACCTTTCCTGTAGGATCAAAGCGCACGCTTGCAGCAACTGGGAATAGCAAATCAAAGACTAGCGGAAGTTAAGGAAATAAGTGGCAAAAAAGCAAAAAATAAAAAGTAAAGAAACTATAAAATATTCAATGAATATTAAGTAACTCGTTAATAATATAAGGCCAAAGGTTGCTTTGTCATGGGAAGGATATGTCCTTGGGAAGTCCTTAGAAGCGCCAGTCTTTTACAGTATTATCAATTCATTTATATCAAATCTGAAATCATAATTTTAATTTTATGTCATTTGTAAACATTCTTTTAATTTTTTTCAAAATTTCTTTATTATATCTTTTGATTTTATTAACTTATTTAATTTTAGAAACTTAAAATATAACTACTTAAACCTTTAGTTATGTCATTTATTTTATTTTATTTTTTTAATTTTTCGTTTAAGAGAAACTTTACTTTATGCCTTATTTCTAGGTGAGTGGTCAACTTCTTTTTTTTTAAAAAAAAAACTTAAGCAGGAGTAAGTTTCTAATTATAAAATTTCTAAATATTAAAAGATGAAAGTTAAGGATAGTATTTTGTTTTGAACGTCGCCTAAAGTTAATTGGGTTTATTTATATTTTCATGTCGAAGCTCTAAATGAATAAATATGGATACTCATTAATTTGATAGTTTTTTTTTTTTGCCTGCTTATTGACTAGAATTTAAGTGTCTTTTTAAATTAGTTTACTGATACTCGTTAATTTGTTTTAGGTAATATATCTATAATTTTACCTCAACCTTTTTTGGTTATTTAAAGAATAATTCCTCCTGAGACTTAACCAAAGAATAATTGAAAATTTAATGCATGTCCATTGTGTTCGGCTTTTGAGATGCTTCAACGATCAAGTGGCGATTAAATCTGTGTACTCAAACTATTGATCTCTTCTCTTAAAAGAAGTCTTAAAACAGGTCATCCACACCTATTTTCACTACAGATTTCTTTTTTTGAATGAAGATTTAAAATGATCATAGTAAAACAAGGTAATCTATGTTTTGCTCATTACATGTGGGTGTATTTTAATTCCTATGATAACATGCCATCAGTTTATAGTCAGACTTCAGTAATAATTTAAGTTCATCTTTTTCCCTTCTCTCCGTAAAAAGAAAAAAGAAAAAGAAAAGGAGGGTTTTTTTTTTTTTGTTTTTTTTGGAGGGGGGGGGGGGGGGGAGGGGTGGTGTAAGAATAATGTAGGAGTCTTTGGCTTTATGTGGTCCTAGAGTGTTGCATAATCACTCTGCTGAAGCGAGTTTTGGTGTTGCCATTACCAACAATGGAAAGCTTTTGGTGATCCCCGTTATTGCGTATCCCACTCTGACACAGAAAGTTATGGTATATGCATTATGGTGACTAATGAAGTTGCTTTTGACTTATCCCACTCATTTAAAGTGATCTTTTTCCTTACTTCCTTCCCACAAGTCTATTCCATCGCCTGTCAAGATTATACCCTCAGAAATTTCGTACCAAAACTGGTCCCTCATGTATTGCGACCATCTTTTGGAAAAGGAAGATAATTCCTTACCTTAAAATTTGAGCCAATTGATATCTGACAACGTTATGTTTCAAAGAACCTAAATAATAAGGCAATGCTCTAAATATATAAGGCAATCGCTTTATTAATTTAAAGGGCCAAAACAGAATTTCTCAACGATTTGGTTAGACTAGTTGTTCCAACACGGGGCTGACATATACTCTCCTTTAAGATGATCTATACGATCATCAAATGCAAAACAAGCTCGTCAGTATATCTATTGACTCAGATAATTTCTTCTACGATTGTTATTCTGAATTATTACTGTTATAGTAGAAAGAGTAATATGTACAATTATTTTACATATACGTAGCAGATGACTTGTGAGGCAGTGCATTTATGCTTCGGTATCACGAGTATATTTGTGCACCAAATCCGCTATTTATACGGAATGACGATTATGATCATTAATCCGATGCTTTGTAAAAAGACTTTGGCGAAACCCTTCAAATATACCCAAAACGTTTCCATAAATATGAGAAGTTAACAATGGGTGATCGGTGAATATGGTAGAAGATCGAATATGAATTTCATGAATTAAGCTAATCATGACCTTTTAGTGATGCTCTTCTAGTATAACAAAGTTGAATTTCCATTTCAATCCTTTTAGTACAACAATACATTTTAAATCCTAAAAGACTCCAATGACTACTGCATATATCAGATTCACGTACTTTTGAGTAGTTCATTCTTTCTACAGAGAAAGAAAGCATCTAATTCCAATCTTTCCTTGTTTTTTCTCAGTGGGCTATACTACTGTCATTGCCGCTGCCTTCCATATTGATACACCTTCAAAGCTTTAACTTTGCAGTGTATGAGTATTCAACGATAATATAGTTTTTACATAATAAGTTATATCTAAACAGTCAAATATAGCTAGTGCTACTTTGGCCCCAAAAGAGAAACATATCTATATCTATCTATATATATTTATATATATAGCTAGTGTAAGACTATAGGAGTTACACAGCACGCTTTCTTAAACAGATGCCTCATCACTATTCGTCACTTGATCTACAATCCTAATTACGCATTGAAGGTGTTGAACAATATCCTTCGTACTAGGCCTTTCACTTTTCTTCTCCCTCAGACAGCTGAGTGCAAGCTGTGAGAATAGTTCTATGCTTGTGTTCACTTTGTCACCAGATGGCTCCATAGAAATTAGGAGCCTCTGATCTACCAGTTCCATGATTGTCCCATTGCTGGCATGTTGACTCACAAAGATTGCTAGGTTCACATCATCTTGCTCTCTTGAGAAATCTATGGCCTTCTGGGAAGTCAAAAGCTCTAGCAATACAACCCCATAACTATAAACGTCACTTTTATCAGTTAACTGGTAGTTGCGGTAATACTCAGGATCCAAGTAGCCTAATGTTCCCTGAGCACAGGTTGAGACATGACTAAGTCCTGGGTTAGCCAATCTGGAGAGCCCAAAATCTGCCACTTTGGCGTTAAATTCATCATCTAGCAGTATGTTTGTGGACTTCACATCTCTATGGTAAATGGGAGTGTGTGCAGCAGAATGAAGATATGCCAATGCTTCAGCAGTTTGAAAAGCAACCTTCAGCCTCGTTTTCCAGTCTAGGAAGTTGGAATACCTACCATGAAGATGGTCATGGAGGGTCCCGTTTGAGATGTACTCATAGATCATCAGAGGCTGCTCAGATTCTACACAGCAACCTAGGAGTCTTACTAGGTTCTTGTGATTGACTTGAGAAAGAATTGCAACCTCGTTTAGAATCTGTTCGGTGCTTTTGAGGTTGCCCAATCTAGCTTTCTTCACAGCTACTACCGTCCCATCTTGAAGTTCCCCTCTGTAAACTTCCCCAAACCCACCGTTCCCCAAAATCCTGTCTTTAGAAAATCCATTTGTTGCTTTCATCACTTCCTTCAGTTGAAACATCCTAGCAGGTTTCTCTCCAGAACATGACTTTATCACATCTTCCATTGTCTTGACCTGCTTTGACTGGTAAGAGAGCTTCCAGGACCTTCTTTTAATGATGGCCACGGCTGTAGCTAGACAGAAAAAAGTAACAACCGCTATTGAGATCGTCAAGCTGATTTGGGATTTAGATTTTTTCTTGTTCTTCAAGCAAGTTGCAGCGATAGGGTCCCAGTGGTGTTCACCCTTGCAAAGACAGCGAAAGATGCCATTTTCATCCGCAGGGGAACAGTTAGAAGCTCCAGAGCAATCTTCTTGTGTCCTGCAGGGAGGTTCAGGAGGAGAAGCCCATTGAATTTCAAGACCTTCCTCCCACTGATAAGCAGGCTTCTCTGCATCCAAATGAAGGATGCTTCTAAATGCTTTACAACCAGAGTTGTGAAGCCGTATCTTGTATGCTGAAGGCATCCCACCTGCAACAAAGGTGCAACAAGGGCCAAGACCACTAGCACACTGAAGTGCTCTTTTGCTGTCAACATGTCCTGAACTCTCCAAGTAACGGTGACAAAGACTAGAAGAAGTGCAATTGAGAGGAGAAACTAAGAGGCGAGGGGAGCAGTTAAAGAGGAAGATTGTGTTGGATGAAGTTATGTTGAAAGGAAGTGACTGGTTTAACCAAAGGCCACCGCTTACAGGCATATCTTGTGTAACACATGAACCAGAAAGCCAAGGTGATGGCTGCACCACCATGCGCTGGATTGAAGACATAATTCTGAGAACGGAATAGGAACTTCCATTGAGGGTGACAAAGTAGAGTATTTTAGATATGGGATCACAGTGAAGGCTATAGGATGGATCACCACAGCTAGGGTCCGTGCTTAAAGGATATGGAATTTGTGTGGCGCCACAGTTTGGGCAAGTCTTCTGAGAAGTACAGTGATGAGTAAGGAAAAGGAAAAGAAGGGCATAGCTAAAATGGAAGCGTGGACTTACGTTTGGTTCAATGATCATTCTGCATGAACAAGGAGATGACTAATTGATCATATGCTAGAGATAGGAAGGATGATGGATAAATAAGAAAGGCTACTGCAATGGAATAAAGTGGGTGGAATACAAATTAAAAAGTTGCCGCAAGAATCTATATTGAATACCATGAAAAATTTTGGTGACTTATGGGACCAGTTGATACCCTCCTGTATGATAGGAACGGGATTTCTAGCTGTATCCTCTTTATAAGGAAGGTGCAAAGAGAAAAGGCTTCTGCACTTACTACTTCAGTTTTGCAGGGTTCTTTCTTCCTTTAATCTAATCGCGCAGCATATGATCAAAGTGGAGAAACTGCCCATTAAAGTATAATAAAATGCTACTACAACATTATGGACCTCGCACTACTAAGTGAACACGCAAGAGTCAGTATTTTCTCATCTATTTTAAAAGAAACGAGCATCATGCCACAAAAAACAAGCACATTGCACCATCTATTCTATCATCTGTATTCTGTAGTGTAACTTTACAGTTTATAGAACATTAATGGAAGAAGGATTTTCCCATTCATTCCTGTCACTAGATTTCTTTCATCATTAAGAAAGACAACAAAATGCTGCCTACTTTCCAGATAGCGAACAAACTCGAACCAATGGTAAAAAAATAAAAGTACAAAAGAACAAACCCAACCCAACCCAAACGCCATGGACCCCAACTTATCAATATTCCCTGGCAGCATTTCTTTCCCTTGGATTTCACTTTCATCCACTAAATCAAGATATCTGATCATGACAAGTAATTACAAAGTTACAAAGCAAGAAAATGAATTCATTCTGAGATTTTTTATGATGAGATGCAGACATTACATCCAGGTGACAACTATAATCATTCAAGTCTGAAGCTGGAGCAGAATGGACTTTAGTGTTTTACACCTGCAATAAATGCTTTTGCAAGTTCTGGGTTAAACCAAGGAACAGACAGGTCAAGTTAATTCAATCCTCGTTTTTAACCAGGATTAAGTTTTCTATTAAGCAGGTAGAAGAGATAGTAACAGTAATGACAAGTAATCTTTACCTAACATCTATATTATTTACTGAGATTTGACATTTTATGATAGATTGTCATCTGTTTGCAGTCGCGTAAATAATCATCATGGCGACTAACTTCTGCACATTTTGACTAATATTTGTGTATCCCTCAGAATGAAACAAGTAATAGCAACATGTTGGTGAGTAATGCTACCCACACATCACTTGCATTCAAAATTCTGCACAAGTTTCAAGTGGTGGTTCCATCTGAATTTAGGTGGCCCCACAAACTATATAGTTGTGCCCAATTGCGAAAGTGAAAATTCTTGTGTAACTTAGTTTTATGTTGGCAGTCCCTCCCACGTTCAATGATCATTTTCTTTATACCTTTGTAGGATTTTTTGTCCTGCATAGACAAAATAATGTGAAGCACAGTCTCTGCTTGGAAACAACTCAAAGGGCTCCAGAAAGGAAACATAAGTCACAACAAGAGTAGAAGATATTTTTTCCCCCCAGAACCGATGTAATTGAGTAATCTCAATTTTTATTTCTGTTCTTGTTTCCACTTGCTATTGTTCACAATTTGGCTATTTTATTTTGTTTTTTTTTCTTTTTTCCTTCAGTGCTATCATTGTTTTTGACCATTTAACAGATATTTATTGTTGTTCAGAAGTGCAACTTTTGATATCTGGCTCACCCCTAATAAGGGTTTAAAAAAATGAAGCTGAAACTATGTATCGAAACTTTTCACGCCTTGCAAATACCAGTCCTAAAACGAATTTGGATAATCAGCGTACTCAAAAACAATTTTCACACTTTTGCCCCTTGTTTTCCTTTTTCTTTTCCAGAAAAGAAACATGAGATAGTACAGGTTAATTTACACAAAATGGCAAAAGTAGAGGGTGCCTGGGGTGGTGGGATAGTCCCCTCTTGACATAATCTGTCAAATTATATTCCTTTCACATTTAAATTGTCAAGCCAACTTGGCCCTACTTATAATATAATAAAGCTTAACCTTCAACAATCTTTACCGCAGTCCTGCACATTACATAACCAATAGTATTAACTACAGAAGTACTATAATAGGAATCAACAGATTTCTATTTTGAGCACCATTACTTACCCAAATGGGCTTTGTTTGATGGAAAGCAGTTCAACATCTAACTGCAGTCCAGAGAAAGTAGCAAATAGTAAAAAATGGATATTAAAAATAAGATAAGACCAGCAATAGACTAAGAGAACCTTACTGATTAATGTATAGAAACTCCAAAGTTACAATATGAACAAATTGAAAATCAGAAAATGGTTTTTAACTACACTAGTAACAGAGATTGAACTCCCCCTAAATTAAGCATGAGTAGCTTTGGAGTTTGGATCATGGAACAGGCGAATAGAGCTTCCAACTAAATCTAGTTTCCTCAGGGTCACATTCTCTTTTGAGTGTGTAAGTATAGGAATCCATTGAAAGTAGTGAATTTCTGTGGACAGTGACAGAGGTTCTTAACAGGCTTATATTATTCAATTTGGACAGCCGCATAAGTAGATAATACTATAGACAGTGTGATATGCAGCGATAATAATCATTGTAGTATCAACCTTTGGATAGAAACCATAGCAAAAAGATCAAACACGTTACCTCTATTGTTGCATTTGGAGGGATCTCCTGGACTCCTTTGCTTCCATAGGCCAGTTCAGGGGGAACAATTAACAACCTCTGCGGAAAACTCAACTAATTAACTGCTTAATGGAGCCTGTGATCTGAACCCTGATTTTCACCCTTTTATTCAAATATATCAATACGGTTGCTGACAAATCTAAAAGAGAATCTGAATTTTCCACCTACTTCTTCCAAAATATTATATATAAATGTCTAGGGGATAGAAATTTGGAGAAAAAAAAATCTGTTGTTTATATACAGAAAATGTGTGAATAGTTATTGAAAATAGAACCTATGAAGCCAAAGGAAATATCACAAACATATATAACTCGAGAGTTGAGAGTAATTCTATACAGTTGCTAACTACAAACTACCAAGCAGTGGCCCAATGAAGCTTCCCGCCAAGGGCTTAGAGGCTTCATACATGTAGTTTTATTGATTGTCTAACTATAATGACAGATTTGTATAGCATAATAAAGAAATCTGGTGTTAGGATCTGTTGTCACCTGGCCTCCAATTCGCATGCCTTGTACCCCTAAATCTAACCCTTTAAGGACTGTTCCCTTCTCAGATTGGCCTACATCAAATCCATATGGCTGCAATAATTTAAGAATGATCTCATTAATCAACGAGTAAAGTTTCCATAAAAATGATATTGTAAGTATTTTCAGAGTAAATTTGCTCTTATTTTTTATTATTCTCAATCAGAAAGGTCTGAAATAAAGAAGGGACCGAGGCAACAAAGCTGTCACTAAATCCCTTGATTGTAGGAATACAAAATCAAAAAATAATAATGACAAAACAGTAGCAAAAAATATAGAAGATAAGAAAGGAGAAAACAAATCAAAATTAAAAAAAAAAAAGATAGTATGAATCCATGTAGATCACTAACACTTCTCCTCAAGCTAAGAATAGATATTAATCATTCCTATTCTGGATCTTAGTTCTTCGAATCTGATCCTAGATAGAGATTTTGTTAAGACATCAGCCACTTGAACTTTAGTAGGAGTATGAACCAATTCTAGAACACCTGATTCAGCCTTCTTAATGAAACGTCAATAAATTTTAACATGTTTTCTCCTGTTATGATCAATAGGGTTTTTAGCTATGCTAATTGCAACTAGGTTCCTTCATAGGTATTTTGAGTTCACAAAGCAATCTTTTGAGCCATATCCCTTTACAAATGGCTTGAGATAAAGCATTATATTCGACTTCAACACTACTCCTTGCAACTACAGCTTGACGCCAGGTTATTAAGTTAATCCACACATATATACAGTAACCTATCATAGATCTCCTACTTAGTCAGCATCAGCAAATACTTCAATTCCCTTGTGGTTCCCTTTTTGGAAATAAATTCCACATCCTAGTGCCATTTTAAGGTACCTTAAGATTCTGTTCACAGCCTAAAGATGTTCTTCATTTGGCTTGTTCATGAACTAACTAACAATACTTATTGGAAAGCTAATGCTTGGTCTTGTATGAGATAAGTAGATCAACTTGTTCACTAATCTTTGATATCGGTAAGTATCCATAGGAGGACTTTCCTCCTTGAAAGCCAGCTTGTAATTCATTTCTATAAGGTATCTGCTGGCTTACACCTAGCATATTAGTTTCTTCAAGCAAGTCTAAGGTGTATTTTCTCTGGGATTTGGCTACTTCCATTACTAAGAAGTATTTTAATTCACCAAGCTTTTTCATTCAAACTCCTTAGCAAGGGCACCTTTTAGCCTTCTTACTTCATCTTTAAAGTCCCCTCTGACAATTATGTCATCTACATACACGATCAACACTGCAATCGAGCCATTATGTGAGAAATTGGTAAACAATGTATGATCAGATTGGTCTTGAGAGTACCCATAGTTCTTGATTACATTGGTAAGCCCCTCAAACTAAGTTCTAAGTGATTGTTTAAGGCCATATAGAGATTTGCGAAGTTTACATACCTTGTTTTTGCAATTGTCTGTGTTTAATCCAGGTGGTATCTCTATGTATACTTCATCTTTAAAGTCCTCAATTAGAAAAGCATTCTTGACATCTAATTGGTGCTGAGGCCAATCAAGATTGGCTAATAGAGATAAGAGAACATTGATTATTTTAAACTTAGCAACAAGAGAAAATGTCTCTTGATAGTCAATCCCTTGAGTTTGAGTAAATTCTTTAGCCACTAATCTAGTTTTATATATGTTAATGCTCCCGTCTGAATTATGCTTGAACTGACTTCTTCCCTTTAGGAAGATCTGTGATGTCCCAAGTTCTATTATTTTCTAGAGCATTTATCTCCTCTTGAATAGCTAGTCTCCATTCATTATATTGTAAGGCTTCATGGATATTTTTGGGAACCTTTTCATTTGAAATATTAGTCACAAATACTTGATATTTGGGGGACAAATTATCATATAATATGAAATTCCCAATCCGTTGATTAGTGCAAGATCTAACACCTTTTCTTAGTGCAATGGGCAAATCTAGAGAATCATTTTCAGCAAGAGTATCCATACATAGACTTGGATTAGGGGGATGGATTTGCTTGAGAGATGTGTAGGCCTCAATTTCCTAGTTCTTCTTCCTCTTGGAATACACCCTTAATTCTTTCTGCTGATTAGTTTCTTTGTTGTCATTTCTGTCTTCTTGGTCCTGTTCAGCCACCTCACTATTTGTCTCAGGTTCTTTGGTCAGGGCTGTTTGAGGAGAAATAGGTTTAGGCACGATATTATTTTTAGGTAAGTGCTCATTTTCAAGTAAAAAGCCCCATTCTTGCACCATAGTTTGATTCTCCCCTGAATGAGTGTTTTTTTGTAGTATGGTTCATTTTCAAAGAAGGTAACATCTTTGGATACAAAAACCTTTTGGGTGGCAGGAGAGAAACATTTGTACCCCTTTTTAGTTGAGAAGTACTGGAGAAAAATACATTTTATGGCTCTTGGGTCTAGTTTGCCTTTTGGATGATCGTCATGAACAAGTGTAGTGCAACCAAAAACTTTTATGGGTAAGGTGAACGATGATTTGGGTGTTTGGGTAGTATCAAGGAGTTTTTCACAAGGTGGATGAAAATTGGGAGTTTTAGATGGCACTCTATTAGTGAGATAGATAGAAGTTAGGAAGGCCTCTCACTAGAACATTTTAGGCACATTGATAATAAGCATAATAGCTCTGGTAACCTCAACTAAGTGTTTGTTTTTTCTCTCAGTTGCCCCATTTTTTTTGAGATGTATCAACACAGGAGTTTTGGTGGTGGATTCCTTGTTTAGTAAGGTAAGTTTGAAGAGTGAGATTGAAGTATTCTGTTCCATTATCAGACCTAAGAACTTTTATTTTGCTTTGAAATTGAGTTTGGATCAAGGTATTAAAAGTTTTGAAGATCATGGGAATCTCTGATTTTTCTTTCATTCAGTATAACTAAGTGAGTCTGGTGTGATCATCCATAAAGTGACTACCCATCTAGCTCCAGATATATTTTTTATTTGCGATGACCCCAAACATTACTATGGATCATGGAGAAGCGTTGAAAAGGTTTGTAGTTCTGTTTTGGACAGGAATTTTTTGTGTTTGGAAAATAGACACATCTCATATTGAAGAATATCGGAGTTTTTACCCAACAAACTTGGGAACATCTTTTTCATGTAGTGAAAGTGAGAATGACCTAACCTGAAATGGTACAACATGGCTTCAGAAAAACTACTGGAAGTAAGAGCACACTTCTTGTGCCTTGTTGAACTTTTTAGAAGGTAAAGGTCTACACATTCTTTTAACATTGCCAATTATCCTCCTTGATACCAGGCCCTAAAATTCACACCCACCAACAGAGAAATTAGTCACACAATTGCTGTCCTTGGCTATTTTACTTATTGAAAGTACATTACAGGTCAGGTTTGGCACAAGAAGAACTCTTTCTAAGGTGAAATGGTTAGATATATTAACTGTACCAAAACCAAAAACCTTGAAGAGTGTTCCATCAGCTATTTTCACCATCAAATCCTCTTTACAGGGTACGTAATTATCAAGTAATAGGGCATTACTTGTCATATGGTCTATGGCTCCTGGATCCATAATCCATGTATCAATTTTTGTGATTTGTGAGCATAAAACTATGTGGGAATTACCTGATTGGGCCACAGCCCAATTCCTATCACAATTGGAATTATCTTAGGTTGAATTACCTCAAGTGGGAGCACTTCGAATGTCCTCTTTGTTTTCTGAATCTTAACAGCCTTGAGCCTATTTCCACATCTTGTTGGAGCCATGGCTGTTGAACCTGTTGCTACTAACCATTGACTAGAAGAGGAAGCAGAGTCAAGCATTTTTGGTTGAACGGAGAGGGATAGCGGTGCATGGAAAAATGGACAGGCAAACACGGCGACGCGTGGCTGCACGTGGAATGACAAATGGCAATCGGACTCAGGGGTTCAACCGATTGGAACTTTCTAGGTATGGTGAGGGGGCGCACGACGACCTTCTCGTCGTCCATGGCAAAAAACTTGGAAGCCCTGTTTTTGAACGTTATAGGGTAGCATGCCATTAATGCCCCATTGATGGGCTCTAATACCATGTAAGTCTTTCTAGAGTAAACTTGCTCTCATTTCTCATTATTCTCAATCAGAAAGGTCTAAAATAAACAAGGGACCGAGGCAACAAGCATGCCACTAAATCCCTTAATTGTAGGAATACAAAATCAAAAATAATAACAATATAACAGTAGTAAAAAATATAGAAGATAAGGAGGGAAAAAAACAAATCAAAATTAAAAAAGGATACTGTAAATCCACTATGATCACCAACGATGTAATAAATATGCACACCATGACTATCCACAAATTTCTGGCTACAATTGCTGTTGTAACAGAGAAAACACATGGAATCAGAATTTTGAGCGTGTTGGGAACCAACTGGCACACATTTCACGCACTAACCTTAAAGAATATTGATATACCTGCATGAATGAGTGCGTATGCACAAGTGATATCACTTGGTCTACATTATTATGACAATGTTGACCAGACAAGGAGGAGGTAGTGCAACTTTTGGCAATGACTCTGTCATCAAGATGTTAGACGCCAAATTGTGGCAGAGAAAGTAGTGTAATTGGAGGATGCATGGGTCCAGATTAGTTGCAGCCTAGATGCATGATGCGAACCCCCGCTAGTAAGTATTAATAATTTAATACAGGCCAATTACACTTTTCTCCATTTGTTTGCAAAAGCTCTAGTAGGGTTAAGTCACAAAACAGTGACATATCCCTGTAAAGACACTACATTTAGCTAATCTAATTCAACGTTGAACTTGTCCAAGCAGGTTGCTTCAAATTCATAAAATCATCACGGTCAATATGCTTGGCATGTATGTGTATATCTGTGGACATAACGTTTGTTATGAGAGGAGCACAAGAGGAACTGTCTTCTTTTACAGGGAAGAACCTGTTTACTTTTTATATTAAAAAAAAAAATCCCAGGCGCGGGGGGCGGCGGTGAATAAGTATCTGTTATGGGATTTAGTGGACATGTTAGAAAGATATCATGGAAATGACAGTGTTCACATCCTGAAGCCACAGCATCTACTCTTGATGGATACAAATTACTAGACTAATTGAACCTGATGAAGATAATATATAAACAGGTCTGAAATTTGGCTGAGTTACTTTGATCATACCGTTCCTCCTCCAACACCCATTCCTTGTCTGCTAGTCATAAAGGTGATACCCTTCCATTTAGCAACATAGTGAACCTACAAAATCTTAATCTGAATATATCTAGGCAATAGATAATCAACTAACAAAGAGAAACCAAAATGATGTAGAACTAGAACCAAAACCAGAACCAAGGGATAATATTGAAAAACACCTTATTCATACTACTCAAATTCAATATCAAGACTGAAATTCCTAAGACAGACAACGTCTAATATAGTGATCCAAACAACCATAATTCCCAAATTACATATTCATTATAGATTATTAAAATAATCATAAATATCATATTTCCATTCTGCATTACAAAAGGGATTGGGGCCAGGGAGAAACTGATTATATTCGTATTTGCGGATGCATGTGTCGAACACTGGACAAGTAAAAGGGCATACTATGTATTTAATCTTCTGCTAGAAATGAATCGGGCCAGAGGTCCCTCATTTTCAAAATCAAATCAATCCATATAGAAAACCAATGAATCAAATATCACTTTCTTTTGTATACATGAGTCTTTTGGTCCACAAATTTAAATGTCATGCAAAACTACAGGTTGTAACTGCATATCTGTAAGGAGCACGATATGCATCCATTGATCAATTTGGTGAAAAAATTGACAAGCTCTGAATTATGCCAAAGTTTCCCCTTCACAATATTGTACAATTAAAGTCAGCACTAAGGATCGAATTAGATGGTAATTCAACATATATTATTAAAGACTTGTAAGAGAGTGTGATGGAATTCCAGTTTCTCGTGTTATTTATATATAGCAAGCTATAATTCCTATCCAAACAGAGATAAAAATAGGAATATCTAGCTTAGGTGATTACAAAAAAACTAAAATGGCAGAAGAAACGAAAACAAAAGGTCCCTGGCTTTCGAGATGCCAGGTTCTCTACTTTCCCACAGAAATCTTCCTTAGCCTTCTCTGCAACTTACGCTTTCCAGATAAACCTCTACTCTCTCTCCTCCGACTCACATATCTCACGTCTCATGTGACCCAGTTAGTTACTGCTAGATTTTTCCTCCCTTACCTCTCCTGCCACCTCATCGTTAGCTACTCCTCAGGGGAGAAAATTATGAAAGGTTTATTCCGTATTATACTGAAATCTTGAAGCTCTTACGAATCATGAGTCAACTTTGTATGTAACAAGAAAAAGCACAAATGAGTGAATTACAGTTAACAGGATCACAAACGTACAGCAACACGGGATCCCTCCACGGCCTCAGCTCCACTCCCAACCTTCAAATCATAATACCTGATGATGACATCAGAGTTTCATCAGACACTAGCATCCAAATAGTTATAAACAAAAAAGAGAGTTTAAATATTATGAGAGCAAGCTTAAAACTACTCAAACGTAGTATCATCAAACAAATAAAATTAACAGGTTCCGATAATCTAGTAAACTTAATAGACGGAGGAACCGCATATCTATTTCAAGGGGTTAAGATACTTTAACTATTTTCACATCATGAGTCATAAGAAATTAAATCAGAAGTAAGAAAGATCCAGATTATTCCAGAGGTAATAATTATGTACTGACTTAAGACCACTAGGCAGGGTTTTGAATTCACTTTCCGGAATTTTTGCTCCACGTAGCTGTAGAAAACAAAAGATGCACAACGTCAACTAGAACTCGAAACAATCATTTTGGAATAACTCAGATGATAAGAGAGAACAATGGGAATCGTACTGCTCTTCTACTTGTGCTAACTGCTCCTGCCACATCACACGCATAAACTCCAGTAGCTGACATAAGATAAAACGCTTGAGCCAATCTAGTGGGTTCGTTACTAGGTATGAATAACGCAATGAAGTGCCCATTTGATAATTTTGGACGTTAGTAATCTAACCAGTTGTGAGAAGACCAGTGAGTAATGCCCTTCTTCCCTCAATCTGCAAAGATAGAGTGGCTGGTTCTGCAGCAGATTGATCTGAGGAAGAATATAAGCTGCGGCAGGGTAACCTATATGAACTTCTGTTATGAAGTGTCCTGCTTTCCGTCCCTGTGGATACAAGTATAACCAATCGTGTTAGCTTTTAGGTTGGATAAAACCAGGGCATAAAAGGAGAAGAAGAGAGAATTTACTTGAAGAGAGAATGGAACTCAGAGGGGAATGAAGGATCCTGTAATGGTACTGATGACGGAATAGAGAGAGTTCCATGGGGTTAGTTGACAGTTAGGACCAGAATCCAATTTCACCTTGGTTTGGGAGCGAACTAGAGAAAGAATAGAGGATAACGTAGTTCCATCCATCCACAATTTTGAAGCATTTAGAAAGCCCAGTTGTCTCACTCGGCAGACTGTATTATTGATATTCTGTACATGGTTATTAAAAAAGAAAGAGAGAAAGAAAAATTGCTCCAATGGATAGACTATTTTAAATTATAATTTTTTAAAATTTCATCCTCCATGTTAGCATTTTTTTTTTCTTATAGACTCACATTTTTTTGTTTTTACTATATAAATTTTATAAAAATATATCAAAATAAATAATCATATATAAGAAATAATAAGTAATTATAAAAGTATGAATATTTAAAATTTTTAAATCTTTCAAAGTTAAAATATAAAAAATAAAAGAAGCAGGCCTTGCCATCTTGAATTAGCTACTTGATTTGAGAAAACAAACATAATATAAAATTGGATTGAATATTGGGCCAAAAATAAACTTAAATTGGCTCGATTTATATTCACCTTTACATTATAAATCAAAGAAATTTTTTAAATTGTTCCAAAGCTAAAATATTAAAAAATTACACATATTACATGGCGTAAAGTTTTAAATTTATATTGTAATTTTTGATAAATACATAAATGAATATATATATATATATATATATATATATATATATTTGTCCTTCACCTTGAGGGTGAAATTTATAGAGTTCAATCATATTAACCAAATACCCAAAAGAACCAAAAGAAATGAAAATCGAAAAACGGATCTCCAAAGTAGCCGACCCACTCTTTGCTTCATTCCAAAGATATGAAAAGAATCTTTCGTCCTAACAGACTTTATGTTATATTGAACAAAATATTTTGTAGACATGACATGTGGCTCTTATAACCAAGACAGTTTATTGTGAGACACCGACAAATAGATAGATAGATGTTTGTGGTTAGACATCAGTACGGGGTAATTTTCCAGTTGCAGATGTCTCCAATCTGAGGGGAGATTGTGCAATTATATTTCTCCTTTGTTAAATTACTTTAGAATATCTACATGACTGTTGTTATGAAGAAACTACTCTGCGGTAATTGGCGTTCTCCGATTTCTGCAGCCAATAACATGGTATGTGAAGTGACTCAGGCACTAGAGCAAGACCTTCTTGCAGGAATTCAAGTTTTGTCTGCTCCATATGATGCAGTATGCCTTTCATGTCCGTCTTTCTCCTCGGGGTTCACTCTTGCTTTATCACTGCCTTCCACCCATCTCTTCAGCCTTTTGAACAACTTTCTCCTTTTCCAATAAGCACCATCCCTCAGAGCAGCACCAAAGCAAGGCATAGTGTGATGCTCATGCTCTAAAATGGAATCATCTAACTTATGCTGTGACTCATCTTGGATAACTCCATCGCTTCCTTCAGACTTCTCTTCTATATGGCCTCTCTCCTCATTCTTCTGTTGCTCATGTTGCCTCATCAGCTCGTGCCTTAGACAAGCGTTGATCCACCGCAAGTAAATCAGCTCTTTAATTTCATCCTCTCGTTCCTTCTTCAGTTGCTCCATTTCACTCAGAAGCTGCTTATACTCTTCCTTACTTACATCTCCTGCTTCAATCTGCATATGGGAAACCTCGTGATGAATACCCACGAAAACCACTATTATTTCTAGCTAATATTTTGCTGGTTTTTTTTAATGTATCTGTTGCTTACCTTAGACGCATATGATTTTTCCGCTTCGTCAAGCTTCTTCAGAAGTTCATTCTTCTCATCCTGCAAGTGTTCCAAAACCTTATGTAGCTCTCTGATTTCGTCCTTCAATTGATTGATAACATCAATCCTCGTTTGCAAGGCGTCACGGTTTTCCAAAATCTCAGCTTCCTGAGCTTTGATCTTCAAAGTTTGCTCCTTTGTCAGGCGAGACTGTGCCCTTGATTTTCTTTGTAGCTTCTTAAGCTTCCTCTTAAGCAACTTGTTTTCTGACTTCCGATCCTCAAGCTGCCCAATAATACTCAGATATTGGGCTAAAAAGCCCTCCAACTTCTTATTCTCTGCCTCCAAGAATGAAATCTCCTTATCCAAAAATTCAACGCGAGCAGTCTCCAGCGACAATAGGTTTCTGATTTCCATAAGCAGAGATTCATGTTCTTTCATGTCACAATACCGGACAAACTGCAAACGTAAATCCAATTCTCTCATTTGCAAATCTTCAATCCGGCTTCTTAGCCTACTGATCTCTTGTTCTAAACTTGGATTTTCATGGGATGCCGAGTTAGGTTCTTCTTCTTCTTTGGAAGCGAGGCTATGAGAGCTTTCTTCACGTTTAATCCCCTGCTGAGTATTATTGGTTTCAGGGGAATTGAACTCATCAGGTTTTTTCAAAGAGGCTTTGGATAGGCTTTTCTTTGCCATGATCCAGGCATAGATGAAACCAGCCAAAGATATAACAGCCAAAGGAACACCAGCTTTGATGATTACTGGCTTTAGGACCTCTGCTTTGGATGCTGTGCTTTCCATACAGAAGATTGAGATGTTTCAGTTATTTTGGTAAGATTGTGTTGTGATCAAGACCCGATTACAAATGCTACGGAAATCAAAATATTGATCAAGGGTTGACAATAGTTGAAGAATTTGCAGCAACAGGGATATCTAACTTTTTGACTACTCCACGCCAGCATCATCACTCATTGAAGGTCCTTGGAATCTAATTCCTTTCTCGATGAACCCCATTGCTTTTTTGCAAATTGATGTTACCGTGTTGGGCTTCTTTTTTTTCCACGGATACCTATATTCCCCATGCGTTCAAACACGGATAATTTTTTGAAAAGCACGCCAAACTAAAGCAAAACAAAGTGATCGTTTTGACTCCATCAAACCCTGATAGTGTGAATCATTTTGGATATCCTATTGAGGGGTGGTGGCTGTGCTGCGTAAGAGATCTAAAATTTTTCTTAAAAATATAAAATTAAAGTTAATTAAGAAAAAATCTCTTGCTTCCCCAATTTTCATAGTGTAGGAGACCCCGTAGGGAATTGGATGAGTAAATAACGTGGTACAATACAATGTTTAGTTAACGCATGACGGGGCTTTCTCGTAATGTTCTTTGATGAGTTGGGCTTGGCTTTCTCGGTCGTATTTTAGGCTAGCTTGTCCACAACTGTTACATGTACAAATATTGCTTCAATGTCAATCATGGGTCTCAATGGACACTTTCTCTCTTTTGGATGGACGTCTAACGGAAGGAAAAGTTACGCCATAAAATAAAAGAAAAATAAAAGCAGTAGGTCACAATTGGATTTTGTTAAGATCAATAGGTCATAATCGTCGGAGATTAGAGACCTGATGGCTCGTCAATGGGAGTTCGTGCTTAACCATGTCTATTGGAAGGCAAATCACAGTGCTGATAAGATTGCAAACTTTGCTCATTCCATCACTCATTGGGGGGAAGAGAGGTGGGGAGGGCGGGGTGAGTTCAAGTGAATCACGTGAGCAGCTAGAGTTAAATCACTATTTGAATGTTTAAAAAAAATAAAATAAAATAGACTGAGTTACAATAGATTAAAATTATTAGAAGAACCGTGCATGGACATTGTGGACAACAAGAGGGTATAATTTAAAAAAAAAATTATGATATAAAAAAATAATAATAACACAACCTAAAACAAAAGGAAACTGATACTATTTCAAAATTAATGAATAATATCGACTTCCTTCAAAATTATATAATATATTGATTTCATATTTTATTTTATCAACTTCTCTAAGACTCTGTTTGATTGGAAGTTTTTGGGGGGAAAAGGAGGGAAAGGAAGCAAATTTTTTTTCCTTCCGAATTGGGAGGCTTTGGAGGGAAGAGATATTTTTAGGTTATAATTTATTTTATTATCTTTTAATTTTTTAATGTTTTAATATATTAATATTTAATAAAAATTAAGATAAATTTTTATCAGAAATAAAAAATAAAAAAGATTAGAATTTATAATTTTTTTAAAAAAATATTGATATAAATAACTTTTTTATAAAAAATAAAATTAAAATAATATAAAAGATAAATTTGTCTAAATATAATTACCTCTCCCCTCCTTCTGAACCAAACAATAATCTCCCATCCCCTCCCTTCTAATCAAATAGAACTCATTAAACCCCCTCCTCCTATTGAATCAAACAGAACCTAAGTTGAGAGGTTTGATATATGTTGAATTTCATATCATTTCATTTTATTATACAGATTTTTGATTATTTATTTTTCAAATTTAAATGAAATTAATATTAAAAATTTTACAAACATAATTCATTCTATTAATAATATTGTACCATCTATTTATTTATTTATATTTAATCTTTCAAACAATAATTTTTCTTCAAATTTCCAATCAAGTCTTTAGTCACTCTCCGATGGGCTCAATAAAAACCTCCATGGGCGCCCGCCATACGTAGAAAGATGAACGAACACTATTGATATTTTTATTGACCAAAGACCATAAAAGGGGGAAAAAACACTATTAATTTGCGATTTGATTCGCACTCTTTGCACTTTCCTGGTGGCTTCTTAACTTAATCATTTCCATTGCCTGCTTTTAATTATTTTCAAAGGTCAATGTCCACTCGTGAAGAAAAAAACTTGTGCTTTCTGCTGGACCTTTCTGGAGTAACACAGTTGATAATTTGATATTCCATGATCATCTGACACATGGTTGAGCAAATAAACATGATCAACGAGGCCGTGACTAACCCTCCTTTTTGTTCTTGGTCATATTTATTTCATTTCATTTGTCTTTATATTCTGGGCAAACGATCTTCAGTTTTTGGAATCTATAAGCAACTTGCGAAGATAATGACAAACGTGCCTTGATAGTAAATTAATCGACTTACGGCCTTATTTGAACATTTTTATTTGGCGAAGGACGCCACCTCACCTGAAAAATCCAAACAATCTCCAACCATACACTGTATTCGACTGCGTAGTAAAATGGCGTATGACCCGCGAACAAAGAATCCCAAAAAAGAAAAAATGATAACCATAACACTTGAAAAATATGAGATAGTATAAAATGTTATCTAAAACAGTGACTTTTGAATACTAATATATAATATGGTTCATCAATGTATACTAAAACAAATCAATCTTAATTAACATATAAATTAATCTTGAAAATGCTTTCATGGTAAAAAAAAAATTATCTTATAAAAATTTAAACAGAATATGAAGGGGACATAGAGATAGCTGTTGAAACTAGCTGTACGGAGTGTCAAGAATCAAGATGTGTGCAAGGGCTCACGAACAAAAGCAAAGGGAGTACGTTCATTTTCAGCTTTCTGTCCACGGAGACAAAAATCATGTAATAATCATTGTAGTAATAGTACACTCTTAAGGCCTCGTTTCATATAAAGAATCAGATTTTAATAGAATAAGAATAGAAATGAAAAAAAAATTGTATCTTATAATTATATTTGATATAATAAAAAAAAATAAAAATATTTTTATTTTTTTATATTTAATTAGATAAAAATAACATAAAAATAAAATGAGAAAAAAATTAAAGAATTAAAATACTTTTAATATTACCAATAATAATTAAAATAAATAATAAAATAATATTTTAATTTAAAATTTATTTTTAATAAAAAAATTATTTAAAAAAATAAAATAATCTCAATTTTTATTCTCCTATTTAAAGAAATTCTCTCTCACTATAAAGTAATAAGATGGACTCTTTTATATTAATAAAAAATAACTCTCTCAAAAAAAATTTTTGTTTATTAAATAAGTTTTTTTTTTAATTTTACTTTTTTTTCTCTTTTCATTACTCAATTTTTTCACCAACCACACGAAGCCTTGAGATATTAAAACCCTAGGCAGTGCCCGGCCCCATTCGCCCGCCTCTCGGTTCCAACTTTTCAACCGGAACCGATTTCCTGCACTTCCCAAGAAAGTGTAGGGAAGTGCACTTCTCATCTGGGCCGTCCAGATCTGATACGGAAGGCCCATATCTATTTTTAATTTTTTTTAAAATTTAAATATTTTTATTATTTTAAAAAATATAAAATATCAGATAAAATTAATCTCTTAACTATATAATTTAAAAAATAATAATATTTTAAGTAAAAAAATTAAAAATTAAAAATTAAAATTTGGACCATCCATATTAAATCTGGATGGTCTAAATTACTTCTCAAAGAAGAAGTGTAACTGTGCACTTCACTTCTTTGAGAAGAGTAGAGAAATCGGACCCCTTTTCAACCCTCCGAAGTTAAAACCTTACATCATCATTTACCTCACTGCCACGCGTTTTGCAGGAGCAGCCACCCCTGCAAATCGCTGCTTTCTGGGCTATAAGTTCCATCTCCTTCCTATGCCCTCTCTCCGTCTCAACCATGGAGGCATTCTTACTCTCCCCCACCCAGTCCCCTCGCCTTCGTCACGACCGTTTCCAGAACTTGGCTAGCAAATCCCTTCATGGCAACCTCAGAAGCAATCAATATGCCAGAGGACGGTCTGGCAAGCCCTTCATCACCGCCGCTTTATCCAAATCGGCGGCGGAGGTATCCTCCATGTCCTCTTCGTCTTCGACCGTTACCTCCCGGGAAGATCCATTGGCTTTGTCTTCCCTACCTCCTCGTCCCAGGGTCTCCCCTGACTCCCTACAATACCCACCCGGTTACCTCGGGGCAGTGCCGGACCGCACCGACTATGATAGCAATGATAGCATACTCAATGCCATGGGTTACTTGACGAATATAATTTCTTCGAAGGTTTATGATGTGGCTATTGAATCACCGCTGCAGCTGGCGCCTAAGCTGTCGGAGAGATTGGGGGTCAAGGTTTGGCTCAAAAGGGAGGATTTACAGCCCGTAAGTTACAATCTGTAGTGATGTTGAATGGATTTTGGTGTTGTTTTGTTTTCATTTTGCAAATTGCGTCCCTATATGCGCAATGTACTCCTACTATGTCACTGGGTCAAACTTTGATTTGATATGAAATAATTATGACTCAATCATGAAGAAATTGTTACAAGTTCTTAGTATTTTTTTTGTTAAATGAATAAAAACTATTATATTGGTTGTATGAATAAATCCGTCACTGGTTTCAAAGTTTTGGAAGCTGTTTTTTGAATTTATATCAATTTAAAACTTTAGATATTCTTTCAGTTTGAGTCGCTTTCAGAGTTTCATCTAGTTCACCAGAATTTTAAGTCCCTATTTGTCTGTGTCGTCCTTGGATTATATGCACAAGGCTGGTGGATCTTCTACAGTTCCTTTAAACTTCATTGAGATAATACTATCAAAAAATTCAATAAGTTCTTATCTCTCTACATTAGACAGGGGAGTATTAAGCTCGTGTTAAAATGTAAATAAATTTCCGTTTTACTATTCTGAAATCTCTCTCTCTCTCTCTCTCTCTCTCTCTGTGCCTGTGCGGAAGGAAGATTGGGGGGATGGGTTTTCATTTGGGCCCCCTTCGGCCGTAGCCAAGTAGTATGCAGATGCTGACCTTTACTTTCAGTTTGTTACTTCTGAGTTTTATAATTAAGTATATATTGCTTGTTATCATTTGGACTAAATAGTTTGATTATCTTTCTTCTTGATCACTGATCTTAGGGAAGAAAATGGTGTCTTGCCCGGGATGAATGTCGAAATGACCATAACGTGGTTTAAGATTTCACCAAAATGTAGATAGAAATAACTATGTTCAATCATTTAGGATTATACTAGTCTGTCTTTATTTTTCTTCAATATCCTCCTTTCTTTTTCTTTATGATTTAACTATGACACATATTAATATGCTTTCCTAAATTTGTCACATTGGACCAAAGGAACTCTGAAGTTGAATGTACTCTCTGTGGGTTAGCAGAACATAAATAATTTGCAGAAATGATAAGGTTTCAGTAAGCATAATTCATTACAAACTGAATATAACTTGATATTCCATGGTGGTAGAGTTGTTTGTACTTCAATGGAAGGTGTACATAATTCTTGAGTTTCTAAAATTATTTCCATTCCTAGGTTTTCTCATTTAAGCTCCGTGGAGCTTATAATATGATGGCAAAACTTCCGAAGGAACAGCTGGAAAAAGGGGTAATCTGCTCATCAGCTGGAAACCATGCCCAGGGAGTTGCGTTAGCTGCCAAGAGATTGAATTGCAGTGCTGTGATTGCTATGCCGGTAACCACTCCAGAAATCAAGGTAGATTTTATTCTTGTTTCTTCTGTCATGGCTATGTGGTGAGGATAAGTCTAAATGACTATGTTACATATTTTCATTTGATTCTCCCCACCCTCCTGCAACTTCAGTGGCGATCTGTTGAGAGGTTCGGTGCCACAGTTATCCTAGTTGGGGACTCATATGATGAGGCACAAGCATATGCTAAGAAACGTGCAAAAGAGGAGGGTCGTACATTTATACCTCCTTTTGATCATCCGGATGTCATAATGGGCCAGGGAACAGTCGGGATGGAAATTGTCCGCCAAATGAAGGGTCCAGTGCATGCAATATTTGTGCCAGTGGGAGGTGGAGGTCTGATAGCTGGTATTGCTGCTTATGTGAAGCGGGTTTCTCCACAGGTTCACTTGATATTATGCTTATATTCTCTACATTGTATGACATGCTTTGGTAAGAGGAATAACTATTAACATCTGTAGCACAGGTGAAGATTATTGGAGTGGAGCCCACTGATGCAAACGCAATGGCATTGTCACTACATCATGGTCAGAGAGTGATTTTGGACCAGGTAGGAGGATTTGCAGATGGTGTAGCTGTTAAAGAGGTTGGTGAAGAAACTTTTCGCTTATCCAAGGAATTGGTCGATGGCGTAGTTCTTGTGAGCCGTGATTCAATTTGTGCCTCAATAAAGGTGAGGTCTTTTCGCCTGTGAAAGTTTGTATTTAGATGCTTCTGTCCAGTGATGAGTTTGAGGCAATTTCCTAATGGTTTTTAAGTGTAGATTTTTTACTTCTATCAAGAACATTTTATATGTGAGAATTGTTCTGATGCAAAGGGATTGATATGATTGAGATCTTATTGATGGCTTATGAATAGGGTTATGAAGTTAGAGTTTTCTTTTTTCTAAAGGTCCTGAACATATGAGTTGGCAGAGATTGTCAAGTTTCTAATGGGGAGTTGTTGTGGTATCTTGCATTGCATATAATAGCAAGAATAACGTTTGCCAACGTATTTGTTGCTTTTGAGTAAGTAAAAAAAGAAAAATTATTTAATCCTTTTCATGTTTACACTAAGTCAAAGATGTTTTTGTTGCTCTCTCTCTCTCCCCCACCCCAGTTGAGGTTGGGTGAAGGGGATTGGGAGAGTAGTGGCAATGGTAGGAAGAACCTGTTTCTACCTAAGGCCAGATACATTTGTCTATCAGTTACCTAATTTCATTACAGGGTGAACAAAGGGGGCATAATTTTTATAAATAATGCTATGATTGGGTGAGCTCAGCCTTTAATTGTTTTGCTATACTTTAAAGGCTGTTTGGTCTGTCGTTGACATTAATTCTTTCTCTCTGTACAGAGCATGTTCTTGTTGGTCCAAATGTAGTTTTTTTGCTTCTATCTGTGGCACCTAATTTTCCTCTTTGACTTGTATATTGCATTTGAAATCCATGGCAAGCACTGCTTATTCCGTGTGACTTGAACTTTTATGATTTTACAATAGTAGAACTTGTAGCAGGACATGTTTGAGGAAAAAAGGAGCATATTAGAACCGGCTGGTGCTCTTGCCCTTGCTGGAGCAGAGGCATACTGCAATTATTATGGTCTCAAGGGGGAAAATGTTGTAGCGATAACCAGTGGGGCAAACATGAATTTTGACAAACTGAGGATAGTGACTGAACTTGCTAATGTTGGTCGAAAGCAAGAGGCTGTGCTGGCAACTATTTTGCCAGAGGAACCTGGCAGTTTCAAACAGTTTTGTCAATTGGTATGCCTATACTGCTTTAACTGAAATTCTTTATTAGAACAGGATTCTTCATAAATAACCTGATAATCTTCTGGGCTGGCAGGTGGGGCAGATGAATATTACAGAATTCAAGTACAGATATAATTCTGATAAGAAAGCTGTTGTCCTTTACAGGTAAGCTTAGTGACAAGAAAGGCCAGATATTTTTTTTATCATTTATTTTAATTTGCAGTACATTATTGGTTGACAATTTTTCGAGATTCATTTATCATCCTTTGAAATCGTGTGCAGTGTTGGGGTTCACACAGTTTCAGAACTAAGAGCAATGCAGGAGAGAATGGAATCTTCTCAACTTAAAACTTACAATCTCACAGAGAGTGACTTGGTGAAAGATCACTTGCGATACCTGGTAATTTTATTGGCCAAATTTCCTTTATAGTTTAATTTATTATATCTTTTTTAATCATTTTTCTCCACATTATGACCAAATACCAAATTCTGTAAACGTACTACCTAAGCTACTTGTTTCTGTTCAACCTTCTCTAAATTAATAACATTGTTGAAACATTATGTCTGACCACATGAATAAGAGCTGCTCTGTGCGATTTGGAAGTCTTGTTATTCTTACTTTAGTCTCATTAAGATTGTATTGAGTGTATGATAATTTAATGTCTCAGACAGTGGTCTAGCTACTAATCAATAATTTTATGTTACAGACAACACTATCTGAGCATGTCACTCCAATGAACAGTGAAATAACCTATCACACTTACAATGTTGTGTTTTTTGCATTGTTGTGCCATGTTGACTTTGTTTTGAATACATTTCAGATGGGAGGCCGATCAGATGTTCAGAATGAGGTTCTTTGTCGATTTGTCTTTCCAGAAAGACCTGGTGCTCTGATGAAATTCTTGGATTCTTTCAGTCCACGTTGGAATATTAGTTTATTCCATTATCGAGCGCAGGTAAGGTTTTAAAGTTTCCTATTCTTTCAGTCTGAAACAAAATAAGAGGTGTTTTTTGCCTTTTCCTTATTTTTCCTTTGATCAATGCATCTAATTGCATCCTTGTACCTGCTCTTTAACAGGGTGAAACTGGAGCAAACGTATTGGTTGGAATACAGGTACCAAAAAGCGAGATGGTAGAATTCCATGATCGTGCTGACAGACTCGGATATGATTATGCTGTAGTAAACAGTGATGATGACTTCCAGCTTCTAATGCACCGAGGATGATAGTGATTTTTTCCCCCCTTATCCGATTGGTGAGTACAGAGAGAGGGATGACTGGAAAGGAAATGGCCTGGAGGCACATGTAATCAGTTGGGAAGAGGAACTAGTGGTTTCTCCCTACTATGATAAATAATTTATATTACAAGGGTTTTTATTTATACTTGGATGTGAAATCCTCTAATGTTAGAATAGTCTTTTCATCTCTGTAAAATATGCGCGTAAAGTTCAGTTTTGTGAATTTCAGCAGCCCGGGTATTGTGGTGTTGGGAATATTCATCCATTCGGATTACGCTAAATCTTGCACTCCCATAATGATAGTAATTGTAAAGGACTAACTTGAGAGGAAATGTATGGTGCATCTGCTATGCATGCTTACTATGATCACCAGAAAATGTTTGAACTTTGAATAGACAACTTAGGCTTAAAAGATGAGAACTAATCCATGACTCCTGAGATCTGTGACATTTCTTTACAGCTTCCCGCTTTCCTCGGACTACACTAGACTTCATATCCTTCGAATTAAATTTTCCATTCCTCTTTAGCATTTGGTTGCAGTTACGTTGTCTGCTTTGTTGCATCATCATGGCTTCATGGGAAGACTGAAAACATTTGAGGCCCCAGGTATTTCCATGCACGGAATAAATCCCTTTCCCTAAGTTGAAGAGAAATTGGAAAAGTGACCTTCGGTGATGAAATTTGCTTATATCTGAAGCACTTAAATATTTTACGGTGAAAGGAATTTTAATCTTAGTGGTATCCCATTTTCTTATTTTGATTAACTAAATGTTGGCTTGCTTATCAAGTAAGTATTCGCTAAAGATATTATATTAAGTGCAATGGTAATATTAGATTTTATCAACAAAATTACACAAAATTGTCTATATGTCTATACACAAACAATGCTAGCTATTCGATTATTTATTGTTTATCTCAATTCAGAATTCAAATGTCATACAATTACTTAATATTTTGCCACTAGCAATAATATGATTTTGTGTATATTTAAAAAGATGCCTTTTTCTTATCGAAGAATCTATCCAATAAAAGACTGTTGTTACTAACTTTTTTTTCCTGTTCATATTTTGTTTGATTTTTTTCTTACTCTACTTTGTTTATTTCTTTTATTTCAGAGATAAATAAAAAAAAAATAACGGATTTCTATCTCGAATGGGGCACAGTTGAAGAACTCGCGGGTAAACGAAGGCATATTATAGACTGTAGTTGCAAGCCTTGGACAGCCGAGAAGATTATGGTTGGCGCTACGAAATCGGATACATGGCCGCCGTTCTAGAATCCAATACCTCCACTCCTTGTTCTCCGTCTTCTCAGTATCGCTTCCTTCTCTCCCCTTCGCTTCCTCACAACTCCTTCTTCCATTGTCCCTTGAAACCGCCACAACCACCACTCCCATCTCTTGTGCACTCTATAACTACAACCTTGCCTACTCCTCTATTCAAAAATTCAAAATTTCCCGATGCCCTTCACTCCTCAACCTCGCCCGCCTACTTCCTTTCATCCCCACAAACTTATGTTTCTGATTCAAATCCCCCACTTCTTTCAGAATCTTTCAGTCACGGCGATTTTCCAGACGTGTTGGACTCTCTCGTTGATGGGCTTTTCAACTTGCTTCGCTTATCGGCTCGATACAGCGATGCTGAGCTCGCCAGGGCCGTACACGCCTCCGTTGTCAAGCTCGAGGAAGACACGCATCTAGGCAATGCTCTCATCGTGGCTTATTTGAAGCTGGGCCTCTTTTCTGACGCTTACAACGTATTTCTAGGCCTTGCTTCCCCGGATGTGGTGTCTTACACCGCGTTGATTTCAGGGTTTTCCAAGTCGAATCGAGAGGACACAGCATTAGAGCTTTTCCTTCGGATGAGAAATTCGGGTATAGAGCCTAACGAATACAGCTTTGTTGCAATTTTAACCACTTGCATTCGAATTATGCATTTACATTTGGGTCTACAGATACATAATATAGCAATCAAAATGGGGTTTTTGGATTCTGCTTTCGTTGCAAACGCACTTATGGGTTTGTACAGCAAGTGTGGGTGTTACGAAGTCGTTCTTAAATTGTTTGGTGAAATGCGTGAGAGGGATATTGCATCTTGGAACACTGTTATATCGGGTGCTGTTAAGGAGTTAATGCACGACACAGCATTCCGGTTATTCCGTGACATGCAGGCAACTGATGCTTTAAGAATAGATTGCTTCACTCTCTCAACCCTTTTGACTGCTTGTGCTGGGACTGTTGCGGTGATGGAGGGCAAACAAGTCCATGCACATGCTATTAAGGTTGGATTGGAATCAAATTTGAGTGTTGGCAATGCTCTTATTGGATTCCTTACGAAGTGTGGAACTCTTAACGATGTGGTATCAGTGTTCGAGAGGATGACTGTGAGAGATGTTATTACTTGGACAGAGATGGTAACAGCATACATGGAGTCTGGGTTAGTGAATTCAGCTTTGAAGATATTTGATGAAATGCCACAAAAAAATTCTGTCTCTTATAATACTCTTTTGTCGGGATTTTGTCAAAATGGTGAAGGTTTGAAGGCTCTGGATTTATTTCTCAAAATGGTAGAGGATGCTGTAGAGTTAACAGATTTCTCTTTGACTAGTGTTATTAGTGCCTGCAGCTTGCTCGCTGATTATAGGGTCAGCAAGCAGATTCATGGGTTTGCTCTCAAGTTTGGTTTTGTACCAAATGTTTGTATTGAAGCAGCATTGCTTGACATGTATACAAGATGTGGGAGGATGGAAGAAGCCAAAAAGATGTTCTGTAGATGGCGGTTAGATGAAGGCAGCTCTGTAGCTTGGACATCAATGATATGTGGCTACGCTCGAAATGGGCAACCAGATGAGGCAATCTCTCTAGTTCAGCTTAGTCAATTAGAGGAGAAAATGATTATGGATGAAATAGCATCATCTTCAATGCTTAGTCTTTGTGGAACTATTGGCTGTCATGAATTGGGGAAGCAAATTCATTGCCATGTTCTCAAATTAGGCTTTGAATCTGATGTGGGAGTAGGAAATGCAGTTGTCAGCATGTATTTCAAATGTTGGAATGTGGAAGATGCAATTAAGATGTTTCATAATATGCCTACAACCGATATAGTTTCATGGAATGCTTTGATTGCTGGCCATCTTCTGCACAGGTTGGGCGATAGAGCATTAGAAATATGGTCAAATATGCAGAAGGAAGGCATAAAGCCAGATAAAGTTACATTTGTTTTGATCATTTCAGCGTACAGGCTAACTAACTTGAATTTAGTTGATGATTGTCGTGGTTTGTTTCATTCAATGAGAACCATTTATGGTATTGAGCCCACTTCCGAGCATTATGCCTCCTTCATTAGCGTTTTGGGTTATTGGGGGCATCTGGAAGAAGCGGAGGAAACTATCAATAAGATGCCTTTTGAGCCTGCAGCTTCTGTTTGGCGCACTTTGCTTGACGGTTGCAGACTACATAAGAGTGCAATCATTGGAAGACGGGTTGCAAAGCAAATTCTAGCTCTGGAACCAAGAGATCCATCAACCTACGTACTTGTTGCAAATCTTTATTCTGCTTCTGGAAGGTGGCACTGCTCTGAAGTGGTCAGGGAGATTATGAGAGAGAAGGGATTTCGCAAACACCCAGCTCAAAGTTGGATCATTTGTCAGAAGAAGATGCATTCATTCTATGCAAGAGATAGGTCCCATCTCCAAGCTAAAGACATCTATCGTGGATTGGAGATTCTAATCTTGGAGTGCCTGAAAGTTGGATATGTACCTGACACGAGCTTTGTTCTCCATGAAGTAGAGGAGCATCAGAAGAAAGATTTTTTATTCCATCACAGTGCAAAACTAGCAGCAACTTATGGACTTCTGACGAGCAAGCCTGGAAATCCCATTCGGATTGTCAAGAACATTCTCCTTTGTGGGGACTGCCATACATTCTTGAAATATGTATCTATTGTCAGTAAGAGGGATATTTTTCTGAGAGATTCTTCAGGATTTCATTGCTTCTCTAATGGCCTGTGCTTATGTAAAGATTTCTGGTAAAATGATGGTTGATCTAGCTGGTCAGCTTCATAAATGCTGGAAGTTATAACTATAAATGTATGTATATTCTTTATTTGTTAAAAAGAAGCTCGGATATAAGTTACCACAAAGCGACTCTGGTAGGTATGCTTTCATATATGCTGCTTACAAAGCGGAAATTCTTTGCAACAGCCTGTCTGAAAACTCAATTCAGTGCTGAAAATAACGTATTGGTTTTTGCTTAATGCCTTATAAAGATGAATAGAAGTTAGGAAGGGCTGAAAACTTTAGGCCATGCTAATGCAGTTCTGTTTAGTTGCCCATACTCAGAGTTTTCCTCTTCTCAAACAGTGCTGTTTTGTATATTATGGCAATGCATGCGTTGGAAGAAAAATTATAGAACTTCCTCATGTCAGTACAGAGTCCAGAAAAAAGGCGAAGGAGGAAAACGAGAGAACTTAGCTACTCATTCCTGAATCAAGTATCTGTATTGCTGCATCTGTATGCCTGTGGCTTCCCTTCTGTCATCTCTCTCTATCCAATCGGTGTAGTCAACGTAACTAGTTTTTTATATTCTTTTGTTTTTACCTTTTTTTTTAAATAAAAAAAGTAAGAAGAAGTTGAATGCTTGAGACTGGATGGACTAGAGGGACATCTGGACTGAAGAGAAGCTGCTTCTCATTTGTATAATGTCTGAATTAAAGAGAGAATGCTACGGGTTTCTCATTTTTCTTGCACGTAGTTAATATTTGACCTCCCACGCCCAATTCGTACCCAAGGCAAGATTGTGATGCGGAATTTAAATCTTGAACCATCCAGAGTTTTCATTTGTTTGGAATCCATTAAACCTTGAATCCAAGGTTAATAACGTGACACTGATAATGGTACATTCTTGATATATTTCAGAACGTCTGGGCTACGCAAGACATGGTTTTCTGGGCCCTATACATATGCTATTGGCTGGCTTGTAGGGCTCTGCTTCCTACGAGGCAATCCCCTTTGAAACTTTCCTCTCATTTATTATCTCTCCTTAGAATTTAGGAATGGTGAGCAAACTGCTGGTTTGGGAAATAGGAACCTATTTTCAGTTACAGGGAAGCAGAAAGAAGCATTTGCCATGTTACAACATGGAAATTTGTTATGTAAGCACGTGGAATGGAAGAGCATGAAGTAGCTCGAGTCATTGCAAGTTTCCAATATCAGGAAGCTGTGCTATGTGCGGCTAAAATGAGAAGGTTAACATGATTATTTATTGAACCATCGATTCATTTCAGGTTGAATTGATTAGATTGAGAATGCTAGTGCTGTATGTCTGCGGTGCCGACGCCGTTGCCTTGAGGAATTTAAGACCACCCCAACGCAGTAAAAAAACGGTGCATCTACGATTGTACATGTTCATGTGAAATGTAAGCATAATTATCATTTGGCTGGTCGTGTGCTCTGTGGCTTCTCTGTTGTTGTTTATTGCCCATGTTATTGCTACTTACCGCGTTTGTTATGGTAAAATCTACCAAATTCATTTGCTGTTCTTCCATATTTGCATATAATTAAGCTCAAAATGCTTGTGCAGCCAAGCAAGTCGTACACTTTTATTGGCATACCCTTCTAGCAAGAAGGACCACTAATTAAAAGGAATCAATAGATTTACATGGATTAAGGTCTGCAATTTAACTTCCTGGAAAAGCCATTTCTTCTGTATGACAGCAATACTGAGCAAACTGTGCTGGATTACATAATTTCTTTTGGAAAAAAGTTTATAAGAAAAGAAAAGATTCAGACATTGGTGATGACCATTTGTGACAATTTTCTGCCCAATTTGTGGTATTAGTTTAATACTAAAAATGAAATCTGTTATACAATAATCAGCATATATAAACTGTGGTGTTGTTTGAAATGCCTGAGATGCCCTTACCTCAGTCTCCTGCTGATGAAATAAATAAAGAGGTGGGAAGCATGAGAGTCCGACAGCTTTAACTCAGGACCGAAGCGCCGATAGGTAATTAACCGTTACATTACCAGTCATCCTCTTATTGGATTAAGGAATTGAATCCCGTCTTGTAATTGGGGGAAAAAAATCCAGTTGGAGAGATAAGAAAAAATAAGTGGAACCTAGTGAACCTTATTAAAGTGAACCTCACACATGTTTTCTATTATTTTTTAGGATCTTGTTCCTTTGATAAGAGATGGATTGTAGACCATATGATATTCTTAAATTACATTATTTGGTCATTTAAATCATTTTAGGCAATAGTGCAAAGATTTTTTTTTTTCAAAAAGAAATTTAAGTTTTTAATTATTAAAATATTTTAAAATTTATAATAAATAATATCTTATAAGTTATATACAAATCCCAAAATCGATCTAACGGCTAAAGAACTTAATTTATCTAGAGTCCTCTCATTCATTTTGCTAAATTGCAATAGAAATATATTGATAAATTAAAAAATCGGCGTTGGATAAAGTTGAGAGAAACTTATAACGGTCGGGGATATCCTTCACTCTCAGGTACATACAAATACATACTCCTAGTATCATTCTATAAGAGTGAGTGTGTGTGTGTGTGCACGCTTAAAAAAAGATTAACGTTAACTCAGATGAATGTAACATTTTAAATATACTCATAAAATGAATATTATTAATTTCTTTCACAGCAGAAAAGGCAGAAAGACAGCTTGGAGAGCAAAATAGGAAAGTGAAAGGAAGGGGGGGCCCATTTAATAAGGGAAACGGTGGCTTGTAAGTTGTCACTGGTTGGGGAAGCACAGGAAAGGGTAAAAGAGGAAATACAGAAAGTTGCATGAAAATCTCGAATATTGAGGGAGCAGCATGAGGACGCTTGGCGGGATAACGCAGCCATTTAGTACCAAGATTTCTTCTTCCCACCTCACAACCCCCCCCCCCCCCCCCCAAAAACAAGCACAAAACCCACTTCTCTGTTTCGGAATCCCTGTTTCTCCTCCTCTGTTCCCCTGTATGTAGGAAATGAGACACACTTTCCTCAATTTCTGCTATCATGAAACCATAGATATAGACCAAGACCAGTGAAAAGTTGAAACTAGCTTGTTATATTAAGGTCCTATTTCTGAAAGATTGGGCTTCCAGATAGGAACCAGTAATAATGGCCAATGCTAAAATAAATTGTTGTGCATGGCGGATTTCAAATTCATCTTCGTCAATGATGCTTTTGTTGTTTATGATGCCTCTTCTACTGGTTGCAGGGTTGATTTCTGTGTTGGGTCCAAACGCCTCCAACTGGGTTGCCAAGAAACCTCTCTTATTGAGCTATGCTAATCCCTCTTCTTCTGAGAAACAGAGAAGCGGTTGTGGATTTAAGGTCAAGCGTGGTGGTGGCCGTCGATGTTCACAGTAAGGAAGAGAAAGTTGCCTCCGATGATATTGCAGCCTTCCATCATTCCTCTACTCCTCCACTTTCTTTTATTCAGGCTATACAAATACTTCAACAATCTGTAAGAGCTCCATTTGTTTATGCGCTTTTAATACATTTTCTTTCCTTTTAGATATATTTTTTAGTCATCCACTAGAGTACAGGGTGGAGTTCTTAGTCTTCTGCATCTCTCAGAAGGAAAATTTGTTTTATAGTGAGACTCCCTAATTAGTGTTTAATAGATGTAATCAAAGCCATTGATGCTTAATTTCTAGTTATGAATAATTCTTTGAGAAGACTAATGCAGTAATGCCCAAGGTAATATTTGTAAATTACTTCGCAACAAGACTAAATAAATTGTTTCTCTGGGTAATTGCTGTCGGTGCGTGCTCGTCCATTTCATTACATAAACTTGATCTGCTTCTTTTTATTGTAATTTCTTCGTGCTATATTGATTGTTGAGGTCAATGCTCATAAAGGCATTCCCACTTGATTCTGTATTTCTAACTTGTCGCATTGAATCAGCTTGAGGTCAATGCTAACGCAGATTACATTAACTTCTTATATTGGTTTTTATTTATATAAAAAAAATTGGTACTTATGACTGATTTCCTTGGAAAATTGTTGACAGCAAAGAAGTTTACGGACTAAGAAATTTTATATTACGACATTCATCATAATCTTAACTTCAGTAATCTGACTGCTTGAAGCCATGGTCCATGTAACAGAACAAAACTGAAGAAATCCTCAACGTCTCTGAAATTTGGCCCACCTTGGCTCCTGTGAATGAATCATATGTTCCTGTCATGAGACAGAGCAAACAAAAAAGTTACAGCATCCTAGATAGGACCGAAGCTAGTCTCCTACAAGCTCGAGCTGCAATTAGAGGAGCCAGAAACGGGAATCAAACACAAGATCCAGACTATGTCCCATTAGGTCCAATGTATCGGAATGCCAATGCATTTCACAGGTACCATACCACCCACAAGCACACCAAGTGAAGAATGTTACTTTTGAGCTTTGAGCTATGTTCACTATCTAATATAGGTCACTCATTATCCCTTGCAAAATTGCTGTGACAGGAGCTACTTGGAAATGGAGAAACAGTTCAAAGTATTTGTGTACGAAGAAGGGGAGCCCCCACTTTTCCATAATGGACCTTGCAAGAGCATATACGCAATGGAGGGAATTTTATCCATGCTATTGAAATGAATGACCAATTCCGAACAAGAGATCCTCAGAAAGCGCATGCTTTCTTCCTTCCGTTTAGTGTAGCAATGTTGGTCCAATTTGTCTATGTTCGCGACTCTCGTGATTTTAGACCCATAAAAAAGACTGTCACAGATTACGTCGATATCATTGCCTCAAGATATCCCTATTGGAACAGAAGCCTAGGAGCTGATCATTTCACGCTTGCCTGTCATGATTGGGTAATGAACTCGACCTCACTTTTTCTAATTTGTAAGAAAATACTAATACTAAAACATCGTCTTTAAATTTAACTTTGATGTCGTGTTTCAGGGGCCGGAGACCTCATTTTCCATTCCTAATCTGTACAAAAATTCAATTCGAGTGCTGTGCAATGCGAACACCTCGGAGGGATTCAACCCAGCAAAGGATGTATCGATTCCAGAAATCAACCTCCAAACTGGTTCGATAAATGGTTTCATTGGTGGGCCATCTGCATCTAGGCGTCCAATTTTGGCATTCTTTGCAGGAGGGGTTCATGGTCCTATCAGGCCTGTTCTTCTCGAGCATTGGGAAAACAAGGACGAAGATATTAAGGTTCACAAGTACCTTCAGCAGGGCGTGTCTTACTATGAGATGCTGAGGAAGAGCAGATACTGCCTCTGTCCAAGTGGGTACGAGGTTGCGAGCCCAAGAGTGGTGGAGGCAATCTACACAGGATGCGTCCCAGTGCTTATTTCAGACCATTACGTTCCCCCATTTAGCGATGTTCTGAATTGGAAGTCCTTCTCAGTGGAGGTTTCAGTGAAGGAGATACCCAACTTGAAGAATGTACTAATGAGTATTTCTCCGAGGCAGTATATGCGAATGCTGAGAAGACTACGACAAATCAGGAGGCACTTTGAGGTGCATTATCCTCCCAAGCGATTTGATGTGTTCCACATGACCCTTCATTCTGTATGGCTTAGGAGATTGAACATTAGAGTCCATGATAATCAATAACTCATAATTTTTGACCCAGTTCACCAGTTATTTAGATCAGTTTTCGGATTGGCAAGATTGGCAATGTAAGATGGTGTGATTTTATTCCTGTCCTGTATACTATAAATTTATCTGTGGAAAAAAATCACTTTAATTTTAATCTTAAAATCCCGTAATATAGTATTCTAGTGTTTTTTTTTTTTAAGGCCTTTTACTGTAACCCTTCTTGATGTATCCAAAAAAAAAAAATCCTCTACATTACTTCTAGTCATATGTGGTCTCAAGAAACAGAGCAACTTAAGCAATAAATGGTTCAGATTTTCAGTAAATGATACAAAGTTTTTATATTATCATTCTTTTTGGGTTAAAAAACTTCATCATATTTAAAAGTTTAACTAGGAATTACTAATATTAATTAAAATTAATGTGCAAATCGATGCGTTGATTACATCAGAAGGAAGAAAAACATATAATTGCACACGTAATTATGCACGTTGTTATAATTAAAACTGATTAAACTTAAATTATATGAAATGAATTATGATTAGGCGAGCCTTCTTTGCATTTGCACAGAAACCAACAAAAGGGAAACAAAATTTTAAAAAAACAAATAATACGCAACATGAAACAAGTCACAACTTGCTCTGTTTAGTTCACGGTGGACAAGGGAGACTGCAATGCATTCCATTGCAAATTTTTGTTTGGTTGACAGCATTCGAATGCGATGGATAGAGGGCATTGTAATAGATTTCTGCGTAGTATAAAGCGGGAGAAAGCACAGGTTTGGAGCCAAAATAGGAGAATCTCAAATTTGCTTATATGAAAATATACTCTCTCAAACCCAGCTGCGAATATGCCCAACGAAGCAGAATACACGGATCATCACTCAACTCCATCCCATCTTCAATCGTGAAGGTGCAACCCACCCTGACATTAGAGCTTGTGTTGCTAGCCACCGTCAACGCCCTTACCATGCTATTGAAGTAGCAAAACGTCCAAGTGAGGATGTGAGGGTTCAGTTCACTTTACTAGGTACTGAAGCCATTAGAAAATGTGAAAACAATTTCAACGAGGGAATATTTGTCCCTTCATAATTTTTTATTACATTTCTATTTTATTTTTTTTTAACCAAACAATCACATGTAAAAATATTTATTCTCCTTTCCATAACAAATCACATATAAATATAATGCATTTCTTTTCACTTTAACCTTCCTTTTATAATTACATTACTCACAATTCTACAGATGATATGCACTTAGCAATTTAAGAACAGTAAATAAAAGTATTTCCAAAATATATAGATTAGATGCTAATTGGACTTGAAAATTATGTATTTTATTTCTAACCAAACCGTACGTAGGCCGTCTCCCATCCCAAAGGCTTATTTTTTAGAATGTTTAATTATAAATTTTTTGTAGAATTAAAAAAGAGAAGAGGGAAAAAAATAAAAAATAAAAAATAAAATTTTATAAAAACTTCCATTCTTTATATATATATTTTAAATTTTACAAAAAATTTTATAATAAAAAATTTCAAAAATCCCTTGCACCAAATTTTCAACAATGTCTATCCCCGAAGGCTGGTTGAGCGTTGAAATTGCCATTTTATTCCCCCCCCCCCCCCCCCCCCCCCCCCCCCCCCCACCAAAACAAAAAAAAAAAGGGTGGGGTTGAGTTTGTATGTACGTGCATTACGGGACAACGTGTCACGCCTCCTGAGCATGGCTGCCAGGTGTCAATCCACCGACCCCCTTCTCCACGTGGCATTTTGATAGTAACTGCGTTCCACGTGGCACCGTTTGCCGTAACATTTTACGGTTTATATATCGAGCATCCAATTGCTTCTTTCGGATCAGGATGAGTACTACCATAAGAAGCTGAAAGGCAACTCTTTCTAAAAAGAAAATTCTTCTTTTGGCAATTAATCAGACAGCAATGGCGTCGAGGCAATTCAAAGAAGACAGAGCCGAGGCAGCAGCTAAGCTTACCGCTAAAGATATAGGAGAGGTTAACAGAGAAAGAGAGCGGGATCAAGGGTTCAAGTTTAGGACGGAGAGGGAATTCAAGGAGGCACGAGCTGAGGTAGCTGCCAAGCTAGCTGCTAAAGACCTGGAAGACGCTAATAGATTAAGAGAACGTGAGGAAGAGTGCTTGCTGAGTAGGGAGCAGCAGCAGAGACCTGGCGTAATGGGGTCCATGTTCAAGGGGTTGCACGACACCTACGAGCACGCCAAGGAAACTGTGGTTGCAAGACTCATGACGCCGCCAATACTGCAAGCGATTCCAAAGACTATGTGGCTCAGAAGGCCGGGGAAGCCAAGGATGCAACAAAGCAGAAAGCTGGAGAGTTTGCGGAGAAGGCGAAGGAAACTAAGGACGTCACCGTGGACAAGGCTGCGGAGTATACGGGATATGCTGCAGAGAAGGCGAAGGAAGCCAAGGACACCACAATGCAGAAAGCAGAGGAGTACAAGCACTATACTGCTGTGAAAGCTAACGAAGGGAAGGACGCTACCGTGGGGAAGCTTGGGGAGCTCAAGGACAAAGCCATGAGTTTCTTACCGGAAAGAAAGAGGAAACCAAGCACGAGGCCCCTGAAACAGAGGAGATGACCAAGGTCTTTTAATTACACAAGTTGAATTGATATAATTGTTCTATTAACTTGTTTTCAAGTGTTTTGGAAAATAAAGACTAATAAAACTGTGATTATGCAGGAAAAGTTGCGCGGAGCAGAGGAAGAAGCAAAGCGGAAACTGGAAGAGCTAAACCTGCGGGGTAGATCGTATAGAGACGAAGCAGTTCGAGAGGCTAATGAATCCAGAAACGAAAGTGATCGGTACGTCTTTCTTTTGGTTGATATGGTGCAATTAGATTAAAATTTGAATCGAAACTCATAAAGAAAAAGGAAAAAAAAAAGAAAAGAAAGAAAGTTGGATATACGATTGGTGAATGATTGTTGTTGATGGTTGTGCGTTGGCTGAGATATATATATATATAGGGAAAGTGCGGCGAAGAGTAATATACTGGGTTCAATTGGGAGTGCGGGTGAAACCATAAAGTCGAAGCTGAATCAACCTTCAGATGTGGTGGAGGGGACACACGCCGCCCGGGAGCATGGTGGGACGGGAAGAAGTGGAGAGAAGGTGGTGATCGAAGTGGAAGAGACGCGGCCAGGAGCGGTGGTGGATACGCTAAAAGCAGCAGATCAGATGATGGGTCAGACCTTCAACGATGCGGGACGCTTGGGAGATGAAGGCACCATCCGTGTGGAGCACCGCAAGAAAATGTGATCGCCAGCATCCTATGTGATACGCCCAGTTTCTTATACGTAGTTTTGAGGATATCATCTTTATGTGATAACTTTGTTTTGGTTTTATGGGAGCCTGTTTATAAAGCCGTTTATGTTTGATGATTAATATAATTTTAATACAAAGGTCAAAATATAAATAATTTCTTAAATTTAATAGTTGCCACCAAATCAATTGTAAAAGTGGACAAAAGATTTTCCTCTCAAATTCCAACGACCATTATCCACTATTATCCATGTTAGTAAAACCATGTCAGGAAAAGCATATCCAATCTGGCAAACATTGAAGACCCTATGGAGCACCATGCATTTTCGAACTCCCATGCATCTTCACCATTTTCGACGATACGCAGACAGGCAAATAACCAGTTTAACCCGGGAATTAAGGAGAAGTCATATCCAACTTGTCTAGGTAGAAACCGCGACTGTATATCGAAGAAGAAAATATCAACCCAGAAAATTGCCGATAAAAGAATATACTAACCTGATTTTATCAAATCGAAAGCAATCAGAGTGTACAAAATCTTGGAAGCGAAAAATCAAACTGGGCGAGAGATGGAAACAGATAGGTTGGGACGCTGATTTCCCTGAGAAGTTGATGTTTAAGAGGTTGATGCGTTGAAGATACAATTTCTAATTCTACTGCTACTGCTACTTGGGGTTGGAGCGTTGGTGTTATAGAAGGTTAGCTTGTTCAGCTAAGAGAGCAAGGTTAAAACAACCGAAGTCTCCAAATCCCATACCGCCTGTAGATCTTGAAGTAGTTGAGTTTATTTCATGCAACCTGATAATCTTTTCTTCATCTTTTTTTTGACCCCACCAAAATTTAGTCATTGCAATGTTCATTTCGTTACCTTTGGAAGGCATGTCATGGAAAAATAAGAACGGCACTAGCCACTGATTTAATTAAATTTTCCCTACCGACCACCTGCTGGTGATAAGAGCCCTTTCTTCCATCCTTGAAATTTGTTTGACATTTACTAAGAATAAAACACAAAGCTTCACTTTTAGATTTATACCACATAAGAGGAAACCCAAATATATTTACTAAATCCAAAATAGCACAAGTATCTACTGTCACACCCGAAAATGCGACCGCGTGGCGCCTTTTTTTTTCTTTATAAAGAAACTCGAAAAATTCGATTTTCTCCATATGAAATCGAAAACCGAAATTTAAACTGAAAATATGTATAATAAATAGGGTTCAGGAGTCGCCACCAAAATTTTAATTTAAAAAGGCAAAATTTTGGAAAAACCTTTTTTGGAAAATGGTCTACGAACCAGAAAATGAATCCGGGAGTCGATTGTGAGTGGGGAAGGTGTTAGGCACCCCACTACACCCGTTACTAAGAACGGTTACCCTAAGTCAGTTGTGCAAAAATAAAATTGGCCTAAATTTTATTTTAACTCTCCCTACGAATCACATGCAAAATAAGAATAAAGAAATTAAAGAGAATAAAATAAAAGTAGAAAAAGAAAGGAAATCAATTTTAAAATAAAATAGAAAAGAAATTCGAGAATTAAAAAAACAAGGAAAGAAAAGAAATTAAAAGAAAAATATTTTATTTACATGGGCGGACTTGACCTAGGATGAAAGCCTAGGGCCTACGTACCCTTCAAGAGGGATCAAAGTCCACGTAGTTCGATGGTGCTTTAATTTGGTTGATGTTTTGTTTTGTTTGATTCTTGTTTGATTTTTGTTTTTGTTTTTGTTTTTGTTATTTTTGTTTGATTTTTGTTTTTGTTTTTGTTTTTGTTTTTTTTTTTCATTTGTTTTTTTTTGAAAAGGTTAAGGAATTAAAACTCACTTTTTTCCTTTCACAAATAAAACAAGTTTTGAAATTGGTTGGTGAGCTTTAATTTGCTAAAGGAAAATTTAATTTCACTTTTCTTGCTTTTTTCGATTTTTCTCTTTTTTCTTATCATTTTTTCATTTTTCCTTTTTATGTCTTTTTTTTCATTTTGTTTCATTTTTTCTTTGTTTTCTTTCCTTTAAGTAGATTTTTTTTATGTTTTGTTTTGATTTTTGTTTGATTTTCATTCTTGATTGATTTTGTTTTGTTTTTGTTTTGTTTTTGTTATTTTGTTTTGTTTTTGTTATTTTGTTTAATTTTTGTTTTGTTTTTGTTATTCTGTTTAATTTTTGTTATTTGTTTAATTTTTGTTTTGTTTTTGTTTTATTTTGTTCATTTTTTTTTGTTTTCTTATTTTTGTTTTTTGTTTGTTTGTTTGTTTTTTTTTTGTTATGGGCTTTTATTTGAATTAATTTTTTTTCCTTTCTTTTTTTTTGAAAAGACGAAGAAAATGAATTATCTTTTTCCTTTTACAAATAAAACAAGTTTTGAAATTAATTGGTGAGTTTAATTTGCTAAAGGGAAATTTAGTTCTGTTTTTCTTGCTTTTTCGATTATTGTATTCTTTTCTTATCATTTTTTCATTTTTCCTTTCTATGTTTTTTTTGTTTTTGTTTCATTTTTCTTTGTTTCGTTTTGTTTTTATTTTATTTATTTATTTATTTATTTATTTATTATTTTCCTTTTTCTTTGTTTGTTTGTTTGTTTTTTATTTGATTTTCCTACTTTTGATCTTGTTTAATTTTTTTAGCTTTTATCTTTAGCATATTTCATTTTTAGTTTATTTGTTGTTCCCTTTGAGTTTTGTATTGCTCCTTCCTTTAATTTTTGTTTATTGTTACGTACTTGTTGGTTTATTTTCTTTGGTTGTTTTTTTTTTTCTTATTCTTAGCATTGTATTTGTTATATTTTTGTTGTTATTGTTATTATTATTTTTTTATTTCCCCTTTCATTTTTTTTTGGTTCTGGTTATTATATTCTTCCTTATACTCCTTCTCCTTTTCTTATTCATCTTTTTCCTTATTGGTTTACTTAGGAGACTAAGCCCAAACAAAAAAAAAAGAAACTTTTTCTGAATGAGGCCCTTGAAGCCCAAAACATTGAAATATGAATCTAAAGTCCTAAAAGGCGTCAAGGAAGCTATATCGCCACACATGGCCTTCTAGTTTGTGTCTAGATGTCTGAGGGGATATAAAGTCCCACACGACTGCCTAGTAAGGTAAAATAAACTTGGAAATGAAAACAAAAAAATAAAATAATAATAAAAATGGATAATAAGAGGGAGGAAAAGAAGAAGAAAAAAAAGAAAAAAAGAAAAGGGAAATGGCGAGAAAGAAAACGCAAACAGCCAGATAATATATGAGTGTGTGCTTGGTGTGCAGTCATACTCCAATACATTATTTCAATTACATTTACAGGGCCGATTGAATTAAACCAGAAACACATTGCACTCTATCCCCTCTTCATGTTGAGAAATAGAGGACCATCTTCGGTGCATCGCGAGCTTGGGCGCTCCGTCATTAGCTCCACCAACTCGTCGATTTATCAAGCAAACAGAAACATAGGGAAACGTTGAGGGAGTAGCTTAAACCATTTCAAAATCACATCATACAACACAGAATTCATTATTTCAGATTAATACTATATTAGACATCCTTATATGAATTCACGCTCAAATGAATAATCATTACAGTGACTCAGAACTTGGGCTAAATAGCACTCCTCAATCAAAATATCGCATGAGTTTTCCCCTACATGAAACTGCCCCAGTCGCTTACCTTCCCATTAACTATGTACGCCCCATAAACAAATTATAAACCATTGCTATCAGCAAACAAGTGCGAGACCAGAGGACCTAGTGATGGAGTTAAGCAATCAATCAAATGTATGAGGGATGATACTAACCACTGAAGTGTTATCCACCTGTCTTATACAACCCAACATGCGTCTGGGAGGATGGATAAGAAATAAACTAAACACAGATGAATGTAACCAGGGGTGAACCAGGGGCTACCCAGTTAAAAGGAAATCGATGATGCATTGTTCAGCGATTCAAGACCAGAGGTGGAATATATGATACAGCCCTCTAAAATAAATCCGGTCACCAAGACAGACAGCAAGAGAGCAAAACCAAACCAGGAATCGTACATAATATTTCGGGGATTAATGAAACAACACACACAAAACCAGAGACGAAAAAATATATATACATATATAATTCAGTAATGCAAGCAAGAATCCAAACATCTGGAATCCAGGCAAATCAAGGTAAACAGCAACCAGCTTAATGTATTTTCTGCAATCTAAGATCAATTATTTTTGCAAAAATGAAACGGGATAAAATAGAAAACAGACCTGTGCCTTTACTGGAGTCCGAAGTGCTTCGCTTGCCCTCGAGACCACCCCGCCTCTCTTTGCCTCTTCGTGTTTACGTTGTTTCTCGAGGCTATTCCTCTATAACCCAGCAACGATTCGAACCCTTCGAGGAACCTTCCCTTACTGCGTTTTCCTCGATCGCTCACCGGAAAATCAGAGGTCAAAGACACAACTCCCCTCCTTTTCCCAGCTCTTTTTAATCCGAAAGCCAACCCACTCGGTCTTCCTAATCTCCGTCTCTCAGCCCCAAACCGAAAATCCTATCGTGATTTTCCCTCGGGCTCCTTGCCCTTTCGACTTCCTCTCCCGATTTTCTTTTCTGAAAACTCCTTCAGATCTCTCAAACCCAAGCCAGGATCTCACCGTAATTTCTCTCTCGTCTCTCTGATTCTCCTTCCTCCAAAAAAAAAAACCTCCCAGCATCTCTCTTCTCTCCGCTTTTATAGACGAGGCATCTGGTCCCCCCCCATTTCCGTACTTCTCTGCTCCACTATCCCCCAGCGTATGCTCGCGCGCTCCCTCGTACTATCGCGTCGCCTTGCTCCTGCAGGCGTTTGCGCGAGGAGACAGCAGAACAGAGAGAGAGAGGGGGGGGACCAGCAGCTAGGGTTTCCTTCGGTTTCCCTTTGATGCGATGAAGTCTGACTTACCATTCGGGTTAACGGGGCGGAGAATCCAGGGATAGTGGGCTGAGCGAGACGGGCCTTCGATTTCTTGATTATTCTTCCGGTGGGCCTCAATTTAGCTCAGCCCACTTCTTTTTTTTTGACTTCTTTTCCTTTTGGGCCAATATCTGGACTGATTCTGGGTTGCATTCCTATTTTTTATTTTATTTTCTGGCCCAATTTCGACTTTATTTTGGGTTGAACTCCCTTTTGGTTGATTTTTTTTTAATTATGATCTTCCTTTATTTATTTCCTTATGATTTCATTTTTGCTATTCCTTCTTTGATTTTTCTTTTGTTTTTCTTTGCTTTTTGCTTGTTTTTTTTTTTTTTTTTTGATTACTTTACTCTTTTTTCTCTTTTTTTTCTCTTTTTTTTTCTTTTTTTTTTTCTTTTTTTCTTTTTTTTTTCTTTTTTTTTTATTTTTTTATTTTTAAGGCTTATTAAATTAAGAGGACTTGTTTGATTATTTTTTTTCTCCTTCTTTCATTTATTTATTTATTTATTTTTATTGGCTTAATTTTATCATTATTTTTTTAGAGTATGCCCGGACAAAATACGGTGTTCACAGTTGCCCCTCTTTACTTGTTTCTTGTGCAAATAAAGAAAAACGTAATTTTGATATTTTTTTGCGTAAGGAACAAGTAAAGATAAGAACACGTATTTTGTCGGAGATGATTTGATTGGCTTCTGACAACATCTAAGAGGAGAGAGCGGCCCAAACAAAATATGGCGTTTACATCTACAATCAGTTCTGTAGAGGATTTACCATTGAAAAGAAAGAAAAGACACAGGATTTGTAAAACTTTGCCAATTGTCCTGATGCAATACAGTACATTGCCAATGTGTTCTTCATTCGTTCACAATTTTGTCTATCAACCTTGAGAAAAAAGTGAATCGTAAAAAATTATTTAAAAAATAAAAACCAGTATGAGTGAGCGATGAGCAAGATCTTGCCAACTTGAGCTCTTTAGGAGAACCAGCATCTGAATATACATTGCCCCTTTTGAGAGGACATCTATAACAATGACGAAGAGACAGGGCGAAAGGTGATCCCTCTATTTTAGTCTCTTATAGGCTTCTTGTAGGAATAATATCTCTATAACCTTTCTACCAGAGAAAAGAAGGCTATATTTCGAAGAGCCACCAATATCGTAATTCTATCCCACCATTGTGAGCAAAATCGCATTCTACTCGGTGCTTACCCTAAAACAAATATTACTCTATGTTTTTCATTTCCAATGACTAGGGTTAACTCTCACTTATTTCCTATTCTTCTGGATTTTCAAATAATGAAAAATTTCATGCTCAATAAGACTGTTATCTTGATTTAATCTAACTATTGGGCCAAAAACCTTTGATTTTCTGAAATAAAATTAGGTAATAGATGCTTCATTCTATTGGTAACTTTTGAAAATAATTATTTTAGAAAAATTGCACGTACCGATAAGTCTGAAATGGCCAACAATATGAGGATCATCAGTTTTGGAAATCAGTACCATATTGAAACGATTAGAAATTTGATTTAAAAAAAAAAAATTCTCTGACCCTTTTTTTGACATCCACACCAATAGAGTCCCTATTTAATAAAAAAGATTTGCAAAACAATCTGGGCCTAAGCCTTCAAAATTCAAAGCAGGTTACACTAATAAAAAAATTATTTTATATAGACTTCTATGACAAAAGATTATTTTATATAAATTTTAAGAAAATTTAGTGAGAGCACAATTTTTTTTAATTGGGTTCTTTGTAATATTGTTCTAATGTAATATCGTCACGTGAAATCACATTTTCCGGAAAAGATAAGCAGCAGTGAAGTCCCATGGGCCCACTGTTAAAAAGAGCTCTACTGAGAATTGTCTGAAACAGTGCACAATATCATCTGTGGTCCCAACCCAAACGCCATCATTTTTTTTATTTTTAAAATATTTTATTTTTCCTCCTTTGAATAGTAGTGAAAGGAAAAAAATGAAAATAATCTTTTCTCGAAAAATGGTTTAGATATATATTTTTATTTTATTTTATTTTATTTTATTTTTATTTAAAAATAATATAAAAAATAATATTTTAATTATAAATTTAAAAAATAATAAAAAATATTAAATAATAAAAAATACAAATAAATATAAATTATTTATATTAATTTAGACAATCCAAATTTTTTTTCATATACAAAAAGGGATCCTATTAAAAAAAATTAAAAATTTGTATGTTGATCCTCAATCATAAGCAAATTAACTCATTAAGCGCAATACCCTTCTCTCCTTTGGCAGATATCCTTCATTTCCTTCTCAGCTGTGTCAGCTTCTTGCGCCTTTTCATAAGTAAGAACGCCAACATAACAGTCAGCAAGCTTTGTTGTTTCTTCTATGGTCATTGAAAACTGAAAGATTATTAACAACGTATTTTACTCCATTCTGTCAACTTCAATCTGCCGCTTTTGCATAAAGGTTGTCAATGGGTCAAAGGGACCATCGGAAACGCCATTCCACCACGCATGGATTAAGGCGGCCAACTCTACATTACTTCAAAATTTAAAAATACGGTAAGAATAATTATTTTATGTTAATATTGAAAAATTTTAACAATAAAAAGTTTAATCACTCAAAAATCGAATTTTTCATAACTTGCAGAAAAAAAAATTGAATGATGAATTCACATTTGTTGGTGTCTGATATGAACTAATGGACTCTAGGTGAATATAAATCATTAAAAAAATACATTTAAAGGCTCCGTTTGATAGAAAAAAAAAAGAAAAAGAAAAAAAAGAATAAAAATTTTGTGTAAAGTTTATTATTTTAAAATTATTATTTAATATTATTTATTAGTTATTATTTAATTATCAAAAATAAGAATATTAAAAAAAAATTTATACTTAACTTTTAGATAGCAAATAAGAGTAATCCCATCTTTCTGAGTATTTCCTGTTTGCTTATTTGACCAAGTATATCAAAGATGATTAGAATTCAGATCAAGAAGATTATAGTTTGGAACCGAATAAAATTAGTCACTCAGCCTCCAAATTTGTCAGTCAGGCTGCCAACCTCGCTAAATTTCCTAGACAAAGCCATGGATAATTTCGCAGAACCTTGGTTGAGCTTTAAGAATTGCATGGGCTCCACTCTTATTTACCAAAATGGCGGCTCAAGTGGCATTTAACATAAGCCCATTCAATTTTCTATCTTTTTTTTTTTTTTAATTCATTTCCAATTTTTAAGATCTTATGTCTTTTTATGCAAGTAAGAGCATAGATTTGTGACCTGACTTCGCATAAACTTCAATCTTGCACTTTAAAGTAGACAAATTCAAATTGGAATATCCTTTCTCTTTCTTTCTGTTTTGTCATTCGCAGCAACTGTAACGTATCGAATTCAAATTCGCCTACCATGAATGAAAAATTCCACTGATATATGATCATTTATCAATAATTTTTCAAATGGGATCGACATAATGGAGCCTAATCAAAGGGACATTGAACCTTTGCGGGCTATAGGTTGAAACTAGTAGGATCCACTATTCCTTTTGTTTCAATGATTTTTTTTCTTTTGATCATTGACTGTCGGGGACAGCGTCAACTTCAGTAGTAAGCACTAAATTAAATTATTACAATTTATTTATTTAAAATCATTTAACTCCCCTTAATCAACTATATTTTAGTTCTAAAAACTGTTGGGGGTCTTTTGTTTGGGGGGGGGGGGGGGGAGGGAGGGGGAGCATAGTTTGTTTTTCTAATGAGCATTGAGAGGTTTTTTGTCGCCCGAGATAATTATTACTAATTTTCTTTTTTGCAAGTGACAAATAAAATAATAAATTTTCTCCAATTACTTAAGTGGTACAATTTGCGAGACATTTTCATTTAATAGTTATTACATTATTAGATTTATGTGAAGTATTAAAAAGAAAATAATTAATTTTCCGAACAAAAGGGAAATCACTTTCAAATCCACGTTTACAGAGAGTTTGGTTGATATATTTAGACCCAGAGTAAAAGTAGGGAAACTTCCTTAATCATCCCCTTCCTATATTGATTGTCGGGATTCTAGGAATATAAGCATTAAACATCAAACAGAAAGGAAATTCGAAAGATACTCTTGAGGAGACGAAAATTCGAGGAGGTAAGAAAAAATAACGAAGTGATTTACAAAGTAAAGGATAATTATATATACATATTAGAAGTAAGATTATATATACGATATTTACATGTGAACAGAATTTTTATATATAAACTCAAACCGGTGAATGATTGACTGTCATGACTCGTGAGTTGTGACCAGTAGATAGCGGCGCCGGAGAATATTCGGTTCCATGTTTGGATTTTGCTGTGTGATTGAGGTTTAACTCTTCACCTTCATCTTGGGATCACTTCACTTTCAAATCCATATTTATAATAATAAAAAAATTATTTTACGTAAATTTCAGAAAACAGTAAAAAAAAATGCCACCTTCTAGGAAGTGTCTTCCTAACGTTCCGCTCATGTTACTTCCTAACATTCCGCTCATGTTTTGCCATGAGATTGAAATCAAGCGTGATGTGGCAGTGACTTCTTCACCTCCACCTTATATAGCAGATTCCCGGCTTTGTATGCTGTATTTATCTGTTGCGGAGGGAGCCGCAAGCAGCACATTAACGTGACTGCATTTCGTTGTTTTTGCTCAGAACCAATTGGTTAGCCGCCATGTCCACCAAAGCATTCCTCATCTATCTTCTATCCGGTTTCTTCGTTGCTCTTCTCTCTCTGCCATTCATCTCCCACACACCTTCCCACACATCTCTATCCGCCTCTAATTCCTTTGCTTATGCAGCCAAAACCGATCAAGTTTGGCCCGTATCTCCTCTCTCTCTCTACCCAACTAATTTAATATATATATTGTCCCATATATGGAGAAATTATTAATGCTCTGTTTCTGGGTTCGTTCAGGAATTGAAGGTTAATTGGAGACTTGCGATAGCTTCAGTGATCGGGTTTCTGGGATCGGCTTGTGGAACCGTGGGTGGGGTAGGCGGCGGAGGCATTTTCGTTCCCCTGCTTACTTTACTTCTCGGATTTGATACCAAGTCTGCTGCTGCTCTTTCCAAATGTAACCATTCCTCCCTCCCTCCCTCCCTCTCTCTCTCTCTCTCTGATTTCCGATACTAGTTCTTCACTGGTGAAAAATATGAGAAATTGGTACTTTGTGTTCTAATTTAGCTTGTGGTTGAGTTTGCAGGTATGATAATGGGGGCATCGGCATCATCGGTATGGTATAATTTGAGAGTGCCTCATCCAACCAAGGAAGTGCCTACAATAGACTATGAGCTGGCGCTTCTGTTTCAGCCCATGCTTATGCTTGGAATCACCGTTGGCGTTGCCCTCAGCGTTGTCTTCCCCTATTGGCTCATTACTGTCCTTATCATTATTCTCTTCATAGGTTCCTCACTCACTAAACAAACTTATTAGCTAGCAATCAGTCATTCGTACTCTGAATAAATTAATTCTCTGGCTGCATGATGTTTCTTGTTTTAGTTAATTTCTTCTGCTGACGGAATGGTATGTTTTTTGGGACAGGGACATCCTGTCGGTCTTTCTTTAAGGGAATCGAGATGTGGAGGGAAGAGACTCTTCTCCAGGTCAAAATTTCATGATTTCAAACTATGAATATTCTTATAACCCATCAACAGAAGCGTTTTGTTACAGTAACTCATTCGCCCTTTCTCTATAATTTGTTTGTTAACTGCAGAAAGAAATGGCCAAACAACGAGCGATCGTGGCTAATTCCCGCGGTGAACGTAAGACAAGCGTAAACATTTTCGTTCATATATAGTAGTTACTCTATTGGGACTCATTTTGGCTTTATAACATACATCCATCTCCACTCATTAAAAGTATCTTGGACAAATAATCAATTAGTAAACAGTAGAAAGTGGAGTATTTGGAGTGACAGTAGCTGTATTTCCTGAAATATGCAGTTGTGATCGATACAGCATATGAACCGTTGATTCCTAAAGAAGAGAAGTCAGCCTTAGTATGTAAATTTCTCTTCTTGATTAGACTCACACATTTTTCATTTCTTTGTGGGTGAGAGGAATTGATTGTTCTTTTACTCTCTTTTCAATCGTGCGTACAGCAAAATCTTTGTCTCAACCTTAGGTGGGGGCGGGTCTTGACTCTAACGATTGTATGGATTTCTTTCCTACTGCTTCAAGTCATCAAGGCAAGATCTCTCCCTCTCTCTCTCTCTCTTCCTCTCTAACTTACTGTTCAAATTTTCAATTTTTGTTTTAAACATTTTTGGTGTGGGTCTGCAGAATGGTGCAGAGGTTTGCAGTCCATGGTATTGGGTGCTTTTCTGCTTACAGGTTCGATAATTAACAAGAGCAATTACACAAGCAAAACTTGTTACATAATATTATATAGGTAGTGGGTTCAGACTTAAGAATACCTTGTCCTTTTGGGTTTTTTTCAGTTTCCTGTGGCACTATTGGTGTATGGGTATGAAGCAGTGAAATTATACAAGGTGCACAAAAAGGGAAAGAGCACAGGGAACCCAGAATTCATATGCGAAGCTTCGATAGAATGGAGCGCTTTGAATCTTGCATTTTGTGCATTCTGTGGGATCTTAGGGGGTACCGTTGGAGGCCTACTTGGTTCTGGAGGCGGCTTCATTCTCGGCCCTCTTCTCCTCGAGATTGGTGTCATTCCCCAGGTACACTTTATTGACATGCCATTTCAACTGTGCCGCACAGGTTAATTTTAGCTTGAGTTTAATTTCCCGAAGGATGTTATTTTTTCAATGGCAGGTTGCTAGTGCTACAGCAACATTTGTAATGATGTTTTCGTCATCTCTGTCCGTGGTTGAATTCTACCTCCTCAAGAGGTTTCCCATTCCTTACGGTAGTTTTCATCAACTCTTCAATTTTCTATGCCCAAGTAAAAAACGACTGTCATCTGATCATATGAAATTGTTATTTCTTTTGCAGCGTTATACCTCACCACAGTGTCTGTTTTGGCTGGCTTCTGGGGACAGTTCTTTATAAGAAAATTGATAACAATTCTTAGGCGAGCATCAATCATCGTGTTCATCCTCTCAGGTGTTATTTTCGCTAGCGCTCTCACCATGGGTAATTCAAACCAACCTCTTACTAATCTATATTGGTTTCTTCACTCAAGTATTTATATTTTAGTGTAATATATATTTAGCTGACTTGCGGTAAATTTTTCTTTCAGGTGTCATTGGCCTTGAAAAGAGCGTTCAAATGATCCACAACCATGAGTTTATGGGATTTTTAGGGTTTTGTGGCAACCATTAATCTAGAAAGAGTGAGGTAGGCTATATAGGACAACAGCATTAAGGAATGTTGGTCAACACCTAGTTGACCAGCAGGAAGACCACTGTCTCCGAGTAATAAGGGGCTAACTTGCCTTCCATTCTGTGAAAAATTAGTTTGTGGTGGGTTTAGCTACTGGCTAACACCCTGATAAGCTTATATGCAACATTGTTTCTGTTTGCACCAATGTAGCTTATATATGAACCTTTTTTTTCCTCGTGGGTATTCATCCAGCTGCATAAATGTTCTTCAAAAATAATGAAATCATATTAAGGGTGCTATATATGTGGATATTCAGATAAAGATATTTCTGGCCCCAGACAATCTCTAGCAAGTTCAACGGTTAATTAACTACGATATGACAGTCAATTTCTCTATTCAGACATGGGTAAATTACGTTAAGAAGATGCATATTTATATATTGTGCTATGCTTAGAAGACCTCAGCAATGAATATAGGTAAGAGACGAAAGGTAATTAAACAAGGTTTTTGTCTGCCGTTCTGCCCTTCTCTCCAATTCTTCCAGTCCAACATGTGTTTGATCTGACTAGACACATGGGATTCCAAGATCTTGGTACCCTTCTGCCTAGAGTGAAGAAGAAAAGAACATGACACCAAAAACAGGGAATACAACTACAAAAATAGAGCAAATATCGCTGAATCAATCACTGTTTTGTCTGGGGTCATTGTTTGGCTTCTATCATTTAATTTGAATGAACCGAAATTTTGGCAGGGAAATTTTTGCTTTCCTTGCATGCGGAGGAGCTTTATATAAATTTTAGTGTTTATATAAAATAAATGAAGTATGTGGATGGCTGGCTGATAATAAACGCTGTTCAATTTGTACCAAAAAGGAAAAAACGTTGTTCATACATTCACATGGGGTGTTATATTTTGGACTGCCAAAGCAGTCCCCTTCACATGGCGGACCCAATAATTTCATTCATTTGTCGCCATATATTGGTTTTCGATATTGCCACCATTTTGCAAAAAAAAAAAAAAAAGAAGATTTTTCTTTGCCATATTCCAAAATAATTTCTAGCGAGGCAGAAAAAATTCTGCGGGGCAAACCAAACGTACGGTCGCGGGGCGTATCCAAACCTGCACAGCACTTACCGTTATTGAGATATTCTTGATAGAGAACTTGATTTGACCTTTCCATAGCACTTTATTAACATCTGTAGTTGGTACCAGTAAGAAGTTAAATGGTCAAGAATAAATTATTTTTCTTTTCTTATTAGGCCCTCCCTGCATTTCTCACACAACAAGAATTGATTATTTTTATTTAACACTACCCCCCCCCCAAAAAAAAACCAAAAAAAAAATGCCGTTAATGAAATTGCCTGTCTCTGGTTTCAAGGAACTATCATAAAAATTATCACAAAATATATGATAAAAATGGAATCACAAAACTAGCTAGATACAACCCAGAGATTAAAAATTAATGCTTTAAAAATCAGAATATACCTTAAACTAAAGTAAGAAACAGTTTATAATTTAATAATTTAAGGGTAGTTGAGTAGAGATTGATCCATTTTTTTAAATATATATATATATATTTGACAATTACATTAACACATTTTATAAAATGATATTTAAAATAAATATAAATATTTAAAAATATAAAAAATAGTTCAAATGTTTTATATATAATAACAAATTTATATAAAATAAATTAAATAAATTTCATATAACATTATAAATTTTTATCATAGAACATTAAAATTTATTTTAAACAAAACTAATCGATTCAATATCAAATCAAATGATTTTTATTAATTTTACCAATTTTTGATTGATTTGACAAGTACTTGATTTTTTCTTTTGTTAATTTTAAAAGTCAAATAAACCAATTCATTAATCTGGTCAGTTTAATTCAGTTTTTATAATCATGCTAAAAATCAAGAATGGCTTGAAATATATGTAAAATGTCTTGATATCAAGAATAGCATCCAGTGCAAAGGGAAAAGGGGAATGAATACTGTTCACAAACAAGTCGATGGTAACAAAAGGCCATCTTTGAGTTACCATAAGCTGCAGAAGATAGGCGCAAGATAACACAAATTCTTACAGTGAGTACTGAAAGAATAACCAACTTGTTTAGACCAGTGAGCTATGTTGAAAGAATGAACATGCCCCTAGGACATACACCACCAAGGGAGTTATGGCTAGATATACTACTTTTGACTGCTTTGCAAGGCTTTCGTTGATAAATCTGCGTGGGGTTTAGAATCTGAATTGATGGCGATATTTCCCATCCCTGCCTCCATGGCCTCTCTCTCGTCCTTGTCCTTTTTCTTTTGGTCAGAAATGGCACCATCTGCAGCTGGGTTGTGGTTAGAAGAAGGCACAGATGGCTCCAAAAGGCGTGGGCCAGCATTGATCCATGGATGAAGAAGGCATTGACCAGCTGTTGGTCGTTTCTCAGGAACAAAGTCAAGAATAGGAACCAGAAAGTCCGTCATCTCACTGGCATCTCGCTCACTGAAATCATATTTCTCCAAGAGGACTTTGCTCAAGGGCCAAAATCGCAACCGGCGGATGTGCCTCAGATCACCATACCTATTAAAGAAATCACGGGAGTAACGGCCCCCTAATGCAATCTGAGAATCATGGTCCACAGATTGAAGTTAGTCGTGATTGTAATGAACAAAAGTGCTTAGAAATGAGGGAAAAAAAATGTATTATTACCTTACGTGGCATCATTCCCAGAAGCTCCATCATCAGTGCTAAGTGATCCTGAAAGATAAAGTAAAGGGCAACCTTACATCAGACCCCAAAGTACAAGTCTAAGTACTAATAATTCCAGAGTGTCAGTGTTGAAGTGAACAACTCAAATAACACAAAATCAGCATGGTCAACCCAGAATACAAGCTAAAATGATGACATTAGAATGCAAGCATATCCAACAAGTTGCTTCTCAGAACAGAACCAAAACCAACCCATTTCTTTGACAGCAGCAAATCAGTCTGGAGCAACTACATATATGGATGAGGTTCGATAAGCCAACAAAAAAATGTTTTAACAGACTAAAAACAAAACAGTAGCAGTAACAGCAACAAATCTTGTTAAATCATCTACAAGGGAAGGATTCAAGGTGGCAGGAAGAACACTCAATGCTAGAAAGTCTCCATATCAGCCGCATAACAAATATATCATTACATATTGTCAGAAAAACAAATTCAGACCATATATATAAACTAAACCATCACAATATTCCCAATAAAGTATATTTTAGCAGTCATAGAAGAGAAGACTTCATAACAAATAAAACATTTTACAAGGCCTTCAAATCATATAGCAAACACAATTAACACATTTCAATTCTCTTCTTTTTTCCCGTTTCAATTCTTCCAGCTGGATCATCCAAACTCCAATAGTTTTGTAGTATTCTCATCATGTGTTAATTAGACTTGATCATCCTCTCAGAAATAGTCACTTCTAATACAGCGTCAGTTCCAACTCCAAAAAACCCAAGTAAAATGGTTGGAATTTGTAACAAAAAAAGATTAGACTGGCAGTACTAATATATTAACCTTTTACTATTTAATCAGGGAGAATACATTTCTAATTTACAAATTCAGTTTTCAAGCTCAGTTGAATCAGCGTTGTATGCACTATGCCAAACAAAAACTTATGTGTTTGCAAGCATTTTTAACTCTGGTGAAGTTTCTAAAGCCTTTCTGAAAGATGGTTATTGTAATGACCAGTTTTCAATCAAAGTCCACTTTCTGCTAACATATGCTCTTTGCCAAAAGATAAATCTCACTGTACTAGCCATCGAATTCACCTAAAAAAAAGGCATTAGTGAATGATACCATTAACTTGAAGAGACCTCTAATTTTGGAACTGCTAAGAAGCTCTGAAACAGTACCCATGGCATTTTTATTGCATTTCATACTTCATGATTCCACAACAAAGTAATCTAGGCAACATTATTGTGGAAATTTGTATGTTATGTCTTGTCCAGTGTATTTGGATTGAATGTAATACTAGAACCATTTAAAACAGTTTCTAGAGCATCCAGACCTTCGGGACAGTTTTACATTTGACTTCACTTAAATGTTCAGCCCATTGCCTTGATAGATGTGTTTCTACTTTCTAACTTCTATGACTCATATTCAGAGAGATTGGGGAATTTTGCTGTATCAAGTTTCCTTTCTTTTTCCCCCCATAAAATTGCTTAACCTCTCTAATGCAACTCTTCTCTCTGCTTACTAAATTCTTCCTTTAGAATAGAAGAAAAAAATTTGGATCAGCCAACATTTGCACCATATCAACAGCAATAGAACCTTCCAAGATTGATTCACATGTAAGCTTCTAAATTTAGGGTGGACAGCTTACACTACATGATGTAGAACCAGTGGAAATAATAGTTAGGGGGAAGAGGGAGAAGGGAGAGGAGAGAAGAGAGAAATAGAGGGGGAAGGAGGAAGAAAAGTGGGAAGAAGGCTAGAAAGCCAAGAGAGAATCTGAACTTTCATTCAATAGTCAATCCAAAGCTAAGCTAACCCTAGTACAATTACTAAGGGCTTTATATAAAGCCCAAGGGAAGGTACATAAATAAAACAAAAAAAAAAAAGATAATTAAAGACTAAAATAAAATAAAAAAATTAAAACATTATTTTCTAGACTTTTCCAATTCTCATGTTCAGCCTTAATTGATGGCTTAATCCGTAATTTACAACTAATTACCAATATCATCATTGACCATCTCACTTCTAATATTCTTTTCCCATTCTTCATTACTACAACAAAAATTCTCTAGAGTCAGTGATGCCACAAGTTGCTATGTTTTTCTTTTTCAGCCACCATTATGCTCTTAGGAATTCAAATATGACAGCAGAATTATGTGATCAGGATTCATACAAATTGCCTATTCACCAATATAAAAACCAAAAAAGCTAACAGAATCAGGAAGTCATCAGATGTTCCACATTCCAGTCACTGATACGAGTGTTTAAATTCCATGAGGAATACTAAAACAAATATAGAGTATTTCAGGCAATTGGCAAAAAAGGGAAACTACAGGCTCTATAAGCTCCATTTATGGTTCAAATTTTTAACGCAGGGCCTCACTGTAGCATTCTATGGGCTATTTAGTTATGCTCCCTACTAATACTTAATAGTTCAAATCGATGAAATAAACAATTGGGAAAGTCTAACACAATTCCACTGGGCATTTCATGCGAAAGGATTAAGGAACCAAGGCTGATGTTAGGTTATATCTTCACTGCCTAACCTAATAAAGTTCTAATATGACACTCAGTTCCACACTTTTCTAGATCTAATTCAGCCTTTATCACCCTGTATATTGTCATACTAGCAAACCTTTTACTTAATTGCCTCAAAATTTTCAAGCCCCCAATGTTTATTTTTGTATTTTCCACAGCATCCAACAGCAACCTCAAATCTCAAAATTCATAATCCCAATCTATTTGCCAGCTGTGCATCTTTGTGAAATTTTAAATCTAATATCTCCTCACAGTAAATCTTTACAGACCATCACACCTTCTTAGCATTATCTCTGTCTGAGTATGTAGCATATATGCAATTTAGAGCTTTTGCTAGCAAGCCATTATCAATAATCCACAATTATTGATGCCACACCAGATCTTCATATGCAAATAAAATTAGGCATTGATTTTTTTTTTAAAGAGTTATTTTAAAAAGCTGCTATGAGTGGCAGTGGCAGTTTCAATAATAAAGTTAATACACTTGACCTTAGATGGTTTAACATAATATTCATTAAATTCCCACCATCCACTTTCACATTTAAAAACCAATAAAACACACATGCTCACTACTACAAGTCAAGATGAACAAATAGTACACACACACACATGCATGCATATATGGAAAAGGTAAATGCATACCTCATCCCTGTCAAAGTTATCACCACTATGAGGATCAAATAGTACATCACCAGTTGCAAGCTCAAAACAAATGCAAGCAAAGGACCAAAGATCTGCTGAAGTAGAATACTTTGATCCAAGGATCACTTCTGGACACCGATATTGTCTTGTCTGAATATCATTTGTAAACTGTTTATATGTCCAGCAAGCATTGCCAAAGTCAACTAATTTGCACTTGAGGTCAACTGATGCCAGCAGCTTCTGCCTCATTGAGCGGCTTCCTCTTTTGTTACCCTGGTTTTTTGACCAGGTTACCTTTGATCCATCAGCATCTGATAACCTATTGGTGCCTGCAGAACTAGAAGCTTGTTCTCTTACAGAACCTGCATTCAATATTACATTGGCAGATGATTCTACAGCACCAGAGGTTTCAGGATCCCCCTCAACTTCCTCAGAGGCTTCCTTCTCCACACATCCCTGAGCCGCCTGTTTAGCTTTTCTTTTAATCTTTTTCTTATGATTCCGCACTAAATCCCCATTTGATGCTTTCATGTCTTTCCCAATTCCTGATTCCAGTGCTGTTTTATCTTTAGTATTTGTTGGAATTAGGGGAGCACCAGACTTTCTAGGATCCTTAGATGGATCTATCATTGATAATAGGAGGATGTTCTCAGGTTTCAAGTCAGTATGTATTATAGAGAGCTGCTTATGTAAGTAATCCAATCCAACCAAAATGTGAAAGCATATCTCTTTAACCATGTTAATTGGCAATCCTCGGTAATCAGTATATTTGATAAGAGTTAAAAGATTATCCCCAAGGTATTCAAATACCATACAAACATGTTGTCCATTGGGACCTGAATGCTTGAAATGATCCAAAAGCTTCACCACACACTTTTTATCTTCTGGGTCTCCATCCGCAATCTGTTGTAAAATGGTTATCTCGTCCATGGCTGCCTCAGTGTAATGCTGAGCGCTCTTTTGAACTTTCAGAGCCACGTATCTCTGCAAGTTTCCAAACGAAAAAAGTATATTCATACGAGTGATGAAAAAAACAAGTGAACCTGTAGCAAAGCCTATAAGAATACACCCATTTTGGTCTTTACATAGGGGAAGAAGTTAGATGAAAATTTGCAAATTGCCAACCGCTCAACAGGCCCGAAGGGGCGTAAGTTATAATTTCTCTCCTATAGTTTTCACACCTCACCTGATAAAACAGTTAATGTATATTCTATCACGAAAAGCTGCGGGCTTCAAAGTTCAAACAAGGATTTGAGGCAAAAAGATTGATTATCGACAAACTTCTAGAAAAAAAAAAAAAAACTTGGTGCAAGAAAAAGTACTAAATTCACAACTATGAAGCAAAAAAAAAAAAGACAGATTCATCGCCACAAGACAAAAATTATGATATTGAGAAGAAATAGAATTGTACAGAAAATTGGGTGTCCCAGGCGAGCCAGACTGTGGAGAAATGCCCCCAACCGAGCTTGCTCTGAACAACATAGCGACCATTCTTGAAGGTATCACCGATTCGCACAGCGTGGTAGCCTCCCCGTCGATAGTCCTCAGTGCCTTCGTCCTCTGAAGTGAAATCGCTGCTCTCAGTCCGATCCTCTTCGTGCTTGTCTCCCATTGGACAAAACCTAATCGGTTCAACTCGATCCCCTGCTCTTCCCGACGATCAGAAGAAGAGCATATAATAAAATTACATAAAGGGTTTAGCTTTTTAACTTTAGAACGGGGAAGACGAGGGAAAATAAGATCTTGGACAGCGAACAAAGATAAATGAAACAGCTTTCGGTGTTCCGAGACTTAAATCGTTATTTTGTGTAGCGTCTGCTAATGGTGTTGATGTCACCGTTCGAGGCCTCTCAGAAAGAGAGAAAAGAGAACATGGAAGAGGAAAGGATGTGGCCTGAATGCTTTTCAGAGGGGACTTTCTCCCCGTAATATATAATTCAGCGAGGTGTTCTCATCCTCCTCATAATTCTCAATTTTATCCCGTCCCATTATCCATTTACCTCCTTCATTTGTCTGTCCAGTTTGGAATTTTTTTCTTGTTTTAATTATCAACATTGCATTGATATTAAATTATAATGAATTATTTTCATAATATATTTTATGTGGTGATAACCAACAAATATATATATATATATACATATTATAGACATATGTAATTAGAATTATAAAGAAATTTAATAATCCATGCTGCATACGATTAGATAGTTTATTGTTTGTCAAATTAATGTTTTCTTAATTTTTGCAAGCAAGAAAAGGTTTGTATGAATAACAGTAATGCAATAGAAAACTTGACTAAACCTAATTACTCTCGCCTAATGTGTTGTTTATATCAAAATTACATGAACATTCATAAAGAATTGATATTATAAAGTAGGTCTAAACTATTTTGGAATACAACAATCAATTTATATTTATCGCAAGTTCTTAAGAAAAGTTATTCTTGCGGCTGCTAAGCTACATTCACATAGTTTGTGAAGATAATGGAGATTTTCTTTTCGATGCATCAAATCATGGAGATTTGTATGATGGGCATTTTATGTTTATATAATATTTTGAATTTTTACCACTTGATTAAAAAAAATTGAAGATTCTTCTTTATGTTTTTATGTACATAGTGCACAACTCTTTTTAATCTTTTTTAAAAATATAATTAGACACTCATGTCAATAAGATCTATAAAATTTTATAGATATACTATTTAATTTAATAATTTTTTAAAAAAAGAATAATTTATAATAAAATTACTGATAAGAATTATTATGCATTATATATTTTTTTACTGAATTAATTAATATGTATATAAAATATTACAAATTTCATTAATATGGTGATTTTATTGTATTTAAAAAATAAAATAAAATAAACGTGGGGCACAGCACAGCTGAAAATCTCCCTTCGATGAAAAGGTCAATATTGATGAGACAATGGTGATGGCTGTTAAGGTCGGACCTTAAAAGAAGGACAAATGGAATAAGACAAAGTAAGGCAGAGCTATCCAAAATTTTGGTAAAATTAATATCTATTTACCTTTTATATATATATATATATATATCCTTATCGTTGTAACTCTAATTAAGCAAGAGCCATTGTCTTAACACAACAAAGATTTCATGCAAAACCTTCCCTCTCAACTCTAGTGAGACTGAGGTTTATGCCCTCGGTCAACCTATTATTTTTGTTCTTTTTTTTTTGGGTCAATTTGTTTAAATTAAACTGCAATTTTTTATTCCCTGTGTCGTGTTGACTTGCCTTCATCCTTATCTAGGGTTATTCCGGAAGCCCAAAATACAAAACGAAAGGCGTATCTGGACCAGGCCTGTAAAATGATCCGTAAGGTGAATTGGGCCCAAAATTTGTTAGGCCAATAATAGTACGGGCAGCCCTAAATCAGGTGGCAATTTCGTAGTTTTTCGATTAATTGAAGGTTGTGTCTCGATTTTAGGGCGTATGCATATGGGTACGGCTGCCGCCTTCACCGTTTAGGGTTTTTCACAGCAGGAATTGAGCAGCCCCAGCAGCAACTGCAGCAGTCGCTATGGTTCTCAAGTGCGTATTTCTCCTTCCTTCTCTCCTTTACTTTGCTCTCTGGTGCATGTGTGTATTATGCATAATCAATGAGCTCTTCTGAATCAGGATCCCGGGGCATATTTTTATTCGAAAATTTCCTCTTCAGTCACATAGTTTTGTTATAGATATAAATTATGCTTGCACCTATTGTTGCCTGTTAAGTATTTCTGAAGAACCCATTTAAACCTAGTACAACTTTTTGCAATTTAGTTAAGTGGATTTAAACCATTTAGCGACCGCGGAACGATGGGGTTTATTTGTGAATGCTTGAACACTCTGCTTTTTCGAAATCAATGCATAAATCTAAAGAAATAATGCTTGGTTGCATAAGAATGAAAGGTGCTATAATTTTATTGTAAGTATCGGCGTGTTTGAATGAATGTGTTAAGGTGGTGTCATTTTTCTAATCTTGTTGGTTTTGTGGGTTTGTAGATGGTTATTTTTATTGCAATTTGATATTTATGAATTGGTTTGTCTTGGATTATTAGCTTTTCCTGCCTTCAAAGTATCGATTCCTGCATACTATGATTTAGGAAATTTTTCTGTTTTATATGATTATTCTACAGTGTAAATTGGAGATCAATTGGCATGAGAATGTACAAATCTGGCTATATTGGACTGAATTGCAAAATATTCATAGATGCTAGTGAATATAGTTTGCAAAGTGACAATACATTAACCAACAAACCGTCCTCCGCCTTCGAGGCAATCATGCTTGTCATATATTTTGTTACAATAGAAAAGTTTTACTCTTGATTGTTTGGTCATTATCTGTTTTTGGATATAATGGCTTGGTTTTGATTGTGTGATATTGCTATTTTTATATACCTTAATACTACTCACAAACGTAATTGCAAAGAAAGCATCATCTTAAATTTTTTTTTCCTATTATAATTAAAACAAGGCATGATTTTTCAAATTATTGTCTTGGACAAATCTGGTAACTGGTATTTGATGTTGGATTATCAGGACGGAACTTTGCCGTTTTAGTGGGGCCAAGATCTACCCTGGGAAAGGCATCAGATTTGTTCGTGCTGATTCTCAGGTGACTTTAATTGGATCAAGCTGTAATGTTTAGGGCTGATATACTGCTTTATTAGGCACTGAATGGGTTCTTTTTATTTATTGATCAGGTCTTCTTGTTTGCCAATTCGAAATGCAAAAGGTACTTCCACAACAGATTGAAGCCATCAAAGCTCACCTGGACTGCCATGTACAGGAAGCAACACAAGAAGGTAAATAATATTATGGTTACTACTATCAAAATTTCTATTCATCTTAGCTAAGCTTACACAATACTAACCATTATAAAGCCCCATTTAGATTTGTCAGTAAATTAGCTTGGTTTGCAAAATATTGTGATTCCTCAATTGTGTTGAATGTGGGCTGCACTGAGAAGTGAGAATTAGCACATATTTATGGGCTACTGAGAATTTAATGTAGTGTAACCTCATTGTGAAATGCCTGTGATCCCTGTTTAATCACATGCATTATGATGCTTGTTTGGGCGTATGCCATGTGCAGGACATAGCCCAAGAAGCTGTGAAAAAGAGGCGCCGCACTACCAAAAAGCCTTACTCTAGGTCTATTGTTGGTGCTACTTTGGAAGTTATCCAGAAGAAAAGAACTGAGAAACCAGAGGTTCGAGATGCCGCTAGGGAAGCAGCTCTTCGGTGTGTATTTTTGTTCTGTATTTCTGCCTTTCTTCATTGAGTTTCTTGTATTCTCATCTCTTGTTTAAAGGCATACGAGTATGTTACCATATCTCATCATCTGAATTTATGATGCAGTGAAATTAAGGAGAGGATCAAGAAAACAAAGGATGAGAAGAAGTCAAAGAAGGCAGAAGTAATGGCCAAGACACAAAAAGCAGTAGGAAAAGGCAACGTTCCCAAGGGTGCCGGACATAAAGGTCCAAAACTTGGTGGCGGAGGCGGGAAGCGCTGAAATACAAGTTTTGTTTCTTTTTTGGCTGCCAGTTAAATAGAGGAGTTTCGAGACTTTTGTACTGATATGTTATATTCGCTTGATTGATCTTTTATTTTAACGTTATATCGAAGTTGTGTTTTTGGAGTTTAGGGCACCAAGTTATTGAATCTGATTGCATTTTCCCAGCAGAGCCAGTTGTGCCTTCTTTTGGCGTTCACTTTTGAGTCTGTCGGGTGTGCCGTTTTGGTTGATGTTGGCCAAGACGAATACGTGCGAGACGCGTCCCTCCTTTTTTTGGATCGTGCAGTTATCTTTGCAACAAAAAGAATTCCCTTGAAAACATATGGGCTTACCCCACCAAAAGAAAAAAATTTTAAAAAAGAAGTTAAAATCATTCTTTTATAGGTAATAAGGTTTTGTTGAATTTTTTATTTGATTTAGCTTGAAAATTTGAAGTTAGATTCGCACAATTTTAGAAGATTTTAATTAGTCTTTGTCCAATAATTTTGGTGGTATTTTATTAAATTTTATTGGCTTAATAAATTATATGTTATATTAATATTTTGAATATATATGATTTCTATTAATAAAAAATAATAAAGTAAAATAAATTTTATCACATAGTATGTGAATGTATACTATTTGAATAAATTGACATAAATTATATGTTGTTACATAAAATATTGTTAGAAATTTAATGACAATGATTAAATTAAAAAAATTAAATTATATAAACTTACATATAAATTTTCAAATCATAAACATCAAATTGAAATTTAAATCAAATAATAAAAACTAAGAATAATTTAACCAAAAAAGTATTTCAGTTAGAAAAGGACGCAAATAAAGGTAAGGAAGTAATTAATCATTAAATTTACTTTTAAATTTCTAATTTACTAATTAAAATTCAAGTAAAAATATTAATAAATTTAATAATCAAAATATTTAACTTTTTGAGAGATTATGGAACAGAATACTGAAAATTTAGCCTGTGAACTACGGAGGATACAACGAAAATTAAATTCCTCCTCTAATTTTGATGAAGACTTTGAATGTGCCTTGTTTCAAATGAGCCCACGTAAGTCCTCTGGCATGGATGGCTTTAATCTCTTTGATTCTAAAATCCCATGCCGTGTTCAGTTTAAGGATTTTAGACCTATTGGTCTACGAAATGTGGTTTTTAAAATTATATCAAAGGTTACGGTGAATAAACTCCAAAATGTTATGAATGAGATAATAAAGCCAAATTATAATGCTTTAATCAAGGGTTGATAGATTTCTGGTAACATCTTTGCTTCGGAGTTAATGACTTTTATCCGCAAGGGGAAGAAGTATAAATAAACTGCATTCAGTTCACCTTTCTATCAAAGAATTAACCCGTATCTGCGAACCTTGGAACAACGTGCTCATAATGAAAGTTTAGGGAAGGATCTTGTACATTAATGTCCTTGGTGATAAGCTGAGTTCTCTCTGGAGTTTGTTTGTTGATCTTGATCTTACTTGGCTTGAAAAAGGTTTCTTTACAATCAAATTCCAAGACAAGTTTCAAGCCAACAACATCATCCCCAAGCTAGCAGCCTTGTGGAATAAGAGATCATCAATAGTTCCTTCCATATGAAAGTTCTTTGCATGGAACGCTAGAGTTGCTGGTTGTACCGATTTCAAAAGAGCCTTCAAGGACATGCTAGCTTAGATATTCGTTGTCACATAAACCCGCTTGAATGGGAACAAAGCTGAAAGTATCATCTCTTCACTTGGTTTTAATGGCTGGCCTAAGGTTGACTCCATGGTCGTGGCCGATGGCATCTAGCTACTATGGGACAAAAATGATAATTATATTTAGAGGGAAGTGAACATGTGTAATAAACAGAAAAAGTGAATATAGTAAGATCTTCACTCATTGAAAGTTGGGGTTAACTTTTTGACAAATTTGAAGTAGACTCTAATATAAGAATTAAAAAAAAATTAGAATTGACTCTTATTTTTGAAATAGTCTTAAAAATAAAAAAGAATGAAAGAGAGAATTAGAAAAGAGAAAGATACCATCAAATTATTATAATTTAACTTTTAATTTACATCTAGTTTCTTTAAATTAAAAAAATTCAAATAATTTTTCAAAGTACAAGTAACAAGTTTTTATACGTTTATTTTTAATATAAATTTCAGTTAACTTTAAATTTACAAATATGAGATTTTCTAAAACTCACTCACAACTTACTCTCACTTGTGAAGAGATTTTGCAAAAGTGTTATAAAAAAAATTTGACACCTTTTAAAAAGAATACAACTCAATAATAGATACACTAAAAGCTAAGCTTAAGAATAAGACAATAAGAAGAAATAAATGCTACCTTTGAATAATGTATATATTCATGTTCTTGTTATTGTTATATTCATGAGTTTTCAACTATATTTATAACTTCACCAACTTTTTAGCCCTTAGAAATAAGAGGCTTTTCTTCTCTTTTGTTGTCTAGCAAGAACATGGAGCATGGAGGCAAGACCAACTACTTTTTAAGTTGATAAAAGGAGGCAATGTGCTAGGAGACCTAAGTCATTCAATTTTCATAAATACTCATTCATGCTTTTGAATTATTTAAAAAAAAAAGGATATAAGTATATTGTATAACAATAAAAGGTTGTAGAGGATATAGAAAATAAAGTAAATTTTTTTATTGTTTGTATCTTGGTGTACAGTTTTGCTAATTAACTCATTTTGTCTTATATATAATTGACGTAATAGCAGATGAATTCGTGAAACAAAATTTTAATAGGCCAAAATAATTAGGCCTTACATATAAATAATTTTAATTTTTGTTATCATTCAATTCATGAACCAAATAAAATTATTGGGTCAACCAAACCTTAGGCCAACGGAAAAAATGTCATCAATCTTTATATTTTAAAAGCAACCTTCCAAGAGATACAATGCCACGGGAAGGTATTCACTAAATCCATAATTCCGTCTGCCATTTTTATGTTAGATTGGACACCCATAAGCATTTGATTTTATGGAATAATCTTAGAGTTGTGGCCAATCTTCATAATCTTCCTTGGGTAGCAATTGGAGATTTCAATGATATGCTTTACCAATCTGAAAAGGTGGGTGATTGTCTCTTTTCTTTGACTCTTCAAATGACTATACCTTGTTGGACATAAGGTTATAGCTTTAAAAATCACTTGGACCGATACGAAGGAAGACATCGCATTATTAGAGAATGACTTGATGAAGTTTGATCCTCCAACCTTGGTTGGATTAACTTGTTCCCTAATACTATAGTTTTTCACTTTTAATCATTGCTCCATTTTATTGGATTCCAACACAAATTTGTCTCATTTTGGTCCTAAGCCCTCTAGTTTCAAAACCATTTTGGATGAAACATATATAGTGATATTCCTTCTGTTATCCTCAATGCTTCGTTTGTCAATCCTAACTTCAACTTAGTCGTCACCTCTATTGTTAGAGATATCTATGTTTGGAACAAAATCACCTTTGGGAATATCCTTACTAAGCTCTCTAATGTCCAGAAGGCACCTGACAAAGGGAGCTTACATGCACTTTTCATGCTTTAAAATTCCCTTATCAAGGAATACTAAAAACTTGGAAGAAGAACTATGGGCTTCAAAAGCCCGTGTTGACTAGATTTTGTTATATTATGCCAACACCTATTTTTAAAAGAATTGTGGAGATTGGGTTTTTGAACTCAATCAAGTTGAAGAGGCTTTGTTGAACTTGTAACTACCACAAGTCTATTTACTCCCTTAACTCGACACCTCACCTTTCTGATCCGATTCTCAATGCTTTCTCTTCTTGTTGGGTTGCTTTTATTCAATCTTGTGGCCCTTCCTAGCCTTTATCACGTTAAAACGGCCTAATATCCTTGGCCATGATGGCTTCCAACACTGTTGGAACTAGATATACTCTTCCTTCTCCCAAGCCATCACTAATGCTGGCCAAAATAACAAATTGCAATAAAAAACTTTTTCATTACTCATTTCGAAAATTAAAAATTCTAGCTTATTGGCTTATGCACAACTTCATACAAGGTATTAGCTAAAATATTGGGGCGCAAATTAGAGACTTTGCTTCTGGAGTTGATCTTCTTGTTTCAAAATGCTTTCATTCTCAGTAGAAAAGGAATTGACAATCTAATTGTTACCCAAAAGGCCTTTCATCTTAAGAACAAATCATAATGTCAAATAAGAAGTGTCGTTCTTAAGTTGGATGCCTTCATATATCGTCAACATATGTTATGGTTGTTCTTTGGTGATGATTTATATGCTACCAAATAAGGGTTGTTTAAAGTGTCAATTGACTCAATATCAAATAACCTAATTCTTTTAAGGATCAGTTCAATGGATCCAATTTAATATAAAATTAATTCTTATCTTAAGAACATTACTCCTAGTTTACAATGAAATTAAACTCTTAAAAGTTTAGAGTAATAGCTCATGAGAGATTTTTTTTCTCAATTTTATCCTCTAAAAATAAAATCTTTCAATGCGGTCTCCCAATTATTTTTCTCAATTAAAATGGTTTATCGAATTAAACAAAATTACAACCACTTAATATATTAACTAACATGACATAAATAGAATACTACGTGATTGTAACTAAGAATGGAGGCTTATCCGATTATCATTCTCCTTCAATTATCATTGTTTTGTTTGATTTTCAAAATTTACTCAGTTTATCAAAATGATAGAAATTAGGAAAAATTATGTCATTTGCTTAAAAATGACATTTAAACAAGTTCAGATTAACAGTTAACGGCCATATGACCTCTTGTTCATGTTATTTCATTAGTTTGTTAAGTAATTATGACTTTATTTAATGCAAGAGATTATTTTAATTGAAAAAAATAATTAAAAAACTTCATTTCTAGAAAATCAATGAATAAGAGTCTATTAAAAAATAAAGTATTAATTTAATCAAACTAGAACACAAACAATGATGAACAGTTGTATAATTTTTCATTAACTTTATATAATGCAAGAGATTATTTTAATTGAAAGAAGATAATTAAAAAAATTTATTTCTTGAAAATCAAATGAATAAGAGTCTTTTAAAAGATAAATAATTAATTTACTCTAAACTAGAAGGTAAACAATGATGAACAGTGTATAACTTTTCGTTAACTTTATATTGACGTCTGAATACTTTCCTAGCTTGTACCAAGGAATTTCCTGGAATAATTTGATACCTCGATAAACTTTTGTGATTTCATCGCAAATTGGTGGAAAGAATATTTTGGTAAAAAAATCAGCATTATTATTGTGATCATCCCTAAACTTGAACTATAAAAGGCATAAGTATTGCGTCCAAACCCCAAAGTATTTAACTCAATAATTATTAAGTATAGATAATGAGCGATGCAATTTAGAATTAAGATATTTTGTATTTTAATTATAACGCAATAATTATCAAGTGTAGAATAATATTTTATTAAATAATATTGAAAATATTAACTTATTTAATAATAATTTTTAAAAATATTAATTTAATTCTTATATAATTAATAAATATAAGTATAAAAGTAAATTTAATAAAATAGATAAAATATTATTATATATTTATTAATTATTGTATTATAAGTAAACTATATAGTATTTTAAAATTTTTAATATCATGACTCAAAAAAATAACATCTCACCCTAACAATTTAGATTAGAGTCTTCGGAGAGTTAAGAAAAAGAACTTAGCAATTGATTAACTGGTTTTAGAATTGGTAGCAATATCAAAATTTAAGATTCAAATTGATAGTTTTAGTAAAAATGATAACACCAATTCATGAATAAGAATTTCAGAGTCATTTGGATTGGAAGCAGCCACCTGTCATCTGACTATCCCATGTATGTTTCTAGCCACTGCCAGAAAGAGATATTCAACACTTTTTCCGTAGAAAAAAGAAAATTAAAAAGGAAAAGAAAAAACTGACTCTCTTTCTCTCTCTCTCTCTCTCTCTCTCTCTCCCTCACATATTCATCCAGACACACAGACACAAATCACAGAGGCGTGCGCTCACAGTATCTTAGTGATATGATGCCGTCCGTGTTATATACAACAATAAAGGTACTACTAATTAACAAGGACGATTATATATATTATAGAAGAGTAAAAGACTTGATGCAACATAATGGGAGTGAGTGAGTGACTAATTAACGCCCTGAATAGTGTCTTATAATTCATTTTATCATACTAACAGGCCTTTGTTGATGCTAATGTCAGTTCCAAAAGGGGGGCTCTGATATTCTAGCTATAGGACGCTACGTTAAGCAGATTATAGAATTGAAACAGATTAAGCAACTGGCAAATTAAGGATAATAAGGCACAAGAGCAGGCCAGTAGGGCAGTGACACTGTGCTATAATCCTCCACAGTGAAAGAACAATTTGCCTCTGCAATATTCTGCTGATGATGGCTCGTAATTCCCCGTGGCTGCTTGGTAGAGCTACGCAGTGCTGCTTCTGACGTGCTTTCTACTGTTTCTTCCCCAGACATTTCTGTATAACCTGCAGAAACCTGTGTCTTTGAAGCTTGCTCTCTTAGTATTGCCTTCAACTTCACAACCTGCACTTATAGCAGCTACCTAGGAATTAACCACTCCACCAATAGCCCACTTATATCACAAGTATATACGTACATATTGTAGGTGTTCGGGGAATATCTTGTTTTAACCTCAGCACAGAAACCTCAAGAAAAGCAAAACAAAGAAAAAGAATACCTTTTGTTGAAATAAATGAAAGGCAAATAGAGTTCAAAAGACAGATATAGAGTCATTCATGATTTGAAGAAAGCTGTCTGTGGAGACATATAGGAGAGGCCGCCCTTCTCTCGAGTAGTAAACTGAATAAGGTCCATGCATGAAGAGAGAGAGAGAGAGATGTGAAATTAACGTACCTCTTCTTGAAGCCTCTGTTTTTCCTCAGAGATAGCATCAAATTCTTGTTTAAGGGCATCATACAAGTTCTCGAGCTGCTTAGCCTTCCACCTAGCACGCCTATTTTGAAACCAAACAGCAATTTGGCGAGGCTGCAGACCTAGCTCCCTTGAAAGTTTCACCTTCCTATCAGGGTCCAACTTTATCTCCTCCTGGAAACTCCTCTCCAGCGACTCAAGCTGCTCGCTTGTTAATCGCTTCTTCTTCTCCAGCTGGTTTCCATACTTCATTTTCTCCATTTCCGGAACCAGCCCTTGTGCTGCTGCTGCTGCATGTTTCACTTCCATTCCTGAATATATAGCAGAGGGTCATCAGTAGTGCATTATAGTATTGCTTGGGGTTCAAGTTATTCAAGTGCAAAAATGAACTCCAAAAATAGTCTATAGCTAGGCTGGCTAAATGTGAAGTCATTTTTAGTTGAAGTTGCTTCCAAACTAGGAGTCAAAAAGAAATGCAACTTGACAATGGAGGATAAAGGTCAAACCTTTAAAAGACTATGGCTAGTGTTTTTGCTGTTGTTTAATTACCTGGATATGGGCTGCAGTTATAGTTGTAGAGGAAACTTAAGGAAGACTCTGCTCGAGGAACAAAGGGTCTTATGCTTCCATTCCATTCCATACCTGCCTTCACTTTCCTGTCTCTTCCTTCAAATCCAACGCCAAATTTATGTGTTATTACATGAGCCACACTGGGTTCGGATAGATGGACCACAAAGACAGAGATGTGTGTGTGTATGAAGCGAGTACTGAGGCGTGGCGCTAGAGGTCTGAGAGATGAAAGGTTCTATTCCTCTCTTTATGGGTGCAAGGAGTGAGATATAAGAGAGAGGGGATGATCCCTTTGAGCTTCTCGCTACTTCACTTTTGGGGCGCAACAAAGTTTTATGTTTAATGTAGAGGCCGTACTGTGGAAGAGTAGTCAGAACAAGGCGTGAGAAAGGGAAGGCATATGTCAGTTGGTACTAGATGCAGCTATTCCAGAGGGACCATATTTTGATCAACACCTTTAAATTCTCCCTTTCCCTCTCCCAACCGACATCTCTCTCCCTTTAATTCTATCTCTCTTTTTTCCTTTTTTCCCCCTTAACATCATGGCCGGATCAACTCGCTCGTAGTCTAATAGTATTTGATACTAGGTCTATCTATACATTATATTGTCATTTTAAACGTAAATTAATGATTTAATTTTCGAAAAATCACTCTTTTCTTTTCTTACTTGGTCCTCTAAAATTAAGTCTTTTAATAATAAAAATAGTTTCTCCAATAAGTTAGATTCATGTCACTTAACAAATTTGTTAGATTGACATAAACGAAAATTCATGTGATTAACTCATGATTTATACTTTTTTAGGATATATCTTTTCTAAAATAGTGTCATTTAGACATTTTTTACCAATATAATCAAAAACAAGTTAGATTGGGCCAAGAAACATAGTATAGTTCAATTCATTTGATTCAAAAAATTAGTCTAAGTAAAGAATTGATAAAAAATTAATTGAACCAGTTAAAACTAGATTGTTAAAAATTAATTGAATTAGCTATTAAAGTTTTTTTTTTTAATTTTTTTACTATAAAATAAAATATCTCATCTTCAATAGATGTGAAAAACTAAATATAAAAGGCACTAAAAAAAAGAGAGAGAATACAAAAAAAATGTGTATTTGACATTTTTTTTGGGTTCTTGCTCTTTATCAAATCTTATCATTTAGTAATATTTCTTTCAAATATCAAGATATTTAGCCAAAATTATCATTTATCTTTTAGTTTCTTTAATTTTTAATGATAAGTAGAATTTTAATATAATTTGAGAATTTCAAAAGTTCAATGTCAAATATCCTTAATTTTTGTTCATGAGTATTTTTTGTTTTTTAATTAAAAAATAAATTTTTAAATATTTTTAAAAATAGTGAATTAATAATTAAATATTTAAAATTATATTAAAATTTTAATATATACATTTTTAAAATATATATTTAATTATTATCAATTTAATCATAATTAAACTAATAAATCATGAAATAATACTTTTATTAATTCAATAATTGATCGATCTTTAAAATATTACTTTTTACAAAGCCAAATAACTGTTCAAATAATATTATATTATGAAAAAAAAACCACCAACAAGTGTTGATCATGAGTTAACAATTACATGAATTTATATTTATGTCCCTTTAACAAATTTGTTAAATAATCATGAGTTTTCTTAATAAAAGAATTATTAGAAGATTAGATTAAAAAAATTAAAAGATCAAATTAAAGGGAAAGATTTGGTTTTGTAGGTTTGTAAAATAGGTAAAATTAGACCCAAAAATGGGTGGACCCGTTGATAGGCAAGATTACACCCAAAAATGCAAGGCCAACATTGGAGAAGAGGTTTGGCTTCTAAAGTGGGTGACCAGTACACAAAGACCTGCCACAACTGCAGCACCAGGAAAAAAAAACAAATAAAGGTAAGGTAAAGAAACAGAAGGTTGGGGCACATCTCTGTTGTCTCGACCCCCACCCCTCTCCCTTTCGCCTTAATTATAACGTGGCAGCGAAGCAGAGAAGAAAGCTGATACTCTCTCTATCTCTCACTTTCGCCTCTCCTTCTGTCTCTCTAGCTATCTGTGCATGAAATTGGGATCTGGGTTCATTTTTAATCTTGATGAAAATTGAAATGCAATTCAATTTCTAGTAGCAGTGCGGGGCAGGGCAGGGCCATCTAAAAGTACCTTACGAGATATAAGGAACGATAATGTGAGGACTTGATCCCCAAATCTTGAAAGAGATGGATGAGATAGAGGTCATTATAGAATCAAAGTTCTACTTGTCCATCAATTTAAAGTTGTCATACTTAATTGCGAGTCTCTGGCACAAGGATATGGCCAAAATATAACAAGGTCAAATTTCAGATTCAAAGAGGTGCAGGCAATTCTTTGTACCTCTTTTGTATTTTCCCTTGTTTTATCTGCTTATAGAAAGATAACACATTTATTGGTCCTTTAGCCCTCACATGTTCACCTTTCACAAGTCAATTGTCCTAAATGAACAGGGTAAAAAAATAAAGTCAGTGTTTGTTATTAATTAGCGGTACCCTAAAATGGGAACAACGAATTTCATGTTTCAACTTAAGGTGGAATGAAAGTTCACTCTCTGATTAAGAAGTTGTTGAACTTACAACTATTACTTAAATTTTCACTCATTCCATTCACAGGTTAAACTCAAGCAGGGATACTTTTGTTGAATGTTTCGTCCATTATCCATGCCCGTCTATAGTCTTTCATTCCAACACAAATTTCTCAGCAAGTTTTCTCAACTACGTAGGAGAGTCGTAAAACAAATGCAGTGGGAGCTTGGATAGATGAGAGCTCGTTTCCACGCTGTTGAGTTTTGAGTTTTGACCAAAAGGACTAAAAGTTATTGTTCTGATATGGACCATCTATGAGTTGTATTAGTACCGTAGAAATTGAAATGGTATCCTCCACCCAAGTGGTGCCTAAACCAAAACTGAACAGGCTAGTTGAGCTAGCTAGAGCTCCCTCCTATTCTTCTCCTTCTTGAAGTAGTGTTTGATTGATCTGCTTCAAAAGGATTTCAAATAATAGGCATGTGAAACACAGCAAGCGACTAAAAAAGTATTTCCAGAGTAGTGACAGGATAGAGAGCTTAATAAGTAGGCAATGAGCCATAAATATGAAGCAAGGATTTTTCAAAAACAGTGTGACATAGGGTAATACTGATAATACCTGCAAAAAGTGAAACTTACGTCATGGATTGGGAAAGAGGAGAGGGTGGTCCTGAATGGGTGGGTGAATATTGTAAATTTTGAACGTCAAAAAGAGTGAAATGTTTCACTAAAGAGTGGAACTTGTAAAATTCTTTCAACCCTACCCTATCCTACCATGAGTTAGCCTAAGAAATAGTTAGTGAAAACAAAAGCCGCGTGTGCGGAAGAACTATAAGTGACTGTACGCAAACGGCGCCGAATAGGGACCACTGCCTAATAGTTGCTACTTGGCATTATTTCATAGGGCCAATACTCCCACTGAGATTTGCAGTTCTAATTTGCAGACCCTTACGATTTCATCATTATTTAATACATTAAACTGAAGGTAGGGTGAATCAATTAATTGACTCAAACCACCCAGCCCCTCCCAAAACAAAACCAAAATATTAAAAAGCTTTGACTCTGTTACAGTGAGGCAATCCAGAGATGGCAAGAACTAGGAAATGATCACCTACTGCCTTTACTTTTCTTTCCCTTTCCCCTGCGTTGGTCTGACTCGACAATTGAGAGTGAAAATGATGTTCCCTTTCTCTTGCATCAGAAGGGATGGTTCAAAATAATGCCGTCTTTGCGCATACGATGCTTCTGACATTACATTTGTAGCAATTTTGCGTTATTATCTTATTGGCATATTGACAAGGGAAAAATACTGAGCGCAAGTTGCGTCACCTGACATTAACAAACCAAAAATCAAATCAACATGTTCCGTCACAAATTGTCAAGTCAGATAATACCAAATTCAGCTATCAAAACATGGTTTTCAGAGTTAAACGACCCAATATTCTGAGGTTCATTGTCATCAAAAGAAAATAGCATGAAAGACGTTCAAATTTTTAAGTTGAATGACATCTAAATATTTTAGTCTGTTGTATACAGGATAACTTACATTTACATTTTGGATCGTCACATCTACTACTGTGTTTATATACACGCAGCATTCTGGTTGTTTTTATCTTAGTGATGCTTAATTTTGAGAGGCGATTTTCTGGCTAAGGCTGGCGCTAGATGCAAATTTAAAAGATAGAGTAGGAGTGTGTTTGGTTTGGTGATGAAAAAATTAAAAATCATATTTATTGAATTGCAAAATATAAAAATAATAAATTATTATTTTATCTAAAACGTATTTGAAAAACTCATTGTCCATCCAAACACACACTCAGCCTCCAACGTAGCCAACCTTTGATTTTTTACAGATTTCAGCTGGGCTGCTTTTGTTTTTATTTTGAATAAAAAGGAAATAGATTTTTTTTTCAATACACAAAAAATAAAATATATAATATTTATTATATATTTGTTATTATTAATTGATTATTTTTTTATTTTTTTATTTTTTTAACTTAAAAGCACGAGTGTTATTTTTTTATTTTTTATACTTAATATTTTATATATTAAATAGTCTCTTATTTTGTAGTTTTGTTTCTTCTTCTTTCTTTTTTTTATTTGTGAGATTAGTGTGTAGTTTTGTTTTTATTTGCTTCATTTTTTGTTTTCTTTCTTCTATTATTAAAATAATTTTAGATAATATTTAATATATGAAATTCTTTATTTTTAAATATTAGAAATTTTATTTCAAATCTATGTATTGTAATAGTCTTAAATAATGCGAGAATACTAATTTTTGTTTATCCATTATATAAATATTTGTATATAATACATTTTTAACTACCTGAAAAATTAGGTTAGACTGTTCACATACCATTAGTTTCAGGAATTATACTCTATTTAGCTATGTCATATATATGTATATACTACTTAACATTGATTAGTACACGTAATTTTAGATTGTCTCTTCCTAAAGCTTTTTCCTGAAACCTCCAAGAAGAGCAACAACTCTCCAATGTCAATTCTACTTTCAACGTCGATGTTATAGTGTTATAGTGATTTCATCCATTTGTGGGTTTTATTATCATTTTCTCCTCTCCTCTTCTCCGCTCTCTTCCTTTCATTCCCTTCTTATCTTTATTTTTTTGGGGGGTAATTTATAATAAATATTTTTAAATTTATTTTTATTCTATAATAAATCTGATGCGTACCTATTTATCTTTTTTATTTTCTGTTCGCATCTTTTTGGTTTCTCTTTTGTCTAATTTTTTAATTTGTTGTTTATGACAGATCTAAATGATTTCTAAACTTTCATTCTATTTTTATGGTAGATTTAAAAGATTTTATATATCTACCTTGGGCTTATGCATTCTTTTAGACAGAGTCCTCAGTTTATTTTTATTTATAAGCCCAAAATTTTGGAAATTTTGATGAATCTGGATTTAATATATAAGGAGAATAAAAGTACTTGTCTTGTTGCAGTGCGCAACGTGGCACTGAATTTTAATTCCAAGTAGCAGATTATAAATCTTTTATTTGTCATAAATATTTTATTTAAATATTGAATGCAGAAAATTTTCCAACAATAGTAAGTGTTGGTGTATTTTATTTAATGAAATGAATATATCTTTTATAAAGAAAATTTAAAAAAAAGGCTAAAGTCAACTCATATCACAAGAAAAAAAAAAATTTTTATATAAACATTAACATTTAAAATATATTCGGTTGGAGGATGTAACAATGAAGATACTATAAAATGTGAATATGTGAGAGTATGCAAGATAAAAAATAATTGTTTTACTCTTATTTTTTAAAAAATAATTTAATAAATAAAATAATAAATATAATAAATATTATACAAATTATATAAACGGATTATATTCACAATGCAAAGCCAATCAAAGCATTAATATCCTTTCATGTATAGCAGTTCTCACTAATTAGTCTTATTTTATGCCATGGCCAAGTATTTTATATACATATCGTTAGAGAGGATTTTTTTTTTCAATTTTGGTTTTGCCAATTTCTTATCAATAAATGTCGTTTTATTCATTATTCCTCTTCCATAAGTGACCAAAAAAATTGATAGAACTGAAATTGAAAAGATGAATTTTCATACTCCCATATGAGTGTCATGGCCCCCTTTATTTCTTTTTCTTTAGGCTCTGCCTTTGATTATAGCCAAATATACACATACTTCCTTCCGCCAACAAACATCCAAATAATAACTTTTTGCTTTTTGTGATAGTCAATATAATAACTTAAAAGGGTACAGTCAAATTGTCCTATCATTAGCAATTTCCTAAACATCTTGAGTGTAAATTAATAATCGGAAGCTGAGAGGAAGATCTACTCTTGCATGACAGGCACAACTAAGTTGCAAGAAGAATTGAGAGCAGCTGAGGCAAGAGAGGTAACGACAATTGGCAAAGCGTATCATTTTTAAAGTGTACATTTTAATCCTTTCATTTTATGTTAAGTTTTAATTTTGTGTTTTATATTTGTTCGGTTTCGTTTCATCTCTTAGGTCTTAAAAATTATTCAAAATTTTTCTCATCTTTAACACCATCAGTTTATTTAATTAAAAAAAATGTTAACTTAAAATCAACTTTTGAAATTTATATGCCAATCCTATGTCTAAAAATCAAATCTCTGTGTGACCAAAATAAATAAATAAAATCCGCATCTGGCCGAAACAGAATGAGCGTCCAATTTGTGCATTGATGGACTTGATTTTCTTTTCGGCCAGAGAGGGATCCTGTGACGCTGTGATTATTAGCAAATGGATTTGATACTGTGCAACACGGTTGTGCAATACCAACATCCCTTAAATTCAAAAATAAAAAAAATTTAAAAAAATCTGACCTTTCTGTATGGAGAGCCAGGATTTGCTCAACACATCAAGCACAATGTGCTGTGCAGTAAAAAAGCCGGACGCGTGATTAATAATTGGTTTCAAGTTAAATTTGTTGTTAGTTTAGGATTCTGGGGTTGACGGGTACTACAATGGAGCAATTAAGACTCGGAAGACAGTGCAATCAATGTAATAATTTCAATTTCACTTTTTCAATGGCGTATTTCAATCTCTTTATCTATTTTTGCAGTACCAGCATAGTATTATTTCTTGTTTACCGGGAAAGTAGAGAACACCGAATCAAGAAGTACCCTTTAGGCAGTAAGAGCTACTTTAAATAATAAAGTTGTATCTTCTTCTTGTAGTATTTTTTAAGGCGTGCGACTGCGCTTTTGATCCAAACCAGGTTGAAATTATGCCATTGCTAACATGAAATCGCAAAAGTGTCCACAGTGCGTTTTGTTTTTGCCGTATTTATTTATTTATTGGCTAAAGGAGGATTTATTTTTTACGCCTAGAATTAATGCGATGCTAACGTTGACAATAATTTAACTTGAAAATTTGAGAGTTTAACTATATCAACATTTTTTGCCAAGGAAATTGATAAGAAAACAAATTGAGTGGATTTAAAAAAATATATTCAAAATAAAATTAAAATACGAAACTAAAGTTTAATATAAAATTAAAACACGTACAACTTTGCCTCTTTTTTTTTTTTTTGGGAGGGGGGGTGCAATCTCATCGGACAAGGACAAAGGTGTAGAACATGAAAACAACTAAAATAGAGCCAAAAAAATATCCCAGCAAAAGATGACATCCTCCAAATTCTCACTTTTCTTCAGAAGTAGAGGCTGTATGATAGATCCCAACAGAGTATTCTGAGATATCTGACATTGCTAAAAAGAACCCCTATATGTGTGGCTACTTCAAAATGCCTTTTCTCTTGCGCTCCTTCAAATTACTAGGAATAATAAATACAGAATCTACACACAGCCCACCTTTGGAATGCGTACAATCGATCTGTTTCATGGAGAATCTAACTTCAGTGGTAGGTTCTGATCCACTGATAACAAATTCGCCCACCTTGTAATTTACCCAGCATCCACGCTTATGATTGCCATAAGCTTCATCACACTCAGTTTCATCCAAACAGTACTCGCACAATGCTTGTTGACCATCTGAAGTTGACAACTCAAATTTCACTGGCTTTATATCCCAACCATGGGTGTGTTCATAATTGCATACTCGCCGTCCAAGCCTTCTGGAAAATCTTCCAAGGTGAAGCCTGAAGCAGAGAGTATAAACATCAGCAGGAAATGGAAACTTTACCTCCCCATCCACTTCAAACCACCATATTTGTTGTAAATAAGCCACAGTATGGAACCTGAAAATAATTGTGACACGATAACTGAGAGCAATAAAATGTACCGTAGAAGACGTAGAAACAAGAAATCGACAGAATGCAAAACAGAAGACAAAAGGATAACAAAGCAGCTTCAATATCAAGATCGGTTAGGGTACTACTTATTTGCAAAATGCGCAAATAGCATATAGCAGTAAGTTGATATAATGAGTATGGTATAACACTGAGAATTATCGACTGATCGAGACATTACAAACCACCCAACGGTACATTTGTAGGATTCATCGAACAGGTTCTTGGTTCAATCAGGTTGCATATTTCAAGGGTCAACTTGGTTTAAGGTTACAGGAAAAGGTCAAACCATTGAAACCAAACCGAGTTGCAAATCTACTCACACTATCATTCTAAGTCACAAAAATTAAAACTGCAAGTCCCTGTACCTCATCCAGCTTTAACATGAACATGTAAGCAGAGAAGTATAATGCTCAAATCGGTAATGTTCAAATTGTTCTATGACAGGGCTTTGGGTACGTTTTCTTTTTAAGAATCGAGTAGCTTTCATATTTTTCATACTAGTTTACTTTTGTTTAAAAACGAACTTGATAGAACTTAGCTGAGGAAGTCTTTTTTCACATTCTACAGCTCTACATTAAAAGAGCCCAAATTAATGGAACAAACCGAGCTCACTAGGTCATTAAGTTTGGTCCAGGTACTGTGGTACATGTTTAACCTGAAACTAAACCAAGCATCACCTCAACAACTTAACACACCCACGACAAGTAAGAATTAACATCTTTTAAACAGGAATTTAACAGCAATAGACCATCAGACCATTGACCGTCAAGAAAGTTAAAATGCCAATAAATGATAACAAAGTCTAAATACACGAACAACAACTAATCAGACATTTGTACCTAAATGTTTAACACCATAGAGATATTCCCCTATATCTCAAGCAAAGAAGCATCATTCATCAACTAGATAATCTGGTCCCGTCACAATCAAAACTAAATGTTTACAGTACCTGTTTCTCAAAAAGATGCATAAAGTTATTGAAATATACAATGCAAGCCAATTAGAAAACACTAAACAGTAACAAGTGTACAAATTAAAATGCAGAATTTGGACACATTGAGATTGAGTATGTAACCTAGGAAAAAAGCTTATATCATTCATACATGAAATGCTCGTCCGGGAAAGCTCCACCAAAACAGGTAACATAGGATGGGATAAACAAAACATCACTCTTAACAAGAATGCAGAATTACAGTTTCACGAGACAAGTTTTTTGTTAAAATAAAATAGAAGCATGAGTACATGCAGATAATTTTGAGCCCTTAGACCAAATAAAAGTAAACTCTGCCTATGATGAACTTTTATGTAAACTATTTTTCATAGCCAGTCCCAAGCCCGGAAAAAAGAGGAGGGTTGTGTTAGGCAGTCGACAGCCAACGTAAAACTTTGTCGAATCTTTATGACATGGACAATCGATATATTAAACGTAAAGCTTTTTACAACATAACGGAGAAATAGAAGAAGATGTAAAGCATAGGATTCAAGCGGGGTGGATGAAATGAAGGAGTGCCTCGGGTGTTATTTGTGATAGAAGAGTACCACTCAAACTTAAGGGTAAATTCTACCGCACAGTTATAAGACCTGCAATGTTGTATGGAACTAAGTGTTGGGCAATAAAAAGTCAACAAGAAAATAAGTTAAATGTTGCAGAGATGAGAATGTTGCGTTGGATGAGTGGACACACTAGAAGAGATAGAATTAGAAATGAATGCATTAGAGAGAAGGTGGAAGTTGCTCCTATTGTGAAAAAGATGGTAGAATCGAGACTTAGATGGTTTGGTCATGTGGGGAGGAGACCTATAGAAGCCCCAGTTAGGAGAGTAGATGAGATGGAGAATAGTCCAATAACTAGAGGTAGAGGAAGACCAAGAAAAACTATAGGAGAAATTATTAAGAGAGATTTAAATTTAAATGGTCTATCTAAAAATATAATTTATGATAGATGTTTATGGCGTCGATTGATCCATGTAGCCGACCCCACTTAGTGGAAAAAGGCTTTGTTGTTGTTGTTGTTGTTGTTGTTGTAGACCAAATAAAAGTAACTTGCATATGTGAACCACAGCTCCAGCAAGCCAACAAAAGTAACAACAACATTCCCAGATAGCGTCTGAATTATTTCCAGAATAAAAATTTACATCACTGAATCCCAAGCCTTGGAGACTAATGCCCTATTTGGTACAATGAGGTGGAAAGGAAAAAAAAAAAAAACGAACCCATTAAATAATCCTGTTTGGTACACATTTTGTAGAATTGGAAATAGAATCAATTTCCATTTTACAAGCACGCAAATCGAGAATAATTATTATACCTAATTTATTCAAAGTCCATTATGTCTTTATTAGCATTAATTTTCATTTTTCAATCCTAACACAATTTTTAAGTGGGGACAAGAGGGTTATTTCCCCATTATTTTCTTTTTTCATTCCCGTATATTCTCATCCAACCAAGCATAAAAATGGAATGACAATTAGATCCCTTTTTATATCATATAAAATATAATTAGTCCATTCCATTCATATCATCATTCTCTTTCTATTTCCATACCTAACAATTCTGTATATTAAACAAGACATAAGATTCAGTTGTTTTACTTGAATTGCCTTACGCTTGATAAGTGATATATTGGCCTCGATGATGATCATCTATAAGAAAAGAAAGGGGGGGGGGTTGTCTCGCTATTTGAAAAACTAGTTCAAAACTTGTAAATTTAAAACTAGTTTGCGTAAATCTATGTGAATTTGAACTGATTTTCAATTATACTTATTTGTGTAAAATTTAGTTCTGAACTTGTTTTATATCAAATATTGTTAGGTAGATCTTGGAGAATTTAATTTTAAAATTTAAATAAAATAAAAAGAGAGAGAACTAAGGAAACTTCTTTTTGAAATAAAAGCTGATTAGTCTAAAACTGACTCTACATTACTTAGTTATCCAGCATTTAAGTCGACAAACACCCCTAAGATTCTCAGTCAATACTTAGATAAAAGAAAAATATTTTAATTTGAAAGGGAGAAAAGTCTCATCTTGGAATACCAAGAAAGCTCAATCGTTTAGTCTTTCATAGTATTCTTTAAGGAAGATGTCACATCTTTCTAATTAGTCAGATAGGCAATTGACAGAAGCATAGGTTAGGTAGTTGAGTTAAGGACTAGCAACGGACTATTGCCAACCAAAATAAAGCTACCTTGCTTTTCTATGATGCTTAGAACCATTCATAATCCAGCATATTTGCCACTTAAACCTATATTTTACCAATATATAACATTAAGTTCCAGTCTCCAATCCTCAACTCTAGAATCAAAAGCAAAATAAGTGTATCTGAGGATACATGCAGTACTCGGCACCTTTGATTCTCTAAAGCTTATCTAGTTTCCAAAAAGCCCTCCTTCACATCATGACAGACCAGATACTACCTTGTTTTATTCTTCATCAACTGGTCCACCAATCATGCACAAACTAAAATATTCCACCCCCCTTTTATTATTATTATTATTATTATTATTATTATTATTAATATATCAGGACTCAGGAATAAACCTCTTTCATTAATTAATAATTATAACCATAGAACTAGGAAATATGTGAAACAACTTCCAAAAGCCACAATTTTTTTCTAATCCTTAGCGAAGCTCAACACTGACTCAACTCTATGGTTCTTAAGAGTTTGCAATCAATTAGACATTGCAATGCGCGCAATTGAAGCGCGTAGGGTGTGGGTATAACTTTAAGAAATGGAAGATATAAGCCAAAAAGGGGTCTCTGTATCCATTGTTGAAGGTTACGACATGCCCAACTTAAGCCTCTAATCTTAAGCAAACTAAAGCTAAGACAAGATTTCTGATTCTAACCTAGATTCTTCGGTAGGAATCCAATTCCAGTATCTGCGATCATCAATTCCAGTAATCGCCATTGCTTTTGCCGATATGGACATGCAAACCCTTCCCGTGACCATGTCCAGCCAAACTTCCTGTAAAATCCTCTAGCATCAATTGGGTTGAACACACCATACAAAAAATTACATTATTCCAATTACTCAAACGCCATCTCTCTAAACTAAAAGGAAAACTATCCGAGAACGCACAAACACGTTGAATCCTACAACAACAAAAACCCCTGATACCAACTCAGAAACAAAATACCTGAGAACCCTAATCCCAAAATCAAAAGAAACAAGTAGCGCAACTACTATGGTACAAACTGACCTCAAAAGCACCCACCTTATTGCCATCATCAAATGGTACTGGTCGAGAAAGTAGCGCAAATACGTCCTTCTTGGATAAATTCTGGTACCTTTCGGGAGGCATTAAATCCAACAGATCTTGGTAATTGGGGGGCAACTTCGTTTCCCACACGGAATCAGCGGACGCCGCACCACGGAAAGCTCGATTCAGGCGTGCCAAGTTGCATATCTCCGGCGGAGTCAAATACAGAAAAACGCAAGCCACGCAGCACTCCGGGATGTCCCCAAGGCCCGGACCGATAGTCGCACCGTTCGTTCCCAGGGTGGATAGAGAGGGCCCCATGTTCTCTAATGTTCCAAATTTTGCAGAGTAACTTGACAATTGTTTCAGGTCATGGCGTCAGCCAAGTGCCAAGGTAGCGAACAAGAAGTCAAAATGAGAAATAACGAAAGTGGAAGGAAGAAGAATCAAACAGCGACCAAGAGATGTGTAGAGCGTAAAAGAATTCAGTTCAGAGCATGAGGCCAGTGAATGAAAACAAGTGATATTTTACTTTGTTGCCAGAGTCCCCAAGACAGTAAGGTGAAATTCTATGCGTTTTCCGGGACATATTGAGGAGGAAGTTGATGTGGGTCCCACACCCACCCAATGATTCAGTGTGGGTAGAAACATGGGGACAATCCGCGAAAACCCAATATTGCCACGTGTAGAAAATGAAATGGTATAAAGAATGTTGAGGCTTTCCCTCCGCATATTTACTGGTCTTGGATGATGAGTAGTGTGCACCTCACCGCACAAAACTATAGCCGACTCGTTCAAGTTAACCTATGTCATGGAAAAGCGGCCGTTCAATGAATCTGATGGCCCTCCATCGGCCACGTCTCCACGCTTAGTGAATTGCGCACCGTGTCAATTTTTTTCTTTTCCCCAGGTGTGAGCTTATATTTTACTTCATCATGCATAACAATATTGTATTATTAAATATTTTTATATTTTTTATAAAAAATACAAAAAATATTATTTAAAATTATTTCAAGAATTAATTACTTATAAATTATGTGATTAATAAATTTATTTATAATTTATTTTTAAATATTTTTTAATTTTTAAGTTAAATTTATTATTTTTAGTATTTTATACATATTATATATATATATATATATAATTTCATATTATCTTTTCTCTGTTTTTAAATATTACAATTTACTTGATACATGTTATTATTCATGATTCAGAAATATACTTTGATTTATGATACATATCTCACGATTTAATAAGTATGCTTTCTATAACTAAACCACTAAAAAGCTTCAAAGGACGCACAGAGACCCCACCCCGCTGAATTTTCCTGGCTTGCCACCTCTCAGTGCTTCTTTCGTGCCTGAACCCTTGCTGAATCGGGAAAACCCCTTCTATCACTTCTTTCCTAGTTTTGCTACTTGACATTTGAAAAAAAAAAATTGGAAACAAAAAATATATGGAAAGTGTGCGTTTCAATAAGCTTAGAGACGTGAATGATGGAGGGCCGTTAGATTCACTGAACGGTGCTGATCGAACGAGCGGCAGGCAATGTTCTTCCATGCCGTGGAGGCTGCAACCCATGCAGGCTTTCATTGCTGCGGTAAATAAATACAGCCAAAAATGTTAGGGGGGATAAAAGAAAAAAAAAAACGAATGAATTGTTTCCAAGAGTGCCTGCTGTCTTTTATATTCAACTTGTTTTATGATACGTTGAATTAATGAACAAATTTTTAGCGTAATATATAATTATTTTTTATCACTTAGCTTTGTACGTGTATATATATATATATATATATATATATATATATATATATATATATATAAACGAAAGAGCAATATAAAGAGGCCGAGTCAACACATTGGGGTAAGTAACTTAAAGAAGGGGGCAAAAGAGATTGTCGTGCTTTTGGAGAGAGCTCAAGGGTTTTATTGTCCATTATTCTCGGTGTTAACACTTCAATGCAGTATCTGCAGAATTACAGAGTCCACAAATTTAAAATTGTTAGCGAAGATTGAGCCAATTTTTTCCCCATCACAACAATTTTGCGAAGGGGGTGAGAGAACACTGTTCACATCACCCAAACATTGAAGGATCACGACACTAGATGACATAGAAAATTGGCTAAAAAAATAAAAATGAAGAAAAATGTGACTTTGAATATTAAAAATAATTCTTATATTCATGATAAAAAAAAGAAATAAATATTATTAAATAATAATTATAAAAATTTAATAAACATTAAACATAATTAGAAAGATAGACTTTATCTTCTACACGGATGCCAAACGGATGTACGCAAGCAAATTGTTTTGTATTCGTCGCGTTGCTAGCTGGCCACCTAACCTAGCCTAATGCCAAAAACAATCGTAAAGTTATTTTAATTTATCAACATTCATATTTAAATACTCTATACTCTACACAACATTAAGGCTACGTTTAGCAGCTAAGAGAAATTAAAAATAAATAAATTTAGAAAATTGAAAGATATTTATTATTATTATTATTATTTAATAGTATTTATTTTTGTATTTTCTTAAAACAAAGACATAAATCTTATTTTTCATCATATTTTTTTATTTTTTTCGCATACCAAACGTTTTCTAATAATATTTTTCTATACAATATGCATTTTTAAATATCAGGCTGAAATTCGTTTCTTGTCCATGATTTTTTTTTTGGTTAATATAAAATGAAAGGAACAAAATAAATTTAGTAAGAATAAATTTAAATAAAATTTTTATATTTGCATTATTAGATTCTCTAATACAAATAAGATATATTAAAAAAACTCAATTATATGACGAAGAATTATAAAAATTATACATTCGTCTAGTATATTTTTATAAAAAAGTTTAATACTAAAAATACGAAGAATACACCGAAATTTGTTATATTTCTGAATTACAAGTAGTTGCATTAATTACAAAACATCGCTACAAGACATGGCCAAACAGATTGTCAACTTTGGAGAAGATTCTTCATTTAATTTCCACTCCTCTGAAAGTGAAAGTTAATTATGAGAATCAAGAGGACATATTTGTCAAAATGAACTGGGTTTTGTATTTGCGTGCTGAAGAACAGAAGAGGAGATAGATATTATAAGGCAGGGAACATTTCGGGAGTTGAGTCAGGTACAAAACAATAGCCTCTATTAACGGATGTAAGGGGCTAAGGAGGACACGTAAATAGCAGATGAGCAACTTACAAATGCTGGGGTCCAGTTGTCACTTTCACAATTATCACCTCCAATTTAATAAATGTTTGGTTCTGTCTAATTTGAACTTCCTTCTGTTTCTTCATCTGGTTTGTGAATGAGAAGAAGACATAATAATTGTAGAACTCTCACGAATAAATTTTATTAAGCTTTACTTATTATGTTTTTCTTTTCCCCCACAAAATAGGAGAAAAACTGGAAAAAAAAACAAATCCAAATAGGTTCAGAATCTCTGCTCTTTCCACTCTTGTAAATATTTATATATTATTACACAATTTCATTTATTAATAATAAAAATAATATAATCTATTTTTAAATATCAATTAAGTTATATTTTAAATTTAAAATAAACTAGTTACTTATCAAATAAATAAAAAATGATACTCAACTTTTTAATAGTTTGACAATAAATAATTTCTTATTATTTTGTATGATGGTTATTTGTGGCCACCAACTCGCCTTCTCCTTCATTAAAATATTTACGTACTTGCATTATGTGGAAGGAATAAGTTATTTTCCTAATGAATCCAATAAAGTATGGCGATTGTAATTTGCGCAGCATTAATCGAAGCTCAATGGACAAGCGACTGAAGTATTGCTTCGAATTCGATGGCAAAAATTAATGGGATTGTAGATAATCCATTTTGCATGTCTTTGTCGAGAAATGTTTCATTGGGACATGACGGTCATTCATATCTACGCTTGGAAGTTCTATGCAATGTAATGCGGGATTACAAAATTTCTCAAATAATTCATAGAGAGTTGGCCAAATAGTAAGTTTGAATTTCGCGATATCTCCATAATATTGAAAGTATAAGAAAAATTATATATAATTTCTTATATTTTTATTATTAATTTTTTAAAAAATATGATAAATATATGATTCTTCAATTAAATTATAATTTATCATATTATTGTTAATAAAATATATATTTATCATATTTTAATTAAAAAATTTGATAATAAAAATATATTTAAATATAATCTTTCCAAAAAAAAAACTTGTGAAGAAAATAGCACGACTAGACCCATATTCAAAAGAATAAAAAATACTCATTAAAAAATTTATCAAACACAAATTAACTTTATATATATATAGTGAAATACAAGAATATTTGGTACTATTTCGAAGGGTCGTTCCGATGCATCATAATATAATATTTTTATGAGTAAGTTTTACGAAATATAACGTCTCATGAGATATCACAAGAGAATAATAAGTGCCTCCAGAGGATAATATAATGTCATCGAGTATTTCTTTACAATGGATGCCTCATGAGACATTCCATTGGATGTTTCTCAATACTTTATAGACTTTGAATTAATTGTGGTATCTGGAAATAGTATACTTCTAAATTATTGACATTGGACAAAAAGGAATAGAGTAAATTAATATTTTTGTCTGAGTGAAATCTCCCCTAACTTGAATTTGATGTATTTAGATTCCAAATTTATCATATTTCTTTTTTTTTTTTAACTTATCTTGTGTTTTTTTTTTGTCCTTTTTCCTAACTTAAAGTCTTATGCTTTTTTTAAATAAAAAAAATTTTAATAAATTATATAAACTTCCTTTAAATTTTATTAAAATTATATAAACTTCCTTTAAATTTTATTAAAATTACATAGACCCCTCTTTATTTTCAAAACAAATACAAACCTTCATTGCATTTTGTTAAAATTGTACAAATCTTTTCTATATTTTCAAAACATATACAAATCTCTTCTGAAATAAAAAATAAATTATATAAATCTCATTTAAATTTTACTAAAATTATATAGACTTCTTATATTTTTAAAATATATACAAATCTCATCTAAAAACAGAGAGAGAAGAGGTATGTATAATTTCAACAATATTCAAATGATGTCTATATAATTTATTTTTTATTTTAATAAAAATTTGTATATATTTTGAAAATTTAGTGAATGATTATGTAATTTTAGTAAAATATAAAAAAAAATATTAATTTTGAAAATAACAAAAGTATATAATTTTAACAAAACTCATAGATCTATGTAATTTATTCAAAATATTTCTGTTTTTAATAAATGATTGACTTATAAATGTGGTCTGTATGTTGCTCTACGTTTAGTTTCTCAATTATGTTTGTTCTTTTAAAGAACCAAATTAAGAAGAGTAACTGAGAGAGAAAAATGGAAATGAAATCCATCAATTAATCCTATTTGATAACTAACATAGGTTGCAATGAAATAAAGGCAGTTTCAGCATTTCCATTCCTTCAAAGAAGCTTGCAAAGGCTTCGAATTTATAGAATTTAATTTATTTAAAGTTTATTATATTTTTATTATTATTAGTTAATATTTTATTATATTTTTAAGTATGACTATTTCTGTCATTTGTTCAAATTCTTTTCATTAATGTTCTGTTTTATCCAATTAAATATATAAATAAAATAATTTTTTTATTTTTTTTATATTATATCAAATTTAATATATTCCATTCTCTTTACACTCTCATTCTCATTTAAATTTCATTGAAAATAATTATATGTACCAAATAGGGCATCAATGCTTTTAACTTTAACAAGTAAAGAGAGAAAAATGATTTAAACAAATAATTAAGAAACTAGTTTGAGAAGGTTAACTTTATAACAAGTTGAAAAATCAATCATCTTTCAATTAAAATAAAAATTTATATCATAGAAGAATAATCACGTAGTATTTTTTATTTTTTATTTTTTTTCGGGGTCAAAGTTCGACGAAGCTCACTAAAAACGGGCCTTTAAGACCCCCATAGTTTTTTACCACCCGCTGAATTGTGAATACATACCTTTTTTTTTGGGAAAATATACACGATATTATATAATCTAAAAAAGTTTGTGTGTATATGGACAATATAATCAACTTGAAGTAAAAAAAGAAAAAGTAATTCCGAAGAGTATGAAACATCAAATTTGAGTCTTGGTTATTAAAGTTATAAGTTTTGTGTTATTAATATAATTTAACTGTTAATAATGGTTCACATTGAAAAGCTTTCAAATAATCGTTGACATTGGCAGGGGTTAGAATTTACTGGATCGCAATTTATATCTTCACGGAAAGAGTAGACATAAAGATACTGATTGAGAAATAAATTAGCTAAATAAACATCACAATATTAAGAAATAAACATAATATAAATCACATTAATTATAGGTGGATGCTTGAGTCATTACAGGATTTGAATTTTTTTTTAGATTGAAGTTGAGTCTATTAAAGAACTTGTTTGATTAATTTAGACTAGACTTAATAAATAAATGCAACTAGACCAAAAAAAAAAGGAAGTAGAAATACTGTGAGGCACATAGAATAGAATTAAAAAAATTATAATTGAAAACTTTAAATTAAAGATATTTATATTAAATAAAGTATTTAAACATTAAATTTAGCTTAAAGTTTAAATTTTTAGTTATTAAATTTTTTAAAATAATTTTAAAACTTTTAATATAGATATTTTTAATTTGAGATTTAATATTTTTTTCGTAAAAAAAAAAAAGAAAAAAAGCTTTTGAGGTATATATTCTTGTTTTAAATAATAGATTTTCCTCAGTTGGCGGCACTATTCCTCTCTCCGCAGTTTCCCCCGAAACCTGTGGATTAGGCTTGCAAAGCAGGAAGAGATAGCAAAACCATGGGCACTCTTTTCTGTCAGCACCAAACCAAACAATCCTGCCTACGCAAAACCAGTTGCCTCACTCTCCGTATATACCCCACTCACTCCTCTTATGACTCTGACCCTCTTTCACATCATCTCCATGTAATGCCTTTTATCCCAACCCATTTTGCTTTCTCTCTTTGATTTCCATGTTCCTCTCCCATTTCCATCCTTTCAAAGCCTCACCTCTATACGCACGCAATCTCTCTGGACCTTCATCCCAAGCGAAATGGTGATGTTACTACACCTCCTTCACAAACTCAATAGTTGTTCTTTATTCCGTTGTTAGTCACCCTTTTTGCAGCGTTCTTCAATTCGATTACTAGTTTTTTTTTTTTTTTACTCAATTCTGATGGAACCCAATGGACTAGGTGGTGGAATGTTTTCTAGCATGAGTTCTGGAATGCTAGGACTAGGAGTGGAAACTTCATCACAGCAACAGCAGCAAAACCTTTCGAATCCTCAAAATCCTCACCATTTGCATAATAATCCGCAAATGGTTTCCTACGCTGTCCAGCACGAGCTTGATCCCCACCCACAAACATCCCAGCAATCCACCAAACATGGGTACCCTTATTCCACCAAGAACAAGCAACAAACGGCCCTCAGTGACGAAGAAGACCCCGGGTTTCCTGCAGATGATAGCTCAGGGGACCCCAAAAAGAAAAATACATCACCGTGGCAGAGAATGAAGTGGACGGACACTATGGTTAGGCTGTTAATAATGGCGGTTTATTACATTGGCGATGAAGCTGTTTCTGAAGGGACTGACCCTTCCGCCAAGAAGAAGCCTGCGGGGTTGTTGCAGAAGAAAGGTAAATGGAAATCGGTGTCAAGGGCTATGATGGAGAAGGGGTTTTATGTGTCCCCTCAGCAATGTGAGGATAAGTTCAATGACTTGAACAAGAGGTACAAGAGGGTGAATGATATTCTAGGCAAGGGAACGGCTTGTAAAGTAGTGGAGAATCAGAACTTGCTGGACGCTATGGATTTGTCGCCCAAGATGAAAGAAGAAGTGCGGAAATTACTCAATTCCAAGCACCTTTTCTTCAGGGAAATGTGTGCCTACCATAACAGTTGTGGTCATGGAATCAGTAGTGGGGCCCCTACAGCCCAACCGTCGCCAGAGGTCGGAACAGATAATCAACCGCCGCATCAGCCGCCGCCGGCGGCACCTCAGCGGCAACAATGTTTTCACTCAACGGAAAATGGACTGAAAGGGGGAAGCGGGGAAGATGACGATGACGACTCCTCCGACTCCGACTCTGAGGCCTTTTCCGACGAGGACGAAGACGAATCGGTAGAAGGTGGGTCAAGGGGTCAAAATGGGCACGAGCAAGAAGATGAGGATGAGATTAACGAGGGAATTGGGAGGTCATCCCGGAAGAGAACGAGGAAAGCGGCGTTTTCTGTGTCGTCGCAGTTGATGCAGCAATTGAGCGGTGAGGTGACGGGGGTGTTCCAAGACGGAGGGAAGAGTGCGTGGGAGAAAAAGCAGTGGATAAAGACGAGGCTAATGCAGTTGGAAGAGCAGCAAGTGAGGTATCAGATGCAGGCATTTGATCTGGAAAAGCAGAGGCTGAAATGGGCGAGGTTTAGCAGCAAGAAGGAGAGGGAAATGGAGAGAGCTAAGCTTGAAAATGAAAAGAGGAGGCTGGAAAACGAGAGAATGGTTTTGCTGATTCGCCAAAAAGAGATTGAACTGCTGAATCTTCACCATCACCAGCAGCAGCAGCATTCTTCTAACTAGGAGCTAGCTGGACGTGTAATAGTTATGATCTTGATGTAAATTTGTGTATCCTACTTTACAATCGTATGAACGTAAATTTTAGTTCCAGCTCCCAAACCATGAGCATAAATTCTCAATTTTGCTGCTTAAACGGACTTTAACGCCTTTACTCAGATATTTCAGTACCCAAGATAACTGATTATCCAGTAGTACCCCACTCATCTCATGTCATACGCTGCATCTTCCATTATCTTTTAGGTAGATTTTGCTAAGATAACGTGACATTCATATCAGTATTAACATTTATGTATTTAATATTTATTTAAAAATTAGTTTTTACTTCTGTTGAATTATATTTTAAGTCAATATAATGAAAGTATTCAGAAGGATCAAACACAAACCTCTGCGAAGCAGTAGAGTGTTGCGTAATAGTGATTAATAATAATAATAATAATGCTTTACCAAGGTGGTGTCACAGCATCTCACAATAAAAGAATGTGACCCCAAAACTATATGATTAAACATTTAAACTACTATTTGTAAGTTGTGTTATAATCTAATTCAAACATACTCTAAAAGTTTTGATTCCTTTCTACATCGTTAAGTAAAATACTTTGAATCTTTAGCATGGGGGTTAAATTGAGTAATTCCCTTAAAAAAATCATTTTTCTCTCACCTTAGTGAGAACCTTCTATTTTTCCTGAAATGGAAAAAGACTTTTACCCTCTTTAAGTAGGGTGTCTGGCATTCTTCTTTTTTTTCATGATTTTTAAGTCAATTTTTGGAGAAGAGATAAGGGAAAAGGCAATTAGGATAGATTCAAAGGGAGATGTTGGAGGTATGCTTGTTGGAAGAAGGTCCTTAATTCTAGATTGGGAGAAGAATGAAAATAATGGCGTAAGTCACCAAATTCTGATCATTTACTATCACGAAAGATCCTTCACAAAAACACAGTGATCTTCGTCATCAAAATAGGTTGGTTTATTGATGCATTGTTTTCATCGAGATTGAATCCAAATCACGATGTAATTTTTGTTGTTTCTGAATGGGTTTCTTCAATTTTGTTAGGTTTCTATTCTACTTTGAGTAAAGATCTACCCGATTAGGATTTGCACATATAACACAAATACTCCAATACTATGTCTCTTTGCTATAACTTCTTTTCTTGAATTTATTTCATGTTTTCCAGCAAATACAAATATATGATAGAAGTAGTAATTGTAGATATATTACCAATTGGTTTTTTTTTTCTAAACAGAGCCTGGATACTTCATGTTATTAGTCCAACCAAGCCAACTATAAATTATTGTAAATTGATAATATTAATTTGGATCACGAAGGATTTGATATTCTGGAAGTGGAGAGCAATACGTTCATATTCACCTTTGCAAAGGAAGAGGATTGTAATAAAGTGTTATGTGGACAGCCATGGTCGATCTCAAGGCGTTTGCTGAATGTGTAGATATGGATAGAGTATATGATTTTCTCTTAGATTTATCTTAATTTGTGTCCTTTTTGGATTTAGTTCCATAATATTCCCTTAGAAGCAATGAGTGTTAAGAATGAAAAGAAGCTAGGGAATATGATTGGTGAAGTAGTGGTACTAAGAGTAATTGTTGATCTATGAAGACATCTAGTGACGAGATTCCAAATGCCTCCCTTTAGATTGTCTAGGCTATGGGTGTCAACTAAGTATGAGAGATTTCAAAGCTACCATAAATGTAGCATTTTAGGATATGATCCAAAGACATGTACAGGGGAAAAAGAGATGTCAGTATGTGAGCCAAATGAGCCAAGATATAGACCCTGAATAGGGGTTGGACCAGTGAGAACTTGAAAGGATGCATTATTATCTGTAAATCAAATTGGTGTGAAGTTGACGCAGTGAGGAAGAATATGATGCATGGAGAAGACATGAGCAAAACACGTGATAAGGAAGAGGGCAATAACCAAAAGAAGGAACATTAAGATGAGAATTATGTAATGGAGGAAGTTGGAGTTAGTTATGCATCAGAGCATCAGACATGTGAAAAGGAATGATTTTTTATGGATAAATAATAATAATGGTGATTGCAGGGACATTCATGTGGTAAAAGAATACTCTAAGAATCTGAGACATATTAAAAAGTTTTGCAAGAAAGAAAAGGGAGGAATTATGTTATGAATGGAAGTGGTTTAGGAAAAGGGGGTCTAACTATGAAAGGTCTCGTTAAAGCCTGTTTTAAAATAAAGACAAAAGGAAAATAGGGAAGGTATACTATGAAAAGGCCCAAAGTAAGTTAGGAAGTAAAAACAGATGAGTTGGACTATGATTCTTGAAATGTTGCCCAACCTAGTTATATCATTAAATTGCCTTTTGATGAAAAAGAGAATGAGAATACCATTATTCCTAAAGGTAAGCACAATCAATTTATCAAAATTCTAAGAAGACTAAAGAAGATTAATTTAAAAAAGAATGCTTTAGAACCCAATAGTCCTTAGAAGTTAAAGAGAGTTAAAGTTTATGAGAAGTTCATCATTAAAAAACTAAGTATTGTTTTCTACTCAATGAAGAATCGAATTTTGCCAAAGAAGAAAAAGAAACATAAGGGTAAGGATAGGAAAGTGAGAAGGAATAGGGAGACGAGAAGCCTTAAGCCTAATGAAGGACTAACAGAGACCCCTGTGAAAAAACCAAATATATTTCTAAGTGATCGAGTTGTGTTCAAGGCAAGAAAATGAGGCAAGGGTGTTTGTTTAATTGAAGATGGCTATGGTTGTTGGTTTGTTGTAGCCACCAAAGAGTCATGAAGCTAATTTTATGGAATTGCGATGGGTTTTGTGCAATCTTAGCAGTAAAGAACCTAAGGGAGGTATGTAAGAAAAATAAGTCTGCCTTAGTTTTTTTGATAGAGACAAAAATGAAACTAAAAAATATTTTAAAAAATTAGAAAAAAGTTATCATTCAAAAGTGAGCTTTATGTTGAACCTAGTGATATCATTGGAAGACTTGTGTTATGGTGGAATGAGGAAATGCAATTAGATATCTTATTTTCCTCAAGAAATATAATTCATATGAAAGTTGGCCATTCTTCATTAAAGCTTTCTTCTTTTATGACATTCATTTAAAGGCCATCCAAAAAAGTGGAAAGGGTGTTAGTGTGGGAAAAACTTAAATAGCTAGCTGTTAGGACAGATAGTGCTTGGCTATGTGTTGGTGATTTCAATGGTATGCTTAGCCAAAGTGAGGAGTTGGGAGGAAACATGAAAGCAATTAGGAAGATTATAAATTTTCAAAATCTCCTTTCCGAGTGTAATCTAATGGACCTAGAATTAATAGGATCTAAATTTACATGGACAAATAAGAAGTTAGGAAATGCCATTTCAAGGGATGCATTAACAAAGTCTTGTGGATTATAAAGTTAAGAGATAAGTTTGCAAAAGCTATGGTATTTCATTGGAAAGTTATTAGTTCAAATCACCATTTACTACTTGTGGATATGTGTTTTCAAGATGTAAAGTCACCTAGGGTGTTCAAGTTTGAACTTCTATAGTGTGAGCACCTTAATTTCCTAAAATTCATTGAAGAGAATTGGCATTTGAAACAAGGGGTGATTGAGGACAATATAATAGAGCTTCTTAAATGCCTTAAAGGAAGTAAGGAAACTCTAAAATAGAGGAGTAAGATTGTGTTCCCCAATAATAGGATTCTTATTGAAAAGTTGATATGCCAACTTGAAGAATGCAATGATGATATACTAACGAAAGAGAAGGCAAAAAGAATTGAAAAGATAGTTCATGAAATTGAAAAAACATATAATGAAATGATGGTATACATCATCATATAATTGTATTGGTGTCAAAGATCTCGTTTAAATTAGCTAAAGACTAAAGATGGTAACACCAAGTTCTTCCATATAATTATAGTGTAGTAAAGAGCTAGAAATAAAATGCCGAGATTGAAAGTAGATGATGATGTATGGTTAGAAGAAAAGAAAAAGATATTGCCGATGCCTTAGCTACATTTTGCTCCAATTTGTTTGAATGCTTAAGTTCGGGACCTTTGGAAAAGGCTTTGAGCTATGTGGATTAAGTTGTGACAAAAGATGATAACAAATCTCTTCTTAAGCTAATGATAGTAGAAGAGGTCAAAGATGTAACTTTTTAAATGGGGGCTCTAAAAGCTTCTAGTCTAGATGGGTTCTCAGGACAATTTGACCACATAATTTGGCAAGAAGTTGCAAAAGAGATTCTTAAAGTGGTTAAAAATATTTTAGAAAGAGGATCTCTAATAAACAAGTCGAATGAAATGAATATTATCTTCATTCCAAAAGCTAATACCCCTGAAATGGTGGGCCAGTTTAGACCAATTAGTTTATGCAACTTCAATTACAAAATCATCTCTAAAATCTTAGCAAATAGAATGAAGGTTTTGCTCTCAAAATTCACTTTACATAACTAACATACCTTTGTTCTTGGATGCCTAATTCAAGACAATTTAGTTATTGTGCATGAGGTGTTCGACAATCTCAAAAAGAGGAAGAATATAGGAAAGTTTAAACTTGCCCATAAGATGGATATGAACAAACTTAAGATAAGGTAGAACGAGATTTCTTAAGAGAAGTTTTACTAAAGTTAGGATTCGGTATACAATAGGTGGAGAACATTATGAGATGTCTTGAATTTGTCAAGTTCAATATCAATCTTTATAGAAAAATTGTCGATGATTTGACACCAAAGAGGGAAATAAGACAAGGAAATCTTGTTGTCACCTTACTTGTTTGTTATAATTGTTGAAGTTCTTTTTTGCATGATTCTTAACCATATGGAAATGGGGGAGCTTAACAGTATTAAATTAGCCTAAACCTGCCCACCCTTATCTTATAGTTTCTTTGTGAATGATGCAATATTTTTCATGAAGGTTAGTCAAAGTAATTGTGAGAAACTAGTTGAAGTTTTCAAGTTCTATGGGAATGCTTCTAGGCAATGTGCTAACCTTGGCAAATATAGAATCTTTTTCTCAACCAATACACTGGATGAAAAATGAAATAAAGGTGTAATATCTTGGGTATTAAGGAGACTAAGGAGCTTGGGAAATACTTAGGTCTTTCTATTTTGTAATGAAGATCTAAGTTTAAGGCTTTTGCCTTTATTAAACAGAGGATAGCCAGAAAAGTTCAAAGGTGGAAATAAAACCTTCTTCCATATGCTTGTAGAGAAGTGATGATCAAGGCAGTGACTAATGCAATCCATGTGTATCCTATGTCTTTTTTCAAATTTCCTAAGAAAACGTACGTAAAATTTAATAGAATTATATCTAAGTTCTAGTAAGGGTAAAAATCTTAGGAAGGGAAGATCCAGTGTAAATCATAGTATACTTTGTCAAAACCTAAACTAAGTAATGGTATGGGTTTTTGGGATTGTGCTAGCGTTAATTTAGCACTTATTGCAAAATTTACTTAAAGAGTTCTTTAGATTCCAAATGACTTATGGGTTCAATAGTTCAAGTGTTTAAATGTCTATATTTTCCTAACTCTTCATTTTTTAATGAAAGAAAAGGCCACAAAGCCTCTTAGACATGGTCCAGCTTGTTAAATGGTAGAGACTTACTTGTTAAAGATTTGTGCTAGTATATAGGAAATGATAGATCAATGAAAGTTTGGGAATATAAGTGAGTAGTAGGTGTGTAGGGCTTTAAAATTTCTCTAAACATCTTAGATGAATTTGACAAAAATTTGTTAGTGGCTAATCTTATAGTTGATGGATCTTAGGAGTTGTCACAACTCACTAGTAGCATTTTGGGTTTTGTTAGAGAGGAGATTAAAAATAAGAATGATATTTGCAATGTTAAGAAATGATATAAAGTAGCAAGAGACATGACAACTACTATTCCATCTAATTAACCTTATGCCCTTTTAATGTGCTTGAGGATATTTGGCCTGTGATCTAGGAATTAAAGGTCCCTGCTCTAAAGTCCACCATTTTCTATAAAGAGCCATCTCAAGTGCTCTAACACTTAAAGAAGCTTTATGTAAAAGAAGGTGTACAACTAATCTTCTCTGCCCTTTATGTATAGTTGAACTTGAAACATTGGAACACATGTTTCTGTTATGCCCACAGCTTGTGAAGGTGTGGTTTGGCAGCCCATTAACAATAACAATTCAAAAAAGTCAAATCACATGGTGTGATGCATGGTGTTATGAGATGATGGTGCTGAAAAATGAGAGATGAATGATTATGGCAAGGCATTTACAACTTATCTTTGTTGAAAAAATTGGTTAGAGAAGTGTAATGCAATTTTTCAAGACAAAGAGGTGGATGCTATAAGGGTTTTATCAAGAGCATGTGTGTTTCTTAATGAATTTTGGAAGGCAAGAAGGTGGTGTGATCTAACACTTTCTGTTATCATAATATGTAATAGGTCTTTGATCAAGAAGCCTCTTATTCATGGCTTGGTGAAGTTAAATTTGGATAAGTCATTTGTCAATAAGCTTCATTTAGTTGGTATAGGAATATGTAGAAATGCAGCTGGTTTAATTTTAGATGGCTTTAAGGGTTTAGTTAAAGCTAGTTTAACTTTCATGTTGGAAGCCTTGGTAGTAAGAAAAGCACTGATGATGGTCTTAAGAAACACTGATTTAGAGGTTTTTGTAAAGATGGATCATGCCAGGGTATATTGTATTAGAAAATTTTAAAGGTTATGATTGGACTTGTATTACTATGTTGGAAGATGTGTTCAACTTGAAAAGATCCCTATCTTTTGTCTCTTTTTTGTTGGTGTCTGGCGAAGGAAACAAAGTTGCTGGTTGGGTTGCAATGAATGCCGCAAAAGAGATGTGCCTTAATAGTGGGTGTCAATTCCTCCATCCCTTCTGGTTGTTATTTTAAGTGGGATTTTTCTTTGGCTTCACATATTCCAAATGTCAATGAAAGTGTTAGCTAACAAGGGCAAGTGGTTTCATGTTGATTAGTGACTAGTTTTGATATTTCTTTATTTTCTTGACTTTTTTCAATTGTTTCTGTTAGTCTATACTTTTTTGGGATTGTCTGTGGTTTTTGGTTGTTCTTAATGGTTGTATATTTATGTTTTTCAAATATGAGCATCCTTTGTCCACCAAAAAAAAAAAGGTTAGGTTACAATCTCATTAAAACCTAGAGATTATTTTTCTATTAACTTGTAGAAAGAGAGCCTTAGTCTTTTTTTCAAAAAAGACTTTTTAACATCTAAAATTGTTAAGAATACAAATAAAAATAAAAAATAAAAAATAATTTTATGAATAAAAAATGACTCGAACTCTTAATTACAAAAATGATAAAATTATAAAATAATAATTAATAAATATAATAAATATTGCATAAAATTAAAAAAAAAATCTTTCCCTTAAAGCAATCAAACGCCCCAAAAATGGTATATTCACTAAAATTTGTTTTAAAAAAAATATATTTTTACCTAATCTTATCATTTAAACTAGCTTCCTCTTATTTCACTTTGTGTAGGAATGGAGTCGTTTATAAACTTAAAAGATTTGATTTCGTCCAGATGAGCTAAGATTAATATAAAAAGATTATCAAATAAATTTCAAAGTATTAGAATTCAAAACTAAAACCAAACTAGTATAATATAAAACATAGTTAGTATTATATAATTTATAAAATTAACTTTAAATAATTTAAAGCAATTTTTTAAGTTGTCAAAAACGGCGATGATTTAACACCAAGCAGCTTGCGATCACATCGATCTTGTAGAATGAGCTTTCATCTCTTTATTCAAATTTGTTTCAGTGCTATGTGCAATCATTTGACAAGGCGCAGAGGGCCAAGTATGACGACGTTAAGCGTCGCTTTTTGTGGCAAAACCAGATATTAACGTGGTGCTTTAGAGGGACCTAGCCAAGATCAAATGGCGCTTTCATAAAAGCTTAAATAAATTTGACCTAATTGCTTCAAAAACAGTGAACGAACCATTGCAGTTTGAGCAGTTGAGGCTTATTATCTTTCATCCCTACCATATTAATAAAGAACAATTTTGTGGTATTACATCCATGGGTAGCATGTGCCTAAATGATATAATTTTATCCACTAAATAATTACTTTTCTATTGAAAGATTAATAAGTACTGCATTTTAGATTATATCATTAAATTAACTTTGACGAAATTTTATCACCTGGACAGTGAAACAAGAGTAAAATAGAACCCACTGTATTGAGCCAAAAGAATAGAAGCCATTGTAAAATTGGCGTTAGAGAACAGCAGTTATCAGTGCATCATTAGTCTGACAATCATACCAAATAATATTAGTTCCCAACTCTGTTCTATTATAATCAACTGAAAAGAATAGGCATCAAGCGCACCTTCCTCTGATTTTATATTTGGCAGCCAGTAATAGTTGCCTTAGCGTTCATTTCCAATACACAAAAATATAACTAGCCACCAAACCCAGTGGAGATGAACTCAAACGTGAAAGCAGAATGATCCACTGCTTTCAAATACTTGGGAAAGACCAAAAAAGAGAATCCTAAAACTGTTGGGAAAATGTATTTTAATCTTCAAGCTCAATAATCTTAACGACGGATGTATCACCCACTTTCTGGCACACAACAACTCGATCGTGCGACTTTATAACTCCTGACGCTTTTCCATGATCAAGGGCAACCTTCAGAATAGACTCATTCGATGCACCGGTTGACTCCGCCTGCAAGCAGAGAGTATGAGAGTATGCATACAATGGAACAGGAGAGAGCATGCGTGCAAGCAGAGAGTATGCCATAGTTGCTTGCAGTGCAGTACGCTTACAAAGGAACAGGAGAGGGAAACGCAGAGACGGGCCCATCAAGTGGGTCCCACTCCCTTCTCGTGCGTGAAGACTGTTCATTTATGCAGACAACTATGACGTAAAAGGTAATATACACTGGGGCAATGCTACGGTAAAGTAATTTTTTATTATTATGCACACAGATCTCGATATAGTTTAAAGGTAGAGAGATTCAACCTCCCAGGAGGTTGAGCTCCCCTTAACAAAACATTATACGCTGACGATGCTGGCAAAACTCAGAGCCATGCAAAATGAAGGTTATATTCCAAAAGGGTAGCCACTGGACGAATCTTAAGAAGAACTAATCATATTGGTGATCATAATCAAAGTTACATAGATCCAAACTAATCCTGTCTCTATATCTACCTAGAGGACAAGGGAGCTCTAGAGTTTTAGCTTCTGAGTATGTATTGAGGCTGAACTGTTAGCATGTACACAGCTCTCAGTCTAGCTTCTCTGCGTCTTCATCTAGATTCAAAGACTAATGCCTCCCCAACATTAAGATAAACCAGATGCGGAATTGAAGATCAACTAGTAAAACAGCTGCGAAAAAGATCCCACAAAAACAGTAACTTACAGGATGTCGTGGATCAGCAAGCATGGGAAAAAGACCTCTCACTATAAGCGATTGTCTTGCCTGTGTCACAGAAATAAAAGATCCTTATAAATTTGGAAAAGATGTTTCAATCCAAATGTAAAAAAACAAATTATACTTCATGGCAAATTCTAGTTTCCAAACATTTGATGGAATGAGTGTGTCCACAACCAGGCCAGTGAAGCATCATCTTCCAGAGCACAACATAAATAATGACCGTATGTGCTTTATACAGTATTACAAATAAAAGCTGAGAATATGTAACAGTAAACTTAAGGTGTAATGATGCATTATAATAGATTTTATATATGCAATATTTAGTAAAGAGTAGTACACTAATTACATTAGATGTAAATAAGCTTTCCCACAAATGAGTTGGCAGTTGGTCCTGGAAAATGAAAAAGAAAAAAAAGATTAAATAGTTCTTATTTAACAATATAGAGCGCCAAAATCAGATTTTTGTTTAAAAAGTAAAATTTCAATACCCTTTCTTAGCAACTTATATATATATATATATATATATATATATATATATATATATCATCTTTCTCAGTAAGAGTTGTCATATGTTCCTTCAAAGTCCAAACATAAATTTAAACATTCAAGTGAGGATACAATACAATAATTATCAGAAATTCCCTCATCATGTAGGTCTGAACATCAACAAATTCCAATCCATCAAACCAAAGAAAAGTAGGGGGGAGTGGGGTTCAGCCACATATATAGATAGCTAACAGAAAACAAGCTATAGATGAATCAAAAATCAAGATCCAACCTCAAAGGCTCCAGTAAAGCTCCACTTTAGCTGATTTGTCTTGATTCGAGGGATCACAACAGAGAGAACGGGCATTGTAGGCCTGTACTTTGCTATTAATCTGACGAGGAAACTTTACATGCTCAGAAAGAAAGCCTTTGAGATTAAGTGAAAATGCAAGGGACAAAAACAAAACTTGTTCCTGGATACCAACATAAGCCATAGTGCAAATTTTCCTGAATTTAACTCAATTTGAGAGAAGCTAGCTATTTCAAATCAAATTTCCACGAATTCCAATATATACACATTTATGTTATTCATAGATGAAGTACCTTGCAGCTCTTCCTGATGAAGTGAAGCAAATAATAACAGAAGCCTTCACCTTAATAGCCGCCCGTACCTAACAAGAAGTACAAATCTAAATGCAAGAAGCTTCCTTCTTTTAATGACATAACAATACAGTTATACCGCAGAGAGAGAGAGAGAGAGAGAGAGAGAGAGAGAGAGAGAGAGATGTGCCAGAATCTGCTATTTGTGGCGGGAAAGCAACATTAAAATGTAAATACCGCAGAGGATGCAATAGATTCTAGGTGGGTCATTGGTTCTCCAACATATTTGACAGTCCTCTTAAAATAGAGGTCTTGGTTGAAAACTTTCTCAGCCTACAAGAGCAAAAACAAGAAATGAAATTGAAGGCAGAGAGATAGTAACAAACATTTTGAGACACATGAATTAAAGGACTTCCTCACTAATGATTCACAGAGTTAATGCCAATCTGATAGCCAAAGCTACTCCTTCAGTCCAATAAAAGTAGGAAAAAAAGCATAAATAATAAAAGAAATTCATGTCCAAGATAAAGAAAATAATAGACTAATGTAGGTATAAATGCAAAAATTCTTAGGACCCAATGTGTCTTTCCATGCATGTCTTAATTTCTAAAATGAATATATCTGGTAGTGGCTCCCAATTCAAGTACTGACATCATGTTATTTTTCCATCATGGTGGTGATTCTCATCAAGTTCCAACATAATGGCTTAATAGTCACAGAGTCACACATACAAATACACCTAAATTAACATCAGTTGTCAGAAAATAACATATCTAAGCTAAACAGGAAAATATTCTGTGATGACCATCACTGCCCAACTATAGCTGCTGTGTACACCCATCATGAACAAACCAGATGGTGCACACACAAACCAGAAATTTCCTCGATTAAAAGAAAAAAATTGTAAAACCACAAAACCGTAGACCAATGCCAAAATCATTAGGAACAAAGTCATAGTTCAACATGTAAAGAGAAAATTTTCAGGAATGTCCAAGGAAATCTAAATTAATCACATCAGAATCTGAAGTATACTTATTAAAAAAAAACACAAAAACTACTGAGTCATGAATTGGATTTACCTCTGCACAAATTCTGCCAACAGTAGAAATAGTCTCAACAGGGTATGACCCACGTAGGGTCTCTGCACCCAGAAGTATTGCATCACTTCCTGTATTACCCGTAGCAGCTCAGCAAAAATATCCACCTTAAGTGTATCTAAGTTCTAACTAACTCACAGCGGTAGAAACTAATAAGGGAAAACAAAATCATTGAAAATGACCTAAATATCAGCTTGAGAAATGAAATTTTCTAAACAGTCTTTGATATCCCAAATAAAAGGTCACTTATTAACATGCAAATCAGTATCAACAGAACAGCCTCAAGCACACTGGATATGAAAGAGAAACAAAATAATTGTAGAGAACCTAAATATAAAATAGAATAGAATTATTTCCTCACTGTATTAGATAATCACACGTATAAAAGGTTACTGAAAAACATGCAAGCTAATATCAACATAACAGCATAGTAACCACTTACGTAACAGGTGAAATCATAAAACAGGAGACTTACCATCCAAAACAGCATTGGCGACATCAGTGGCTTCTGCACGAGTTGGTCTTAGGTTGGCAGTCATGCTATCCACAACACGCGTAAGCACGGCAGGTTTCCCAGCCATATTACATTTGTAGAGAGCAGATTTTTGAAAGAAAAATACCTACAAAAGCTTAGAGCATATGATTAACTTCTCTGCAACATTCAGTCTGAAAACTATCTGGAATTCACTAAATGGAAATAGTCACAAACATATAATTGTCATATAAGATAATGAAATTAGGCAGCTGTTCATTAAGCTCATACAGTTCAAACAAAGAGCCAATCCTTTCCATTCCAATAGGATGCAGCAACAGTCAATGTGTGCCTTAAATTATTTCAAATTACTCAAGGAATACTAGTCTTCATCATATATAAGAAGTAACAACGTATAAATTACACTATCAATATGCTGTAAGAATAAAATCTAAGAAATCAAAACAAAGACACAGAAAAACACAATTCAAGAACTTCAAACTGTAAAAATGAATCTCAACAAGGAAACTGACCTTCTCAGGTGGAAGATCAATGCCCAAATTCCCACGGGAAAGGATAATTCCATCTGCTTCTTGTAGGATCTCATCAAAATGCGTCAATCCCTAGAAAACATCACAAACGTAAAAACACAATTTGGGTCAGCACTGCCAATAGAAATCTAACTTCTGGAGAGATGAAATTTGTCCAATACACTAAGAAAATGTGAAGCTCACTTCAACATTTTCAATCTTTGCCAAAATTTGAGTCTGGCTGAGATCACCTAACTTCGAAAGGAATTCACGAGCCTGCATTACAAACATATAGAGGTACGTTAATAATAAAGTTGAAGCAGCAATAGACGCTTAAGTTAAATTAGCAAACTATGAATGGAGGTGATTCAATTCAAGTAATGGCTGTGGAACGCAAATCACCTCGCGAACATCTTCTGCATGACGGGTATACGACAATGATAAAAAATCTATTTTGTTTTTCACTCCCCAAGTGCTTATAATCTGCAAAAAATTAAAATAAAAAAAATCCCAAAAATCTGATTTCCTTGCATGAACAAACACTAAGCACACAAATACTGACAAGTTTGTGAGATAATAGGTAAATCATTTAAACATGCAGGTTAAAGGCAAAGATTACCTCCTTGTCTTTCTCAGTAAGGGTGGGCAAATCAATATGAATTTGAGAGGCATGCAAAGTGAACAATGCACCAGCCAATGTTGCAGAGTTTTTTATAACGCAAACAACATCTTGCCCTTTGACTTCAGCTACCTGCACAACTTATGATAAAATTCATCATGCATGCAGAACCTCAACAGTTCCCATTTATGCCCAAGACCTTTGAGATTAAAAAAAAAAAAAACAACTTACCAAAGCAAAATTTTGCTTCAGCTTTTCAGAATTTCAATTCACCAAAATTGCTACTTTAATAACACAGTATCACGGTATAGGCTTAGAACAAAAGGTTGATGCAGTTACGAAAATTTCACACTCATAACTCAAGTGAAAAAGACCAAAGCAGATTATTTAAGGAAAGATACTAAAGAGAGCTAGAGCAATAAAGACTTGTTGGTATATTTTTGCCTTCGACACTCAAGATACCTCTAGCCATACAGAAGTAGTTTCACTTCCGGTGAACAAGTATTGACCAACAAAAATAGTATCTCCCTTCTTCACTGACTGCAAATGGTAATAATAAACATAAGCATAGAGTTCAAATCAACATAGACACTAGAGAAGATAATACAAACGAGCTCAGGTATTATAACAATCAACATAATTGACTCCACGCATGCACCGTTTATAACATCATGACATGAGGACGGAAGGCAGAGAATATCAATAAACCTTCGCTAGTCCGTCAAAATTGATGGGCAATATCTCTGACGAGGCTTCTTGTCCCTTCTCTGGAGTTAGAACAACAACACCATCTGCCTGAAGGGATATAGATTTCTCACTTTTGTTAACAACCTGCATCTCTGCACCCACCGTGTCCAGCATGACCTGACAGAGGCAATAGAGTGACAAACACTCAACTCCTTCTCTAATACGATAAATAAAAATCTATGAGAAGTGGAAAAGCACAATTGCAGAAATTGGAGAACCATGATTCGAGATGGCTTAGATAGTCAACAAAAACTTAATAACGGACAGTCACGACCGTAAAGGCAGCGACTTTCTGTTATCATTTTAACCAAAGCATCAGGAAAGCATAGTAGGAAACTCACAGCACAAAGCTTCTTAGTACTCTTAATAGCGGTCTTCAAATTTTCCAAGGTCTCCTGGTGATACTCCGCATCACCCCAAGAAAAGTCGAAACGAGCCACTACAAGAAATAATAGACAATCCATATAAACCCCCGTCATTGATGTTACAGCCAAAAGAACACAATGCTAGTCATCTTCCTGGTGGGAAGCTAAAAGTTTACAAAGAACTGACTCTCATATGTCACAAGTTGAAACAGAATTGGAGCGGATGACAAAGAGGCAGAATAATCTCATACCAGACATTCCAGCCTTGAGGCAACTAGAAATAACCTCTACAGATCGAGATTTGGGACCCAGCGTACCAACGATCTTTGTCATTGCAGGAAAGAAACTCTGCAAAAGTTCAAAAAGAACGAGAAATTTAGGAAGAAGATACATCAGAGATCAAATCCAATAAAAAAAGGATCCCCAACAGCCCACCATAGATCCATCGTGACAGACATTCATTGTCCTCTATTACAGGAAACAAAAAAGAAAAAGAAAATAATAACAGAAGGAGGCTCACAGCCTTGGATGGCTCTAAAATAGAGACCATCCTTATAGGTTCTTCAAGAAGCAAGTGAGCAGAATGCATGTTTGCCTATCGATGGCTTCGAACCCCAAGCAACACGCAGCACGCAGAGTCAGAAAGAGAGAGGGATGGAGAGGAGGAAGAAAGTTCGATTGGAACAGGGATGCGTTAAATGAGCGATCCCCGTTTAGAAAAAAAAAAAAAAAAGCTTTGAAAGCGAAGAATATGCTTATGCTCTTTATGTTGCTTCCTCTGGTTTACCATTCGCCAGTGCCATTTTTTTAATCACCCAATTTAAAGGACACATCATGTTATAAGAAAGGTGGACTATAGAGAGGCTAAATATTGTTTTTTTAAAATTTAGCCATTGAGAATTCAAGCTCTTAATTGTGACGCTTTTGAATTACCAAAACCTGGTCCCTGACCTTTGCTACCTCGGTTAGGTCACTCTTGTTGTTTTTCGTAATTCTCCTGTTCTCGGCGTTTACTTTTCTATTTATCACGATTTATTACCCCCGCATTTTTAAGATGGAAAAAGAACAATTAGTTATATCTTGTCCTTGATTTTTCAATTAAAAATATAATACATATGATTCTTAATAACAATATAATAAGTATATAATTTGTATAAATAAGTATACACTTTTATATTACTATTAAAAAAAATATATATTTGATATATTTTAATTAAAGAAATTAATTTTAAAAAATAAAGATTTGTAATTAAATTTAATTTTACAAGATTATTTTTCCATAATGACACGTGGCAGACCAAGGTTCGATTGGCCCCGGCAGCAGCCCTCGCTCGTGATCGTACGGCACCGTGCGATAATAAAGAAGACGTTGGTGTTTCGCATGGTGTAACGGTCTCGAGCGTTGAAACACGGACTAGGCGACGCGTGGGGTTGGCGAGAAGAAATGGAGGCGGTCCCTCTCGCTCCCTGGTCAGGCACGTGGACTTTAGGCGCAGCCTGATGAGAGGCCGTTGTTTAGTATGGCTGTTGGGAGTCTCAAAGGTTCCCACCACCCCCCCCCCCTTTCTTTTTTTCTTTCAGATAATCGCCGCGAATAAAAGTGTCTTGTATTAAATATTCCCGAGTCAAATAATTTCGAAGGTTTGTTTTTCTTCAAAAAAAAAATAATTATTCTGAGGCAGCAAGTTGGGATGGATGAGGCAACACATGGGTAAGGAGGAAAAATACCTTTTACCAATAAATGAGAGTCTTTCGTCATATTGTAGGAACAACTTTTCAAATGGGGAAGGGATCGTTCGAGTAAGTGTTGAAATGTTCTTTTCATATGGAGCAAAAAATTGACCCTCGGCCGAGTATCAACAGAAACCATGTTCTGGTTCAATTGGAATTGTCCTAAAATCCATCATGATTGACATGTTTTTCCAATTTTCATATTGCTCCATTGTGACTTCTGAATATGCCCGCACATTACAACTCATAAATTGCCAATTTGATTAAACAAATGTTAATCGAGTTGACGAAATGAACTAACTAATAAAAATAAAATAAGTAACATATTAAATTTAAGTAACTAGACAAGTTGTACTTTTTATTTTCTTTAGGTTCCTAAATGATCTTATTGATTTTTTTTTTGATAAAATAATATTTTGGTTTTTATTTTTATTTATTATTTTAAATTGATCCCTTAAATTATAAATTTGTCTTATAAAAACCCTTTTTAGTGAAATTTGTCAAGTTTTGGTTGATGAGAAATCCATATATTATTATTTATGTTTTTTAGCGATGAAATGACATATCCAATTAGCATTTATTTGAATAAAATTAAATAAAAGAAATAAAAGAAAATGAAAAGCATCCCTGTTTGAGGGTTTTCGCCCATTTGAAGTTTCCCAATCCAACGTCTTCATTTTGCGTGCCCTAGAATGAAGACGCTAACGGTGCCTCTGTACTTCGAGATTTTGGGTGTTCTGAAGGAAGAAGATTTTGAAGAGAAGAAGTCACCCAAGCTCACACTGCAGAAATTTCTATACCTACTTTTCATTTTAACAAAGTTGATGATCAAGGCACCTTAAGTTATTTGATGGTGGTTTTCCTAAAATATGGAAATTTGGGTACAAGAAAAACAAAGAAGGTGAAACGAGAAAACCAATTACCTCTGCTGATGAACCAGGAGGCTCAGTCAATATAATACAAGGTAATCCATCTAAATCCTGAAACTTGATAGGTTCATAAATTATGGCGTATAGTTGATAGAAATTGGGATTTTTGAAAACAGTTGAAAGCCTGAAACCTTCACTCCCTATTTCTCAGTGAACTAGGTGGTTATACTTTTAGTATGTGCTTCTGTAATATTTTTTTCCCTCAAAAAAAAAAATGCATGTGTGTTATTCCCAGGGGAATTGTAGCAAGGTATAAATATTCGATGCAAACAAATAATTTAACTCAACTTCAACTATTTTGTTGCGAGTGATTTAATCTGCATTGCTGTTAAACCCATTTCTCCGTTCATTCTAGATATTTATTTGCTGAAATGAGGACAGAAGTATCTGAATTCTAAATGCCTTCGTTACGTACAGAGTTTTTTTTTCTTTAAATAAATGTATAGTCAATTCAGATAGAGTAATTTAAAAGACTCACTTTCACATTAGTCCAATATATTCAGGAAGATAAATTCTTTTATATAGTGATTCTAAGATTTCAACTCCAATAGTCAGGAAAAGTTCCTCTTCGTAACCATTGATTCAATCCTCGCAATTACCATGTTTGAAGCTACTCACTAGTTTTAAGCTATTCATGGCATGCGTATACTTCATCAGTTATAATAAATTAAATGTTTGGGCGTATACTTACTGATATACACAAAGTTTAAAAGATAGAAATAAAAATTAAAAAAGGATATTTTTAATAAATAAAAAATATTTTTTTTTTATTTTTATTTAACAAAAACAATAAAATAGACATTGTTAATTAATAGTTATAAAAGCATAATAAATATGAGGTAAAATTATATATAACCTCTCTAAATTCTGGATTATATATAAATAAATTTTAAAATTTTAAAAGTTGATAAAAAATCCCCTGAACTTTGGATATATATAAATAACTTATCTAAATTTTAAAAATATGCAAATAACCCTCCTTAAAAAACGTGATATATGAAGAGGATTATTTACAAATAATTCAAAATTTAACAGGGTTATCTACACATATATAAAATTTAGGAAAATTATCTATATATCATTAGGAAGATTCATTATAAACTTTGGAAGTTTAGGAAATTTTTTTACATATGATTCAAAATTTAGAGAGATCATGTGTAATTTAACCTAAATATTATATAAGATATTTTATTTTATTATATTTTTAATTTAGATACCACACATGCCCATAGCTTTTTTAAATAATTAACATGATTCCAGAGTAGCAAAAGATATTATATTTAACACAGTCTTATCATGTCTTGTAACTGAGATTTTCATTGTTAGACCAAGTCTGGATAAAGAATGTTTAAAAAATTTAAACCGTTCAGATTTATTTTAAATGATATAGGTTTTGAAAAAAATTAACTTTTAATTAAAAAAAAACATAAAATAAAAGTTTTTTAATTTGACCTGTTCAGAACAATCCAAATTTTCTGCGTGTGGGCAAACAAGTCCAAACTGCATGTCCTGTTACCCCAATCCCATGCAAGATTTGTTGCTTCGCGACATTCCAAGATAATACTCAGTTATGTCTCACGACTCAGCACGGATGCAAAACGTCAAATGTACGTTGCACTATTCAACTTAAATAACACTTATTCTAAGTTCCACCACAATATTGTCAGATTTGTCCTACGTGCAATGAGGAAAGTTTCACAAATCTCGGAAGTTTTACAAAGAACACATCAAATAACAGAATTTGAATAGCTAATGTGCAACGAGATAATGCAACTAGAAATAAAAGAAATATTTATACCTGGCAATACTCTTAAGCTAGCCCATCTTCAGTGGTGGGAAGGGAAGGTGAAAGCGAATTGCCAGACTCATCATAGTCCTCTCCTAGAGGAGATTGCTCCACCCTGATATCCTCAATCATCTTAGCAACTTCCACCATAGTTGGCCTCTTCTCTGGCTCTGCCACCACACATGCCAACCCCACATGCAGCATCGACACCAGCTCTTCCTCTATGTTCTTGTACCTCAACAGTTCTTGATCAAACACTTCTGCTGTCCACTCTTCCTTCACTACAGATCGCACCCATTTGGGGAGATCCACGCCTTGCTCCTCTTCAACCAACCTAGGACGTGTTGGTGAAGGCTCCTGGGATGGGGTTTTCCCTGTGAGAACTTCCAACAGTAAGACCCCAAAGCTGTACACGTCTGCCTGCTGAGACAGCCTCTTGCTTTCTTCTTGTTCGGGAGCTCTGTATCCACCCAGTCTTGCAATTGCATGAACAGGGTTCAATAGCAGAGACAAGCCAAAGTCAGAGATGCAAGCAACGCCATTCTTGTCAAGTACCACATTGGAAGATTTGATGTTCCCGTGAGGTATTTTTGCTGCATTATATTCTGCATGAATCCGAGCTAGTCCTCTGGCTGCCCCTAAAACCAAGCTTATTCTTGTAGTCCAATCCAATGGGATTCTTCCTGGACCACGGTTCCCTATCAAATTGAGTATCAGGTTAGATCATTAGAACTCAGAAAATTGTATCTAGAAAGACTGAGACTAACCGTGGAGAAGAGAATGCAGGCTTCCGTTTGGGAGATAATCATAGACGAGCAGCTTTTCTTCTCTGGCATAGTAATAGGCTCTGAGTCTCACAATGTTGGGGTGCTTGAGCTTTCCAATCACATCCATGTACTGCTCAAACTCCTTCCGGACGCATGGGTTTGCGTCTTTTAGTCTCTTCACGGCTACGGTACATCCATCATCCAGCACTGCCTTATATACTGTCCCCAAGCTTCCTTTCCCCAGCATCTCCGCCGATGCTCGCAGCAAATCCTCCAGCTCGAATTGACTCCTTCTATCGAAAAATACAAGCCTGCTTTGGTCCGTCCCAGTAGTCCCATCACTGTCTGCACCCCCACTCGCATACACTTTCTTCTCACTTCCATAGCTACTCCCGCTTTTCCTCTTCCCAATCTCACTACCCACCATAGAATTGGAGGTTCGTCCTCCGGCGCAACAATGAGCAACGATGAAAGAGGTTACTACCAGCAGTGCCACACAATTTGCCACCACAATGCCTACTATAACTCCCGGACTTAATCCCTTTCGGGGTTGGCTTTCGGGAGGAGAAGTTACGCTTGTTCGGGGCAACGAGATCGGGTTGGAAGGAACTGTAGGAGCCGATACTGAAGAAGGAGTAGGATTCTCTGTTGTGAAGGAACAAACCGGCAATGGGCTTGACCCACATAGACCTTTATTCCCAGAGAAGCTTACGTCACCGAATTTCTTCAACATTCCATCGGGTAAGCCTCCGTAAAACTCGTTGTTAGTCATATTAAGCTCCTTGAGATTGACCAGAGAAACAGAAAGATCAGGGATTTGCCCAGAGAGCTCATTGTTCTGTAGCCGAAGCGTGAGAAGCCCAGTCAATTTGGACAGTTCCTTAGGAATAGGGCCTCGGATGTTGTTGTCAGAGAGGTCAAGCCTGAGTAGACGGGTGAGCGAAGCTATCTCCGGAGGTATCTCGCCGGAGATGTCGTTGCCGGAGAGATAAAGAAGCTCGAGGCTGGTGCAGTTAGAGAGAGGCGCAACGCTGCCGTTTAAGCGATTATCATGGAGGTCAAGGAGGCGCAAGTAGCTTAATGAAGATAGAGAATCAAGAGGGCCTCGGAGATTAAGGGAAGGAAGCGAGATGCCGACGACTTGACCATTAGGGGAGCACTGAACGCCTCGCCAGAAGGCGGGACAAGCGTCGGCGCCGGTCCAGTTGGCGAGAAGGTAGCCATGGGCGTCGGCTTGGAGGCGGAATTGGATGAGGGCGTGCGTGTCATTTTGGGTTAGACCCAGAGATTGTGCGAAACAGAGTAATACCAAGGCCAAGGCCAAGGCAAGGTTTATGGAGCAAGCCTTGTTCATGTTATGGCGAGCTGAGCTTTGTGTCCGTGCTCAGGCGGGAAGAAGAGGAAATAATGGCAGTGTTTTAAAATTAAAAGAAAGCGTAGGAGATTCTCATGCCCATTCTCTCTCTCTCTCTCTCCCTCTTCTGAAAATCAAAGACAAAATAGAAGATTTCTCAGGTAGGAGTGAGGGAATATTATGATTACAGTGGTGGCAGTGGTTATGGGATTAGGAGGGGGGATAGTTGTGTGCATGATTGCTGTTGTGCACTCCTTCACAAGATATAGAATGAGGAACAACGTTTCACTTTTTCTTTTGTTTGGCCTACCGCGTAAAAGGGGAAAACATGTTAAATGCTTCTTGATCCTTGTGCTCTGCTCCTTTGCTAATTTAACTCCCCATTATTAACCTGCTCCTTTGTAACATGTGGAAAGAATTTAAATAACAGATGATAGTTAGATACTGCTAAAATTAAATGAAATATAGAAATCGACCAAAAAACGAGTTGTCAACTTCGCTTGTTAATTTCAGTAATTGAGGCACTAGTGGTCTAGTACTCTACTTCGTTACCTCTTGTTATGCAAAAATGATCTACTTTATTTCTCACAATCTTCCCATCTATAGAATGTTTGTCGGTGGGTGTCTACCGTCTGAATCCTGCATGTGCTTGCAATGATGCATGTGATAAGGTTTTAATGAAGCTGAACATGATAAATTTACCTTTCTAAAAGTTGAATTTCTGCGATATTATTATAGTGAAGAAGAGGATTGAAAATCACCTACAACAATCCATCCTAAATAATTGTAGGTGATTCTTTTGCTCCGTTTTTTTTTATTTTTCTTTCTGAGTGTACTCACTCGAAAGGTTAATAATATCGTTGCTCTTCCTCAGAAAAAAATTGATTTCCTCGGTAATTTGGGCATTGCAACATTCTAATTTGTGGATTCTCTCTCTTATTTGTCTGAATTCTTTTGGTGGGGGAAAGAAGCACTTGTAGTTAAATGATCCATTTTCACCACAAATAAATAAATTTAATAATATTTTTTTATATCAAAGAAACCCATATTGAATTTAGATCCTCCTTTGCGTTGAGCTGTGAACCACCGAGGTTACGACTGTGCAAATGCAATTCATTTGTGCAACTTTCGCTGCTCATATTTATTATTTTGGCTGGACAAACTTTTGAGGCTATGGCCAAAAGGGAGTGGTTCATTATTTGATATGCCAACTGCTCCTTTTCTTTTCCATGTCTGAGAAGAAAAAAGTGGTCTCTACTTTAAGTCAAGAAGCAGTAAAGTTATTCTCAGACCAACTTAAAGTGACGGAGTTCAAAAATAAACATGCAAATGCTCGGGTCATGGCTAAAATTCAAATTCAAAACTTAAATTTTATGGCTGGGTCAAACCAAATAATGTAGAATGCACGACCAAATTCAAAAAAGAAATGATAAAATATTCAGAATGGTAATGAACAGCCCAAATGCCCAATGCAGAGCTCCTTTTCTTTTCTCTCTTTTTGTTTCTTGGGTAACTATTTGTTTCTTCAAAGGAAATTATCGGGTTAATTCTTCATCTATTAGCAGAAAATTATTCAAGTATTACAACTTATTCAAGCTTTTTTTCCCCTTGTTCCTGTGCTGTTATTATGGTCTCGGGGAAAACATGAATGATGGATAATGGCACATGGGTGGGGCAATGAGTGGTACAAACATCTGAATTCTCAGCCATCCATGGAGTTTCACCAATATGGTAATGCAATACTGTCGCAAAAAGTGAGGAAAATGATTCAGCTTTTTTTTTTTTGGTTAGTAGTTACAGTACAATTCCACTCTGCTTTTTACCAACCAAGAAATAATAAAGAAACAGAGATTAAAGGCGAGATTGGCGTTCTAAATGTAAAATCTTTATCAATCCTGAGTCAGCAAGACATGAAAAAGGAAAGCAGTATTGCAGAAGGGGAATCAAAAAATCTTTCTTCTGTGTTTATTCTTTTAGTTTCTATGTTTATCATTGGAAAATGGAGCAAAGAGCAGAGCTCAAGTTGTTTAGGTACTTTCTGCTAAAATATAAGCTAAAGTTGGAGATTTTTTTGGTCTCTTGGCTTCATATTTGGGGTATCAACCATGAATATCGGAGACAAACGTCTGTCTCACTGTAACTTTAGGTGATCGTCATCCAAGAGAAGAGCTTACTTGTCTACGACAAAGAAAAGACTCATGGGAGAGAGACAAAAACAGTGTCAGTGTGTCAAATTACAGAGGCTTCTGTGAAATTTGACATACACTACTGGAAGGAAGTAACACGCTCGAGCATGGGTTGGGGAAAACAAACAGAGATGGAGAGTGGATACCCAGGAGACAAAGAAGCATTGTGATCAGTGAGATCCAAAGGCAAAGAAAATGGCATTACTTTTTCAGATCTAGTTGAGTGACTGAGAAAGTAATTGGGCATACAGCATAATGATGGAGCCAAATTCCTTAAGGGTTAAATTAATCTGTCCATCCCAAAGTTTAACGGTTTAATTTTTAATTTAAATTTTATTAAATAAGTTTTTTTATCATTTAAAAAGTTTTTAATTTTATTTTTTTTAACATGATTAATTATATAGTATATGTCAATTCACTCAAGCAATTTATTTTATATGCTACATTTTGCTTTATTATTAATTTTTGTATATTTTGTTGACATAAATCAAATAATTTAAAATGTCATATAAGTAATTGACTAGTCAACATAATTTAACAATATATTTATGAAAAATTAATAATAAAGATTAAATTAAAAAAATTTAAAATTATAAAAAGCTTCATTATTATAACTTTAAAAGCAAAAGAAAAGATAATGCCTTGTTCAAGAAACTGTCGTCGGAGGTTGGTGGAGGGATTCTACCGTGTAACAAGAATTTTTTTTCTAGTAGTATATAAGGTAATGCTCAGATTAATTTGCCGTACAGCATATTAATTTAGCCATTTGATTGCATTAGAGGATTATTACTCAGGCCAATATCAGAATATAACAAGATCAATTAAAAATATACATAATGCCTTGATCAAGAAGAGAAGAGAGAGCTAATAGCTGCATGCGTCTTGCGATATATATATACATGCTAGCTAAACTTAAGGAAGAGATGAGGAAATATCTGGAAATGGATTCTTTTAAGTGCGAGACTCTGAGATTTGCCAAAGTCTCTCATTTTTTTTTATTTTCTTCTTGTTTTGTTTACATAATTTTTTTTTTCTTTTAAAGAGAGAGAAATCATGCATAAGAGAGACTTTAGCAAATTTCAGAGAACTGTTACTTTAGAAGATCTGAATCCAAAAATATCTTATTTAACCCGAAGTTCCAAAATTGTTTGGCATAGTTTCCATCAAATCATCCATTGTTAGATAGCAATAAATACTGTGGAGTATCACCAACAAAACAAAAACTAGGACGAGAAATAACCAGGCTTTTGTGTACATGCGTTTGCTATGAAGAGCAACCTCAAAGCGCAGCTAGTAGGCCTTATACGATTCAAGGGGGGTGCCATTATAAGAGGAATTTTGTATATTATATTTACTGCATCAATAAAATTAAGAAGTGAAGTGAACCAATAATAGGGAAGGGCGTGCAACACATTATGGAACCTCCAAGGTCATGTCTGTCCCGTAAAATATAAACTTTATCCTGTTGACAATAATTGACGATCACTTCAAGGCTCCGCTTTCCAACTTTTCATAAAGAAATGGTGAAAGAATCCTTCATTCTCTCTCTCTCTCTCTCTCTATCTCTCTCTCTCTCTCTCTATAGTATTGTATTGTGAATTTATGTTTATTTTGAAATTATTCTTTTAAATAAAATTTTATAAAAAAATTAGCTTGCGTCTGACAAAATTATTTAGTAAACAATTTTATGAATAATATTGCAGTTAGTAAATTTTTTAAGAGAAGTGTTTTTTTAAGGTCAAATTACTTAAAAAGACATAAATTAAATAAAAATAGATAAAAAGTAAGCAATATAATATTAATTATCTTGAGTGGAAGTACTTTTCTCTTCTAATTCTTTTTAACTTATGCTTGTAAAGAGAATCTTCAAGTTTTTTGCTTCCTTCTCAAAATAGGAAAACTACTACTACTACTATCATTTAGAAGAAAACTTTTTTTAAAACAAAAATTTAACCAAACACCTCATTTTCTTGAAAATAAATATTCTTAAAAAAAAGTTAATAACTTTTATCTCCCCAAAAATTAGGTCAAACAGGCCATTAATCAAAGGTACGTTTAGTTAGATATTTGAGTTTTTTGGGGTTTTTCTAGAAGGACAAAGCCATCTTGATTGTCTGGCAGCTTAAGTTTCTTATCCAGAACCCACCCGTTTATTTTCTCGTTTAAAACCTTTAAGAAAAATAGGTAAGCTCTCGTTTCATTCCACCTATTATATGTTTCTTTCCCTGTAATTTTTTTCTTTTATTAAATTATTATGAAACACAAGAGGAGTGACATTTCATGTGGGGACACACGAGAATTTGAGAGAGTTAGTATGTATTTGGATTGATGAGGAATAAAATTAATTTTGATAAATTTAATTTTGTAGAATTGATTTTATATAAAAATAGATTTATATAAACGTAATTTATATTTAAAAGTTTTGAATAAAAAATAATTTTGTTGATGTACTTTCAATATTATTATGTCTACACTATCTAAAAGTAAATGTAGGTTGTTTCAACCAAATGTAATTTTTATATGTCCCAAAATTATGATATGACATGATGAATATAGAATCAAATATGATACAAATAAATTTTTTTCATGTAAACCAAAGTTTGGATTGAAACGTGGGTGGATCACGCTGATCCAAACTCACAATTAATGAAATTCAACAAACGCAGACCTGGTGGGACTAATTCCGTACAAGTAGCCCACATTTCGGGCAAACTTCGTGCTCCAGCTAGTAACCTACATGAATATTGTCTTTGCGGTTCACAATAGCATAGCTGCATAGTCATTCCACATATAACGGGTGCTTTGTTCTTTCTTGCCGACACAACCATGCATGTGAAAAAAATATTCCTGTATACATTGCACATAGCTGTAAATTACACAGAGGTTTCTATTTTGTGCCTACGAAAATTACAGTTAAGTGATGAAAAAAAAATCATTGAACTTCTACAGAAAGGAAAAATTGTTTCGGTGCTAGCTCAGTATAAATAAAGCACCGATCAATTTACAAAAATTTATATCATAGAGATAATATTTTTAAAAAGTTTTCAATATGGGCACTCACTTTTATATATTAATCTTCATTTCTACATTAAAAATCTAAACATTTACACTGGATCAATACGATAACATGTGATTCCATAATTGTCAACACGCTTATAATATTGTTTTAACATCATTAAATCAAACCCTTTCATTTACAGTAATGGCAGGACTGCGACAAAAAGGACCATGGTAAATCACCATACCGAACATTTGTACCATGTGTATGATGGTGAAAATGTAAAGCATAAATTGGGGAGGACATGATCGTGGGATGTCTCATGTAGGTGTGAAATGCACATAAAAATCCACTGAGATTGTAAAGCTGAAGAGTCATGGCTTGCTTGTGGCACAATCACTTGGCAGTCACAGTGGGAGAAGAGAATCAAACAGGAGTTTCGTGGTAAGGGCTGACTATCTCAACCACTGCTAAAGCAGGCACACATAGGATATGGTTTCAACAAGAGTGATCCTCTGGCTATATTTTGCGATGAGTGCCTTTTTGAAGATATAGTTCAGTCCCTTGGCGTCGATGCACACCCACGACGATTGTCTTGCCATTTGGCATTGGAAAAGCTAGATTTTAGCTCGTCCAAGGAATCAGTACCTCTAATTCAACGTTTTGACAGCAAAAGGAGCAACAGCTAAAGCAGCATCCCTACTAGTAGTTATTGTAGCAGCTTCCATATTCAGGTGGCTCGAGTAATATTTGTATTTCATTATAGTAATTTATGAATATTTCTGTTTTAAATACTTTCACTATGGTACTTTATAATAAAACCAAATAAGAAAATAAAATCTCATAAAACTAAAGACCCAATTTTCTTCCGCTCCCTTGTATCTCTGTCGCACATTGAGAATTGTTCTAGACTAGTTCTCAGCAACGTGCAAACTGTATTTACAAATAATTACCAGTTGTTGAGAACTAACATATGCCTCCTACCCCATTTATTTCTTTTGAGGAATTATATTATAAATAAGATCTCCATTCAAACAAGATAGCTTTCCAGGCAGGTAAGTTAAAATGCATATATAATTATTCTTATTTTGATTCTTTTATTCGCCAAAAAAAACTTCTGTATATAATTTTGAATAAGGCTTTTTTACCTCGAATAATCAAATGAAGATATACACAAGAGGAGTCGAAAATTCACCAACAGAATCATAGATCTGGCGTCGTTAATTCTCAAAGTCAACGACTTGATAAAGCTGATTTGAGCTTATCATGCTCGTTCTCAGTTCCATGGATTCACTTCTTGAGCTGAAAATTCACGGTAGGCCACGTACACAACAAACTAAAAAGTCAAAAGAAAATTATTATAATAATCAATTATTGCCAATGAAAAAATTGATACCTTCGTTGCATTCAGCTATAGAACTTCTATCGTCATTAAGTCGTGCTACTCGTAGACGCATCTTAATGATTTTGTGCCACATCCAGTTGTTCACCCTATACTATCTGTAGACTAATGCCCTTCAAACCTAATTGAGTTCACAATTTACAATGCACTACCTACAAGGGCCAATCTTGGTAAATAAAACACTACCTGAGTAGGTATATCCATTCAGGTCTTATAAATACAACCCCTCCATGAATTTTGAGAAAGAATATTAGAAAGAAGGAAAAAAAAAAACCTCTTTCAGTTGCATTTGATTGCCCATGCTACATGTTCTCCGGAGGCTGTGCCACAGCAAAAACTGCTTATATCAAAGTCTAGATGAACACAGTAAATGTTTGTGGCATCTTCAGAAGATCAGAAGTGACTTTTAATTGGTCAAACTTCAGTTTCACATTTATTGGTATCGTGTCTCGTACTAATCTTGATGCCCTCTGCGGACAGCCTACTGAAGATATGAAATTCTAGCGAACTCCAGACTTTGGCAATAATATCACTGGACAAATTATTAAATGCTTCTTTTGCAGCCCTACGTCGTGCTTCCAAAACTGCTTTATCCGTGAATAGCTCAATGAGAGCTTTTTCAAGCTCCAGTTTTCCAGAAACCTGCAAGGAGAGTGACAATGAATAGACCGGCCTTGCAGGACAGTCTAGGAATATCCATAGCCTAGAAAACTTTCTATATGCAAATAAGACGAATTCCAACCTGAAGGACTGACAAGGGACTCAATCGTTGCATTTCCAGTACCATGTGGGAGAAATGCCCAATGTGGCAACCTAAAATCAATAATGAATTTCAGTGTCTCAAAAAGCGTGTTGAAAACTACAAAAAGAATGACAGCCACCTGTCAAAACAGCACAGCCAGCTGCAGCAGCTTCAGAAATATTATGACCAGCTAAACCAGGGAAAAAAGAACCTCCAATTACAGCAATTGGAGTCAATGTGTACATGCGTCTTAACTCACCTGCAAAAGAAGTTGGATGAAACTTCTATACATGGGAAAATTCTGTGGTATCCAGAATGTACCAGTGTCCTACCTAGTTGGCGGTTGTATTGACCATTAAATAAAGACATCAAGATCAGATATCTAACAGTTGACAATAGTGTCATCTAAGCAGGATACCAATAAATTTTGCACAGAAGAATTGCTCATTATTTATGATATCTTTCACAAACCTAATAATTCCATCCACCCATGTAAGCTTTGACTGTTACATCGTTGTGGCCTTAAAAGGACAGGCTCAATGCAACATTCACACATCGCGCTACATTATTCAAAAGGTCAACATGGTCAACCAACTACCCAGATCTGCGGCTTACATATTTTAAAAATTGACCTTTTGAGAGACAAACAAAGAGTCTAATAAGAATTTGCCATATCTGCTGAGAGTAACAGGAATTTCAAAAGTTGAAAGCTGATAAATAGACAAAAGAGAGTAAGTTGGTTAATTTTCATGTTTGGAGGTAAAACTTATGGGAGGACACTTATCAATGTCTCCTTCAGTGTACTTAAATAAGTTCTTGACTTACATAAAAGAGTGTCAAGCTATGAGGAAGATGGCGACACAAGGCAAACAATGGAGTGTAAGGTCAGCAGCTATAGAGAAGCATGTTTTCAATTCTCATGAAAAGTGAACTTCCCAATTCCAGTACATGTCAGTGAAAAGAAAAGAGAACTTTATACCCAAAGTGTCCACCACATAAATATGTGTTCCTGGCTTAATCTCCTCATGTTGAGACCTCAAAGCTACATTTTGCCCTTCTTTCTCCAATTTCTGCACTTGATGAAGTATAGGCATAATAAATAATAAATATTACAAATGGTGCAAAATGTCATAAAAGATGGCAGTAATTTTTTAAAAGCATCATCTTTGTTGTATATGAATTACTAGCTTTGCATTTTACAGTTAGCACATCATTGTTTGTTTGTTATGCGAATTACTAGGAATATAATTATTGATTATTTGAAACCTTGATTTATTGTGTGGACAGTAGGTCCAATCATAATTTCACTGCTGATAAGTTAGAAAGGACTACAATATTAACAGTGACCGTCTGTGTTCCACGTGGATAAAGGAAAATGCTTTGAAGGAAATGCGAGAGATAGAAGCAGGAATAAAGACCAAAAACTTACTTCAGCAATCTCTTGCCCATGTCTTGGATGCCGAGGGACAATAATAGTGATTATATTAGGTAGTAGTTGCATGAGGACTCTGTGAACTCCAAATATTACTGCAGAGCACACATGATACTCTCAACATTATTTTTTCTTTTTGGCACATTAAAATAATGGTTAAGTTAATAAAAGTAGCATCAAAGTACAAAGTACAGTTAATTCAGCCATCGGGTCAGCAGACTGTAAAATATTCTTATAGAAACAACCATGACAATCTTTTAAGCATGCCAGAATACTATATGATCAAGAAAAATTGTTGACTACCTAATTGCATACAACTAAAAATAAAATTAATATAAAAAAGCCAAAGTAAAAAAATTAAAACAAAATCTGTTTAACTGCAGACTTATTTATTGCCAAGAAACAATGAGAATCAGATGAAATTCTGCAAATCAAGGGGGCAACTGCTAGCAGAGGCATAATCTAACAAAACACCAAGAAGGAAAAAAAAAAGGAGGGGGGGACTTTACAACTCTACCGTCTTTAAAAATCTCAAGATGAGTAAACCACCATAAGATATCAAACTCTGCATATTGCTTATGTTGCTTTCAATTTTTATGTTACTTAATCTGAGACCCAGGAACTACGATTTTTATCTTTCAATAAATGTTAGGCACAAATGACAAAAGCATTCAGTATTCACTGTATGATATAATCAGAGGCATAGTAGAGGAAACTAACTTTCTTCTTCCCCCCTGTGAATGGAGGATGCCATCCAAACCTGGCAGCAGGCAAGCTGTGCTCTCAGTTTGTCTATACTTTTTCTCTCTCCTTCATTGACTCCTAGATCTTCTATTACTGAATGAAAATAGTGATAAAGAAAGATTAGAACATACCATTTATCACTTTCAAATAGTCTCAAAATCTTATAGCCAAAGAATGGAGAAAAAACAAATGGGAGAATGTTTAATTAAGCCATCAACAAATGGCAATCAATTACATAATTAATATTGCTAGGAAAGTTTACCAAGCAATGAGAGAAAATTAATGTTGAATGCTACAATGGATTAATATCAATATTCAATATCATTTGATAGAGGCACACAAACCACAAAAGAAAAAAAAAAAAGAAGCATACCATATTTTAGGTCACCAGAAAAGTTTATGATAGCAGGAGTGGCTTCCAGTAGCTGAAAACGGATAGCCTGTGCTGTACTCTATAACATTCAAAATTGTCAGCGATGACATTACAGAAGACATAATCATTGCAGTCCAAAAAAGACAAGGAGCACTTACCAGTGGGCTAATCAAGGAAAACTTCGATAACATCAATGAAATTAATGGTAGAAGCAGTGATCTTGACCAAACTTTAAAGGATTTTTCTGACATCCGGGCATTTAACAGTGCCAGTGTTATCTGATGGGAACAAAATTCATTTTAATCAACAAGAATAAGTGAAACCATGTGATATGATACATGCATCTAAAGAAGACATACAATTAAAAAATTATGTGGTAACTGGTAACTCAACTAATGCATAATAAGCTACTCTCAAATGCTGTTAACCGTCCTTTACTATTAAAATGTGGTCTGTTATTTAATTCACATGTATACACATGGATTATACATTTAACTGTTTTCTCTTGAACCTCTCCTGTAAGTACCATAGAGCACTTGAACTAATAAGAAAGAATAGCTTACACCGTTTTTGGAAGCATCCATAATAAGATTTGGCCATAGTTCACTTTCCATTAGTATAATTGCATTAGGTTTCCAGTAATGAAGGAAAGAATGGATGGAAGCAGGAGTATCAAGTGGTGCAAGCTGATAAATCAGAAAGTTTCAGCAGACCAAAACAATGTGTTAAACCGAATCTGTCAAATTGAAGGTAAAAAAGATGAAGACATCAATTAATATCATTAAATATATATAAGCGACTGCAATTAGCAAGGGAGATATAAGTGGATGAAAATAAGCAACACAGTGGAGGTAGTCATTCCAAGAGTCCATTTGGTCCTTTGCCCTAAAAAAGGTATAGATCCCTAAAATCATTGTTTTGACAAACAAGTTGACATTATATTGAGTTTTGAGCAATTTTTTAATTTCATTTTAAAGCACAGTTTCAATTTTTTGTGACATAAAAAAAATAGTTTGGGAAAAAAAAGTAAAACTTATAGCCACTGTCTCTTTCTCAAAATAATTTATGGAATCATAATCCAGCATCCTAGTTTACTGATTTGGTTGACAGAAAGCCCCTAGGTTACACACCCAAAAGAAAGAAATAGTGCACCCCAACTCTCTGTTAAGAATTCCTTTTCCCCCCATTCTATTTACTTACATCAATTATCAGGTTCAGCATAGCCATTTTGCAATTGACCATGGCAATAAACTTCATTCTAGAAAAGACATAGTCACACAAACAGCTTACTAAAACCACGTTACCATCCCCCTGTAAAGTACCTGGAAAATGATATCACTTGGAAGCCACTTGCTTAATACTTGACTGCATTACACCAAAAGGAAACCCCATAAAATAAGGTTAGACATGACTGTTTCTCTTCTTGCAAAGTACAAAGGAATATTCATCTCTACAAGCACTGGAAGAGATAAATTCGCTACTAAAGCTAGCCTCTTAGTAAGCGTCTCATTTAAGTAGATGAATATACATGTTAAATGTCCCATATTTTTCAATTTGATCAAATGAATTCTTGTGCAGCACAAACAGACTTCATGATTTATTAACTAATTTAACTGAAAATACTTGGCAACCACTTCGCCGTGGCCAGAGGATATGCAAAAGCATCGTAATCACCTAAAGGTCAAACTTAAATCATCCGCAATTAAGACAATGTCAAAAATTCCACAGTGAAATAAAATTAGGAGCAAAGTTTTATGGTTTTTCATTTCCAAAAGTCTTGCAGATAATTACATTGATCATTAATCAAGTCACAGCAAGTTCAATCAAGTGTGAAGTCCTTTCTTACAATGCAGACATTGTCGTGGTGGTCATCAATATAGTCAAGTTAGGCATCCTCTGAATGCACTGTTTTATTACAGGAAGAGCTGTCATTCCTTCACCTGCAAATAAAATCAAAATTAAATTTAGAATTAGAGTTCATCAAAATTTTCCATTCCACGAACATCCCTTCCAGCGTTTTGAGGACATTTAGTATGCTGTATTTTGAAACTGGCATCTAACATACCCCAGTATCAAATACCAAGGTATTCAGTATCAAACGAGGGTCAATGAAACAAAGAATGCAGCTATAGCAGTGCTTGACGGTAGAGAAGTTAAGGCTAGTTAGGCGTCTCCAATGGTGAATAGAGGTAAACCTAATGATACAGCATGAAACCAAATGAGAGGTCCTGGACGGCGTGGTTGAGAGGGATGACCGAGACGCTCCGGCCAACGGTGGGGGTGTTCGAGGCCCCGGAATTGACGCCACCGCAAGTGAAGGTAAACCAACGGCGAAACACCGTAGCTCAGTGCTCTGTATAACTTGTATAGAAACAATCCCTTTCTTCCCCTCATCTCAGGTTCTGAAGTTTCTGTTTCACTTCTGGGGAAGACTACTCCACAATTCAGAGTTCAGATTACACTGCCTACAAGCCCAGTAGAGGGGCTATCTTTTCCTGAAAATGGGCTTTGTTTAAGAGAGCCCACTCTTGAAAGCCCAAAGTTCTTTAACCCAACAATTAATTTCCATAATTAGATGGATCTTTCCTTTAAAATCACAAGGTAACATTAAAAGATACATAGCAGTGTATATTATATGAAAAATGTTTTAACTTCATAAACCTGTAGGAAAATTAAATATTTTGCACAAAAGATCTATTTCATATATATTTAAAAGACAAAATCACTTTATAAAATTTATATTAAAAATAATATATATAATAAATTTGGAATTTTCAGTGACATTACCGTGATTATTTTAATTTATAATAGGCATAAAAAGCAAACAAATTAAAACTCACTTTTGTGATCTGATCTTGATTGTTGATTTGCTGCATCATGAGCAACCAAGCAAAAATACGTAGCATATGTAGCAGATTACTCGTGGATGTTTTTGTACCTGTAACCAATTGGTTAGTTTTAAGTAAATGAAACCTGCAACAGAAGAAGAAGCGAAGAAACTAAGAAAGTTGAATCATTTTTTTGGGTTTAGTAAACAGCATTTCGATTACTACGTATACTACCGCAGATAACGATATTGTTGTAACTTGTTTTTGATATGAATCTTTGTATTCAATTATTCATGCAATGCAATGCCAACTCAGCTGCACATGGGTTGTTTCTTGTTCACGCTGAGAGTCGCCCCTTCGACTAATGCCAAACCTGTGTTGATGTTCAAAATTTTTTGAAAAAAATCCTTTGGTGGATAGTTTTTATGAGTGGATCTTTACTTATATCTCTTATAGGCTTTGCTCTTACATTGATTCTTACGTTACAGTGTCAGAAGATTAGGTTAATGTGACTATAAAAATAAAAACAGATCTCCTACATATTGCTAACTAAGGGAGTATCCTGGTCTCGAGCTACGGTTGATAATTTCTGCTAGTCCAAGAAATCTGGTTAATGTGGTGTGTTTTCTGGGTAAGGAAGCCTAGTTTTCTCTCACGCAAGAAAGGTAAAGAAGTTGTTTGATGACGGTATACTCCAGCTGAAAAACTTACAAGTCTTTGATTGAAGACTTGTGGGTGATAGAATTAAGACGGGAATCATCTAGATGATGCAAATCTGGGGTTCCAGAAGCAGTAAATGACTGAAGTTCATCCAGCAGCCTCAATGCTGCCAAATTAATAAAGGTCCTTTAATAAATTTATATAATTAAAAATTTTAAATTTATATGATGAGGTGCTTTTTGTAATGGAGTTAGCAGATTAGGAAGTTGATTATATAATTTTTTTTTCAAATTACAGGAACATTGAATTAAAAACACAGATCAAGATAGGTAAATACAATTCTTTTCAAAAAATAACTGACGCCTTTTCCTTCATTATTAACTTTGAAAAAGAAAGGCTTAAGTAAGTTTAAGGCATGGTCAACTTATTATCCTCTCCCTAGCTCTCTTCTATTTTTTATGCTAGCTCATAAATGATAATTATTCTAATTATGTTTCGATGAATGGTAACTTGAAAGGTTGCTTTCTGAGTACTTCGCGTGACAATATATGCTCGAGCTTCATTGGTGGTCAAAGTAGCTTGTGACATATATTAAAAAAAGGTCGTTGGCTTTTACAAATACTTTATATTTGGATAATAAAGTCAATACTAATATTTTTAAAATTAAATTAATTATTAAGTTAGTGGAGATATTAGTTTCTAGTTTATTAGTTTATCTGTAATTAAATTAGTGATAATTAAATATAATTTTTTTAAAATGTTATATATTCAAAATTAATATAATAAATAAATATTAATAAAGTTTAAATATTATTAATTATTAATTTTAAATATTAATAAAAAGAAAGAAAAAATTTTAACCAAATATTTTAATATTTGAATCTAAAAAAATATTATTAAGAGAGAGAGTATGATAAAAAACAAGCACAGAAAATAGCCAACTTCACTCATTTTTTTTCTTTTAGATACTCTTTTCTTTAAATTTTTCTATATTTTAATTCTTTCTTTTTCTTATTATCTTTTATTTTTAATTTTTTAAATATGTCTAAGGTAAAATAAAAAATAATTCAAAATCAATTAAACCTTAAACTAGTTTGGCTTTAATTGATTTAGTTGATTTTTTGACTAATTTTTTGATTAGCTAATTTTATGGGTCAACCAAATTAATTTATTAATTTTTGATCAACTCAACTAATTTTAATCCAATTTTGATAATAGAAGTCAACACCAAACACAAGTTGATATACAAATATTAAAGAGCATAAAAGTTAGACATCTTCGAGTCTTATATAATAAAAAATGGGAGTCAGGAAATTGGATTATCTAAATTGACTTTATCTTAAGTTTTTTTTAAATATCTCATAATTTTTTTCAACATATTCTTTTTTTTTTTAATAATAAAGTCCTGCTTCTCTTCTTTACACTTCAAAAGAATTGCTGGATCCCCACTTAAAAATCTCGGCTCCGAAAGTCAGGGAGTAGAATAGTAACTTCACTTGAGTAATGACAGCTAATGAGTCATGCAACGGATTCTAGTTGGTTTCTCAAACTGAAACTATGAGGCTTGGAGACGTGATCCATGTACTTGGATGTACAATTTGTATGATTGGTCCGGATTCCATTCCTCTACACCTCTTGTGCACATTCCATTTGAATCCTTTAAATTTAATTCATATGGACTAAATTTCAAATTTTTTGCTTTTGATTTTTTAATTTAAATTATTATTTTTTGAATTTATAATCAAAAAATTATTTTTATTCTACTCTCCATATTTTTTAAAAAATATATCAAAATTAAAAAAAATAAACTTTTTAAATTAAATTTTAACAATCCACCAAAGAACCGCATCCCCTTGCACATGGAACTAGCATCGTGTTTGGTCCCTAGCTATTTTGATTTGCGTCCCCCCCTTCCTCCTCTCTTTTTTCTTTTTTTTTTTTTGGCGCATGGAACTTACCTCGTGTTTGGTCCATAGCCATTTTCATTTGCGTGGAGGCAAAGGGTGCTGGGCTCGATCTCTCAATGGGTGGGCTTCCACTCCTAAAACTGTTATTTGGTTGGTTCAGCCTATTGAGACAGGTCTGATCAAGTTGACGCTCATCATATAAACACAACTTATGTAATTTTTTAAGTTTTAAATATTTATTATAATTTTTTAAATAAAAGTATGACATGTAAATCACATTACAAACTCATTTAAAAAATATTTGATATATCATAATTTCACATTATTAATTAAAATAATGCTTTTATATATCCTAGGCAAAAATCTTGGTACATTGGTTATTGGAAAAGTTATAATTAAAAATTTTAAATTAAAAATAGTTACATTAATTTTTTTAAAATTTTAAATTATTTTAAAATTTAAGAAACAAAAAATTAAATTATATGAAAAATCAAAATTTAAGACCCAAATTAAATTTTTTTTACTTTTTAGGTTCTTCAAATTTATTTTGAAATTTAAAATCTTTTAATATAAATACTTTTTATTTTAAATACTTAACTTAATTTTTTTAAAAATTTTTAATAAAGATTAGACTTATATATAATTTTTATATCTTTATTCTCACATTCTCTAATGAAAATATAACAAGTATATAATTTTTAAATAATAATATGTTAAATTTATGATTTAATTTTAAAATCATATAATTTTTTATAAATATTATATACTCATATTATATTATTATTAGAAAATATATAAGTAATTACCTACCAGTTTTTTCCTTTCTTTGATGCTCGCCTAATTCGCTGACCATGAACACGTAGTAGATTAGGGAGTTGATTGTATTTTTTAAAAAAAAATTAGAGGAACATTGAATTAAAGATATAGATCAAGATAGGTAAATATAATTTTTTTCAAAAAATAAATAACTCGTTTTCCTTCATTATTAACTTAAAAAAAAAAAGGCTTAAGTTAGTTTTAGGCATGTTCAACTTATTATCCTCTCCCTAGCTCTCTTCTATTTTGTATATTAACTCATTGTAAATGATAGTTATCCTAATTATGTTTTGATGAATGGTAACTTGTGAAACGAATTAAAAGAAGGTCGATGGCTCTAACAAACACTTGATAATGAAGCTAACACTAATATTTTTATAATTAAATCAATCATTAAATCAATAAAAATATTAATTTATAATTTATTAATATGATTATGATTGAATCGATAATAATTAAATATGTATTTTTAAAAATTTATGTAATAAAATTATAATATAATCAATAAAAATTAATAAATTTTAAATATTATTAATTATTAATTTTAAATATCAACAAAGAGAAAAAATTAATTTTGACAAGGCACTTTAATACCTAAATGTGAGAGAGATGTTATTAAAAAATAAAGTATGATAAAAAATAAATATTTAAAATGGCCTACTACACCTATTTTTCTTTATATTCTTTTTTTTTAAGTTGTTTTCATTTTAGTTTTTTCTTTTTCCTATTATCTTTTATTTTTAATTTTTAAGATATATCCAAAATAAAATAAAAAATAATTTAAAACCGATTAGACTTTGAACTAGTTTAATTCTGACACATTCAACTAATTTTTTATCAATTTAGTTAGTTATTGACCATTTTCTTAGTTGGTCAATTTTATAAATCAACTAAATTAATTTAGCAATTTTTAACCGATTCAATTGATTGTCTATTATAATAATAGCCAACACCAAACACCAGATGAGGTATAGATATTAAAGAGCATACAACTTAAACATCTTCAAGCCTTATATAATCGAGACGAGAGTTAAGTAATTGGAATATCTGAATTGATTTCCTCTAAAGTTTTCTAAAATGTCTCATAATTTTTTTTAAACGTATTTCACTTTTCTTTTTTTAATAAAGCCCTGCTTCTCCTCTTGTTGTTTCAAAAGAATTGCTGGATCCCCACTTAAAAAACCCGGGTCCGAAAGTCGAGGAGTAGAATACTAACTTCACCTGAGTAAGATAGGTAACGAGCCACGCGATGGATTCCAATTGGTTTCTCACGGTGAAATTATAAGGCCCGGGGACGCGGTACATGTACGTGGATGTACAGTTCGTTTGTTTGGTCCTTAGCCAAGTGGCAGTATTTTGTTTTGCGTGGATGCAAACATGCACGCGAATGTACAGTTCGTATGGGACAAAGGGTGCTCGGCTGGGTCTCTCAATAGGTGACCCTTACAATCCTAAAACTGTTTTCTGGTTGGTTGGACCTATTGAGATGGGTCTAATCAAATTGACGCTTATCATATAAACGCAACTTACCTAAATTTTTAATTTTAAAATATTTATTATAATTTTTAAATCAAAATATAATATGTAAATCACATTACCAAATCATTTATAAAATTATTTCATATATCATAATTTCACTTTATTATTTAAAATAACTTTTTTATATATCCTAGGCAAAAATCTTGGTGCATCAGTTTTTGGAAAAGTTATGATTAAAAATTTTAACTTAAAAATATTTATATTAAAATTTTTAAATTTTAAATTTATTTTAAAATTTAAGAATCAAAATTTTAAATTCCTTAAAAAATTAAATTTTAAAACTCCAAATTAAAATTTTATATTCTTTAAAATTATTTTAAGATGTAAAATCTTTCAATATAAATATTTTTTATTTAAATATTTAACTGTAATTTTTCTAAAGTTTTTTTATAAGGAATATATTTATATACAATTTCGTATATTTTTATGATAAAGCTTTCTAATCAAAATATAATAAATATATAATTTAATTTTAAAATTATATAATTATTTATAAAAATTATGCATTTATTATTTTATTTATTATTATTGGAGAATATATTTAATTACCTATAATTTTTTTCCTTTTTTTAATGCTCACCTAATTCGTTGACTACAAACACTTTTAAAATATTAATAAGAAGGAAACATAAATATTGGGAGTTACATTTAGCATCACAAGCAACTCCTCCTCCTTGTAGTAAAAATGGCAGGGACTCTGGATTCTTCGCTATGGTATCTCATATTGTGTCACCAGTTGTGGTGCTCCTCCTCCTCCTCCACCACAAAATCTCGATCGCCAAATGCCGTTTTCCTTAAGGACTACAGGGATGGCCCATCTTCGGCAACATGTTCCAACTAGGACACATGCCACACTACACTTTGACCCATCTCAGAGACCAATACGACCCCGTCATTTGGCTTAAAATAGGTGCCATCAACACCATGGCCATACTCTCAGCGAAAATCATCGCTGAGTTTTTCAAGAACCATGATCTCTCCTTCGCCAAACAAACTATCACTGACCTAATGTGTGTCTACAATTACGACAAATCCTCACTGGCCCTGGCCCCTTATGACTCCTACTAGCGCCTTATGCGTTGCCTTGTCACCATTGACATGTTAGTCACTAGGCGACTCAATGAAACGGCCTCTATTCGTCGTAAATGCGTAGATGACATACTAGTTTGGATCATAAGAGAAGTCAGTAAGTTAGAGGAGGGGAGTGGGTTTCATGTGGCACGCTACATTTTCTTGATGAGCTTCAACTTGCTAGGGAACCTAATGCTGTCACGTGACTTGTTTAACCCTGAATCAAACGGAGGGTCGGAGTTTTTCAAGGTGATGATGGGTTTGATGGAGTGGACGGGTCATGCAAATGTGGTGGACTTGTTCCCTTAGCTAAGGTGGTTTGACCCACAAGGGCTCCGAAGGAACATGGAGAGAGATATGGGAACAGTCTTAGAAATCGCTTCCAAGTTTGTGAAAGAGCATATGGAGGAGCAGCGTGGTAAGAAGACACAAAGGGACTTCTTGGATGTCTTACTTGAGCAACAAAGGATGCGGATCATCTGCCGTGCGTGGTACTTACAGTGCCGATGCAGTGCAAAGATCCCATCTGTCTACTTCATCCAATGGCACTAAAGGAAGCTACAATTTTATTTGCTAAAACACACCGTTTCATATTACTAAAACGGTGTGTTTTTAATTGTTGCGTTTGGCTCTGTACTAGAAGGCAAAATGGTGCATTTGGTAAGATATATCAGATAAAATAGGTGCGAAGGTTGCTCTAGATTTTGTTTTAGTATTTTTTTTTCTTTAGGTTTTCACAGCTTCATTGTTCAACCTGAGTTCTGTTTTCAAGATACTGGTTAATGAGCCTAAAGGTATGTTGTTTGCTTGAAATTTTAGCAACTATTAAGGAGAAGAAAAGAACAAATTCTACATTTGGTTTTCAATGATATTATTTTAATCTCAAAGAAAGAAGGTGCAAAGATGTGTTTTTGGAATCTGGACAAGAATAATGAAGACAGATGATGGAAGTATTCAGATTGTGCACCTTGGGTGGGCCTTCCAATGTGTTTGTGCTATATAGTCGGATGATAATTCTCCTTGTTAGAATCTCCCATCATCACTAGGATTTCAATATATTTTTGCTTGGATTTGGGGGTTGTAAAAGGATGGAGGATGGGATTGCTGAAGACAAGCAAGCCGATAAGGAGAGTGGATTTGTTAATGTCAGCGAAGAAGTCGATGGAGTAATGCCTACAAGAGAGAAAGATGATCGTAGGAGATGAGACCGTGCATCAAGAAAGAGAGGATAAAGTTTTCAAATCCTTCAATCAAAGGTTAAAATGCAACTTTTTTGCCTTCTGATACAAAGTCTAATGCAGCAATTAAAAATGCACTGTTTTAATAATATGAAACGATATGTTTTGGCAAATAAAACCCCAACTTCCTTTGATGCTATTGGATAAAGCAAACATATAGGATCTTTACATTGTAGTGGCACTGTAGGCATTCTGCACGGCAGATGATCCACATTCAGTGACAAGGCAATGCAAACAAAGAAACACTCAACATTTCAGATAAAGACCTCAACACATTCATATTGGTAAGTATATAGAATTAATTCCTCCCATCCCATCCTTTTCTATGAATGTCGTCGTTAAAGTTCTTATAATTAGGATTTCTGGTTCAGGAAATCTTCTTGGTTGGGTCAGAGACTACGAGCAGTGCCATTAAATGGGCCTTAACCGAGCTATTATGCAATCGAAAGTCATTGATTAAGGCCGAAGTGAAGCTTAGTCGAGTGGTTAGGTTTGAGAGCAAAGTGGAAGAGAGTGACATAGAGAATCTTCCATACTTATAGGCTGTGATTAAGGAAACACTTCGACTACATCCTTTAATTCCTCTACTTGTGCCTCGAAGAGCAAAGCAGGATACAAATTTCATAGGGTATTTTATGCCCAAAGATACCTAAGTTTTTTTGAACGCATGGGCAATTAGAAGAAACCCAGATGTGTGGGAAGATCTGTTAGCCTTTTAAGCCTGAGAGATTTTTGGGTTCTAAGATTGATTATGAGGGGTATCACTATGAGCTAATCCCGTTTAGGGCTGGACGGAGAATGTGCGCTGGCGTGCCATTGGCTCACAAAGTGCTTCACTTGATGTTAAGCTCTTTAGTTCACCGATTTGATTGGGCACTTGCTGGGGGTATGATGCCGTCAATCATGGACATAAGGGACTAACTTGGCATCACTATGAGAAAGCTTGAACCGTTATTTATGATGCCTAAAATGGTTATTTAATGCTTCACCTCTAGAAGATAATGCGCTAAAGAATGATTAAATATTCCCTTAGATTGTTTCTTTTAAATTTTTTTATTGTAATATTCTGACCTTTAAATTACACTTGCTGGGGATATGACGCCAACTACCTCACTTTAGACTCCATTCCTATCTCTTCCTCTCTTCGCCTATAAGAGATGTCAAATGGGAGAGAAGATGCTCTCTAGCAACTTTGTCATTTTTGACTATCTTATATTCAATTAATGCGAGATTAATAAGTGTGGTTGCTTTTGTCCGATGTTTGAAAACAATAAATGCCCCTTGTTTAGTTAATATTTCCTCTCAATTTGCACAATTGTATGCATTGAATAATTGATAAAAGAAAAAAAATCAATAAGTCCATATCAACAACTCAAGTGGTAATAGAGTATCCTCATTTGAAGTAATATAACTATAAGTTTGAAAATGAAAAGTGAAAATTATATTTAAAAATTTATGTTTTAATAAAATTATAATTATAATTAAAAACATTAAAAAATTAAAATTATTGAAACATATTGTTAAAGTTTAGAAAATTCTTATTAAATTTTAGGAAAAGTACAATTTAAGTAATATTAGTAATAATTTTTTAAAATTTGACAATAATTTTTTAAAAAATTATAATAGTAAATATTTTAAAATTTAATAGTAATTTTGATTTTTTAAAATAATTTTAATTTTTGAAATGTTTTATTATACACTTTATAATACTTAAATCTTTAAATATAATTTTCTTAAATTAAATGAGTTTAATATATATATATATATATATATATATATATGTGATCACAACAAATTTGGTATCATTTTTATACTCTGGCTTCCGAGTTTATGTTAGGACATTTATTAATTTAATTGGATATAATATTTATTATTTAAATATTATAAATATATATTATTTTAATGTTAGTTAGTATATCATAATCCTTTGAAATTTAAATTAAAGAATATTCCCTTAATTAATCATAATATATAGGGATTAATTAGCTAGATTAATAGGTTGAGAGGGTAGTGGGTGAAGTAATTACTTAACATTAATGAATGATAGTCTTTAATTGCACATTCTAAATATTAACTAATTAAGAGAGGTTTTAATCATCACTGAATGTCTCTTTCTTATCAAAAGAAACTTTTTATTAATAGTTTTTCTTCTATTGTTGTGTTCTTAATCTCATGACTTAAATTATGAATTTGTTTTGTGGTCTATATGCATCAAATAATCTAGTATGGTGATAAATATTTATACCAATAATTTTTATTTACTTCTACATTCTATCTTTTCTTATGTAAATAGAAATTCAATTATATAATTAGTGGATTTCATAATAATATAAGGAAGAGATAATTTTAATAATGTTAGTAGATTTTATTTATGCATAATTTTGAATTTGAACTAACAGATCACTCTAAATTTGGCATTGTGGTTGGTTGGAGAATGCCAACAAAAAAATAAGATAAAGTAAAAAAATATTTGTTTTCACCATGGAATTTCTTACATTGGAACAAAATTTCTAATGATCTCAATAAAACAAAAAATGCAAAAGTACAAAAATAGAAAATGAAAAATGGGGGAGCATTGGATTATATTTATATCAAACTAGCATAAACCATGAGAACTAGCAAAACCAGATAAAATGCAAGGATTAAAGTATAATTAGATTTCGAGTGCATCTAGATTGCCTGCAAATTCAAGGGATGCGCAGCGCCTACGCGTCGATGAAATGATGTCATTTCCTCATTTGCCAACAAACCTCAACTATTTGTATTGTTTGATCTCAAATGTTTGAAGGAAATAAATAGAGAAATACGAGCAAATTTGTGCCATTGACTACGCGCGATCTAGGTCATCCATTAATTGCCCCATAAATAGATTGACACAATATTTTTCCCTATTCTTCTTCAAACTCGATTGCTACAACATAAACACGAAAAACCCAAACATCTTCATCACAAAATCAATAGAGCACTATTGCTAAGTGAGACGCAAATTTTGCTTCCATCAATGCAGCAATGAGACGCGACTTTATCTTCGAGCTTGTGAAAGGGAAAGGTTGCCATTCATATAGCCAATATGATGGAGTTGAGTTTTTATTTCTTTTTTTTTTTCACTTATTTATAAAATGTTTATATATTGTGAAATATTTGTGAACAAAGGCTTGTTAGCTGAAAGAAGATAAAGAAAGAAATGTCAATGGATGATGAGGTTTTTTTCATTTTGTTGCTTGTTGCCAATAACTGAAACATAATCATTTTTTTTCTTTTGCAAATTTTTTCCTTGCTACCATATATTATTTATAGCTTTAAAAAAAGAGATTAGTAAAGCATCAACCTTTGAGATATTTGCTCATTATCAAAACAATGTCCAAAACCATAAAAGTAATGTTTAAAATTCAGGGACCAACTTTCAAATTCTATTAGTCACACTTAAATTGGTAAAATAGTGGGTTGTTAACTGAAACAAGGATTTAAAGTGATATATTCTATCTCTTGTTGGTGCTTGTACATTTTTACAATAATAAGGATATTTATAGTAATAAGCTTTTATAAGTTCTATTGTTATTAGTTCTTATAGTTTAATTTCATAAGTTTTGATGTGTTATATATATATATATATACATCCTATCTCTTTTTTTGCGTTGGTTAATTGTATTTTTTGCCCATGAATTTCAATAAATGAACATCAAATGAATTTCATATGGTACTGCCTATTTGTACAAAAAGAATCAAATATTTCATATTAGCATTATAAGGTAATAAAATATCTCATACTAATTAAAGAATACTTGTACCTATCTTCCACCTTATACACATATGCCATACTAATATGATACACAATAATATTGTCAAAAAAAAGAAAGGAAGAATAACAATAATGAACTTTTTATTACATTCAACTAACAGTATTCTTGACACTGCATAATGGACTTTTGACTCTTTTACAAGTCTCAAGCTTGATTTGTCAATGTGTGCCCATGTATTTGTTTGGTAGTAACCCACTTTGCTTATTCATCTTATATAAAGAAAGACCAAAATAACAGTCAAATTATAAAGGTAAATCCAAAAATCTAGATTAGAATTTCCAAGGTATTAGGTAAGTAAAGATTATAAATATAGTCCTATCTCTTGCATTCCATTTGCACTGTCTACTGTAATCATTGTTATTTGTTTGGAAGCTTCATTGAGCTCAAATCTAAAAGTGCAAAGAAAAGTCCAACCTTGTTTGACAAGAAAAGAAAGAGACAGCATTACAAAGCAATAATTGTCATTGCAATTTAGTAAGCAATAGGAAGCAACATGTTCCATAGAGTAGGTGGGATAAAGCATTAGATATAGCCCTGATAGATTAACCCATTCCCATGTTTCGTTTGCACTCCCATGTCATAGACCAAAGCATGTTAACCTTAGAAATTTAGGAGCAAGAGAAAAAAAAAACACTTACCAAACAAAATGGCCCCAAAAGATAACCATTTTAAACTTTTGAAAATCCCAGAACGACATTCCCCACACCCTCATTCTCCCTAATGTCGTTGGTAGTCTCCATTGTCCTATTGGCCTTATTGTCAAGTTATAGTTCTGTTACTAAAAAACCAAAACCAGGGATTTTTTTTTTGGCTTGTTTGTTTCAATGCTTATATACTACTGATCTATGGTTTCCTCCAACATATTCCTCATAACACTTACAATAATTAAGCACATTCATTATATCATTTAAAACTTTTAATTTTTATCTCAATCTCCCTTTTTCTATTTAGCAAATTCATCAATCTTTTTACGTGGATTGACTTTGGAGTCTTGTGAATGGAAATTATCCATTTATGAATATCCATATTCTCATTTGTATCGAAGTCCTTAAAGTCAATAAAATTCTACTACCAACACATTGATGCAAGTCACAGGTATACAAGAATATAACACATTTTAAACAACCCATGAGATCCCACATCTAATAGAATGAAACAAGGAAAAGGCATAACACAGCAATTCTAGCTATTGTTAATTGAATTTCCTTTTTTTATTTAGGTCCATCACAGATCTGAAATGGGAAAAAAATCAAAGGAAGTTGGAGAAAATCAACCACGTTTATGGATTTGGAGCTGCCGTGGTTTACTCCCCAAGAATCACCATGTACCGAGGAAGGCATAAGAAGAATTGGACCTGAATGTTGGAAAGGATCAGCTAGTTGAGGAGTTAGAAGGGACAGAGGCAAGCACCCATGGCACGACGAACCTTCACAACACACTTAGCAATGTAGGACTGAGAAAAAAGGCTGAGCCAAATGGAGAAGAATGAACATTTGAAGAATGTCGGAGGAATTAGTTGCTGTCCATGCTATGCTTTTTAAGGGGCTGGATGACGTGGCTTGCAGAAGAGTGATGGAGCATGCGAACAGCTGCAATTCCCTTTATGAGTGTCATTTCATTGATGCATGGGCGCTGCACATTCCTTGGATTCATAGGTGGTCCAAACGTGATTTTGAGTACATTAATTATACTTTTTTTGTTTTTTGAAGCATAACAAAAAATTTAATTTAGTATGCAAGTCATTCACTTTATTTTTCAATAATTTTTTTAATTAATTTAGTTCTCAGATTTATTAAAATGACATAAATTTAATTGAGTTATTGATAAAGTTTGAAAATGTTTACGTAGCTTTCAAATTAAGGTGATCATAATTAGTGTATAAAAAAGTCAAAAAATTATATATTATTATTATTATTATTATTATTATTATTATTATTATTATCAAATTTATGAAATTTTCATATTTTTTGTAAACACTAAAATAATCACTTCATTACATAATCATTACACAAATATTATGTTAAATCAAGTACTTTGGAAAAATTATTAAAAAATGAAATTAAAAATTTTACATTTGTAAGATTAAACTAAAGATTTTGTAACTTTTTTAAGGGAACCAAGGTATAATTTATACTTGAATTTTTATTTTAAAAAATTGTCCTGTCAAACTATTTGGCATCCTTTCTTTTTTTTGTTTCTTTTTAATTCTTTATGATACGTTATTCCTATACTATCATTTAACCTTTGAATAATTACTTTAGGCAGATATGCATGGGACAACAATTAAGCAAACTAATAATATTATTAATAACAGAAGGCAGAGTATATACGGACAACTATACATGGTTGAGTTGGAATCTCCTTGAGGACTCCGGTGCCCTCCTCTCTGAGTCTTTACTGCAGGAGTTCACCTTTTTTGAAGAGAGACCAAAGAATACACTTTCTTTGACCAAAAAAATATTAGACAAAACAATCATGCTTATTTTTTTAATATAAAAACTTTGTTAACCAACAGGCCAAGCTATAAACTTTTATTAATGTTTTTAAAATTAGATTAATTATTAAATTAATAAAAATATTTATTCATAATTTATTAATTAAGTAGGTAATGATTAAATATATAATTTTAAAATTTTATATATTAAAATTTTAATATAACAAATAAATATTAGTAAATTTTAAATATTTGATTATTAATTTAATATTTCTTAAGATATTTAAGAAATTATTTTTAATTAAAAAATAAAAACTATCCATAATTAAAAATTAAAAGTATTTAATATTAAAATTTTAAATTGTATTAAGTTTTCACTTATCATTAAAAAATAATAATCTTAATCAAACATTTTTATATTTAAAAAAAATGTTATGAGGAGAGATAAGACACAATGAAGAAGAAGCACTAAAAATAATAAAGTATACGCTTTTTTTGTATTATCTTTTTTTAAAAAATTTTTTATATGTTAACTGTTTTTTTTAAATATTTTTTATTTTTAATTTATCAAATTTATTCAAGATAAATTATCTTGTCATATAAGAAAAATTAAAAAAATACTAATAAGTTTAAATCGATTTTTGACTGGTTTGATTGATTGTTTAATAAACTAATTTTTTAGGTTAATCAAATCGAACTAGAGATTGATTCATAATCTAATTGATTGAACCAACCAATTCAGTTTAATTTTTTAAACTTTTCTTTTAACCCATTTTAAAAAGTAATACATTTAGCATATACTTACAAGTTATCAGAAAATCAAGCCATACAAAAAAAGGTGATTAAAAAAATATATACAATTAATGTTTTATGAGGCTTGATAAAACTTTGTATATATATCTTTGTATATATATCGCGCATATACATTGAATACATATATCTAACTTGAGTATTTAAGATCACCAATGTTAATTTGTTAATCATATAATTTTTGTTTGGATCAATATAATTATTAAGAATGCAATAATAATTAATTGTAGGCCGAATATTTTCATAATTAAAAAAAAGCACTGAAACTTATTTAATACAATAAAAACATTTACAAGGCATAAGAATAATTATCACCCTAACCCCTTGTTTGGTTCGAGGGGAGGGGAGGGAAAATTTTATTAAACTTTCCCTCCCCTCTCCTTCTCTTCTTACCCTCCAATTTGGGGAGATTAGGAGGGAAAGTTATTTTTTGAACTAAAATGTCCTCATATTTATTTGTTTAATTATTTAGTTAGTTTTATTTATTCATAAATTTTTTAAATAATTATAATTATAGATAATTTTTAATATTTGTTTAATTTGGTGATAAAAATATTAAATTAAAAAAAAAATAATTATATTATTATTACTTTTAAAATATACAAAAATAAAATAATCTATATATTATTATTTTTCCTCTCTTCTCCTCTTAAACCAAACAATGTATCATTAAAATTTCTCCCCTCCTCTCCCCTCCCTTCCATTAAAATCCCTCCCCTCCCTTCCATTGAACCAAACACACCCTAAAGAAACTTAGGCCTCTGGCAAGGAACTATGATATCAAGCAAACTTCAAGTAATACACCCAAGCAAAACAAAGACTCATAAAAGAGAATAACAAAAATTAACCGAGACAACACCCCTACGGAAGTAGAAATTAAATCTCTCAACAAGGATACAACATTTCCTACAAATATTTCGGCATATCCTACCACTAGTACAACTAAAAAACACGAAAAAAATTTGCAATCTTGACAGAGATGCAACACATCTTTCTACCCACTCTTTCTAAAATTCACAACCATTATTGTATGTCTAGAGGAACTTCTCCATCTTTTTTTTCAAAAAGAAAAAAAAGGCCTGCCACAGCTAAAGAATATTCACACACTTGACACTTTACAGCTATGGACTTAACTTACAAAATCAAATGAAAAGCCGCTTATGGAAACACCACATTCATACTAGCCATGATTGCTGCAATGTCATACTCTACAAAAATTCATTACGGATTTCATTCTTTCTCAACCGAACGCCGTTACGAGATCTGGTCCCAACAAACTCAGGTGAGTCTCTAACGCCAGCTTGTTTATCAATTCTGCATACATAGTTGAGACCAACAAGGAGTTCTATAATCGCAGCTTCAGCTTTTGCTTGGTTTGCAAAATACAGAGTCTGGACGAGTAGGATATTTGCCTTCGAACATGTAAGCTCCTTCTCGAGATTCCTCTCAGAATGCCACCTTATCATGTCATGAGCTAGTGGAGCCAACCACCCTAAAATCTGCGTGACCACCATACTCCATCCTGCTGCAAAGTCATAGGCCAAGGAAGCCTTGCTTTTGGGGCACCACCTGAGCTTAGCCCTCACAGCGGTTCTTATTTTTGTTGGTAACATATCGTACAGATTATCCCTGTTTTCAAAATCAATCATATGAGGTGATGACGCCATCTTCTCGATCAATATAATCACATTGGCATAGTGGAGAGCTAATGCAGCATCACCAAGAGTAAATGGTGCTGGTCTTAATCGACTACTGATGGATAATTTGGAATATATACTCATCCTGTTAAAGAGACAAAAATTATCTGCAGTTTTGGTCTTGTCAACATTTTTCTTCTGACAATTATTTGTCCTCATAAAACCACCCCTCGTTGCCATGTAGCTTGGCACAACAGGAGAATCAGTTCCTAATGACATGCATCCTGTGAGGGGACCGATATGTCTCAACTGCTTGCTTTCTGAATGAAGAGCTTGTTGCTGTTTCTTCTTTCTTTTGCTCTTGTTAGCCGCAAAGCCTGAGTTTGACATATGCCTCCTCTCAAGATGTTTTGAATACAATCCATCCGGATCATTCTGCGATTGATGAACATAAGAATGCATACGAGTAGAGAAGGAACGGCTGCGTCGAAGATGATTAGTATGCACACATTCAGAATCAGATTGTTGCTGTTTAATGGGCTGCTGGGGAAAATTTCCAAAGACATGTATGATCCTCTCTAGAATTGTAAATAGTGATCTTGCCAACAACCGGACAATATAATCATAACTTCTATTCCATGGAGACATGTCTCTCAGAGTTCTTACTTCTTGACGCTGCAACATGACTTTTTTCTGAAATTCGAGCAATTTGACCCGATTCAACTCAGGATTTGCCCGCATTCTCCTGAAAGTTTGTTCTCGCTCTGCCAGTACTTCAAGCTCTCGAGACAACTGTCTCATAGCAGCAGCAAATCTTTCCATTTTCTTCACCTTCTTTTCCATCTTTTTCCATCTATATTCCCACCCAGACCACTGAAAACAATTCTGAACCGGGTTATCTACAAATTGTTCATAACGATGATAAACTGGATCCTCGCACCTCTTACCCAACCTGGCCACGGACCTGGCTAAGCATTGGAAGTTATTGAGTATCTCATTCAATGCAAGTTCCATCAAGAACTTATCATCGTCAGAAACCAACATTTTGACCCCAAGTGAGTTTACCATCTGCTCCCTCAAACTCATTACTTCATTGTCCCTCAAAGAATGCCATAACTTAACCACCTTCCACATCAAGTATGAAACTTCTGATGCCAAAATTCCTATTACAGCCTTGTCACCTGATGCAGACTTGCGGGAGACTGGCCATAAAGCACTGAACAATGACCCGTTCGCCGTTTCACCCCCCATTGGTAGGCAAAATCTAATGACTTAACCTAATTAGCAGTCCGTCAATCGACACTCAGTATCCTGTATGAAATAAAATGCATAAGTGCAAATTAGAAAGTTAAATCCCATAACGTTGTGAACAAAACAGAGCTTCTTGGAAGCAATTATCAAACAATTTCGCACGGTACCAGTAAGTATATCATTAGAATTTATTAGATGTGGACTTCATTGTAAGATATGAATTACGTTATAAAAATAACAAAACCAATATAATGTACAGAAGACTTCAATTTATGAAGGGAAAAAAATCCTATGCCTAGAGGTTATTTGCAGTAGTGACTTGTGAAGAACGCAGTAAGCAGAATAGGAGGTTTACAAACGAGTGGTTTAAATTTAAACACACTCATGTTAAGCCTTCACGGGTCGAAAACCCCTTTTCCAAAATTCAAATATTTTTCTCCTTTAGTTGTCATTCCGAAATGTCTCACCAATCAAACAGGGAAGCTCCCAAGACTCAACCAGAAGCACTCAGATTCAAAACCTCATAGAGAGAGAGCAGAAACCTACCCTTTACGCCAAGAAAAGTGCTGGGTATCTCTAACCGAAGCGACATTGAGCAGACGAATGAGAAATGGAATCCTGAGGAGGAGTACAGCATCCCCAGGTGAGCACATCTGCAACCAACACGGAAGGGAGGAGTGATATGGAAAAACCATAAGGAAAGGGACAAAGACGAGAGGAAGGGAGAGTACGAAGATCGGTCAAACCGAGGAAAGAGTAAGAATATCATAGTTTGCATGGGGGGTTTATGCCTTTTTGAGAACTTGGATATAAGGGTGACAGTTCAGTGGTTGATTGCGTTTGGTAATTGATGTTCAAAAATTGAAAGGATGTGTGCGTGTGATGCGGAGATACCAGTACCTTCATGCATTGTGGCTCTTCAGTGCGCCTTGGATTTTTGGAGTTTACGATTGTTGCTTTGGAATTGGACCTTCTACTGGCCCTGAGAGGATTCCTTCGATAACTTCAAGAGTTAAGGCCAGACCTGATACGCCAAGTTCATGTACAACTACGAGCCCAAGGGAGGGTCGTAGTTGGTGTGCGCATTTTATTTGTTTACTGTTCCATCGTTTCATTTTGCTAGGGACAGTTGGCGGATTTTGAGGAGCATATGCCTGGTGTACAACTAACAGTGAATGGGACCGCTTCGAAGCTTGGGAGCTCTCTCCAATCTTGAGCTAGTTTAGAATTTAAGCTTTGTAGGCTCCATTTTGGATTCAATTCTAACAATTTGGTTATGTTTTTAAATAAGATTGTTTCAAACCTTGCCTCTTCGAAAGCTTTAGTTCTTCATATTTAAGACTTAGAAATTGAATTATCAAAGTAACTCATATCTTTTATGATGAAACAAATAGAGATACTGATTATTTGGCCAACTATAATTTTAAGCTTGGATTATAACTTCATATTTGGAATTCTATGTTTTCTTCCCTCAATTTGCTGTGTTTTTTCCTAATACGAGGGACCTCTTTTCTCTTGATATGTTGTGGTCTTTTGTTTTTCCTTATTTTGACTTCTTGTCCTTTGTTTTTATCAATAAATAAATAAAATTAATAGTGAGTTAGTGCAAAATCTTGTATTATTATGTTCAGTATATGCCGTTTGATAAGATGAATCTGGGAGGGTTAGTCCTTATGATGAATTGCTGATAATGATACCGTACAAGTAATAGTACTCGGACTTTCCACCTCAAAAATCGTCGAGTTAATGAAGGTGTTAGGATAAATTCGATAAAGTAACGCTAGAGTGAGAGGTGCATATCTGAAATGCGAGGATTGATTCCTTATAGGCGAGATCGCAGTTACTTTAATAATTAATCAAGTGGATAAACAATTATTTATTACTACGTTTTTGTCAAGAAATGCGAGGCTAATGACCAATCCTGGAAGGTTGAGGGGAAATTTGATTATAGGCCCTTCGTATGTCAAGCATTTTATGAGTCGAACGATAATCGAGGCAGGCCTAAAACTTGATTTATTACCATCGCAGGACTTGGTTTTAAAATAAAGTCTACAATTTTATTTTGTGTAATATAGTGCGTGCGTGTGTGTGTATGTGTTTTAAATACTTTTTGTAAGATATGTTTAAATGATACAATTCTTCTATTTTTTATGAAAAAATATATAAATATTCTTTAAAATCAGAAGATGACTAAAATATTATCAAAAATTATATGAATTTCTTTTAGAAAAAATATAACTTATTAAAAAATATTTTTTAAACTTTCATTTTAATATCTTTTATTTTTTTTTTGAAAATCATAAATTAAATTTATTTTTAAATTAAAAAATATGATTATTTTATATTGATCAAATATATATTTAATATTTATTATATTATACAAATGTTAAATGTAAAGATATTTTGATTAAAATAAATATAATTGTAATTTATTTATTTTTATTGCAAGGATAATCAACATAGTATATATTGCGATATAAGGGAGGAGAATATAATTTTTTAAAGAGAAGAATGGCTATCTAATTTAAATATTTTTCATGACAAGAAATATTTTTCTATTTTTAGAAACCAAATAATATAGTGTCAAAGATGTGAAAATCTGAGACTTGATTTTATACAGTTTATATCAGAATTGAGCTAATATTTTCCTTCAAATACTATACCACTGAAGATTCATTGAAATGACTTGTGTGAGCTCCTTTTTTTTTTTTTTGAAAAAAATAATATCCAAAGCAACTGATGTTAAATTATGAGAGACAGTTAAATAGAAATTGTGTAATGTGGATACGTTAAGTTGGAGTTCTTTGGGCCTTAGGTTGACCAGCCCATAGCCATAGCCCAGGTCCTGAGAAAGAAATGTTGCTTTTTTGAGTCAGGATCCGTACCCGCCTAGCTAATCAATAAATGTTGTTGGTAACATCATTTATTACATTCTGGAGACACTTGCTCAATGCTGGCTTCCTCCTCTCCAAGGGAGGACATTATCCCTATGCAAATTTTGTCGTCTTAACACATTTTCAAAATAAACCAAATTTACTATAGATTTAATTAAAAATAATGACATAATTTGTAATACAAATTATATAATTCAGCAATAAATAAACTTTGATTAAATGTATCAAATCAATATAATAAAGTACGTTCATAATATCATTTGAGAGAAATTTTTAATTCAAACAAAATTCAAAAACCATATTGTTAGTTATGGGGCCTCCCACCAATGATTATTTCCATTGGTGTAACCTAATCTAACCCATTTAAAGAAAATCTATAAAATTTAACAGATATTATTTATCAAGCTTTATATTAAAAAAAAATTGATATAACAAGGTGATGAAGCTACTTTAAATGGAATAGTTTCAATACAGCAACACAGTCTAATTAAATGGTTTATATAGTTCTACAAAACAATTTGGCTTTATCACTATCATTAGCACACTGTGGATAAGACTTATAAATAAAAAGCTTTACAACAAAACAAAGAAAGATCCAAGAATCACATTTTCACCAAATGGCATAAGCTCATCATGCCACACAAATAGGTTTCATCTTTCTTAACTCTATCTTACTAAGTCTAAGAGAAATAGTTGTTACTTGTTTTATCAATTTATTTCCGATGAGACACAAATTATTATCTATTTGATCTCTGGCTCCCTTTTATTCCTATTTCATCCATCCAATGATTTTCTCCTGCCAAAACACACACACATATAAACTATGATTATTCTTATTCAAAATTTAAACAACATCATAATGTGTTAAAAATAATTGTTTTTAATGGCTTTTAAGGCTTAATGGAACCTAACTAGGTCACAAGCATTTTATTAAATAAAAAAATTTGTTTAATTTTAAAGGTTTAGCATACGAATTGATATGATGATATTTTTGTGATGTAACCTGAGAAAAAAAAAAGTCAAAGGGCTAGGCTTTATTTAATCTTAGAGTTGAATATTGTCAAACTCGTTTTAAGAAGATTTAAAAAAAAAAAAGCTTATATAATCAAAGTTGATTTTAAAGATATAAATCTAGAATAACAACTCTACTTTTTTTTGTTGGTCTAATTAACTTCTTTTAAAAGCAAACTTGTGAAACATCTTTTTATAATTCTATGTTGAATATTTAAGAAACTATGTGCAACATGGTTCTCAAAATTAGATATTGAAGAAAGGTCTCCCCAAGAGGTTATAATACAGAGAGTGTTGGGCCTTAGAAAGGCAGATTGTCAACGAGGGATTGATAGTTTTCCATAAAGGATTGCTGATGATGGGGTTAGGTTAAGGTATGAAGATTTAGCCTTGAAAACCCACATGGAGATGGAGTTATAACTTTTTTTCTGCTTTAGTTTTATGCTTAATTAAAACCCAAGTTACATTTTTCTCTAACTGGTGGTCCCTTCGTCAATATATTAGGTCACGATAATTAATGTTATTGTTGGCACTCTTCGAGAAAATTATATATCCTCGCATTTCAGCTGGTAACCCTTCGTTTAAGAAACCGATGAGATTAGTAAATAAATTATGACATTATTTTCAAAATCATTGATGGTAACCTACTTTGAACTGTTACCATGTTACCAAAGGAAACATTTAATGACCACATATTAATAAATAAAATAATTAAAAGCAAAACTTGAAAGTTTGAAACTCTATAGCCGCACATGGTCATCCCTTGGGAATCTCCCTTGTATAAATCGCTTTTCCCTTATTTTAAAATAAATTGATGCTTATAAGGATGATCATTTTCCATGCGCGTGCTTGGGTAAAGATAAAGAGATATTTTGTAGGGTAAGGAAACCATGTCTTTTTTTTTTGGTTGGGCATAAGAAACCATGTCTTTAGGTATACCTCATGGCCCACAGAAAAACCTTCAATTTTTTTTTTTTCACTTTTTAAATACAAGATGGTTTTGAAAAATATCTCAGAGCTCAGTTTTGAGCGCCACAAGATATACCTACTATTAATACTAAAAGTTCAATAATTTTTAAATATATAATTTATTAAATTTTAAATATGCCAATATCTCATTTAACTAATATTATTATTTTCAATTGAATGAATCTATGTATTTCTGTCTAAAATTAACATTATTATCAAATACATAACTTACTGATACATTGTATTTTTATTTTTATTTTCAAAATAATGCCAATCTCATTTTGATTGGTTAAATTGTTGATGAGATTAATCCTTATCACTCATATTATTATAATAAAAATATTGTAAAACTGATAATGAGCTTCTTGTTTATTCAAGATAGTGTGTTGAATACTTGAATCTTTTTAATGTTTATCTTAGAAGCTTGAATTTCAAATTGCCAATTTTCAGCCAAGAAACGTAACAAATTTCTATACTTATGAGTTTTGACCAAGTGGCAAAAGCATATAGATAATAGTTTGAAAAAATTACATTTAAAGACCTAAATCTTATTAAATTTATAATAGATGATCTTAAAAATCATAATTACTCTTGAGACCTATAATTATTACTAAGTATTAAAAGATTTGCCATTAGATTTAAATAAATAATTATTAAGTTTATTTTTTTTTTACTTTTTAAAGTTTAATAGTATTTTTTTTAAAAGTTAATAATAAATCTCTTAAAAATTAATAATAAATGTGATTTATAAAAATAATTTTAATTTTTAAGATATTTTATTATATATTTTGCAAGATATAATTTTCTCAAATAAATTTACAACGTTCAGTAAAATAACGACAAGCGGATTTAATATGCGGACCCTACCAAAATTTCCCTGTCTCTTTGTAGTTTGTCTTTGCTCTTGTCTGTGTTTTGTTTTATTTTGCGTTTGTAATGGTGTAGTACACAGAAGTAGGGGCTTTTTTGGTATGAATATTATATATAAATTCTTCTTTTGAATTTTGTTAAAACTATGTAACTTTTTTATTTTTAAAATAAACATATATTTCTTTTAAATTTTATTGAAATTATGTAAATATTTGTTAATTTTTAAAATACACATAAATATTCTTTAAAAATAAAGGAGATATCTATATAATTTTAAAAAATTTAATAAAAAATTATACAATATATTTTTTATTTCAAAAAATTTATATAAATTTTAAAAATAGATAAAAGATCTATATAATTTTAATAAAATTAAAAAATGGCATAATTTATTTTTTATTTTTTAAAAAATATGTATATTTTAAAAATAAAGAGAAAGTTTATATAATTTTAGTAAAATTTTAAATGATTTATCCTTTTTTATTTATCATAATTAAAAGGTGTTAGAATTCTATTTTAAACGTAATAATAATTATGTGAGCTCTATAATTATGCTAACTAAAATTAAAAATAGTGCGTAGCCCAAAAAAAGGAAAAGAAAGAAGTCAAAAATTGTATACGCATGTTGACAACGTAATTATTGCTGTCATATAACGGAAGGATAGAACATTTTGCTACTGTTAACAAAAATTCAAACTTTCCATAAGGACACTCGATGGAAATAAATCATATTCTAAAAAGGACTCTTTTCTGTTGCCCAGAGTAGGTTTTATTTATTAATTAATATAAAAAGAAATGATTAAGAGTGAGATCTGATAAATATTAATAACAAAAGAAAGCCTAGAATGAGGTGATGATTAGGTCTAGGGATAATGGGGAATGATTGTAAGGGAAAGTTGGGCCGCAACAACTGAAAATGGATATTGAATAGAGTGGGTGTGGGAAAGACGGCGATGAAAGACATGTAATGGCCGAAAAGTGATGCGTAGTCCCAACCTCAAAGAAGCTATCAAGGGATGGGGATGGGGATGGGTTGGTATATGAGGTAGTTTTGGTTGAGGGAAGAAGACGGAGGGTTTGGTGTAGGATTAGGTGAACGCTGGATAGTGATGGAACCACGGCCTCAGGTTAGAGGAGTCAAATTGTCATTATATTTTTTATAAATATATTTTTTCTAATTTATTTTAATTATTAGAATAATAAGTGAAAATTTTAATTTTTTTGAATATAATGGCAAATTTGTAAATTAATTTCAATTTATTATTATTAACAATTAATTCCATGAGACTTATATAAAAATTATTGATTTGATGTCATTTTTTACAAATTTCATATCCTATTAAAAATTATATTTTTATAATATATTGTTTAAATAAAATATTAAAAATTAAAATTATAAATTTATTTGTTTACTTCCATATTAATAATTAATAATAAAAATGTAATTTAACCAATACTTAAGAGTTAGCAATTAAGCATTTTGGTTAAAAAAATTAATAACTTAACATTCAAGATTAAAGTTATCAAATTTTACTTCCAAGTGTTAAATTAAGCTTAGAATTCAAAAGTTAAAAAATTGAAGACTTGTGTATATTATTATTATTGTTATTATTACTTATGAGAGTTATATACTTAATACATGGTAGATTCAATTGATTTAAATTAAAATGTTAAATAATAAAAAAATTTATATAACAAATAAGTAGATCTAATAAATTCAAATTTTTAAAAAATACAAAGACATGATATTAAAACTTAATAATATATATATTTAAAAAAAAATGCTCCCTCAATCGAACATCCCTCCACTGATGGTGGCGATGAAGACTTGTTCAAACTAGGCTCAACAACCGCTAATCAAGCCAACCATGATCAACTCGTAACTACGGCTGTGTTTGGGAGAGCGTTGAGGTATCCCTAAATCACGTTTTATCTGAAATAAGAAATTTGAACTTTTATTAAAACATAACATGATTTTTCAACACGTTTTCAAATGGACATTACGTGTACTAAACACTCTATCCTTCCTCCTCCTCCTCCTTCTTCTTCTTGTTCTTCTTTCTTAATTTAATTTTTTTGTCATTAATGACACTAGGTTAAAAATATTTATAATAAGAAATTTTAAAATTTAAAATTATTTTAAAAACTCAATGATAAAAAATTTAAATTATATAAAACAATTATATTTTAAAACTTTAAATTAAAATTTTTAATTCTTTAGTCATTTAAAATGATATTAAACTTTAAAATTTTTTTATATAAATATTCTTAATTTAGAGTCTTTAATTAAAATTTTTTTTTTTTTCCGTCTAGATCTATTTAGCTAAGGTGAAGACACTTAATACCTACACAGGATTCTCAACATTCACCATTGTATTGAGTAAACTTTTTTGTTTTCAGTGAGCACTGTGTAAATATTTTTACTGTACAGATGGAAGTGATTTCGCGTTATTGGAGTCATAATTTAGGGTGATGACAATGTGTAGCGCGCTTAATTGTACAATTAACGTTTGTTATACAGCCTTTATTTTTTTTTTTTTGTATAACTAAAATATAATCTTAAGTAAAATTATTTAAAATGATGTAACTGTAACGTAAAAAAAGGGTAGCATTTATATTTACCTATAACTACGAAAGCTGTGAATATTTTTTATTATACAAGTTACTTATTTCCAAGTACGCTATCATACATGAGTCGAAGTGATTGAAGTGTGTTTATGTGATATTATATTTTTTAAAATTATTTCTTATTATTTTGAAAGATATTTAAATTATATGATTTTTTAATTTTAAAAATTATATTTCTTTCTTTTAAAATTAAAAGATACATTACATTAGTTTTTTTTTGTTAATAAAGAAATAAGTTATAATTACATATATTTTGATTAAAATAATCTTTATATTTATTATTTATATGATATAATAAATATTAAATATGTAGTTGACTAATAAAAATAGTTAATTTTTAAAATTCAAATTAAGTTAAATTTAAAAATTTCAATACATTATAAGTAACATTAAAATAAATAAAAATATATATTTCAATTGTTATATAATAGTAGATATTAATATTATTATTAAGAGTACTTTGATTATTTTATTTTTTAAATTAAAATTACATCTCTCTCTCTCTCTCTCTCTCTCTCTCTCTCTCTGTGATGAATAACACGGAGTTAAAAACTCAAAAAATCAAAGAACAACACAGGAACGAAACAAATAGCCAACTATATGGCAATCAAATGTGGAGACACAGCTTTTGTAGTGGCACGTAAAAGTAACAGTTTTAATTCATGAGAGGGGGAGAGATACTCATGAAAACCAATCTCTCTAGACAAATTATGGTTAACCAACCGATAAGTATAGATATTGTCTTCTCTGCAGATATGCACCACTTCCTACACTCTACTCCTTTTGGAGCAAATCTCTGATGTTTTGAAGGAGGCAATTACTCTTGGATGTTTTACTGGACTTGGAATTTATCTCTTTGCCATCACTTTTCTAAATCCTATTTTTCAAGCCGATAAACCATTATACAAACCCCAAAACCCAGTAGAGAGTGCATTACAAATTCCTATATTATGCGTAAAACCTATAATCAAATGCCTAGAATCATTTTTTAGGAGCCCTCCATGTCTAGCCAATCCCAGACACCCTTTGGTAGCCGGAAAAGAGTGCATCATAATTTGAGAATTTCTTAAAAAAGAAATAAAGAGAATAATTTACCATACCTTTTTTAATGTTTAAAGTTTTTTTTCCCTTTAACTTAATATCAAAATTTAATTTTGTCTGTCATCTTTTTTTTTTTTTAATATTATTGTGTCACGTATCTTTACCAAGTGATTCAGTCTGTTCTTCCCTACACATTAGGCTCCTAATTTTCCAGCATTCTATTCGCATATCCTTGGCCCTCGTCAAGATCCGTTTGCTTTATCCAAATGCAAATTTGACTGCTGAAGCTCCAAATCGAGTTAGGGCATCCACTCTCATAGCCCCATCCTGAATCAAGAAGGATATCACATATACCCAAAATATTAAAATGTAGGATTTTTGTTGGGGCTTTCGTTGCTCGCCGATTGGGAAGTATAATAATCAAGAGAATCAGATTTTGGCCTATACGGAAGGAGAAACTTGATATCAACCACACGCACATTGCCTCTGCGAATAAGTGCTTTGGAATTACTATTGGCATCTTCTGTATCATATGGTTCAATACCCTAGCCTTGAGTTTTCATCGTCCTATAGCTATTTAGAAACCACATGTCAAGTATCTAAATTGCAGAAATTCCAAGAGGCCCATTTCATCTCTTGAGGTAATCTTTGGTTTGAAACATATGGGGTTGCAAAATTTGCATCGAATCTCATGGACAAGAGGTTGAGATCTCGTTGCTTTATTCTTCTATTCCCTTACTTTTTGGCCGAAACTGATGATCTGGGTATTACTTTATAATATACTCCATAATTGTTTATTTTTGTTTCACTTTATAAAAAGCAAATGAAGCTTGACAGCAACAAGGGAATGCGATAGAATGCCTGAAAATTACGAGTCAGTTGTTAGGGGAAGGAGCAGGGAAGAAGACGAAAGCAGTCAGGATCTGGGGCTTCAGCACTAGTGTTGCCAACTTGGATCCACCTAACACCTTCGACTCTGCCGTTACTGGACCTGCGGAAGATGAGGGACCGAAGTGCAACAGAAAATAAATAAGAGTCAAAATTAAAATTTAATGCAAAGTTAAAGGCTAATAAGTAGATTTTCGTTTTCTTAATAAATAAATTATAATTTATCAATTAGTATGAAATTGGTTTGTTTTCATGTGATTCAAAGTGATTCACTGAATTTTTATTGTAGCTTGTTTGTTATCATTTAAATATCTTATGATATTTTTTATTTTTAATTTTAATTAAAATAATTATATAAAAATCAAAATAATAAACAATTTCATTGCTCAAAAATCATTTTACTTACATTTCAAATAATTTCATAGTTTTTTAAGGCTATTCCAAGAATAAATTAACATTTGAAAAATTTGTTAACTTAATTTTGCAATAATCATAAAATAATGTAAAAATATTTTAAATATAACAGAAATCAAAATTTAACATTCATGTGATTATTTTAGTTATAATGTAAATGTAAAATATTATAAAGTGATTGAATAATGACAAAAATATACTTTTAATCTTTTAATTTTATCTACAATTTTACTTTTATTTGATTTTAACTTAGTTTCTTAACTTTATTTTAAATTCCACTTATGTTCTTTAACTTTGTTTAGTTTTAAATTTATTTTTAAATTTTATCTTAAATTTTATTTTTTTAATTTTATTTTATTCTAATGTAGTTCTTTAATTTTTTAAAAACTAAATATTTTTCTTTTTTCAAACATTGTTAGATTAAATTGTTTAATAAAAAAGTCCCATGCAACTCTTTAGTGACTTTATTCTAATAATTTTTCTATCAAATAATTTGATAGTGTTAAAAAATAATTTAAGTGATTTTTATATATTAAAAAAAATAAAATAAAATAAATAGATAAAATAAAATTTAAGATAAAATTAAAAAATTATATAAGAACAAAATAACATTTGAACCGTTTGGTTGGCAAGTTGCAGTATAATATGTGATGTAACTGTTTTATAATGTTTATTATATTATTATAATTATTATTTAACTAAACTTGTATCTTTTTATTACTTTTTTAGAAAGTAAGGATATAAATATTATTTTTTATTTCAGTTATTTAATTTGTATGTTTTTTTTTACATATTTAATATTCTACCAACCAAGTAGGAGGTATGAAAATAAAATCTAAAATACAATTAAAAAATTAAAAATATATTTTAGCCTTAAATTATTTTTGAACAAGCGATATGAATGTTTAAAATATTAGAAGATAACCAAATCACAAAAGAAAAAAAAATAATTTAATCTTTATTTTTTATTTTTATTTGTAACTAGGCATATGTAAGGTAGGAATTTAGATTTAAAATATAAATATAGAGCTTTGTCTCCTAAAATGAAAGAAAATATATAAATCTAGATTTTAAATTTTGCATTTAATAATAAAAGTGCTGATAATTTTAGAATAATTATATCATATCACAAAATATAATTACCATGAAACAATGCAATGAGAAATTGAAGAATATGTTTAAATTTGTGCAATTAATTATTTTTAATATATATATATTATAACAATTACTTTTAGTATATAGAAGTACAAGAAGACTGAATTTATGACCTCGGTATATTTAATGGCATAAAAAAAAGTTAGAGTTAAAAGCTAGGCATATGCTAATTGAGGGCCAAAATAGGCAAGAAAAGAAAAGGCTGGAAGGAAATATGAAAAATTAAATAATTAATAATGGATTGCGTGAATTGTCAGGCCCGTCAACGGTCTTACCGACAGCTTTTATTTTACTGTTTGCTTTTTTTGTAGCCAAAAATGGATTCATCTGCCTGCCCTCTTTTTTCTTTTTCTTTTTTTATTGGGTTTTTCTTTACTTCGCATCGTTAGATCCAATTGACACGGGCACCCACGCTTCCCCAAACACTTCAATGGCCTTTTCCAGAGTCGATCCAAATCCTTATTTTTTATTTATGCAAAATCTACGTTTTCTGATATGATTTTACTCCTAAAATACAAACGATCTTCTATTCTTTTTTGCTTTATAATATAAGTAAATGAATATAGTCAGTGCCAAAATTCCTTTCCTTAAAAGAATTTTCTAGTTTGATAGTGAAAAATAACAATAAATTAGATTGCAATACCTTTTTAAAATCTTTTTTGTGTGATTGTCTTAAAGATTAACCAATTTTTTTGGGCCAGAGAAAGTTAATAGTTAATAAAATTTGTGCTTCATTTAGTGTGTTATGACATGGGTATATATTTTTTATATAATTTATATAATATTTATTATATTTTTATAAAAATTATTTTGTTTATCAGATATTATGTTAATAAATAAATTATTTTTTATCTCACTTAAATTTTTTTTTAAACATTCTCAACTAAACACCCTTTAGTATGGAAAACGTTGATAAGGGGGAGGGTTGTTCAGGTATCAGAATCTGAAGGCGCTCATATTACTGGTCTTTTTGAAATTGTTTTAGAAACAACATAGAATTCAGATGCCAATTAATTTCTGAAACGTAAGATAGGGACTTGAACCTTTTAATGGCAATATCAAAATATTATTTTATAGCGTTTATAGCTAGAACAGCGCCAGTTTGACTGCAATTTTTAATAGCAGCCAGTTATTCCCAAATTATAATTAATACTTTTTTGTTTATTTTAAACAAAGCAGCTGCCTTAATATTACTTTACTACAATGTACTTAACCCAATGTTACTTTTTTTTTTTAAAGTGGCAACTTCTTATTTTACTGACAAGAATATTCGATTAAAAAGGATATACTCTAAAAATTTAACCTTTTTTCATTATTTTAAATTATCCTCTCATGGGGACATACGTTATATGCAACAGGTGTACTTAATCTTAATCCTATACAGTAATCACTGACCATTCTGTTCATATTATATTTACAAATTTAAGATATGTTTGATTGAAAGATTTAATGATAAAAAGAATATAAAATATAAATAAGCAATGATAGATAAAATAAAAAATAATTATTTTATTTTTATTTTTAAAAAATTAATTTAATAAATAAAATAATAAATATAATAAATATTATATAAATTATATAAAGAGATTATATTTATAACATAAAAAAAATCAAATAAAACCTTAGTTTTTCAAAATAAATGTAAACTATTACAAAATATATTATTATTATTAAGAGCTTCGAATACGTTGTGTGTTATTATAATTTATAAATCTCTATTACAGGATTATACTTAAACCAAAAAATATATTTGAATATTTCAAAACCAAAATCATCTCTTTTTTCACCATTCAAACAAAGATTTTTTTAACCAAAAACGGTTGAATGAAGAACGAATTTTTGTTGTATGAAAAAAGATTTAAAAGACAAATATCTTTGTCCATTTACGGGGATAATTTGGGTATAACACAATAACCTCGGTTGATTATCTTCATTTATTACAAAAGAATCGTAAATATATCTTTTTTTATTTAAAATATTAAAATAAATAAAGATACAGTGGAGTCCAGACATGAAAATAGCAGTTCCCAGTCTGATTTTCCTCCATTAATGGAGAGAGGGTATTCATAATTTCTCCCATCGAAAGATAAAAAAGTAGGCTTCTTCTACTTCTGGCGCCATTTGCAGGGTCTTTCTGGTTCAAACTTCAACTATTCACCCTTTTCGCTTCCACTACTAGAAGCCCAAACAACCCCATACTCTTTCATTTTTATCTGCTTTCTTCAAACGCCATTAATGGAAGAAAAAGATATCCATGTTTTCGGGTTACCCGGGAACTCAGAATCCGGGCCGCCTCTACAACCCTTCGGAGTCTCCCTTTCCCAGGTGACGAACCTGGCGGTGAACATGAACTTGCAAAATACTGGAGGGGCAACAGTAGCAGATGCAGCAGCCGCCACAGAAACAATGACATCACCTGGAAGTACAGCAGCCGGAGGAGGAGGAGGACAAGGGAGTTTTGATTTGTTTGGGAAAAAGAAGAGAGGGAGGCCGAGAAAATATGACTCGGATGGGAAGTTGAGGTTGGCGACGTCGCACCAGGGTGGAGCATCACAACAAGGCTTTTCTTTGTCCCCAACTTCACCTTCTGAGTTCTCCTCCAGAAGGGGTCGAGGCAGACCACCTGGCTCTGGCAACTGGCAGCTCCTCGCATCTTTAGGTGAGTTTTGATTTAATTTTTCCCAAAGCCACTACTTTGTCCTAGGGTTGGGTTCCCGAATTTTATTTTGGGGACTGAAGGATTCGGTTCCAAATTTGTGCTCAATTGTAACTGTGAAATCTCAACCGTTTCAGAACGAGATACGAGTTTTATTTTTTCCATTTTGTTTATTTCTCTGTGATAATATGGACAAAACATTAGGTTAGAGCTCATCATGTCTAAAAAGAGTTAAACTTTCCTGCTTGTGGTTGACAATCTAAGGTTGATATTTACACTTACTAAGGGCAAAGAAATTGGATGCTTTGCTAAATACATACTTTGGGTGTAACATGTGAGTGCTTAGTTTAGAGTCACTGGATATAGCAAATTTTTTTAGCAAGAAATCTTACATCCGCCTGTGATCTTTGAAGGTGAGTTGTTTGCAAACACAGCAGGCGGGGATTTTACACCTCATGTGGTCACTGTTCATACCGGAGAGGTAATGCAGAAAGCACTGTGCAATTTTAGCCTTTATAGATTCAAATAAAATTATGGTACCCTGCGATTTAGCATTATTAATCAACAGATCCCAAAGTATAAGCGTTTAGTAAGCGTGGTAGAGATCTTACTTTATCACCTTCATGCAGGATGTTGCCGGAAAAATCCTGTCATTTGCCCAGAAAGGTCCTAGAGGAATTTGCGTTCTTTCTGCCAATGGAGCTATATCTAATGTCACTCTACGGCAGCCTGGTTCTTCTGGTGGCTTATTGACATACGAGGCATGATGATTTCTGAGATATACATGCTCTTTCTGAAAACTATTCCTCAGTTATTAAAATGTTTTTCTTCTTCTTTTTTTTAAATAAATTGCTTGCATTTCCGACATATTTTGCCATCCATGATGATAAATGATTATACAGGTCAGATCTTTATTCCTTTTTCTTTATTTTATTGTTTTTTTAATATGCAATTCCATCCCAGCAAGGCATGGTAGGCCACATTAAGACGACGATGTTGCTAGGGAGAAGTTTCTGCTTTACATAGTTTAATCATGGGCTAGTGTAATTGTCTGTTCTGCCAAGCATTTAGAATATGGATGTGTCAAAGACGATGACAATAGGTGCTTCTATTTAAGATGATCTCTCTGTCTGTCTGTCCCATGGTCGGGTTTGGGAAGCTGGGTTTCAGCTACCTTGTGGGGGATAATTGTTTTCTAACATAAAACCCAAGATGGGACAAAACATGTTAAAACATGGATTTGGTGGTACAGTGAGATGTTGCTTTAATTATTAATTCAAGCTTTATTTATCCGCAACTGTGTCAGAAATTTCAGTTTATTGGCTAGGTTGCCTGGCTCTGAAACATTTTATGTGCCATTTCTTCTCTTTTGTAATTTGTCTTATTAGTGATATGACCCTTTTTGATGCAAACCATGTAACTATGGTAATTAATTTTTGGCATTCTTCAATAATTTAGCCCTTTAGTTTTTATTTTCAGGGTCGATTTGAGATTTTATCTTTGTCTGGATCATTCACAATCTGTGATAACGGTGGTATCAGAAGTCGAACTGGTGGGTTGAGTGTCTCACTGGCTGGCCCTGATGGTCGTGTGATAGGAGGTGGTGTTGCTGGTTTATTGACAGCTGCTAGCCCAATCCAAGTAAGAAGCTTTCTTCACTGCTTTGCCTCAATTTCTAACCCATGAAATGCTTTTAAGTTTAAGCTTTTCTGTTACACCTATTTTAAAACATTGTACTTAGTGAGAACAAATCTGATAACTGCATCAATGCATTCAGCAAAAGACGACAGAAAAGACAATGTAATAATTTGGTTAAGGTTGTTTCTAGGTTGCATATATGGCCAAGATGTCAAAAGATCTTTGATCTACTTAACTCATTTTTTTATCCTATGCTCATTGGAGATTGTGGCGGTAATTTATGTTACCTATGTGATTTTAGATTGTGATGGGAAGCTTCATGCCGTATGGTTACAAGGCACAGAAAAGAAAGCAACATCGTGAGAACACTGTGGCCTCCCCAGTTTCTGGTGCAGATACAGTGACGGCAGCAAGACCTATCTCACAGGCAAATCCTGATGGTGGTGAAAATTGTTTTACACCCATGTCCCAGCAGCTACCGGAACAAAGCCAGAGAGTATCAGACAACCTTACAACTAGTGATAAACAGAGCTTGGATGCCACACCCATTGTTTCTGATTGGAATGGCTTTGAAGAATTATCCGATCAGGGGCCAACCCCAGACATCAATATATCTTTGCCTGGTGAATAGAAGTTTAATTAAAGTAAGGTACTGTTGTTATACTTCGGATGATGTCAGTGATCTTCCTTACTTCCATCATTTGTATGTAACTTTGTTTCTGGTTCTGCTTTCAGGTGATCCGGAGGCTGACATGATAACTTGAATGAAACTAACACTGAAACTTTGTCGTGACCACCTGATTATATCACGTAATGGAGATTGATTTATATCAGATATTGCAGAAATTATAAAGGATTGAGACCTTATTTTTTATCCTAGAATTGCTGTTGAACACTTACAATTTTATTATTTAGGGGTAGGTGGGTGGATGATCGGAGATTGTAGGCTGTTCCGAGCAGCTGTTAATGCTGTAATATCATTGGTACCTTATGCACATTCATCTATACTTCTCATTTGCTCTCATTTGTTGGATGCGTTACTGATACTAGAAGAGACCTAGGATAAAAAAATAATAAATTCTTGCCAAATCAAATGGACATGAGAGTCTAATAAGACTGAGAAAACTAATTTACCTCTCTTGGCCGAGATTAGACAACGTAAACTTGGAATATGCAAGGCTCCTATCTTCCGAGGGCGATGGATGATTTTGGCAAGGTGTTTGTAGGTCATCCGTGAGAATATTTGCAATGTTTGTTACTGTTAGCATTCGTGACAAGAATTAAAGGCTATGTTTCTAGCGTTCAATTTAGTAAGGAATGTTGCCGTAAATACCTGCAGGGAAATCTCAAAATATTAACCCAAAACTTGAGCTTTAACAACTTATTTGAAGCGATTGATCATTGTTGTAGCATAATATTTAATCAAGTGATAAGAGTTGTGAATTTTCCTGAATAATGTCACTTACCTACCAGGATATTTGTCTCCAATTGCAAAGTTTCGTCTAATTTAAAATCATTGCAATCTATCCCCTAACTTATTAATTCCATTATAAAATATAAAATATATTTTTAATCCTCTTAATTATTTAAAATTATAAAATTATTATTATTATTATTATTATTTTAAACTCTCTACTTTGTCGAAACACATTGCTGGAAGCACCTTGTCATGGGGTTTCAACCTTTCGTCCCACAAATCACAATAATTTCTTCAAGAAAAGGCGCGATCATCAATTCCTTTTTATGCTTCTCGCACTATAGCTCCACAATCTTGAAAATATCCAAATAGCTAATCCTGAACACTGCAAAACACCCATCAGAATAGGATTCAGACTCAGAAGAAGACACGTACAGTGATAAATGCAGGTAAAGACATGTGAGACCCATAAGACTAATTTTGTCCGGGGCTATAGTGAGCAGAAGTCCAACATGCTTTTATTAGCTTGGAAACAAATCTGCAGACCTGTCAAAGAATGTAGTCTTGGTGTTCGATCAATTCAGCTTGTTAATGAAGCTGTCTTAGCGAGGCAAGTATGAAGGATTGTGGATGAAAGACAAAATTCCCTCCCTACTAATGCCCTAAGAGCGAAGTATTGCTCCAATGTCCCAGTAGGTTTTCTATACAAGCATTCTAATGTTTCATGGATGTGGAAAGGCATAGTTAAGAACAGCTTTCCAGTTTTTTCTCATTTGTAACTGATGATTGGAAATGGTAATGATATCCCTATTAACTACTTTCTGTGGTGGCAGATGCAGCTAGATCATGGGTCTTCTCATATACAAGTTATGAAGGTCTCAAATCTTATTTTGCATGATGATTTAAGGTGGGACGAACAAAAGGTTAAATCCTTTTTCTCATCTAAGGATGCTAACTACATCTTTGAGTACAACCTTCTCGTTTCCAGGTGAAAAAGATAAATTGGTATGGATTGGAAGCAAATATGGGGAGTATGAAGTTAAAGCAGGCTTTCATATCCTTCTTAAGGACCAATCAGTCGGCAATGAGGGAGAGTCCATTAATTGGAAGCATGTTTGAAGTATGCAGATCCCCTAGCGATTGATACTTTTTCTATGGAAATCGATGCATCCATCAATCCCAATAGGGGAAGTGTTGAAAGAACATCGCCTCGATGTTAAGAAATTGTGTCCTTTTTGCTTTGAAACTCCTGAAACTACTAATAATATTTTCATTTCAAATTTTTTATTGTGTCTTCTGTATAACAGAAGATGTTATGCCCATAAATAGGAAGATAGATTTTTTTAACTTTAATTTAATTTTTTTTTTAAAATATATTTTGAATCCCTTGCACAACATAGTCATTGTATAATAGAGAATTCAAAGTGTATTTTCTCTTTTAATGTAATTGTGTTAGTGCTTTTGATTTGTATCTTTTTTACAACTCAAAATTAAGAATTTGTCTCTTTTTTACTCTGATACTTTTGAAACTATGAATAATCTCTTCGCTTCGTATCACCTACTATTTCTTTTGTATAATAGAGGATGTTATACCTACAGGTAGGAAGGTAGATATTTTTTAATTTTAATTAATATTTTGAATCCCTTACACAATATAATCAGTGCATAGTAAAGGATCTAAAGTGTATTTTTTTTAATGCAACTTTGCTAAGGCTCTTTGGTTTGCGTCTTTTCTAGGGCTCAAAATTTATCTCTTCCACCCTTAGGACATAATTGAATACCTAGTTGGTTGGTTCTCAAAAAACGAGCAGGTACTTAAGGATATTTTCTTCCTATCCCAGTATATCATTTGCGTTCTCTATTTTACTTGGACTAGTAGGAATGTAATTGTCCATGAAAGCAAGCAAATTAATCCTGCTCAAGCCATTAATTCAATCAATGCTCTGATTAGTTAATGGGGGGTTTACTGGAAAAATAATCATTCAAGAGATCAACACTACTTAGAGACCAACATCTCCCAAGGAGGAGGGACAATGAAAGCTCATGTAATTCTTCAATCTCCTGTTCTGAAGGCTGGCTCGTCACCTTCAGGTTTGTGAGACATGAGTATCGGGGTGTCAAATTGAAAATCAAGTCCTTAATCTTTCTGGACGGATCACTGATTAGATCATGGTGTTGGGAAGAAAAGGGTCTGAATATGCCTAACCGGATTATGCTTCAGGCAGTGACTAGATTGCCAGTTGTGATCGATGTTACTGATCATCCGGAGAATTATCAACTCAACAATCACCTTCGAATCTCTTCGGAAACAGGGAGAGACAAAGAGCTGCGGGTGCTCCAGAGGGATATCTATAAAATTGCAGCATCTTTCACATCAAGCTGCCGGATCTTAATAATCTTCCCTTTGTTTAGTTGTTTCTTTATTTCTTTTCCTTTGTACCCAAAGAAAGAAAGACCCTTCAGACAATAAGACAATCAATCTATAAAATTCAACCTTTCATCTATATTCTATTCTAGGATGCGGCAGAAGTTACAAGTCAGAAGTGGTATATTTTGATAAACCCACTGAAAATTAGTTAGCACTATGGATTTTCATAAAATGAAAAAACTAACTGCATGTGTTACGCAATTGAAAAACTGTCACCGTTGCCCATGGCCACTCAAGAATTGGAACCCCATAATTAAGCCATTCCTTAAATAAGATAAACAGCAAGGTAACAGGAATATTAAATAATAGAAATAGTGTTTTTAGTAGTTGTCCATAGTCGAAGTTTTTTAAGTTAAACGATTAAAGGCTTATTGTAATAAATCAGGAGATAGATTGTAATTTTTTTTAGATTAAAGAGGATATTCTAATTAGAAACAAAGCTTGTGGTAGATTAATATAATTTTTTCTAATATTAGTAGAAATTCTCTTCTGAATGAAAATTATAAGTCAAAGAAAATCTGTGAAATTCCATTTTGCTTTTTGAATAGTGATTGAGCGTCGACCGGCCCAATGATCCATGAAAAGGATTAGAATAGCCTGGAAGATTCCCAAAATTTCAAGTAGCTGGTAGAAGAATCACTCTAGATTCTAGAAGCAGCTCTAACTGCAAAAATGGCCCCGGAATGCCATCTTATTCTTCACTACAGATGATAAATGATTATAAGCGAGGTGACAAGTCTCTCTTTGACAAATTTTTAAAAGGCTCAAAATTATAATCCAGTTAATCTTATAAAATAATAAAAAAAAGAAATTCAAAATTTGGAAGACATCAGAGTATGTGACTTGAGATAGGCTGCAAATATGAAGAACTGGTTAACAAGAAAACAATTCCCAAACAAATGTGCTACCGTTGCATTGTTTTGAGATTAAAAAGGGACGGTGTGGGGAACCATTACAAGACAGTATATATTATTATTTTATCTAGCTTACACGTGACGAACCCCCACACTTCCAGCACCTTCTGGTAGGGGTATATATCCAAAAGAGCTCTATAAAAGCCACCGGAAGGGCACCGTTTCTCTCACAGGTTAGGTTACGCACTAGAAACAAGAAAGTAAGCAACAACTTCTGGTTCCGCTGAAACAAGAGATGAAGCCAATTGAGGACAAAAAGGAGAAAGTCACGATAAGAGCGGTGAGCCACGACGAAGAAGGGAAGAAGAGGGTGGAGAAGACAGAGCTCAACACCCATAACATAGACACCATTAAGTATGTAGAGAAGAAGCTGATCGACAAGGGCGTCCAGCGGTTGGAGCGCCACCCAGCCGACGGTATAGGCATCAGGAGGCCGCCGCCCAAGAGCGGCCACGGGGGCAAGTACACGTGGGAAGGCCCCGGGGACATGGTGGAGAACGAGCTGGAGGCGGCGCCGGCGGCCATCGACGAGAGGGACCCTAACTATGTGGACGAGGAGGAAGAGGAGAAGATAGTGAGAGGGGAGGAAAAGGACGTCGGGGGTTTGGTGGTTGGGGAGGTTGAGGTGGCCCAGGTTGCTGAGGAGGAGGGAGGGGTTGCCAGACTGGAGGTTGATCCCAGTTTGAAGCCTAACTAACCTTCAACTTTTACTGCTTTTTGCTGCTGGTGTTTTTTTGTGGCTTGAACATGTAATAATCAATGCAAATTGTCAAATAAAGTTTTCTTTTTTCAACGGAAGAAAATTGTAGAGGATCTGATCTTTTTGTTTTTTGTTTTCATATTGTTGGAGCTCTATATTTTGATGGTGATGTTACCTTTGTCAATAATTTTTTCTTGGGGTGAGTGGGTGTTTTAATTAGAGAGAGAAGGTAACTAGGACAATTCTCAGTCGGGGGAAAGGGGTAGTAAAAAGAAATAAGGTTCGTTAGATTAATTTATAAGAAGCTACAAGAAAAAATTACATAAATATATTTACATTGCTGATTCTATGGTGCACTTATTTGAAGATACTTGTTAAGAAATCAGAAGAGAAGGCCATGAGATTGGAAAAGTCCGGTCCTTTGCTCTCCCGGAGCTGAGACTGTAATATATTTGCTATGCCTACTGCACTTTGCTGGATCTAAGGTGATTTTTAAATTATACGGGTCTGAAATTGATTACTTCTTTTTTCAAAAAAACCATATTTGTGCTGGTGTGTGTGTTTTCCTTTGAATAGTTGTAGTGTCCGAAAACAGAAGTTAGAATGATAGACGTGAGGTGCTGAAGGGATGAAAATAGAGATAGCAGTCCTGAAAGTTACAGATCCCTCAGGAAGGCCTGTGTTTGTCCCGAAATTACAGGCTGTTTGGCTGGGGGCAAGAAAAATAATTTTTTTAATTGATTTTATGTTTTTATAATAATTATTCAATAATATATTTTTTTATTAGCTTTTTAGTCATTTTTATTCTTAAATTTTTTTTCATCCTTCTTTTAAGGTAATTTTTTTCTGTTCTATGTACTAAGAAGCCGTGTTCATTATTGAAAAAAAAAAGGTAGCCCAATTCAATTAATATATAGTCACATTCACAGTTGTTATCAGTGCCATTTATTTTTATTGCCAATATTAAATTGATTATGCTTTTATAGTTACTTGATGTGAGATAAGATAAATATTCTTTTAATATTAATAAGTAGACTTAATTACACGTTCGGCCTGTGAAAAACATGCATAAAAAAAATTAGATCCTGGGCCAGCCTGGCATTGTTCAATTTAAAATGGCTCCAACCTTGACCTGGTTAAAAATGGGCTGAGCTTGGTTTGGCCCGATAAATATCTAGATTAAAAAAAAAAGCCTACAAGTTAAATTAGCAAAAGTGAATTTTATTTTTACTTTCACGGAGTCCTATGGTAACTTTTCTAGTGGTCCAACACCATTTGAGTTTGCAAACATCGGAGTTAATTTGCATCAATTATTATTGGTATAAAATTTAGCAGAAGTTAAAATCTCTCAAGATTTCTTTCGGTAATTGAGTTCATGCATGCTGGATTTCTTATTCCAAATGACTTTACAACTATAGCTAGGAAAACTCTAAACAACTGTATAAAATATCAGAATGAAGATTAATTAGACTTGATACAGTTTTGACATTCTCTAGCCTCCTTTGCTTAATTGATATATATATATATATGTGTGTGTGTGTGTGTGTATATAAATTAATCAATAATAGGTGTATATATGTATATATTATAAATACGGGCTAGAGTTAAGTTTAAAAAAAAAAAATCAAGCTTGACTCATTTTTTCTTAAGCTTTTTTTTTACAGATTTATATCTGTTTTTTTTTTTGGAGTGGAGTTTATTGGAATAAACAATTAATAATAAGGTCTATTAATAAATCATTTCTATGTCATAGTCTAATGAAACAAAGGTAGTATAAATAGTTTATACAGAAAATATTGTGTATCTAGTTCCAAAAGCCAACATATTGGGTAGGCACGGAATTAGTGAAAAATCACTTTTACCATTGAATAATTACATTAAATCGTGAATTATTAATCCTCTCCAGTAAAATTTATGAAACGTTTCCTATGCAGACATTAGTAGACCAGTGTTTCAAGTAAATAACCCGTTTTTATAGTGCTTCTGTATCATTTGAATGGTTATATCAACCGCAGAATATCATGGGTTAAGGATATTAGTCGTCTTTAAAAGCAATAAGTTATTCATTCATTGCTTCTTTTCTTCTTTCTTTCTTTAGCTTCCCTTTGTCATTGTTAGGAGAACAGTAAGAGTGGGAGAAGAATGACTAGTAGAAGAAGTATCAATGTTAGGGACGGTTAAGTGGATCTATGGTTTGTCTAAGTTCCTCGGATCACAATATTCAGTTTGAGGTGAGATTTCTATTACATGATAGGGCCGTTGTTCAGACTTCAATTGAACTAAAACTTGTTATTGAAGAACTTTGAACCGTTGAGGTAAAACGACCTGTCGTCTGCTATAGTCATGGTATTGAGATGTCATGGGTTTTTCAATATGGTTCTTGTGTCATCTAGTGCTTCCAACTAAAGCTCAAGAATGGAACTTCTTAAAACGGTACAAAATGGCTTCAGTGTATTTGTGCAGACTTTGGAAAAAAAAGGTCAATGATCATGATTGTGTCGCGGCTAGCTGGCATTTTCAAATTAGCTATTTTATTAGAGCTGAACTATCAAAAATCTTAAAAGAAAAGAAAAATAAAAAAAGGACAGAGAGAAGATTACTCATGTCTCATCTGATATCATAGTAGCATTGAAAGCAATTGATCTAATGTGTCAAGAAGAAGTTACAGTGCTGAACTTTGGACAGAGAAAAAGAAAAATTACGCACAAGTAGACGTGAGCAAATTTAAGCAAGCCAAGGCCTAAGGGCTGTTCAAAAACTTATCACAGGGCAGCTGTTGCTATGGTAATCTAGTATGTCTTTAGAAATGAGTACCAGTTTTCACATTAAAAAAAAAAAAAAAGAGAAGGGTTTATTATATTTTAGCACAATTGGCAGCAAGGAAAAAGAAAAATAGTACAAGATATTGGTTTTGCAATAAGAGTATAAAATTTGTGTGGTTAAAAGAAATTTCGTTTGTGTATCTATGTGATCGTTAACTTGTGAGTTTTTAAATCAATGACATAATGAGTATCGCTTTGTGGCCACATTTATTTGAGTTGCATGCAGATGATAATGGTCAATTAAGGGGTCTGTTATCATAGTGGATCTGATTAGCTAAGCATCTCTGTTTAATTGGAGCATTACCTGGTAATTTCCATGGCTAACAACGATCACAGTAATGATGAACAATGCGGAAAAATATGAAGGTGAAAAGGGTCGTTTCATAAAGAATCCAAAGAAAAACGGAGAACTCTAGAATTGGATCCCACTTTTCTGTAGCTAACAACACCACATGTGCATATGTATATATATATATATATATATAATACCAAAAGCTTTAATTTCTTCCTGGACTTTTATTTTTTGAGTAAAGTGGTCTGATTAAGCTAGCAAATTAAGCGTATAATTAAAAATACCTTTCTATGCCAACTAGAAGATTTGATCAGAATCAATACTGATTCAAACATGGCAACTGTTTAATAGCAGACCCCCAAAAAAAAAAAAGGTTATTGAACTAACAATTTAATACAGCTTTCGGTGCATAGTTTTTCTGCAAATAGTTTTTTCATTTCCAACATATATATAAGAACGGCACTGTGTATTTCTTGAATATACCAGTCAATACTGTGAAGAAGAAGAAGAAGAAGACAGGCTGTGGACAACCTTAGGATTGAAGTATAAGCAGTGGAAGAAGGTGCAATGTCCAGTCTTAAAAAGACATACTCACACTATAGGCATAATGCAGGAATTTTGAAAGCTCCGCCACCAGCACCTCCCATTACCAAACCCAACTGGGGTCTCTGTAGTAGTAAATGACTGGGAGACAAAATAGATGTACGGTCATCACCATGTGTTCTTGCCTTGTTATCAGTAGGTGCCCACAAAACCAGCTTTTTGCTTCAAAGTCTAACTCACCAAATAATTGAACTCCATACTATACCTGCACCGACTCAATACTTTGTTAAGAGAGGGAGGGATATCTTCTTTTCTTCAAAATACAGAACTTTGGAATTATAATTTAATTTATAAAGCCAATGAAAGGTATTATTAATTGGACAATTGATTGTAGGATGGGGAATCTCTCTCTGCTTTTGAAAAGGAAAAGGTAACACACTACCTTTAATTAAACAGTTGTTGAGTGAACTCTTGTTTGGCTTCTTCTTCAAACTTTAATGAGAGTTTAAAAGGCTGAAATACGTATGCATGTGTTTGGCGACGCTTTCTTTGTCTACAAGACGCAGACAAAAGGCGAAAATGATCTTGCCAACTGGTAAGGATCGATGAATAACAGCAATGTGTGAGTGATTCACCATTTGATCTTAATTAGTAGTTGTCGTTAATACCATTGGGTTGCAGTATGTATAATTATTTTGACTAATGCTTGAATATTATTAGGTGGAGATTAAGAAAGATTTGTGACTATTACTTTATAATATTACCCCCATAACGTATTCAGTACAAAAAGGTTCATTGTGTAATTACATACAATTTTCTCACCAAAATTTTACTAGTGCAAAAACAATGTCATCATGATTATCCAATGGAAACAGCAAATTTGAAGCTGATTCAAGCCGCTTGCCAGTCTTGTTCACGCATGCAAATGCTGTACCCTGTCTTTATAAACCGAGTTAATAATAATCAAAATTAACACCTTGGATTGTTTAATATAGATAATCTTTCGTTTGTCTGCACGACATAGACTTAGAATTATAAGATAATAATAACCACACGTAGTCTAAGATGAATAATGATGTGAAAGAGGAGATCATGAACAAAATGAAATTTAAGTTCACTTTTAATAATGATATCAACACGCTGGCTAAGAACTCCATTTATATATAATTTGACTACGACAAGAGTATTAGGTGAAGATTTAGAAAGATTTGTGACTGCTGATTATGGTGATTTATAATTTCCTCCCCCTGCCCCCCTTGCTCTTATTACATGAGCTACATCCCACAACTTAAGATTTTGCTAGCCAAATTTTCACAACTAAAGTCCATAAGGCTAAGATGTAACATTGACATATCATATATAATTAGAGTAAATTATTAGTGTGAAGCAATTCCCTAGTTTAGCCAAAACAGCAATGATCGAATTTTTAACAATTTGGTTAGTTATATTCTGATATCACATTAAATATAATTTCAACTTCAATTAAATGAATATTTTTACAGCACATCACGGGACCACTAAAAGCACTTGTGACTTGCCCATGCTCTTGCGTCTTTCGTGAAAAAGGCGCGGCATAATATATACTGCACGAGAACCAGCGGCCAAGTAATAATGATAATAGTAAGTAATACACGAGAACCGTCTGATTCGTCACCTACGCGGGACAATAACAAGGACAAACCGTAAATGCACTTAAAAAATTGGACGGACGCTGCTTGCTCCTTTGCTTTTGTATTCTTCCAAATTTCTTCTCTTTTTCGTCTTTCTTGGCCTTCTTTCATCACTTAAACTAACCATACTGAGATAATATAAAGTTAGATACTACTAAAATTTCAGAAAGTATAATTTGACCGTTGATCATAGTTAGAGGAGAAAATTTGAATCTTCTAACATATTTTATTGTTGTAATTAAAATTAATAAAATATAAGAAAAATAATAAAAGTAAGAAAGATAATTAAGAAGATAATTCTTATTTATTTGGATGTTTTATGCTTGGTATATGACTTCAATTTATAGAAATTTAACAATAAAGATAATCCATGAGTTATAATACCATAAATAAAAAAATTAGTCTACATAATTATATATTACAAATCCTTTAAAAATTATAGGGTATATGCTATAAATATGAGAAGACATCTTAAATAGTCATCTTTTAGAGTTATAAATATCTAAATAATTATGTTATTTACAATATTTTCTTTTGAGTGTCTATTAACAAATAATGTACTTTATTAAAATCTTACTAAAAAAATCCTAGTGTGATAAAAATTAGTGAAGGAAAAAGGATTTGCAATATTTATAATACCCATTTTAAAGTATCTCATTAAAAATTTTATCAAGCAAACCTATCAATCAAATCTAGTGAAACAAAGCCTTAGTTAAGAGTAAAAGAGTGCATCATGACCTTTACTTTCTTTAATGACAATACCATTTAATATTTTTGAATTAATGCATTTCAATATTGTACACCAACTTAACAGTTGATAATACTTTAGTAAACAAATTAACGAGATTATTATATAAATAAATCATCATTCATTTAAAGATTAGAAATGAATCAGAATTTTGATGAAATATATTTCATTTTATCTCTTTTAATGTATACATATAGTATTATTTTCGTATAATATTATTAAAATATTATTTTTGAAGGTAAACTATACATTTCTTCAATATGTACTTAAATAATTGTAACAAGTATTTTTTTTTACAAAAAAGCTAAGTAAAAGGATTTAAAATTTGAAATTCTTGATATTATATAGTTAATATAAGAAACAAGATAATTTAATTAAAAGACAAATAACAAAATCTTAAATAATAAAAATACATATATTTTTTTAAATTCAAATGCCACATGTATATAAGAAACTTTTTTTTCTTTTTCTCAATTGTCACATATAAAATATTTAATGGTAAGTAGAGAACAAGAATTTAAAGTATGAATATAATTTTTTTCCCCTTCATGATGAAAGATGCTTGGCATTAGTTATTGTCTTAGGATTTTAAAAATTTACAAATAAATTACTATAATAAAATATTTTATTATAACAATATGACCATTTAACATCTTATAATTTTTTAGATTTTGTTGTCACTTTTAACATTTCTAAGTTTGAAATAATTATATTTGCCTATACTATTATATTGTTGTCACTACTCATAGTTTTATTTCAATAATTATGACTAGTTATTATTGACTTTCAATGCCTAATTTGTATATAAGTTATAAGTGATCATTAGCTTGTTTAAGTTAAATTTAAAAAATATCTAAAGTTATAGTGACATGATATATATAAATTATTATCTTTAAGGGTTATAATAAAAAATCTTACAGTCATAAATTCATAAAAATATGCAATGATTTTTTTTAAACATACATCTACTATTTATTTGGATGATAGAGTCATTGCATATAAAATAATCAAAACCAAAAGTGATGTGACTATTAATTATCTAATCATGTTTAATATTTTGATTTTTGAGATATTTATCAATATCAAATTAATAATTATATTATGAATTTGATTACGCTTTGAATTTATAAGTCATATAAAGGAAGAATAAAAAGTTTCTTATACCTTTATGTGATTAAGAGTAAGTATTGATGTTTTACACTAATTTATTAGAGATTTGTGTTGATAAAGTATTATAAAATTAACAAAAATATTAAAAAAAACAAAAGTAAGGGAAAAAATTAAAAAAATATAATTCTTATTCACTTGAATGTTGTATGCTTGATATATAATATTTATTTATACGCTTTTGACTGTAAAAATATGTTTATGAGTTACAATAATATAAATAAAAAAATTAATTTACAGAATTATAATATATATATATATATATATATTAAGAGTTATAATATATATATATATATATATATTATTAAACATGAGTAGGAATCTAACAAATCATTTTTTAGGATTACAAAGATTTTCATAATTATAACATTTACAAAATGATAACACAGAGATTGACAGAAACTGAGAAAAAGAAGAATGAGGTTCAAATAGGAGTCATCTGAGGGTGCCATTTTTTTTTTTCTGTTTGTGTCTATTTTTCTTAAATTTGCAAAAATTACAGAATATGTGGCCCATTATTATTGTTGTTGTTGTTATTTTTTGTGAATGTGCCTTTGTCAAGAGAGGAAACTCGGAAACATTGGCCGAGACCTACATCTATTTTTCTTAAATTTGCAAAAATTACAGAATATGTTGCTCATTATTATTGTTGTTGTTATTTTTTTGTGAATGTGATTTTATCAAGAGAGGGAACTCGGAAACATTGGCCGAGACCTACATGATTTAATGGAGAGTTTAGATCTGCCCAAACTGGTTTGCTCCAATTCCAGCTACGAAAGATTTATTACAAGTCTGTAATGTAGGGACTTAATAATAGTTGGTGTGATATCTTCTAGTTGGCTGTCTCTATTGGATCCAAGAAAAAAAAATCCTCAAAAATAATCATCGTCAAAAAAAAAATTATAGTTAGATTAATATCGTAACCATAAAATAATAATTCTGGGTTACAAATTTTTACAACGGGACAGCATGGCTACGTATTGAGGCATGAGGCATCGGAAGGGGAAAACACATTATAAAAAGGGAACAAGAGAGAGAAAGCAGAACACCCACGACCAATAGCTCTTGCGCAAAAACATTCTCTTTCATTTCTTTCTTGCTCTTCATTTATTTTTGCCTTTCTTTTTTCCTTTGTCTTTTTTTAATATTCCCTTTCACATTTCCTTTATTATCTGCTTGCGCTCTTGTCAATGTGGTGTTATGCAGCTTGTGCTTCTGTTCTCGTTTGATAACAGAAGCTGAGAAGGTTTTGACTTTAGAACACTGAAAAGAGGAACGCAGCCCATTGCTTTTCCAGGTCCTGGTCTCATTTGACGTTGTGTGTAAAAAGTTACAAGTTTGAGATCTAGCAAGGCGTTCCTCTTGTTTCCTTGTGAGTATTTGCTAAGTAGCGGTACTAAGTGGGGTTTGAACAAAGAGGGACTGACATTCCAGCTCTGCCTCCATTGTTTTGCGTGCCACAGAAGCAAAATAACAAAATCCAAAAAGAAAATATTCCTGCTTCTTTAGCAAAGTTTGTTCTTTTAAATCCTTTTCGATAGTGGGTGTTTGTCTTCTACCCTTCTCAGCTTGTCCCATTCCTCTCTGCAATTTCAGTGAAAACGTTTCACATGGATCGGCTTTCATCCACGACTGTTCTTCCCGATGCTTTTCAAGGGGCCGGAGATGACATTACCCTGCAAATTGGATTGATTTGGAGTCAAATCAAAGCCCCATTGATCGTTCCGCTTCTGAGAATAGCAGTCGTTCTGTGCTTAATCATGTCGTTGTTGCTGTTTATTGAGAGGGTATATATGGGTGTTGTCATTACTTTGGTAAAGCTATTTGGGCGAAAACCAGAGAAGCGTTACAAATGGGAGCCAATGAAGGATGACGTGGAGTTGGGCAACTCTGCTTATCCAATGGTTATCGTTCAAATTCCAATGTACAACGAAAGAGAGGTGCCTTTCAGCTTTTGGCCTTCTGATTTACTGATTCCACTCTGCTCAATATGAAGTTTATAAATATAGAGTTGGATATACTTGTAACTGCAGGTTTATCATCTGTCGATTGGAGCAGCATGTGGGCTTTCCTGGCCTTCAGATAGGATCATAATACAAGTTCTGGACGATTCCACTGACCCAACAATTAAGGTAGGAAAGCCATTTCTGTATTTAAAATCTGAGTTGGGCATGCATTGATTACCCAAAGTAGCAATCGATTTATTCTGAATCATTGTGGGAACTGAACAAATGCAGAGCTTGGTGGAGCTGGAATGCCAAAGATGGGCAAGCAAGGGGATAAACATAAAGTACGAGATTAGGGACAACAGAAACGGCTACAAAGCAGGGGCTCTCAAGGAGGGCATGAGGCGAAGCTACGTGAAGCAGTGCGACTACGTTGCCATTTTCGATGCCGATTTTCAACCAGAGCCCGATTTCCTCTGGCGCACCATCCCTTTCCTCGTGCACAATCGTGAACTCGCTCTCGTTCAGGCTCGCTGGAAGTTCGGTAATTTTTTTCTCCATAATCCTTCCTTTAGAAATTTTGGTTCTCTAATGGCGGCTTTCCTTGATTAATCTGGTGTTTAAGATCAGGTAGTAAGTTCTAAAGACAGTGCTTGCTTCAACATAACTGTCGGTGGGTCATTTTTTGTTTTGGGAGTTCTGTTTCCCTGGGGAAAGATAGGTCGCACTGTGCGGTTCAATAATCATACAAAGTCACAGCCTAGAAGCCCAAGGGTTGCCTTGGATTTAAGCCACGTATGGATTTTATTATCATCGCTTTTGTTGATGGGACCCACTCTTTATACTCCCCTCCAAACAAAATATATATAACACAAAAAAAAAGTGCTACTTCCGGGTGTTATTTTATTTTCCATCTTCTTTTGGTATCTTTTGTCTGAATCCTCTGGAAAGTTGGGAATGCTAACTTTACAACTCTGCTTTTTTGTGGTCTGTCATGAAAAGTCATCCATGAACTGATAGATGATCAAGCCATGATATAGTAATAATGAATTATTTTCCTGTATATTGTCAAGGTCAATGGCATATTAATAACAGCAATAGGGTTTGTTTCTGTAGCCGAAAAGTCAGATGAACATTGGACCGGTGCTTCACATGAGGAAAACAAGAATCAGATTTGGGGGTCAAGGCGTGGAAGCTAATAAATGGTTCATAGTATTTACTCTAAAACGTATGTCAAGATTAGTAAATTAACATAGAAGGTCAAAATAGAAGTTGAATCAACAAACAAAGGAGTTTTGAGACAGAAGCCCAAGTTTTATCCTGGTTATAAAGAGTATCATGAGTTTCACGTGCTACGTGAGTATCTTCCAAGAACGCTAAAATGTGATGGGGCCAGGGTCCACTACCCAAGAATAGCTTTGGGAATATACAGCTGAGATAGCTGTCCAATACCTTGAATTATTAACTTGGAAATTCTAGATTTTGGGGTAACACAATCGATTAATTATTTGAGGGTACTGGGTTGTGCTTTTGACGGCATTTTCTCATTGTCATTATTATTTGTTATTATGCTGCTGCTTCTTTTACCTGGTTCGGTTGTTGCACAAACTAATTTTTACGGAAAACCTCTTTCGGTCTTTCCTCAGTCACCGTTTAACCGATATCTGAGTTTATATTATTCAAAATCCTTATATGACAATGGAAATTTCACGCCATGCTAGGTTAGTGACGTGGTAATGAATAATGATTGTCACTTTGTTTCTTTTTGCAGTGAATTCCAATGAATGTTTGATGACCAGGATGCAGGAGATGTCGCTGGATTATCATTTTACTGTGGAACAAGAAGTGGGATCTTCCACTTATGCCTTCTTTGGGTTCAATGGTAATCCAGTGGCAAATATTCTACAGAAACTTCGAAATCAATTCCGTTTTCCTCTTTTGTTATGATTATAAAAGACACAGAATTTTTCAAGCGAAGCACTTCCTTAGTACAAATCTGTCTTGATATTATGAATTCACAGCCAGTTTTGTACTTTATAATGATGCAGGGACTGCGGGAGTATGGAGAATTTCGGCGCTGAATGAGGCCGGTGGCTGGAAGGATAGGACCACAGTGGAAGATATGGACCTGGCTGTGAGAGCCAGTCTTAAAGGATGGAAATTCCTATACTTGGGCCATTTAAAGGTTTACTTCCCGTTCGACCATAAATTCAAGTTGCCACAATATTTCTGTTTGTGAAAAATTTTCGTTAAACAATCTTTTAATGATCTTATGTACAAAGTAATGAGGAAGATAGAACCATTGCCATGAATTTATTTGTCTCTCTGACATGGGTAATATGACAACAGGTTAAAAACGAATTGCCAAGCACTTTCAAGGCCTATCGCTACCAACAGCATCGCTGGTCTTGTGGTCCAGCGAATCTTTTCAGGAAAATGGCAATGGAGATTATAACAAACAAGGTAAGTTTAACTCCTTGTAATATCAGAAATGCAATATATTGAACGTAAAGCAAAAAAGTCGGCTATTATATTCACCCACCAAGTTTATTTATATGTCCACTGCAGAAAGTGTCTTTGTGGAAGAAGATACATGTGATTTACAGCTTCTTTTTTGTTCGGAAAGTCATAGCCCACATCAACACATTTATATTTTATTGCATTGTATTACCTGCAACTGTTGTGGTGCCTGAGGTCGTTGTCCCTAAGTGGGGAGCTGTATATATCCCTTCCATCATCACCCTTCTTAATGCAGTTGGAACTCCAAGGTCTTCATTTCTTTCAAGTTTTCTTTTATTCTATTTCACTCTGCAGTTAGTTTTCATAAAGGAAAGGAGCATAAACATGTTCCGTTTAACAAGACAGAATTTGAGTTTATTCAATGTGATTCCTATATTTCAGGTCACTGCACTTGCTAGTCTTCTGGATTCTCTTTGAGAATGTCATGTCTCTGCATCGAACAAAGGCAACAATTATTGGCCTGCTAGAGGCAAGTCGAGTGAATGAATGGATTGTCACTGAAAAACTTGGAGATGCTCTCAAAGCTAAAGCAGGCACCAAAACATCCAAGAAGCCTCGCTTCAGGATTGGAGACAGGTATAAATTAGGTTATTTTGGCTCAGTTATCAGATAGCATTCGCTGCACTCTAATTTATACTTGAAAGATATCTGAGTGCTGACCTATATTTATGGTCTGTGATAGGATTCACTTGCTAGAGCTTGGAGTTGGATTTTACCTTTTCTTCTGTGGGTGCTACGACTTCCTGTTTGGGAAAAACCATTGCTTCATATTCCTTTATATCCAAGCAGTTGCCTTCTTCATCATGGCGTTTGGATATGTTGGCACCTATGTTCCCAACTGGTAGAAGAACTTAGTAAAATGTTGCGATCTTCATTCAGCAATTCCAGTTACTGTGTCTTCGTCATCTCAAGATTATAATATATTCTGTTTTTAGCAAGTTCTAGCAAAGAGTTTGCTAGAATAAGAGAGGATGGTCATTCTTCAAGGTTATGCATAATAAAAGGTCGTGCCTCACAAGTGTCGGTCTTCTTGTGAGTATTGAATATACAGCCACGATAAGAAATTACAGGAGTTCTTCCCCGGATGAGGTATACAGAAAAGGAACACGAGAGTTAACTAGCTTTGATCCTCAGCAGGGCAAACATCTTTGATTGGATGGATTGGAAGATTTTGTAGCTCTTTTTTTCATTTTGCCACTTCTCTTTCATTTGCCCCACTTTACATTGTATCTGTTAAAAAAATATAAAATAATAATAATAATAAACAGTTTGAAGAAATGGGATAAATACACAACAATTCCATGTTAGATATGTTTTCATTCGGACTTTCATGTTGTTTTTGATTGAAAAATATAACAGAAAAGAGAATATAAAAAGTGGACAAGTGAGGGTTGGTGAGATTAAAAATAATTATTTTATCTATATTTTTTAAAAAATAATTTGATAAGTAAAATAATAAATATAAAGATAAAATAGATAATATAAAAATTATATAAAAAAAATATATTCGCGATACTGTAAACCAAGTGAATCCTTAAAAACCAAGTGAATCCTTAAATTGGAATAGAAAACTCAATGTTGGATCCCATCGAGATTTGTATGTATAGTAATAAAAAATTATTACATACAAATCTTGTAAGAATTCAACGGCAGAAAATCCATCTCCGTCGAACTTTCCTGTTAAATTTTGCACAAGTACTACATGAGGCAGAGGGATCCCTGTTCAGTGCACGACACAGATACCCTAATAGCAGCAAGAGACTCAACGGTGAAGCCGTTATAGGTTCCAAGTTCCAACTATCAACCTTGGTTTGTATGAAAAGAAAATTAAGAAGAATTAAATGAAATTTCTTCGCCCACACCAACACTGAAACCCACTCAAAATTGAGTCATTCACTTTTTCTTTTCTTTTTGCCACGTAGATTTAGTACAAATCACCGCAAAACGCAACATTTTTCCTTTCAGAACCTGTTGATACTATTCATCGAATCGTAAAACAGTGTACGGTTGCGTCCATAATATTCAGGAGAGAAGAAAAGGAAATAAATTAAAAAGTTCATAGCTAAACAACTAGAAACATAACCGAGAGCAGAAAATCCTCACAATTAGGAAGCAAGGGAAAGCCTTGGGCCTGACCACAATAAGAGCTCAAAGCGCTTTGAGGATCTCCTCGGCACCACTAAATGTGAAAGCACCACCTTCCTCCAAATTCAAGACCTTGACAACACCATCCTCAGTCAAAAGCGCGTATCTCCGGGACCTCACGCCCAACCCAATAGGCTTATCGCTCAAATCGAGCTCACACCCAATTGCCTTGGTGAAGGTCCCATTGCCGTCAGACAACAAAAGCACCTCGTCGTTGACTTTCAAGTTCTCTTTCCACGCCTTCATCACAAAGGCGTCATTGACCGAAATGCAAGCAATTGTGTCGACTCCTTTCGATTTGAGCTCGGCCGACTTCTCAACAAATCCTGGAACGTGCTTCTGAGAACAGGTTGGGGTGAAGGCACCGGGGACAGCGAATAATATAGCTTTCTTTCCCTTGGTCAGGTCGGAGACGGTGGTGGTCTGGACCTCGCCGGCGGAATCGAGGTAGGAAAAGGTGGCTTCTGGTAGCTTGTCACCGACGGCGATGGTGGCGGAAATGGGAGAGGAGGCAGTTGAAAATTTAAGGGACTTGGGGTGACAGTGGTTGATTTTGAGGGAAATAGAGGGAAGCGAGAATGCTGTAGACGGGAAGAGAGATGCGGTGGCGGTGGCGGTGGAGAATGCAAGAGAGAGGGCCATTACAATTTGGGAGTGGAAGAGAAGGGGAGGTTGGTTGAATGAAGGGTTTGGGTGGGAATTTTGGTTTGGTATTGGCCTCTTCTTTTGGATTGAGACTTCGGACCGTGGGAACGATGAAGGGCACAACACACGAGTCCAGACTCTCTCGACTGAGGTTTTTTTTTTCCCTCGTTGAGTCACTTTTTTATTTTGAGAAAATTATATCTAAGTTTTCAAATTTTATAGAATTTATAATAAAAATATTTTAAAAATAAAAATTATTTTTAAAAATCACAATTATTATCAAGTTTTTTTTTTAAAAAATTTACTATTAATTTTTTTAAAAATTACTATTAAGTTTAAGAAAATTTATTATTAAATTTAAAAAAATTTACTACTTTTTTAAACTCAATAGTAATTTTTTTAAATTCAATAATAAATTCTTTAAAATTTAGTAGTTATTGTGATCTTTAAAGTTAATTATAATTTTTTTAAATTTTTATTATATATTTATAAAATTTGAGTTTTTAAATATTTTTTTTTCTTATTTTATGTGAGGAAATTTGGACCAGGGACCAACACCTCTCAACTTATCCCCATGATGATTCTATTAATCTAAGTGAGAACTCTAATTTTTATTAATCAAAATGTAATATCATTCAGTAAAAAATGAAAAATAATTACCCATTAAATTTTTGGTGTGTTGTAAATAAAAAATTAGGTTCTTTAATTTTTATATTCTGAAAAATAAGGTTTTTTTTTTCTCTTAATACTGTAATTCTATTTGTTAGCATAAATAAGAGCTTCTCACATCAATGATGTGAATTGATTTTTAAAAATTAAAAAACTATTTATAAGTTTGCATTTTTACCATACAAAAATAAAAGGTAAAATGCAATTTGGCACTCTATGATTTGGCTCAATTTTACTTTAATTTCTTGTGGTTTAAAAGTTTGTAATAAAATGATTTGATGTTTAAACTATCAGCATATAAGCATATATTACCTTGTGATATTATTATTAACATTTTGACATTGTTAAAGTTGGTCCTAAATTTTCATTTTTTTAAAGAAATTTCTAAATTTCTGTGGTTAGCAACCCAAATTCCTCAATAATTATATGATATGTTGAGAAATTATTTTTAAAGACCTAATTATATAATTTTTCCATTACAACATTGTCATAAATTAAAAATAAATATGTGTATTATAAGAAAAAAGTGAGAAAAATTTGCAAACAAGAAATAAAGTGTATAAATAGAAATTGGTCTATGTGGCGCTAGTCTAATCACGGGGATTTTTCGGTTAAGTCTGCTTATGATAATTGTGTGACTCATGGAAACAGAGACTCAGCTAGCTTGTGGAGAAGTATTTGGAAGATGAAGATCCCTCAACGTTGCAAGTCTTTCTTATGGCTATGTATGCATCATCGTTTACTGACAAATGCGTCTCGGAGATATAGGGGCTTGACTTCCTCTGATCTGTGCCAGTTATGTAAAGAGGATAGTGAGACTAGCTTGCATGCTCTGTGTTTGTGTAATCACGCTCATGTTCGGTGGGATGTTATTCTTCCGAAAGAGCTGAAGCTTCGGTTCTTTTATTTTAATAGTGCTGTGGGTTGGATTCGCTGGAACCTGATGCAAGATAATGATGTTGAGGGAGTTTCGTGGAGAGTGGTGTTTGTTATTGCCTGCCGCAATATGTGGTTATCTAAGAACTCGGTGGTTTTCAGTAATAATACTAATCGGCCAACTTCGTGAAAGGCTAGAACGATGGCGTGTGCTATGTGGTCGAGATTGGGAATGAAGTCTTTGCAAGATAAAAGAAGTGCTAAGGAAGGCTGGAGTCCGCCAAACGTGGGCTGTTTTAAAATTAACGTGAATGGTGCTTGGAGTGCTCACTCTTAGGTAGCTTCTTATGGAGGTCTTGCCAGGGATCATGAAGGTAACTTTGCTGGTGGATTCATAGTGAATTCAGGGCGAGGAAATAGTACAAGTGCTGAGCTTTGGGCTGTTCTGTGAAGGTTGAGAGTGTTAATGCTGAGATTGTGAGCTGGGTTCTTCAAAGGACGCGAGTTAACTCCGATGATAACAGCCTTTTGGATGAAATTGCAACTATGAGCAAGGAGTGGTCAGTGGCTGTGTCCGTGTGTGCTCGTGAGATTAATGGCGTTGCTGATATCTTTGCTAACAAAGCCCTTAATGCGCCATTGGGTTTTAACAGTTTTGCTTGCCCCCCTAGTTTCATCTTATGTGAGTTAGGAAGGGACGTCGTCGTGTCAGTGTGATCTTGTTTTCTGATGCTTCGGTTGGTTTGTCTTTGCTATATATAAAAAAAAAGAAATAAAGTGTATAAAAAGGAGTAAATTTTAGTTCCAAAAAAATTTTGGTGATGAAAAAAATAAATATATAATAGTAAAAATAAATTTATTTTTTGCCTTTTACAAATATTATTCATATTTATATTTAATATAAAAACCCAAAACATGTGTAAAAAGATACGCGTTAATCGCATTCCAATTTGGAATTGATGATGAGATACCCAAAAGTAAATAAATAAATAGGATTGCTGGGATGAATTTATAGTGATGTCTGTCAGAGAGAATAAAACAAAGAAAATTGGATAGAAGATGTAAAGAAGAAAATAAACTCAGTCAATGAGTTATCATAACTTGTTTCCCTACCTCACACATGATGCAACTAAGAAGAGAGTAATTTGCAGCAATTATTAATGGATCTGATCATTAAAAAAAGTAAGAAAACATAGGTTGCAACCCTTAGGACATATTTGGTATAAGGGTTATACGAGGGAGAGGAAGGAAAAAGTGTACAAATTCTTATTTCTCTTATGTTTGGTATGTCAGCTTGGTACCAAGACAAACCAAAATCTATTATCATTTCCAGGCGTAAACGATATAATCAAGAAATGTATATGCAAATGCAACGCCTATACTTACTGACTTAAAACGAACAGTATGGGATCACTGGTTTTCATTACTTGCTCTACTGGAGGATTGCAGGCATGCGAGAGCGTAAGAGGAAGAAAACTAAGTGTGTAGGTTGATAATTATCAAAGACTGAATTTGACTATCTAACATTCAATAGCTGTACTTTCAACCAGGATAACTATAAAGCGTGGTTTTCCCTATTTCTTTCGTGAAAAAATCAGTTGTCGTATGACTCTAGAAAGTAGGACATTTATAAAATTCGTGTATGAAATATCAATCTATTTAAATAATTACGAAACTTAGGCAGATGTGAAAATAAGATGAAGTAAATCAATCAAGGAATGTGAGCAATCAAATGGATAAAAAAAAATTATTCATTAGATTATGCTTATATTTTTAGTTTATTGTTAAAAACGAAAAAAATATTCATGACTCAGAATTGTTTTAAAATTGAGACAAATAAAGCAATTAACTGGTCACGAATCAATGACTTATTCGGCAATGGTAGATGTCGGAGAAAGTTCCTTGGTGGGAAGCACTCTTTATAACTAATTTAAGGTAGCATCAATATCTTATTCGGACGCGTTCGGCAGAGGCGGCTCACCCAAAATCGCAATTAGGTAAACACGTAATGCCGGATCGAATGATTATTTTCAATTTAGTTGGCGCTTCCAGGCAAATACGTTTTAATTTGACAGATCTTGAATCAAGGACAGATAACAATGCTTGCCTAATATCTCGTAGATATTGCTTTGGTCTCTATGAGGTCAAAAAGACGCATATTAGATGAAATGATCCGTCACTGATTTCAGCCATACAAGGTTCAAAAAACTTATTCAATGACCCCACAGCATGGAACAGCAGCAATTCTCAGATAAGTCCATGCATTCGAAGCGCCCAAAAACTGAACTATGAGAACTACCACTTCATCACGAATAATATAGGTCAAAATAATTTGAAACTTCCCCGGTTCATCTGTGTCTCCGTTTTCTCTCGAGGTACAGGAACATGTATCACTTGGCCGCAGAATTAATAACGGTTATGGTATTGTGGCCCAAAAATAAAAAAAAAAAACAACTCTTATGATATAGATATTACAGGGCACAATAACTGAACAATAGACAATTCAGACTAGGGCAATAATAAGATAGCAGCAACTAAATTCGACTTAATGGAAGTGTAAACAAAACAAACCAAATTACTTGCCACTGTTACTACAGGGTTTTTCTTTCTTTGTTTTCTAGGGATGAGTAGACATGCTGCTATTATATCTGATTATTATCAAATTCACCTCCATTTTGCACAACACTCCGTTGTTCATAATCATTGTCATTCCTACTGTCTTTGTTACCCGATTCTTCCAGCTCCTTCTCCCTGTTCCATTGCTCTATTTTAGCTCTTCTTTCTGCACTACTTTCTCTAGCTGGGCTCCTGTCCCTTCCCACTGGACTTCTACCTCTTTTTTCTCTTCGTCGAGGACTACGGCTTCTAGGCCACCTGCCCCTACCACCGTGGGCATGAAATCTGTCAAAATCTCTTCTACCAGAATTTCGACCGGGATGTGAACGCTCATCATGGTTACGGTGCCTAGGAGGACTCCGGCTTCTGCTTCTGCTGCGGCCATAAAACCGCCTGTTTCTCCCAAACAAACGCTTTCTCAACTCCCTAAAATTAGAAGAGCAGGGAGAAAGGCAAAAACAGCCTAAGGATAAATGCAAGTGCAAAATGTTTGAAAAGTAAGAAAGAGAGTTTGACTGACAAGCCAACCTGCTAATCTTCTTCAGGTGCATAAAGTTGCAGTAGCCACCTCGATTACATACATTTTCCTCATACTGTCTACAAGTAGCTTCTCGAAAATCCGTCACAGGAGAGAAGTCGACAATGATGGGTCGCCCTAAAGGTGTCATTAAGAGTTAGAACTTTCACCAACGTAATAGTTTTCACTTTTTAAAATGGGGGATGAGGACCTCAATCAACAATACATAGTGCTTGGACTTCCACAAGAAATGCGTAATTTACTTGCAGCACTAATCATCTACTCATGTTTTATGTCCTGCCAGCAAGCATTACAACCTTGACCAATTGCTATTATGATACAGTAACTCATGTCAAACAAAAACAAAACCATATATAACCACCCCTACGCTAGTAACAAACCTACTGTAGCTTTTTGTCATACCTATTAGCTTTTTTTATAAAGCAGAAGACCAAAAAATTATATCAAACTGGTTCACTACAGTAATTCTACAACCCCATTATTTAGCTTAAACTACAATTTGTATAAGATTCCACCCAACAATAGATAGATACATAGATACAGAGACAGGCAATATATATTTTGAAGGCATGTTTGCATATACGGATGGACATACACATGATTGATGAAATTTTCCAAACAAGACATTATGTGGCATTAATTAGAATAAGTAGTTAGTTATAGGCTATTAAAAAAAATTAGATGATGTTAATTCCGTTAAGAAGTCTCAAAGTACCCTTACTAGAATACATAAGAGATAGGTGCATGTAAAGAAGTGTGAATTGAATTGAATAGAGTGTGTTTCGTTTCCTCTGTAACAATTGGTATCAAAGCCACCCTCTAGTTCCACGATGGTACTAGAGACCCGATCCCATTTACAAGATTGTTCAGTGCAAATACAAAGCTCTCTAACACAAATAGAGGAACATATCAAGAAGATGGCAATAGCAATGGAGATTAGGAATCTTAAGCAAGAGACCTCTGTCATATAATACTAGGAGAAGTTAGAAAAACTACTACCAAAAGTGGATATACCAAAGGAGATTGCTATTAGTTGTTTCCTTTTTCCTTTTTGGGGTTTTTTTTTAGGGGGGGTTTGCATTGATGTTCAAATAGCTGTTCAATTATTCAACTCATCCAACTTAGCCAACACAATGTACTAACTTATCTCCAAGAAATCTACATCTAGAAGATGCAAAAAAGAGACACAGATAGAAGCAACTCCAGCAATTACCAAAATCACCATTTCCAAACCCAAAGATTGAAGAAGTCAACTATGAGGAAGTCAAAGAGGATGACACCAATGCAAACTCGCTAATTAAGGAGGACATTGGACAAGAACATCTTGACCAAACTCAGGTTTTTCTAATCAAAAGGAACACGAAAGCCATGGTTGATGATGAGCTTAGTGAGCAATCCAAGATCCATTGCTATCGGACTTAAAGATGGGTGAAGGAAATAACTGGGAAAGAGTCAACAAGGGTCAAGTTGCAGAGGCTGAAATGAAACTAGAACAGGCAAAACTCACCAATACTACCAGTGCCATTTTTGAAGTTGCATAGGCTGACGATAGCAAACTCACTGGGGCATTCGGTGACAAAGATGTCATCGAAACCCGTTCCTCCATGATGTCTTTTGTTCCACAAGAACGCAAAATCATTACCAATCAGTTACCCATGAAATCCTTTTGTAACAAGACCAAGAAATGGATCTTTGAATTGGGCAGTGATAGTCTTGTCCAACAGCCCAAAGATGGGTTTCCCTCTGATGTTAACATTCTTTATGTGGGTTCTTTGAAAATTGACCTCAAGAAGTCCGACACTTATGACTCCCTTGTCCAATGAGGGAACAGTGGTTTCTAGTATTATTTTGGTTGGAGAGAAGATCGAATTAGACGTCGGAAGTGAGAATGGCTTTGTGAAAGAGCTAGCCAATGAAGGGATGACAGTGAAACTCCATATCCTCTAGAATTTCAATGTTGTCCACATCATTATGCAATCTGCATCTACAAAAATGATGGAAGGGTCTGCATCATTTTGGAGGTGCACAATGATAACTCTAGAGGGGAGAAGTACCAGAATCAGTACCAAATCAAAGGGTCTGGATCTGCAAAAAAGGGATCTCCACGCGTGGCTAAGGTCATAATTTTGTTCATAAGTGCAGGTTGCCTAACTCCATAAACATCTTGGGCCTTTGTGTAGCATGACAACAAGCCTGTAGTGTCGGGCAGCTATACAAGCATATGGACCTGTCGTGTAGGGATGTTTCATGAGAAAAGAGGACCCAATCCAAATTCCAAGGGACTAGCAGCATTAGAAGGCTCAATCACAAAAATGGGCCAGTGTTGTGCCAATGAAAATTTGAACTTTCGAAGAATTTGAATAAATTTTTGAATTTTTGCTTTATACGGATCTTTGAGGAAAAGGATCATTTTCAAGGGGGGTATTGTTACATGGCATTAATTAGAATAAGTAGTTAGTTACAGGCTATTAGGAAATATTAATTAGAAGTTGTTAGTTCTGTTAAGAAGTCTCAAAGTATCCTTATTAATATAAATAAGGGATAGGTGCATATAAAGAAGTGTGAATTGAATTGAATAGTGCGTGTTTGGTTTCCTCTGTACCACAAGAAGAGATGCCAAATTGATATCAAATTCAATTTGGCATAGGAAGTAATATTAAAATTCAACCACTTCCAAATGTCATCTCAAACAAACTTTACCATCCTCCTGACCCTAACCCATACAACAACTCAAATGTTCAACAATAAAGACCAACTCATGATCATGTAAAGCCACAATTGACAGTAGAGTTTAATTACATTTGTGAATCATGCTTCCTGTGTACTTTAGTGCCCCCAAGCAGTTTCAAATAACATTGTTGTTATTATGATTGCTATTTTATTGATATTAATACTACCTGTTATTGTTATTGCGTTAACTACTACTATAATGGTGATAAAAAGAATAAATTTATTGCAACACAATTAAAAAAATGATAAACTTAATATTGTTGCTAAAGTTACTACTATTACTACAAAAAGTAGCAGTAGTTAGAAAATAAACTTATTGCTATACACAACCAAACTTGAAAATAGATCAGACCCGAGACAGACAGATTGAATAGAAAGGACTAGAGAGCGCTACCATGTGACAGACCACAAGGTACCTGGCCAAAATGCATTTCATGCTCAAGACTCCAACATGAGTAAAAGAATGGGCCAACTAAAAGTGGCCACAGTATTGTTAACATAAGGAGGTCATGCCAAACTAGATGGGCATTTCCAATTTATTGACCTGAAACCAATTTCAATATTACCTTAGCTTGCACAAAAGCAAAAAGATGCATTCGTAGAATGATGTTCTTATATTTAGAGACATCATTCCAGCAGTTAGTTTATACATGTCATGCACTCATAATATTACAGACAGCAACAGATAAAAACCAAAATCAAACGAGATATTATTTTAGCTTATAAACGTATTATATAGAAACCATGAATACTAAGAATTTTGATCCCTAAACTCAGCATAAAAGAAAATTTTGTTAGGCTGTATCAAATACGATATCACAATCCCTTTCAAAGAAATAGCACTAATAAACTTATGTCGGTTAATTCAGTCCCTATAATATTGCGTCAACAACAACAGTTTTTGTCAGAACAATAAATGTGTTTAAATTGTAAATGACAAGCAAACAATTAAAATAAAACAAGAGGAAGCCCAAATCATTCATACAAAAACATGAGAGGGAATGAAGCCCAGACATTAACCTGAATAAAATCTTCCAGACAGATTTACTAGAGCATTTGCTGCATGGTCTTCCTCTTTGAACTGAACATATACATTACCAACCTAAAGAACACAATAAAGGGTGTTAAATAATTGAACAAATATAAGTTTTTCTTCTAAATGAGAAATACACGCTCAACATAAGAGAAGAGAGTATACCATGTGATCAGCCAAATTATCACAAATATTCAAGCTCTGAATTTCTCCGTACTTGCTCAGCTCCTCAAATAGATCTTCATAGAAATCCTGAAATTACAAGCCAGCAGATGTTTGTAAAACATACTCAATTCAGGATTAATGCCGACAAAAAAGTGGGGGCAAAAATCAGGCAAAAGGGGGGAAAAAAAGAGTGAAGGGTAAAATCAAAATGAAATACAAAAATATAAAACACAGACAAATCTAGATCCAAATACAGAAGAAAAAAAGTTGCGAACCTCAAAGTGATCTTGAACCTTGTCGGGGTCCAGTGCCTGGCCTTGATTAGGGTCAACGACAGGGGTGATCATATCAGGCCTCTGGTACATGTTGGAGAGAAGCAGAGTTGGGCTGATGGTGGGCTTAGTGTGAAGTCTGGAGCAGCGGTCGCCATGCCTACAAGCTCCGATCTTGAAATAGAAGGGACAGTTCACCCTGTCCTTCTCCGTTCCGAATATCGATGCCAAATGCTCCGCCATTTCCAACTTCAAATTACAGATGCACCAGGACGCAGGCAACTAGTTTGCAAGAATCTCTGAATTAGGGTTTGCCTTCAATTTCCTCGAGTCTCTGAATGTACTCCACCATATTATTTTCTATCATTTTATAGCGAGTTCGTTAATAACAAATCATATACATATATATATATATATATATATATATAAGAAAAATAAATTGTTCTTAAATTATTGATGAATCTTTTTTTTAAAATAATTTTCTCTACTTGATTTTTTAAATTTTGTGTACTTTTTTTTAAAATTTGAATTAAGTCATATAATTAATATAGCAATTTTCTCTTTCTCATTTTCATTTTCAGGCGGAAATAAATAAATTGTTATGATAAAGCATTAAGCTTTGATAAATTGTAACTAATAACTCATTGCTAATATTAAAAAAAAAATTTTAAGTTCCCTTCAGGTTTTTTGCGAAAAGAAGTCATCAATTTACTAATTGTTGAAATACTCTATTATGGTGCTCAAATCTGCTGTAATTATTGATAATTTTTTTACTAAATACAATAGAGGTTCTAGAAAACAAGTTAAAAAAAAATATGCATTTATTTTTTAAAGAACATAATATATCAGACTATTGAAAAACATTAGTTGACCAAGAGACTAGATTTCTTAGCTTATTGTATATTTTGATATTTTAGATTTTTATTTTATTTTATGTTTTTATCTTAATTATTAAATTTTTTTAAATTATTAGTTAAAAGACTATTTTATTTTGTATTTCTCATTTTTAAGTAACAAATAAAATAAAATAAAATTTAAATTATCTAAATTTAATTTAAATAACTCAAACTGTTAAAAAATATTAGTGTACTAAGAAAGTAGATTTCTCTACTCATGGTATATTTAAATTGTTTAGATTTTATTTTATTTTTATCTTAATTATTAATATTGTTTGAAGTTATTAATTGCAAAATTATTTTTATTTTATATTCTATATCTTTTAAAATTAAAATTAAAATAAAATTTAAACCACTTAAATTTAATTTAATGTAAATGACATAAATGAAAACAAGTTTTTCTACTCTCTTTTGGAACGAGCAAAAAAATCTGCCGTCAGTGTACCAGACAAAATCTTGTATACTTTAAATATTTATAAGCCCTGAATGAAAAGAAGAAACAAAGCTGCAAACATTACCAACAGGGTAGATTTGAAAATGATTTGTCAATTATAATAACATTTTTTAAATAGGTTTGAATAAAGTATAACTAGTATTTTTTTTGTTAAAAAATGTTTACTCGACTGTCATTTAATTTTTTTTTATAAATAAAATTAATTTTAAAAAAAATTAAAAAAGCTGTCTAATTTATCAAAGTTTAATGTTTTATATAAAACTTTGTGTATTTACTCAGAAAAATAATTTAATATATTACGTTTTTAAAAAAAAATTAATTTATTGTCATATAACAAATAAAATTATAATTTTATGTTGTGTGAATAATTATTTTTAATAAAAATTGAATTAAAATAAAATTTTTTAATATATTAAAATATTAAAAATATAATTTTTAAATAATAAAATATAAGATATAATTTCGTTAACTTAATTTACTCTACATTTAAGCTCACATCCCTGATCCATACACACATTACGCAACCGCTACGGCGATATATACTATTTCAAAGTATTTTATATATCATTTAATCATAAACAGATAGAAGAAAATTAGTTATATACATTACATTCTATAAAATATATTTACTAAGGGCCCAACAGGACAACTAGCAGGTTTGCCCGAGAGGTTAAGGGGGAAGACTTAAGATCTTCTGCACATAAGTGCGCGTGGGTTCGAACCCCACAGCCTGCACAGTTTTGACGTTCACTGATTATAATATATATATGTATAAAACAAAGGATGGATTATCAGAATAATTTGAAGTGCCATAAAAGCACTAGTCTTTTTTCGAGTCCATGAACCATGCCCCGTGCAACCGCTTGGACGAGTCATCTCTGTCATTGGAGGGTTTTTTTTTTTTAAAAAATAATAAGTATGCGTGGGGTATATAAATAGATATTGTGCAATTATGATTAATACTTACATTAGATGTTCTGGTTTACTTGTGCCTTATTTTTAAAAGAAAAAACGTGTTATTGATTTTTATTGAAATAAAAAAATTTTAAAACTCATCTAGAACTCAATCTGTCAAGAGTATAAATATGCAAAGTTTGTAAAAATAGGTGTTAAGGGAAATATGATATATAATTATGATAATTATTAAAAAATATATTTGAATAACTTTTCCTTGTAGTCATTTTTATCCCACCAACATACCAACATATTAACATGCATCCATGTAGCATGTGGGCGTGAAAGTAGCGTTACTTTATTAAACACTCCAATAATCGCAGCAGTAATTGCCAAAGACAAAAGATACATTGCTATATTATTTTAAAATTGATTTGCTCCCAAGGACATAAGATATAATTGGAGGCATTTCAAATTTTGCGTTTGCTCTTTCCCTGTTCATCTCGAATTTTATAGCCATAGTTTTGCCCCTGATACGGGATATCAGATCTCCAGCATTGACGGTATAAGTCTACTGGAAGTCTAATTACCATCCCCATGAATTTTTCCGATTTCCTCTTCAAACTTTGGTACCACATCATAGAAGTGGAGGTTTCAAAGCTGGGCTTCTTGTTCTGGTTTGCTGCCTTCCGTATGATGACACATTTTTTATTAATTGTATACAAATTCCCCTCTGAATTTCTTGCTGCAATTACTAGCTAAGTAGATAGCAGATGTGTCAGTCACCGTTACTTTAGGAAGACAATTTAGAAACCCACCTCCATTAATGTTGTTGCCTGGTCTTAATTTTATCTCTTATTTATTGATTAACGATGTGTCTCCAAAACTTCTTTAATTTTCTTCTAGCAGGTTCGTTCCATCAAATGGAACCTACAATTAGTAGATTTCTCAGAAAAAGATGAAAAATCGGATGAAGATATGCCTTTCACCCGAAAATTGATATTCGCGGGGCATCCTGAGACTGGTCCGCTCAGCAATTTTTTCCTCTCGAACTTTTTCAATAGTTAGGGTGCAACCGAGGAAAGTTTCTTGGTTATATTTGAAGAATGAAATTGGGAGAAGCGAGCAGAAAGGAGCTAAAAATAAAGGTTTCTTGGATTTCCACTTACCCTGTGAAGCCCAATCTTTCCAAGATCAGTGCCGATCTGCACGGCTAGGGAAGGAAACCAGCTGAATCAGAAAAATTGCTCGGGAACAAGCTCATGTTGCAATTCAAGTAATGACCGCGAAGTCACATGTTTTGAATCATCACCTACGGAAGAGATAAGCAGTTAGCAAGACCAGGCAGCACCCACCGCAACAGTAACAAATGTGCCCGGTGACAATGTGAGAACTTGTGAGCAGCCATCCTTTGACACCCTTTCCATCTGGAAAAATGTCGGCTTTGCCAACCTTTTGGCTCTGGCAAATGCTGCGTCGGCACTCGCCAATGCAGCACAACCATGCAATAATAGAGTCAAGAATCCAAGTATTTCAACTTCGAATTCACAAGTCAAGGGCGACCTCGTAGCCAAACCCGGCAGTACGTTACTCAGCCACCACAGTCTCTCCACTGACCAAATCCCGAACACTGCCATTGATGGCAATCCCTAGGAATCTCAGGGTAAGGGCAACTATTTTGGCTTGGAATGCCTTTTGTTTGTGGGTTTACACTTAAATAACGCATTTCCCTAGACAAGTCCCTGACATACAATAAGAGCACTACCATTTTATCAACCAGAGTAAGAGCAAGATGAAAAGTGGTGAACCAGACTGACGATTAAAATTAAACAAAATTACACTATTTTTCTTTTTACTTTTGTTAAAATTATATAAATTTTTTTATTTACACAATATACATAATTTTTTTCTGAAACAAAAAGTTACATTATATTTTAATTTAATTTTAAATTTTTTTAATTAAAATATTTTTATTACCACCCCTATATATTTTTTTAATGAAAGATATTTTAATAAAAAATTAAATTAAATTATATATTTTGAAAATAAAGCAAAAATCTGTGTAATTTTAACAAAACTTACAAATTATATAATTTACTCTTAAAAACACGTAACATTGGAGACCAGATGGAATTACAATGGCCACAACAGTGTTTAATCAGGAATAAGGCGGCGAGAAGCAGCTGCGGTAGGGAACAAATAAGCATACTATTTTCTCCAGTTATCATCCATGTAGCGTTGATTCTAGACCATTTAAATGGGAAGGTAGATTACTTTATTACTTTTCTTGCAAAACAATATCATTCAAAGAACAATTCTTCCACTAAAACCATTTACCATGGTTATTTTGGCTTATACATCATCAGAATCTTGAGGTTGTGCTTCTTTACTAACATTCATATTACCTTTGCCATGCACGCAGATCATTTGTATATCAGACGCCTTATTTTTTCTTTCTATATTGATTAATCTGAGACCACTATTACTCCAACTCAAGCATTTATATGATCTGTAACACAGGTACATCATACACTGCTTGTGGAAGCAAAACCACTTCACAGTTTGCACCACCTACACCAGACAAGGTCATCAGAGCATAGTGCAGGCAAGTTGTAGGAATGCATATAATTATGGAAAAAAAGGATCAAGGGGAAGAGGATACAAACGTCCCAGGCACAAATCTGGACAAAAATGAAACCCCACCCAACCAAGAACTCTTTGACCTTGTAATAGATTTATCATTTATGGCTGTTTCTATACCATTCAAGGAGAATCACAACCCAGACAAGGGAAGTAGCTATAGTAATGATCTGAATAGAACACCACAACAAAAACCAAGGAAGGGAAAAAAAAAAGGGTCCCAAGGTCATCACAGAAGGCAAGCCCAAAAGAACTCGAAAGCCGCTTACCCCAAAGCCCCCTCAATCAAAAGAAAACCAAATTGGCAAGAGGACGTATGTGAGGAAGAAGAGATTAAACAAGACTTCAACAGCTACTTCAACAATAGTGATAGGAGAATCCACTGAGCTAATGATGCCGGAATCGAACAAAAAGTCAGGTAAAAGGTCCTTAAATTTTCACATAGCATCAACCAAGAAATGAAAATTCTTCTTGTAGATAAATCGTGACAATACGTCTTGATCCAAGCAAAGGGACTGGTCTGAGGGATGAGGAAATGTGTGTAGGCCTTGGCTCTGATCTAAACTTTTCCATGAAGCAGGCACCAAATGATTACATGTCATTACCACAAGATACGCAAGCCCCAGGTATATCTCTTCCAAAAAGCAATCCCCTAGATGCAAAACCAAATGCCCAGTCTTTAAAGAGCAATAGCAGAGGAAAGGGCCAGGTGACGTCTCAAGATAGACAACCTCAAGCAAAAGATCAAACTGGCAAGAGAAGGTAAGTGAGAAGGAAGGAATTAGATAAGATTTCTACAGCTCTAACAACAGTGACAGGAGAATTCATTGAGCCAATGATTTCTGAATCTAACAAAAAATCATGGAGAAGGTCCTTAAATCTTTACAAAGGAGAGCAACCAAGAGATGAAAACTCCACATGCAAAGAAAATGCAACAATAAATCTTGATCTACACAAAGAAATAGGTGTTAGGGATGCCTATGATCTAAATGATTACATGTCATTACTAAAGGATACACAAGCCTCAAGCATATCTCTTTCAAATAGCAATCCCTGTGCAAAGCTGAATGCCCACTCTGTAAAGAACAATAGCAAAAGAAAGGTCTGGTTGACATCTTTGGATGGACAACAAAATACTGCAAGTGTGATGTCAAATTATTCTAACAACAGTAACAGTGGAATTTGGACCACAGGATTACATATGGATGGTTCCAAGAGAAAGAATTCTAATATTACCGAACATGCAGATACCAGAAGCATTAATCTGATAGGTGCACACTATAATGAATCACACGCATACCAGGTGCTAGTTGGGGATCAATTTCCAAATGTTCAGGATAAAAGGAGAAGTAGAAAAGGGCAAATCTTTAACACATCAAATTCTGACAGACAATCATTTGAAGACGCTGAAGCATCACAAACATGCATTGAGCCAATGCATACATCAGTTACAAGAAAGAAGCGAACTAACGAGAAAAGTATTCTTGTAAGTTCAACACAGTGTAGCACAAATGAAACGCAACTGCCCTATAAATTTGCATTGGACAATTACTGCTTGTTCTTGGACAAGTCGTTAGGTATTTCAATTCAACCTTGTTTTTGGGCTCAAAAACTATAATTGTCGATGAACAAATTAATTATGTCCTAATACTCAGACCTAATTGACGCAGGCGCTTCTCACGAAGTATCATTGAAAAGCGTCAATACAGAAGTTAGGGACACCTAGAGATAAATACAGAAGTTAGGGACCTTGCATTTCCCATGCAACAGTATCCGTGAAGTAAATTTGCAGATAGTTCGAGGGACATTCCCGGTTTGAATACTTTTCAAAATAATTATGATAAGCATATTTTGCTTATAATTTCCATATACATTATAGCAACCCGAAAAAAAAAAAAAGACACACTAGCACCCATGGATAATAATTGGCTGACGTGATTTCATGATAGCTGATACCATGTCGAACAACTATGCAAGGGAGCTTTCCCCTCAATGGCACCTATTTTGAAGTGAATGAGGTGATAGATTGCGAAACTTCATATCGTTAAATGTTTTTTTCTTCTATATTTGTATGTCTGTAATTTTAAGCAGTACTAATAATTTATTATTTGAAGCAAGTATTTGCTGACCATGACTTAAGTCTAAACTCAATCAATGTTCCTCGAAGTTGGATCCGGAATCTCAATAGGAAACTGTATATTTTGGAACCTCCATACCATCAATATTTAAAGGTAAAGACTTTAAGAATTATTGTATTATAACTTAAAAATTACTGCGTGTTAAATGGTGAAATTGAATACAAGCTTTTTGTTAACTAGGTTTATCAACACTAGAAATTCAACAATGCTTTTGGAGAGGTAAGATTTAGTTCCCATAATGTAATCCCGCTTCTTGTAATTACATATCCTACTTTAAGCTACTTCCATGGAAGGAATAAGCATCACTAGTTTACAGATTTTTTAGATATGCTAAGGGGCTAAAGGATAGAGAACAATACAGTTGTGCAACTTTATTTGCTGGAAACATAATGGATATAACCATAATATGCTTAGGTACAAAGGGTGAAAATATAAGTATACAGGTATATCATATTCTACTTACTGCAGTAATGCTACTAAGTTTGCTCCTTTAACATGAGAAAAGTTACAACTGTATGCAAATAAAATATAAGACAGGACAAGAAGGAGAAAAATTGCCTTCATAATTGAACTAACTGGACTTAAAGACCCTCAGCCCTCTTTAGTAAACCACCAAGATCAAATTAATAATAGAGATTTTTTTTTTCACAGAAAAAGAAGACAACATCTTTATATCAAATAATCTGAGAATTGTACGGACCAATAATCCATATTACAAACACATGCAGGGAAGCTTAAATGAAAGCAAAAAAATGGACAAGAAATCACGACGTAACAGTTTGCCAATCATTCAATGAAGCCACATATTAAAAATAAGATTTAAAAAGATTAAAAAGGAGAGCAATAATAAAGCATAGGCACATTACAAGGAAAAAGATAATCCAAACTCATATTGTAAAATAGTTGCGATGGATAACTAAGTTGACGTCTAACTTCAATGCAATGTAAATTAACTTTAATGCACTTTGTACCTTCATGATAATGCATAAGAAACATGAAATTGGACCCAACTGCTTGGCTAAATTAAACGTGTAATAAAGAGGCATTCACTCTCTTGTTTTTCTTACGTCTTTTAAAAGCAATTTGTCACCCAGTAAAGTCTATATGAGAAATGGTATTAGGTACAATTAAAGCCACAGTGCTAAACCAGAACTAATATGATAGCAATGCCTTTTAGCCTATCAAGTCCCATCTAGGACCACTTTTTCCAGTAATTCTAGCAACCATATTTTCTATATTTTCTGCATATCAGACTATCTCTATTCTGTGCTTTCTTCTTCAACCTTCATCCGCAATAACACCATTATAGACACTCAAATGATTTACTGTTTTGAATTACAAACGCAAACAAAGTAAAAGAGTACGAGGCAAAACTTTTAAAACTTAACATAAATGTTCTATAACAAATTTTCATCTCATACTGATTTTTTAAATTTTGTTATTTAAAAAATAAATGCACAAAACTTATATGCAATTCTTTATTTTTTAATCAAAATATGACAAATATATAATTTTTTAATAATAATATGATAAGAATATAATTTAATTGAGAATTATATATATATCATATTATTATCGAAAAATCATATACTTGTAATATTTTGATTAAAAGACCTTACAGTAAAGTGTAAAAAATTATATATAAATTTAGTCCAAAATAAAAAGCAAAAAATGATGTAGAAACACTCTTTCTAATTAAAGGACCCACATGACCATGTACTAGTAAAGGATTTCCCCCCACCCAGACAGTCAATCGTGCAGGGACTTGACAGGTAAAGACGAGTCTGATGGCTAGACTACACTTCCTGGCCAACAAGTTGGCCAAGACCAAACAGTCAAAGACAGCAAATAAGTAGACTATGACGAACTCACAAGGATTTGGAACCAAATTCAAAACATCCAGAACATTGTAACAGTTACAAGCTTCAAGAGAGGGGATGAAGAAGCCTGAATACAAAGCAGAGTATATCATCATGTAATATGCCCCGTCACGTGTGTTTTGCTTTTGTATATCATGCTCAGAGATTGAGCAGATTTTCCAGACTAGAACAGTGAATTATTCCGGTAACTTGGGGAAATATGGTTAGATGAAAAGGAATTTGAGCAAGGAACACGGGGCGTAAGGGCAGAAGAGTTGCTAATAGTTCGACAAGAGCAAAGGATCTCCACAACGCAAAGCATAACTTTTCTAAAACAAATTTTACAGCGAATCTGACTATAACTTACTTGACCAAGAGCGCGTTTATATTCATAATAAATTTTTTAGTTCTGAGCATTCACTTCATGTGATTGAAAATTTCATAGGCATGAGGATACGAAAACAGAAAATTTCCCCCTGTACTGACTCCTCCAAGTGATAAAGTAATCCATTAAATATTCAAGGATTCAAGACTCTTGAATTCTAAGTTCAATAGAGGAAAAAATAAAAAATTTCTAAACCAACACCATGCCTGGTCATATGTAAGTCTTGCTGTGTTAAGAATTATTAAAACCCGTCCATGCCCTATCAATACAAGATATATTTATGCAGTAAGAGAGAGCCAGAAGCCTGTGGCGACGAAAATACCAACTTCGACACCGTGACTCGAAAGAAGCAAAGTTCAGCATGGCATAAACAATGTCCATATATCTATACTAGCAAAAGTTACCAAATTAAACCAGAATATGAACCAAATATTAATTTGAATCCAAGTGATGCAAATTACATACATCAAATGGATCGTCAAGTATTGAGGAATAACAGATTACTACGTGGGCTTCGGATTAAAAAGCGTACCTTTCAAATCTTCGCTCACAAAAACGAAAAATAAAATCGATCTGCTGATAGACTACGAAGTGCGAACGGGTGTTGCAGATGCAGGATGAGGCCAGATGCATGTGGTGTAATTTGAAAGGTCCAAATTATATGTGTGTGTGTGTGTATATATATATATTTTATTTATTTATTATATTTATTTATTTATTTAAATTTTTTTTACTTTAAAAAATATATGACGCAAAACAAAGATAATTTTGTAATTTTTAATTGTCAAATAAAATAATGTTTTATATTATAAAAACAAAAAAAAAGATTTCATGAGGTTTAGATCGTCAGATTAAATATAGACAATTTATATTGAAATGTGCACAATCCCATATTTGCAAAAGAATCCGGGTTCATAATGTTCAGCAAATTACAACTTTTTCTTGCCTTACCACAATATATATATATATATATATATATGGGCTTTCCCACCCATTTGCAATGATTTTTTTCCTTTTTTTATTTAATGTGATTCTTTCTTTTATCTTCAAAATAATACTAACTCTATAACTAAAAATTTAAATAACTAATTTTTTTCAGCAAATTACATAAACACCTTTTTAATTGAAAATTATTATTATGAATGGCTATTGAATTTATTTTATTTAATATAAATTCAAATACAATCATATTTTAATTATAACAATTTCAAATAAAAATTACAATAATATTTTGTTTAATCTTTTTGGCAATGGAAGTTTTTGTGGGTTGAGTTGGTATGATGCTTCTCCCTTTTTTGGCTTTGAGTAAATGTACTTTTTAATTTCTTCGATATAGGTGCAAATAATGATTTAGTACTTGAAGTTAAATCTACATCTTTACATGAATTAATTTCTGAGAGTGTTTAGTTCATTGCTGGTTACTCACTTCATTAGTTTGCCTTGTCATTTCTTAATGGTGTGATGTTTGCCAATGTGTGTCACTAAATCGAAATAAGCTTTACTTCGGCCATTTTCTTCTCTTTTCTTACTCTTTCTTCCACTCCTCTCTTTCCATCCCCTCTTTGTTTGACCTCTTAATCTTAAACCCTTCCTTCTCCTTCTTATTAATCGTCCCTTGTGCTTCGGTTCATTTCTTATGTGAAAATGAAGGCAGCCCAATTTGGCGGCGAAGCCTATGCATGGGTTGCAAGTTAGAAAGTGGATTTGAAAAACATCCAAATTATTGCAGATACTCTCTTTAAAGGGTCTTTACATTTCCTTATATCGTTATTCAATCCATTAATTTGCCGCAATTATTTTTGAATAGCCCACCTGAAATGACACAATATTTTATGTGCACCATTATTTACTGAGCATAGAATCCAAATATGCTTTACCCCTATTCTTTTTCTCACTCTTTCCCTCTCTTTTGTTACCTTTGTTATCACTCATTCTCCTTTTCTTTGATAGACGTCTCTGGTACTTAAGTTCATTTCTTCGACAAAAATGAAGGCAATCACATCCAACAATTAAGACCCTACATGTGTTGCAAGTCACAAAAGTGGATTTGAGGAATATCTTAATTCTTTCACATGCTTCCTCTTATAAGGGTATCTACATTTTATTTTCTCCCTGTAACATAGTTTAAAAACTTTAGAAATGTTGGTTCCCCATATTATACACCATCATTGTCATAATTTTTATGTTGCTTCTAAGTCATTATTTTTTTTTCGCTAAAAGCTAATGCATATGCCATGTCACTCTCTCTTACTCACAACACTATTTATTGATTCTTTAGTAACAAATATGTCAATATGTCTTTAGATCAAGGAGGATCATTTCACCAATAACAATAGAAGTCTTTCATCTTACATCTTCCGATTCTTCCTATTTAGTCTCCATTAACTAGTAATGAAAACAAAGAAAAAGAAGAAGAAGAATAATTTATCTATAACAATTCAAATTGTTATGTTCATTTATGATAAATCATTCATTTAACATTCTACTTTTTATATTATTATGATAATAATTTCTTTATATCCTCTTTCTAATGAAAACTTTTTTTAATGATATCTTTACACTCTAATTGATCTTATTACCAATTAAAAAATTATACCAAAAAAAAAAGAGAGGAACAGAACATTCATCATCTGGCATTCCTTTTAAGTCAAACAAAAAATAATTGAAAAAAAGATTGTGTGATCAGATAATAAAAAAATTAAGCATATGGGGTAAACAAAAATTGCAACTAAGTATTATAGTAATTAATTTTTTAATTATAGCAACTAATGTAAAAGACCTGAAAAGATGCCTTTAAAAATTAATTCTTGAAAGTAATTATTTGAATTAGTCCTTTCCACGTCCATTTGGAATTCAAGCAAGGCATGAAACCTTAATAAAAACTTCTAAAATAACTTTTCATCGTTTTTTTTAAGTGATTCACATTATATAATACGTTTGAACATAATTCTTTAAAAACAAGTGAACAAAAAAGTAATTCTTTTTTTTTTTTCTTTTTGAATTGAATTAAAGAGAGGGCTAAAGCCCTAAAACACTAAACAAGTAAAGTAAGAATTATACAGAGGAAAGTTATCCCTAATAGTCTGTTAAGATTTTGTTTAGTATGCAAAAGTTTACGTATAGAAATAAGAATAAAAAAATGTGATTTTGAAGATAAAAAATGATTTTAATATTTTTATTTTAAATAATTAAATAATAATTAGTGGATAATATTAAATAATAATTACAATAACAAAATAAATATTATATAATTTTTTTTTCTCCCACACAACCAAACAAGACCTAAGAGAACAACATTACAAGCTAAAGGAGGATTATTAAAAGCTTGATACCCAACAGGAAGAGCGTGAGCAAAGTTGATATTCTTAAAACACTTTTGAAAATATTTCATATAACTTGATTTGAAAATTTTAATAGTGAAGTTAATTGTCTCCATTAAAAACGTGTGAACAAAAAATTTACAAATTTCAATTTTTTTTCGAAAAGCGGAAAATTGTTTTGAAAACCAAGAGTTAAACAGGTTTCTATGTTATGTCTCTTTAAAATATACAAAATCAAAATGCGAGCAATTTTATTTAATTTAAACGTGACTGTGAGGGAAGTTTTAGATTTTATTCTGTAAATCTTTTTAAAGTTTGAACACTTTTTAAATTAGTTCAAATAAATATGAAACCCCAATTTTTCCTTTCTGCACCAAGAGGGGCCTAATAGCCAAAATCTGGAACTCTATTTTTCAATTAAGTATGATATGATCTTATTTACATTTGGCGTTAAATTAGAGAGGAAAAAAAAAAAGTAATCTTATCGATGACGAATGCTGCTTGAGATTCATCGAACATCACCCTCCTTCCATTGCTTGTAAATTGACCAAAACCTACGATTTGTTTGACTTTGGAAAGACAATGCATTTTTTTTATTTTGGGTTTTATATATAAAAGGGTTTAGGTGGAAGTCTAAGAGGACAATTCACAAAATGAAAATTTAACGAGACAATAATTACATGTTTAATAATAAAAGGTAAATATTTGGAGCTCTTCTTTTATTGGATAAAGGTGGTTAAAGGTTTTGCTGAGAGATAAAAATGTAACATCATTCTCAATCCTATAGCAACACTGTTGCATCTGTTCACTTTATGTATCAGCCATAGATTCTTACTATTGCATAAAAGTCATGAGTTTTATTATTAAAAACACACTAAAAAGACCCACTACAAAGGGAATATATGGACACTAGGAAATAAAAAGCATTTCTACCTGTCATTGAAACATAGGCAGATATCATAAAACATTCCAATTTGTCATGAACCACAAGTCAGATGACAGAAATTCTTCAAATCTATTAAAATATAATTGACATAAGGAAATTTATTCACAGGCCAACAAAAGAAAAAAAAAAAAAGAAAAGAGAAATGGAGAAGAAAGAGACAGAGAGGGAGCCAATCTTTGCATTTCTTTAAATTTAGATTACGGGTAATTGTTGTATTTATAAATCTGGTATATTTTATAAGTTATTTAGTATAGACAGGTAAAATAATTGGATAAATCTATTTTTTGTTTATTTATGTTATACATCTTTGATAGTGATGTAATTATTTTTACTTATTATCTAATATCTCTTTATTTATTTTAACTAATATTAAATTTTAATTCTAATAAAATAATTTTATAAATAAAACACACGTATCATAAAAAAAATTTCTCAAAGCAAAATGCTTCAAATTCGATAATAATGCCATCATGTTTGAAGCAGAATATAATATTTTAGTATTTTTTTGTATCATAGCATTTGACCCATTGATCTTTTGCATTATAACATCTAGATACAGGAGCCAACCCAAAACTATTGTTGTTTTATTATATTAGAACTAATCATATGATAAAATATGAATAATGGTTTATTTGTTAGTATTAATTCTTTTATTTAAATCACATCGCTACTCAATATGTTGAAAAGATTTATTTACAACTAAGATGCTGTTCAAGTTTTCCTATTGAAGTAAGACGTGAAGATTATTTCGTGCCCCTCAGCCAAAGGATCGACTATCATACGTAAACATAATCTTCAAAATGTATAAGTGTTTCATTGTGGTTAGTCACTGGTTTTTATTATTAAAAAGAAAAGGAAAATTATAGTTAAAATTTTTAAATTACAAATATTTATACTGAAAAATCTTAAAATTTAAAATAATTTTAAAAGATCTAAAAATAAAAAAAATTAATTCAAAAATTTAAATTATAATTTTTTTGTGTAATTTAAATTTTAAAATTTTAAATTCTTTAAAATAATTTTACAATTTAAAATATTTTTATATAGATATTTTTAATTTAGAATCTTCAATTATAACTTTTTCAAAAATTATTTTGGACCAATTAAATAGCAGCATAACCGCATACGAGGGCGACACCTCCATTTAGGCCACGACGGGTTTGACTGGAACTGGCCGGCACACTCAACGGACTAACTGCATTTCCGTGAGGAATATTAAAAGCCAATGACAAGAGGTAGAAGGCTCTTTACCAGACGCTACTAAATAGAGTCGTCCCATGTGTTTTCGCTGGCAAATACGACGATGTACCTTTGTCTCACTATTGATTAAATTCTTTTTTAAAGTAACGTGAATGAAATGACAGATATAGAAATAATTTTTTTTAATAAAAGAAAGGATACAAGTTTAAAGCTAATATATGCAGTTAATTATAATTTATACATCATGTTTTAATTAAAAAAAATTAGATGTAGATTTGGTATAAACTTTTGAGATCATGAGTCGGGTGAGATACTTTGGTGGTAAACGTTTGTGTGTATCCAGAGGGGCAGGTTGGTCTGCGTGGAGCCTGAATCGGATAAAGGCCGGTGGAGAAAGGCGGGACCGGCTGACCCAACGTGTGAACCAAATGCCGGTTTAGCCACAGCATTGAAAAAGTTACCAAAACCGCTAAAAAATAATTAAATGGAATATTACGATTGCGCCACCGAATAAAAGTTCGCCGCTTTCATTTTTCTCTCTCCGACAATCGAATTCTAGAGAGAGGCCAAAGAAAGATCCACAGTGACCTTGCCTGGGGAGAGACACCACTCAGCAAATGGCGAGTTTTAGGGTTTTGTGAACAACGGATACAAACAGCAAACAGTATCCATGGAAATGCCTGCTAGAAGATCCAACTACACACTTCTGAGCCAAATTCCTGATGACCAGTTCGGTGGCGGGGCAGCCTCGTCGGGAGCAGTTGCTTCCACTTCTTTATTTGATTCTTCATCCGGGGACGGCAAGAGCAATAAAGGCAAGTTTGACAGAGGATATGATTGGGACTTAGTTGCTGATCATAGGGTCGCTCAGCAGGGAAATCGGATCGGGAGTTTATACTCATCGATCGGGTTGCAGAGGCAGTCTAGTGGTAGCAGTTTTGGTGAAAGCTCGCTGTCCGGGGAGTATTATGCTCCTACTCTGTCGACGACAGCTGCAAATGAGATCGAGGCCTTTGGGTACATGCATGATGATGGATTCAAGGTTGGTGGTGGCGCTGGTGTCGGAAGTGAGTTACGGAACAAGTTAACGGATACTACGGTAAGGATGGGAGGGTCGTCATCAGGTAAAAGCTGGGCGCAGCAGACGGAGGAAAGTTATCAGTTACAGCAGGCTTTGGCGCTTCGGCTTTCATCTGAGGCAACATGTGCCGATGATCCCAATTTTCTGGATCCAGTACCAGATGAATCCGCTTTAAGGTCGTCATCGTCAAGTTCGGCAGAGGCAGTGTCACATAGATTCTGGGTAGGTTGACTTTGCCCTTTTCCTGTGTTATGGATTAAGCTATTTGTATTGTAATTGGTAATTCAGGTGAGGAAGAGATTGTGCGTTCAATTTTTCATATTATGCTGTATCATGAATCGAGCCTTGATAAATAACTAAAGGACATATGAAAGTATGTGAATGGAAGATAATACACCATGGCTATGGTTGTCAATGTCATGGCTAGGTTGAGAGTATTTATCAATAACTGATTTATTATCCAAATTAAATACTATATAACCTTACGGTGATTCTGTGATTAATATCTTTTCATAAAATGTAGCAATGAGTGACAGGAGGAGCTTTAGTTTGACTTGAATATGTGGAAGTTTCATTAGCGCAAAATCCTATTTTGTTGTGTTTCAGTAATTGTGATGGATAGAATTTGACGTCAGTTTAGAATGTTGATTGGAACGTCAGGCTTCCTTCCGTCCATCTCTCTATGAGAAAGTAAATCAACTAGTTTCCTTTGTCATAGTTCTGACAGCAGGAAAACATCTTTCTAAGGAGCAGGTTTTCACTTTTAATTTGGACTGAGTCTGTACTGAATTTGGGCAGTGTGGGTAGAGTATCCTAATAATTTGTTCTTTACACTTATTCTATGACCTTATTGATTAAATGACTCGTTCTAGAGTTGAAATTTGATTTTCTTGATTGTAAAAAATGTGCTTTCCCCACTTTTGGACTGCTTAATTTTTTTTTTTTTTATATAGTAGAATGTGCCCACTATTTTTTGAGGAGGCTCTAATAAAATCTTGAAACTGTTAATTCAATATTGAGTCATTATTGTGGGTGAGCAGAATCTACCTCAGCTTTTTAGAAGGAAAATACCACCAGGAGGTCATAAGCGAGGGTATCTAATATAGCAAGAGACTTAAAAGTATGCTATGGTTATCGTTTCTTGAGAGAAACTTAAAATCTGGTTGGCAAGTTGTTGAATGAATTTAAATCAACATGATAAATTCCCCTCACCTGCCTCTTATATTTTTTTGTTTTTTAAATTCCTCTAGATTTACAGCAAGGTTAGGTAGGAATTGGAAGTAATTCCATCTTATTAGCTTTGTTTCACTTATTAACAGATATACAATATGTTGATATTGTGTCTTATTAATGATGTGCACCAGGTGAATGGCTGCCTATCTTACTTGGACAAGATTCCTGATGGCTTCTACCTAATTCATGGGATGGATCCTTATGTGTGGACTGTGTGTACTGATCTGCAGGAAAATGGCCGAATTCCATTAGTTGAATCACTAAAGTCTGTAGATCCCTGCAATGATTCTTCACTTGAAGTAGTTTTGGTGGATCAACGTAGTGATGCTAGCTTAAAGGAACTGCAAAATAGAGTAAATAGCATTTCTTGTGGCTGCATAACCACAGCAGATGTTGTAGACCATCTTGCCAAGTTGGTTTGCAACCGTATGGGGTGAGTCTTCTTGGTATTGTTTGCTTTAACTATAAGCTTGGTGTCTGGTCATGACACTCTTGACTATGTTTTATTGCTTCAACAAGGGGTTCAGCTTCTGTTGTGGAAGATGACTTTATTTCCATGTGGAGGGAGTGCAGTAATGATCTTAAAGATTGCTTGGGATCTGTTGTTGTTCCAATAGGTAGTCTATCTGTTGGCCTCTGCAGGCATCGTGCTATACTGTTCAAAGTAAGGTCCTCATTCTTTGTGGTGGTTTAAGGCTGTACTTATGCATATCTACTACAGTATTTATGATGTTCTTGAGATGGCGTGCTTTATTTATGATATCTTCAGGTACTAGCTGACACTATTGATTTGCCTTGTCGAATTGCTAAGGGCTGTAAGTATTGCTCAAGAGATGATGCTTCCTCTTGTCTTGTCCAACTTGGGCTTGACAGGTATATTTTATTCAATAAGGATGTATGCATTAATGTTTACAAGTAGTATTGCAATTTAGAGAATTGGATTCCATGGACTGTGACCATGGAAGTGCAAATTTATGTAAGGACAGAAATTTGGTGGTTAATATGCTGGAACATTCATGTATTGACATTCTGAATTGAGTCACATTGTAGTAATATTTCTGTCCCCTCACATCTGACGTTATATAATTACAGGGAATGTCTGGTTGATTTAATTGGGAAGCCAGGTTATTTATGCGAGCCTGATTCCTTGCTCAATGGTCCATCTTCCATCTCATTTTCTTCACCCTTGAGCTTTCCAAGACTTAAACCAGCTAAACCTACCATAGATTTCAGGTCATTGGCCAAACAGTATTTTTCAGATTGTCTGTCTCTTGAGCTTGTCTTTGACAATGATTCTGCAGGTGATATTCTTATTCTGCTTGTAGGATATTAGATATTAACTATAGTTTGCATGTGGTTCGACGAACTGGCATGCAATTATGTCTCTCCGATTATTGTTGTCTTTGAAATGGTGCAAGTATACAATACACTGAATTTTATAGTAGAGGAGCTGTTGCTGATGGTAATTCTGGATTATCCATTCCAGAACAGTTTGATGGGAAGTGCAGGGACAGAAATAACCCTAGGTCAAATTCAAATGATAGCAACAGTACTTCTCGCCGTTCTTTGCATTCGCAAGTTTCTCATTTGAGAACTCAAGATCAGGGTTCTGAAACATTTAAATCATGCAATGCTCCTCAGAACATTGTAGACTCCACAACTATGGGCAAGGATCCACTGCCTACTCCTATAAGATTGACAAATTCAAATATGGATGCTATTGAGGGGAGGAGGTTTGCTGAAGGAAGTCAACTAATTGCTAGCAAAGCCAGTAGAGAGCTTGGCCTTGATATGGAGGATTTGGACATACCTTGGAGCGATCTTGTTTTAAGAGAGAGAATAGGATCAGGTATGCCTCCCCAGTTAACAATTTCACATTTTTTAAGGCTTGCATTAATACTTATGTAATGAAATTGAAACAACACATTCTCATTTTCCTTGTGGCATGGTTTGTGTACATCACTATTTGTAATCATTAGTTGAAATTTTCCTGCTGCATTTTCAGGTTCTTTTGGAACAGTACATCGTGCTGAGTGGAATGGCTCGGTATGCAACTCATGTATTTGCATTGATGATAAAATTGATTAAAAGCATGGCTTTTGCCATTGCACCCTTGTTTATATTGATTTTGCAAAATCTTGGTCCTCGGATCTGGTAACTACTAAATTGCATGTGTACTTTGTATAAGCATATGTAAATAACATCTTTGTATGTGTACAATAGTCACAAATGCTGAAGTGTAGGTTCTCTTGTGTTATTGAGTGTTCTTAATTCAGGTTTACAGTTGTGGATATATCTTGGTTGGTTTCACAAGTGTTCAGTGCCGAGGGTGATATTTGAAAAATGTTACATTCTCCTTATACAAACTTAACATTCTGTCAATACAAACACTTCACCTGCAAAATGTCTTCACATGCAATTGTAAACGTATATATGATTAAAGCAGTAATGCATCTTATCATGATTCCTATTTGTATAGATTTCATTTTTTCGGCAGGAAGCTTCCAAGATTTTTTTGTTAAAATCTTTTTGTGCTTTTGTCTAGTCACTAATGGTAATTGTGTAAGAGGCAGAAATTACCTTGACCATGAATTGTATATCAGAACAAGATTTGCCTTGTAACAACCAATCATTGTACTCTAAATTATTATCATTGCTTCTGCATAAATGCTATCAACCCACCACTGCTTGCTTTTGTTTTTTGTTGTTCATGATCAGCAGAAAGCAATCTGTAGGCAGTAGGTTGTTGGCAGCCAATTGACTTCTCACTTGCCAATTCCAGCAACTAGATGTATAGGCTTTCTAATTTAATTGCGCATCAAAAGGCCAGAAGTTTAATTGAAAACATATCATTCTGCAAGAAAATAAACGTTCTCCTTGAAACTATTTCCTTGACATTTAACTTGTTGGAGATAAATGAAGCCTTAATGTTGCAAAATGGCTTATTTTTATCTTGAATATGCTTTGTTTGTATTGAGGACAAGGCTTCTGTCCTGTAGCTGTTTTAACTTCTTCTTTTTTTCCTTTTTCATTTATCTGAACTTTATTGGTATTTTGATTTTGAATCCATTATTTTGGGTCTCATGCATCTTCCCAGAGGATTGTGATCCCCCTTCAGGATTGCTTCATTGAAGTTTAAAGCAGAATTAGTACCTTATGTCTTCATTTGTTTCTTGCCTAGTCATACTCTCTCCTCTCTGTGCTTCCTTGTTGCTTATGTTTTCAGTCTCTCTCTCTCTCTCTCTTTTTCTTACAACCTCCAAACCATTATGCACTCTAGGAAGTTGCTGTGAAAATTTTAATGGAACAAGATTTTCATGCTGAAAGATTTAAGGAGTTTCTGAGGGAGGTATGCTCTTAAGCTCTTAATCTGGTTTCTGCAGAGGAAACATCTGTTGCACTTTAGGTTTTACTTGCTGTTGATTTGAGCTGTATTTTCACTTCCTTTGCTAGGTTGCAATAATGAAACGCTTGCGGCATCCAAACATTGTTTTATTTATGGGTGCAGTTACTCAGCCTCCAAACTTATCAATTGTCACAGAATATTTGTCTAGGTTTTACACCACATCCTCTACAAGTCCTTATTTGATAGTGGCCCTAAGACATTCTATCCTTTAGACCCTAAGAGGTGTTGATTGAACTTAATGCAGGGGTAGCTTATACAGGCTGCTGCACAAACCTGGTGCCAGAGAGATGTTGGATGAGAGGCGTAGGCTGAGTATGGCTTATGATGTGGTATGCGTATGAAAAATCAAAATTACTGTTTCTGGTTTGTTTTATTGTTGACCGTAGCAGTAGCATCATCTGCTAATCTTTTGTCAATATTTGTCAATTTCATGTGCAGGCAAAGGGAATGAATTATCTTCATAAACGCAATCCTCCCATTGTTCATAGAGATCTGAAGTCTCCAAACCTTCTTGTGGACAAGAAATATACAGTGAAGGTAGTAATGAGGACTAAAGTATATCTATGATCTCTGAGTTTCATCCAAAATGTTGTTCACCATCAGCAGTATAATTCCAGCTCTCTCAAATTTCCTTCTTACCAATACATGCCTATATTGAGTCACTAAAATTCACTCCTTTCTGGTCTAGCCTAGTATGAAAGTTTTAAGGTAGTCTACGTTAAAGGGTACCGTTTATTTGTTCTATTTAGTTTATTAAAAGTTGACGACTCTTGCTGCCTTGTCTGGAAAGTGAAGCTAAAAAGGCAAACTGGCTGTTTGATTGATTATTCTTAAAATAGTAAATGAATAACTGTTTTTTCCTCGTCCATTTTAGTGATGATCTGATTTAAAATGGAAGTTTAGAACTATATGTGAACTAGTGGAAGATTGAATGATATTGAATAACTTAGTCTACATGAAATCTGAGTTGCAGCCTTCTGCTAAAAGTCTATTAATGTAGACTATATGTATAGTGTCTTGGTGACACAGTCTTTTTTCATTTAGCTTTTGTGGGGGAGGATTAAGTGTTCGTTATCATGGGATTTGAACTTTTTTGTTTTTTTGGGGGCTAATTAATACATTTTCTTGCTCCTTTAGGTTTGTGATTTTGGTCTTTCGCGTCTCAAGGCAAATACATTTCTCTCATCCAAGTCAGCTGCCGGGACTGTAAGTTTATGTTGACTACATATTTTTTCTGGTAGTATTTCCCAGAAATAATTCTACATTTTTTATTATTGTCATTCAAATTCTCTCTTCCTCCCTCAGCCTGAGTGGATGGCCCCAGAAGTTCTTCGTGATGAGCCATCCAATGAGAAGTCAGATGTTTACAGTTTTGGTGTAATCTTGTGGGAGCTTACAACATTGCAACAGCCATGGAATAATTTGAATCCTGCACAGGTTTGTTGTGTGCCATTGATACTTGAAATTACAAAATGTATATGCTTAATTTATCTGTTCTGTCAATAGTGCTCTGCTTTTAATGAAAAGCAATGCTATATAGAACTGGTTATTATAAAAATATTGCATCAAGCAGCATGTTGTTCGTGAACGGTGATAGGAATCTGATTGCAAGAATAGGTCTTGGTTGAAACATATATCAAACAGGCTAATAATAACAAGCATATTAAGATATTGTTAGTATGGTTTTTGGTGCGTTGTCCTTTTTCATGATGATCTAGCACTTATTTTGACTTGTTTTGCATGTGTATCGTTCTGTTGTCTTCTTTGGCTAATTACCAACATGTTAGTGCAGGGGCATTTGTATCACTTCAATCTTCATTAATGCATGTTGTCTTGTAGGTTGTGGCAGCTGTTGGCTTTAAGGGCAAAAGGCTTGAGATTCCACGTGATTTGAATCCCCAAGTAGCTGCAATAATTGAGGCTTGCTGGGCCAGGTGAGTTCAGAAACATCCATCATCATGTACATTCTGCTTTAATATTCAGTCATGAATTTTATTGTTAGACATGGTTTACTGCAGTGAGCCCTGGAAACGTCCACCTTTTTCAAGTATCATGGATTCTTTAAGATCATTGATCAAACCTCCTGCACCTCAACCTGGTCGTCCGAACATACCATTACTTACCTGAATGGGTGGAAAGCTGTGTTGTTCTTTATGCACATACCACAGGATTTTTATTAGATCTTATGTCAAACAGGAATACCCTGTTCTTAGAAGTCTCAGGTGCGTACCAAATTTCCAAAGTGGCCTTGGAAATCACTAAATTTGGCCCGGACACAGCACTTGTGTCTTTGGTTGTTTTATATGGTGGATAAGCGGAATGGTTATTAATCTAGTAGAGGAGACACGGTTTACCTGATTTTTGTGGCTTGTAGATTTATGCCTGTCTAAGATTGGGTGATATAACTAATGTTCATGTTTTCTTGGTTGCAGTTGCAGAGTCAGAGATGTATATTGTTGTTCTAATTCTGATTAATACTGATTTTGAAGGCAAAGCAAGGATACTCCATCTTTTGTTCCCAAAAAGTATTGTTTAGGTAATCTTGTAATTTTTATGAAAGAAATGTAAAATTTATTCTTCCATAATTTTGTATGTAAAATTCCTTTGTATCTAGATTTAGTTAATGAGAAGCAGCTCCGCCGGCAATGTGCACGGCATTTTTGGAGCAATTTTCTCGCATTTTGGCTCTGGCAACGGCAGTGGCTTGGGGAGACTTATATTAACGTGTGGAGCTTCTATTCCTTGCACAGTGCAAGCGAAAATTGGTTGGGTGGAAGCGCTCAAACAATCCTCTGTGCACGTAATCATGGACAATTTCACTCTATTCAATTCCGTTGATAAAGCCATTGGCATGCCTTACTGGTGATGAATCGAATCTTTAAGATTAATTGAGTACCTTTAAATTTTAGAACTATATACCAGAAGAAAGAAGCAATATCTGGATTTTTTTTTAATTTGCAAAATTCCATTAACCAGCTCAATGATAGTGGAATTGATTTCGCCAAACTGCCAAATTTAGGGATTCTATCTAACTATAGTTAGAGGTAGTGATCGGTTTGCAAGATGCAACTGTTTAAATCTGCAGAGGTCTCTTAATCAACAAACTAATACGGAACGTAATGCAGTGAAAGCACAAGAAATTTTGAACATCACAAGGAATCTGATGGGTTGAGAAACCTGAATAATAATATAAAAAGGAAATTCGTGGGTGGACTTCATCTACTTGTGAGGATTTAAACCATTTTTGTGCATTTAATGCTTCATGCATATTTAAAGCAAATTTTACTTATTGAGTGTGCGTGTATTTAGTACACTTGAAGCTTTTCCATGATTCTCTAGCTGCTATTACTCTGGTTCTTAATGGTTGTGGGTCTCACTACTCCTGTTACAACCTCACCATTGAGGCCCCCATTTAGTATTTGGTATGCACGAGGGAAAATAAGAAAAAAAAAAAAAGAAAAGCTTTTATATCATGTTTATTTATCTTTATAATTATTATTTAATATTATTTAATTACTAAAAAAAAGAATAATAAAATTTTTATCTCTAAAATTTCTTTCATTTTTATTTCTATATTTAATTTTTTTTGTATATCAAACAAGTCTTAAGATTGAGAGCCATCTTAGTCAGCCTTGGGAGGTCCCTCTCCCTCATGTTTATCGAGAAGCCAATTCTAATGCTGACTGGCTTGCAAATAATGCCTCCTCACTCCCTTCTGGTTTCCACTGCGTTGTGTCCCCCCTCTTCGATTGTATGTACTACCTCTCCTTGCACGACTCTGTTGATTTGGGCTTTAGTCCCCCGTTTATTCCAATAGAAAATCCGATCAGACACAGATAACGGTTGATTTGATATGTAAAAAGTTAAATATAGAAATAAAAATAGAGGGTAAAAAAATAATTTTAAAGATAAAAAATAATTGTAATACTTTTACTTTTAATAATTAAATAATAATTATTAATAATTAGTAAATAATATTAAATAATAATTAAAGAAGTAAAATAGACATTTTACATAATTTTTTTTTCAATTCTATTTTCCTTATCTTATCAAACATGTGATTGAATCCTTCTTAAAACGTAGAGACAACAAAATTATATATATATATATATATATATGTATGCGCGCTCTGTACATTAAAGGATATCGTCAACAATATAATTGTTCAGCATCTCCAGCTGCGTTGCCCTTAAAATAATTAAGGAGTATCATATAAATGTCTCTTCAGGAACCAACCGACATCTTTGACGTTCCAATTTTAGTAGAAAGTAAATTATTATGTAATATATATTCTATTAGTCATATCAAAGAAAAAAAATCTGCAAATTGAGAGGAGGGTGCCCAACCCACAATGAAGTTCAGATGCGTTGACCAGTGACACAATAGTGCCTCCTACACAATTTTTAAATTTATGAACTTGTGCAACTGTATACTATACTTATAATTCTTTTTATATGTAAACTAAAATTGAAGTCTTCTGTATAGAGAGCAGTCTTTTATTGTTAGATTTGTCTATATAAAGTATTATTTTATTTTATATATATATATATATATATATGTTCAATTTAGAGTATAAAGAGGTATTCAATTCATCAGTTTCATTCTTTCTTTGATTTCTAGGTACTTGTTTCTTAATTCTTCATGCTGATCTTTGTAAATTATCATTGTTTAATGGTTATCTAATTCATGACAACCTTTATTTCCTTAAGTACAACAAATCATCTTTGTAGGTGGTACAGAATTGATGAATAAGTCACTTTATGGACGCTTTAAGTGAACATGGTTCTGGTCTATCATCAAATCTCATCTCTGAAATTGCTTGTTTTCTGCCCTGCCTTGTCTAATGCAAATTATCCTAGTAATTGGTAAATTACATGGTAGATAACGTGGTTAATCTTTGTCTCTATTGAACTAACATACCCTTTTGTCCTCTCGCTTCCACTCTATGGTATAATTTTGTGATGCCTACCAATAAGGGATTACTTGTAGAAATCTAAACAAAAAACGATGTAGTCGACCTAGTCAGTTGAACCAACCAACTCTTGATGAATTTATATCTTAAGGTGTCTGTGAAATCATCAATTTATGTTTTCATGGTCATGGGAGTCTTCATGAGGGAAAATTGTTGAGGAGAGTACTCAGTCATGGCAACCAGTATATCTATAAGATCAATTTTTTTTTTTAAAAAAAAAATTATCTTGGATGGTTTGATTTTGTGATTGAAACCAAAAATTTAAATTCAATAATTTTGGTTCAAGTGACATCTCTTTTAATCTCAAATATTAGGGGTATTTGATGTATCTCCATGTAATTCTTATCTCCTCTTTCTTCACTCTCTCAAATTTTAAAGTTTAGGGCTTTTTATGTAATTATAAAAGAAGGAAATAGAAAAAAAAATACGTGAGACCAATTTTATATAATATAATCAGAAAATTAGATGCAAATAAAATTTATTTGTAATTGAATACAATCAGCTCCTTTCAAGGTTATTTCCAAGCCACTGGGCAATAAGGGACATTTTCTAGTCAGTTCTCTCTACACAACTTTAGGTAGCTTATACAAGGATATCTTTTCGGCTTGTAAGCAGGGTTTAGAGGGTATTGCATGTATATGCAGTCTCTTCAAAATGTGATAATGCTTCATACGAGGATATGCTGGTCTCCTAAACTTAGCATGTCGGCCACGTTTGATATGATTCCAACGTGGAAGAGAGTGAGGGAAAATAAAGTTAAATATTTATTATATTATTATTATTATTATTTAATAATATTTATCTTTCATTATTATTTTTTTAAAAATAAAAATCCAAGTATTATCCTTATCAATTTCATATACCTTTTTCGTTCATTTTCATTCATTTTCTTCTCATTTTTACCTACCAAATTTCTAACCAAAAGCCAAATGGCAAGGAGCTGCTATTTACAGTTGAGTCATCACATTGTTTTGGACGAAGATCCTAAAAATAAATCAAAATTCGTATGTATTTGGAAAAATAATAACTAAAAATGTACCGATTTAATCTAATTTTTAAATTAATTATTATGCTTTTTTTTTTTTAAAAAAATTTGGGTAGAAAAATTTTCCAATTTACTGACATGAATTTATCCAGTCCCCTCATGCAAATAAAACTCCGTAATTTCTAATAGGAAAAGAGAAACAAAAGATAAAAGAAAGAAATACCTTGATTTGGTTTGTGAAAGAATGCTAGAGGCAAGGATTAGAGGTTTAGGATGAGCTTAAAATTCAGTTAATCTAATTTAGACAAGGGCAGGGAATAAACCACTGGAGACACGAGTAACTAAGACGAGCTGAGGTTAATGAACCAAAAAAGCTACATCAGCATTGAAAAAATTTAAGTAAATTTAACTAATCTTTCTTAAAATTTAACTAAAATATAATTATGTTTTTTCTTTGTTTTTAAAATATATACCTAACTTTTTTATAATTTAATATATTGTAAACATGTTTTCTCTTACTAATATCTTTCTCGTGCAATTGCACGAAAAGTCAGAGAAAAAAAAAAGATCACAGAAAAAAAAAAGATAAAGAGGGAGAGAATGGAATCCAAAGTAGGACCTGCACTGTAAGTAATTTATCTACAATGCAATTTATTTAGACTTTATATAATAAAAGATTTATTTTTTATCCAAAAAATTAATTTTTATACAATATAAATATAATTTTATTTTTAATATAACAGTAAAAATAATTAAATTAATATTATTTTCATATATAAAATTATAATTTTATTTGTAATATAACAATAAAAATGAATAAATAAATTTTTTTAAAAATACATATTGTATAACAAAAAAAATTTATTAACACAAAATAAGTTAAGGATAAGTTAGGATGTATTTTTCAAATAAAAAAAATTAATTAATCTAAACCTTAAGAGAATTTTGCGTGAATTACTTTGAAGAGCCAAATTCATGGGCGAAATTGGTTCATTGTTTCGTATTGAGTTCATTTGGAGGGGTTAAACTCGTTGTCCTAATAATTTCCACTTAAGCTAGAGTGTAACAATATGCTAGCCTCATCCGTGTTAAAATCCAGCCATAAACATTGGTTCATATCAAATTGAACACCGAGTTCAACAAAGTTTTTCTCAATCGTGAGCACATGCAAGCCATAACCCTTTAAAATCATGGAGATTACTTCTTAAAATTAGGTTCGGCAACCCATAGAAGATCAAGATTGTGTTATTTCCCACTATGATTTGGTAAACTACTCAGAATCAAATGCCTAGAGCCACCATAGTTCGCACAAAAGCTTTTTATAGCTTCGAGTGCGAGCCTGTTGCACCAAGTTCAACAGGCGGAGGGAATACCCAAGATCTCTAGGGCAGACTTTCCAACTAATCTCCATCTCTAGTGGCTCAGGTAGAATTAAAATTACAGAAACTCAATGATAGAGACATTATCAGCAATAAATTGTGATAACCTACTATTAAGCATAAAGATATGTCTATTTAAACATTAAGAAATGAATCTACCAAAAGCTGGACCTTTGGAATTCAATTCATGATACTTGCAGATAAAGGTTATTTTACTGTAAAGTAAAATTTAAAGAACAAGATACCCAGAGAGGGGAAAAAAAACCACCCACCCCACGCCGGGAAAGGGGGAAGGGGAAAGGGGAAGAATGGCTCAGACAATGTCATCAAAATTCATGTCATCTGGAACTGCTCTACTGGGTTTAAGTCAAACTATAACGGATACTTCCCAACCAAAAGCAAAACCAACGGCAGGGCAATACAACATGTATAATTAGACAGCATAAATTACAACGCCAAAGAGAACACCTACATTAGAATATATTAAGAATCTTCCTTCCTCCTTTTTGATCCATGTTCATCATTCCCATTTTTGAGCTTAGCCTCTCGGCGTTCCCTCTTCACTCCTTTTGCTTTATTAGGCAAAGCCATTTCTCCAATCTAACAATTACAAGATGCTATAACCGGTTATATATACACTTTACTGGACTGAAAAAGGATAGTAACATATTTACTAAAACTCAATTGCCAATGGGAGGAAAGCATGGAGCATGGTTGAACCCTCATAACATATTTGTCCATGTGAGAACAGAGCCAAGGTGACAATAACAAGGAGGATTTAAAAAATATCACATATATATCCAAAGGAAAACTATTGATTTCGCCATTTACTTTTAGTAACAGGAGAGGGATAAAGAGAGAACTAATTTAGTCAATCCAATGGACAAACCATAAGTAAACAATTATCTTACCTTCTGATCAGGAATATAGATATTTCCAATCTTGCCCTGTATTGCATCCTTTTTAACATTCTTCTCCTGCAAGCAGCAATGTAAGTATGCGGAATTTAGTCATATCTTTAATTTACATTAATAGATAAAGAGTTCTAAGTCATCTAGGCAACCTTTTTCTTTGGCTGCTCTCTTGTAGTTTTCATGGCTTCCTTCCTCAAGCTGTCATTAGGAGGACGATGCCGACGAATTACCAAATCCATGGAAGGGCCAACTTCTACCAATTCCATTCTTGGCACAACAGTGCCTGACTTTTTCAGTCGCAATGCACAGTGTGCAAGGAAGACCCTATTTGATGATACTGCAGTACATACATATGCATGGTCCAGCCCAGCAAGGTTTATATTCTCCACAACCTGCATGAATCAGGTCCATCCTTCAGTTAATGTAGTTCCAGTTGTAAACAAAAAGATTTGTATGACTATGGGGCAGTAAAGATGCACCTCTCCGCGCAGAAGATCAAGTAAAACTTCCTTCAAATGTTTTAATTCTTCCACACTCTCAAATCCTTCTCCAACAAAAGTAATGAAAGGTTTTGAACCTTCTCTTGGAGCTAATTTCTTATCATAAGTGAATGAATCCATGGATTTAAAATTTTCAACCCCAACTTCTACCAGGTCGTAGATATGGTGATCATAAGTTCTTCCTATTATAAGGTTATTAGGTCGCTTCTTCGAGTGAGATCCATACTGCAAAATACAAACCACAACAAAGAACCATCAATAAATTACATCGCTAACTGCATCATAAATAAGAGTGGGTAGTAGCATGATCTGAAGACATAAAGTTGCCATGAAGATGGTCTTTCCCTTTCTTTCGGCATGGAGATAGGAATAACCTTCAATATATTCCATCATAACTTAATGTGTTTCAAACCAAATATCACTAAAAAATAAAAAACTTAGACACAGACCTCTATTCAAATCATTGACGGAAGCAAAAACATGCAGATTGCAGCATAGATGAATTATGCAACAATATCGATGATTAAAAAAGACCATCAGATTTTTGTTTCTTTCTTTCTAACTAGCTGAAAATATTCTTTTCTAGAACATGGCATAAACGTACAAGGGGCAAAATATTTATAGAGAAAATACGAAGAGGGGGATTTCGGGCTTACCACGAAGATGCTGCAATCCGTTTTAAGAGAAAAGAATTCCAGGGAGGTTTCGCCTCCACTTTCAAATGGCTTAATATTGTCATTCTTGCGGCTATATTTTATGGCGCTACCCTTCTTGAGGTGATAGAGTTCAGTCAGAGCAGCATTCAAAACGCTGCTAGTCTTGGTCCCATGCAGTATAAGTGTCTTCTTTCCTGATTCAACCTACAAAGTGAAATATTTGATAATACACGCCAAACAATTCCGTTAATTACAAGGAAAGAAATTAGATATTAATTTCCAGAGAAACTTAATCGCAGGAATAATATTCTGGGGAAGTTCTGTGCTACTCACTAGTTTTGGAGCACGTTTCTCAAGCTCCCTTTTGCCCTTATGCGTCTTGGCAGTTTTAATTTTCAACATGGTTTGGCCAATGAACAAGATATCGAACTATATTCGGTCGATATAATTCAATTACGCGAGTTACCAAAAGAAAACTGGGGAGGAACTACGATAATGCAATGTATCGTAGGATAGAGTCAAATACCGCTCCAAAAACCGCATTATCTTCGCTTCCCAAGCATGTCGAGTGTAAATAAATGAAGGCCAACTTCAACCTTTCCAAAACCCTAACACAATAGGGTAAGCCGACAGAGCTGCACCTCCTGCTTCTCCTCTTAATTTGAGTCTATAGTCGCGCATCGTTGCCCTAGCTCCTTTTTTTTTTTTTTTTTTCAGCGACAGTGGAAGGGAGGTTTGGATGGGTTTTCTCACATTTTAATTTTAAAATTTCTTTAAATAATTAAAGTACAGATTCTATTTAAAAATAATTAAAATGTTTTGCATATATAAAACCCATAAGTTTTGCTGTTTATTATCTTAACGTCCCATTGATATATTATTTACTTATTTATTTTTCTCTTTGTGGATCCACGACAAAAAATCTAAATTCTCCTCCATTTTGGAGAGGCTATACTAGTTATAAAGATAATTTTATTCTTCAAATACGTTTAATCTTATTAATGACGTTAAGACTTCAATCTCTAACAAGTGGAATGCCATTTTTTCTTTTCATATAACACTCTTTTAATAAGTGAATTATTTCTCTTATCTCAATCCATATTATTTTCTTAATAGTTATTTCACTTTCTTTAAAACTTCTAATCAAGCCTTCAAATATATAGTTTTTTAAAGTTTATTTTATATTTACAAATAAAAATAACAGACACACAAAATTAATATTAAAAGATATTGATTCCATTAAAAACTACTTTAGAGCATAATATTTACACTCAAATTGAATCTTCAATAAATTAAGTAATTCAATTTTTAATTTTTTTTATCAATATTCAAATTTATAGTAGAGTAAACATTATTTAAAAAAAGTAAAATAATTATAAAGAATTTCAACTCTTCAAAACTCTCATTTTAATTATTTAATTATCTTTCAAGATTTCTAAAAGATAATAAAGCATTGTGATCATACTTTTTTAAGACCATTGATTCAAAATTCAAAATTTATAACTATATAATTCTTTGAGTACTTTATAGTTAACTTTTGTGTTTGCAACATATCATTATATATTTTTTATTTATATATTTTTTATAATATTATATTAAAATAAAATATAAATTATTTTTTAAAAGTTTTTTGATATATATATATATATACACACAGAGAAAATATTTTAAACAACAATGATTTGTGTTATCTGCAAAATTTGAACTTAAATTTTGTATTAAATATTTCATAATAATTCTTCTCAAATGATTTTTTATTGATTTTTCAAATGATCTAGTTTTTATGTTTCTTAATAGTTAACACTATAATTAATTTTAAGCTTATTTTGAACAAAAAGCACTATCTCATGAAATAATCATAACAAGACATAAATAAATATTGTATAAAAATTTTCAATTTCTTTCTTATTTTCGTTTGACTACCAAACATTAATTAAAAAAAAAAAAAGCCCGCAAGTGTGGTGTATGGTGGAAACTTGAAGAAAAGGGAAATGATTTCTATCAATTTTATAAAGCTTCCGTCTTAGTTCCATAGAAGCTCTAAGCTCGTTGTCTGAAGCGAGCTTCACTGAACGCTAAATCCCTTTTTAGTATCTATGTAATTCCATGATCAAGAGCCTTCAAGCATCTGGGTCCATTCCTGTTCCCACTTTTCTTTTTTTGTATTCATTTTTTTGAATTGGGATGAGGGTTTCATCCATATTCTCATTGCCCAATTTTGAATTAGGGTTTTTCCATTGACATTTTTCTCTCTATTCTTTGTCAATTTTGAGAATAAAATTCGTGTGAGTTGTAATTATTGGGATACTTTTTTATGTTGTAATTTATTTTTCGAATAGGGTTTAGATTTCTTTTAGGGGATGGACATGCAGAATTCCCGTAGATCGTTTGATAGAATAAGAGAACTAGGGATTAAAAAACCCCGATTGCCCGACGAGCTCGAGCGCGGCCCAAATCAAAGTGTTCGACCATTTCCTCAGCGACAAGTGGCTTCTGGGGTTAATACGCTGGCTTCGGCAAGGTTTAGAACAAACGACAGGGATTCGGGAAGCAATGATTCTGGTCGCGGTCCCCAGCAGCTGCCGTATCAGGAGCTTTTAGCTCAGTATAAGACTGCGCTTGCTGAGCTGACTTTTAATTCAAAACCGATAATTACGAACTTGACTATAATTGCTGGCGAGAATATCTATGCGGCGAAAGCAATTGCAGCGACTGTTTGCTCTAACATTCTAGAGGTGAACCCAGTTTACACTCTGCAGCTGTCTCTGTGTTCAATTCTATATGGTTTTTGGCGCCAATTGCTGATTGAATTGAAATGTAAGACCTGTGGAGTAAAGGACCCATTATGTTGATCTTCCCGATACTACGATATATATTGTTGTCACTGTTATGCTCTGTGTGTGTGGCTGAAATTTTGTGGGGGAAAAAGTTGGGAGCTTTGTACATTACAAGTTTACAATTAGTGGAATTTGATGGTTTTGGAATATAAGTCTTTTATCAAAGCTCATTATGTCAACTCAAGTATCTTGTCGATTTGTTTTTTCTAAATATGGTATCTGCTGTGGAAGCTTGTATGATAATAATGATATGTGTGAAGAGTTGCAGTTGCCATGGAAATGATGAAAATTTTTGTTTTACCAGTTGCAAAAGCGCAATCTACGTTCATTCAATTTCGTCTCGGGCGTTCTATCAAGGTTTTTACCTGGAGATTGGTTATGATGGAGGTTCTTAAGTTGTACTTTTTCCCCCCTTCAAAAAGGGAAAAAAAAAAGTAGATTGTTTTTCCTTTTTTTTAAACATTCGTGGAAACTCTTCTGCTGCTTGCCTAAGACAACTTGGTCTGCACCATGAGAGTATGATACTCTAATGATTCCATATGCATCTAACAAAGAGTATCCCTGAATAGAAGTAATCCACAATCCTTTTGATACTTTATTGAGCTTTTATGCTAGGGGAAGCAGCCATAGTTGAGAACCTGGATTTTCGTGTGGTGTTTGAGGAAGGATGAGTTCCCCTCCTCAATTGGCAATCCCATCTTTAGTCCTTTTTTTTTTTTTAACGTTTTATTTAAGTTACAGATTATATAATATCCTGGCAGGACTGTTAGATTATCCATGATCCCTTGCATCATTTTAGGCCTAACCTCTCACATTTTAGTTTGTGTGTGTGTCACCTTTTTTTTTTTCAGATTAAATTATTATTAAAGGTTTATGGAGAACTGCTGCTTACCTTGATTTTTCAAGTTTATATTCTTTGGAAGAGATCGAATTTACACAATCAAGCTGTAACGAACATTGTACTTGTATTATTTCACTATTGTGCCAGTTTCAAGCATACTGATGTAATCAAGTAAAGCATATTCCTTTAAAAAAAAAATCTCTATTCAATCTTTTTTGGGCCAAAGAATATCTGGAACTGGTGTGTATGGTAAGGAAGATTGGGCAAAATATATTATTTTGAGGTCAAGATTGTGACTTTGAAATGCCATCTTTTTTTTTGTATTTTTCTTTTTTTTTGGGGGAGGGGTTGTTAGCATGAATGGTTTCCTTGATATAGAAGCCATCACTAGATTCACTACATAGTGCCTTTTGATACTGGGGTTTCTCTTCTTTGTATTCATGCCTTCTATCTTCCTCCATATCTTGCTTGTTCTTATGCTGTTTTCTTGTCTCTTGGAGAAATGTTTAGATGTTTGCATGTATAAACGTTCTAGGAAGGAAATCCATCCTTCTATAATAGGATAGGATGAAAAAGGTCAATTGTGCTCATAAATGTGAGAAAATATGAAAGAACACATTATCTGTGATTAACAGATGAGCTTAGATGTAAGTAATAGCTCTAGTTTATGAATAAGAAATCTGCCATGTGAAAACAAATATCATCTTTTGGCCTTTGAAGAGTGTCTTAAGTTTACTATAATGTTAATTTTTTATTGGTTTTGGCCCCTCTTGTATATCACATACTTATCTTTGTATTATTATAGATTATTAATTTCAGTTGCTTATCATATTTATGTCTGTTGGGGCAGTCTTATTTCTAATTCTTTCTTTGTTACTTTCTCTCTCACGCAAAGAAAGCTCATGTTGCTTCTGATTGTGTTAATGACTCTCCAGGTTCCTAGTGAGCAAAAGCTGCCATCACTCTATCTTTTGGACAGTATAGTTAAGAATATCGGGCGGGATTATATTAAATACTTTGCTGCCAGACTACCTGAGGTCAGATATATAATATTCTCCCAACCTTTCATTTACCTATGTGCCTCTGTTTTAAATGCTCTTATTAGTGTGTTTATTATGGTTAACGACGAATCCTTCAGATTGTTGAGCAATAAAAATTTTGTTAAACTATTAGAATTTCACTTGGTTATGGGAATATTAATAAGAATTATTGTGTTACCATTAACAATGAATTGTATGCCTCGTAAGCAATGGCAACATTTCTTCTGTTTGCATTTTTCCAAAGATATGTTTTCTGATTTCACACACCTATTTTTTTAACTAGGTAATTGCCTATGACTTCTTTACATTTTAGGTATTTTGCAAGGCTTACAGACAGGTTGATTCATCTGTCCATTCAAGCATGAGGCATCTTTTTGGAACTTGGAAAGGAGTCTTTCCTCTTCAGACCCTTCAGATGATTGAGAAAGAACTGGGCTTTACTCCTGCAGCCAGTGGGTTATCTTCTGCATCTACTATGCTCAGGAGTGATTCACAGTCACAACGCCCACCTCATGGTATCCATGTGAATCCTAAGTATTTAGAAAGGCAACGTCTTCAGCCGTCCAGTAGGGTAGGTGAAGTGTTTGGACTAGAAAGTTTTCCTTTAAATGTTTGAAATGCTAGGTATGTTTGGCAAAGGTCAAGGTTGGATGGAGGTCATCTTGTGGTATTCTGGTAATATGCACTCATGCATTCCTCACTTGAGGAAACTGGACTGGAATATATGGCATCGAATCCTTATCTTGTTTCTTTCTTATTGGGACATGATGCAATATTCTTGCAGTCAAGGATTTTTGAATTTCGCCTTTGCAATAAATTAATTTAGATTTCTTTTTCTTATTTTATTTTAATTTAATTTTTCATTTTTGATTTTTTTATGTCTGCTATTGTTTAATCTGGTTATTGGAGGTTTAACAATCTAAGAGACCAGAATTGTTGAATGCTGTCTGCTTAAAAATCCAATTTGTCATACAACCTGAACCTGCAAGAATTAACTTGGTGGGTTTTTAAAAAGCAAAAGCCTTGTGTTTGTCACTATTCTGAAGTTTTTCTGATGTATATAAAGCCTTGCAAAGATAATAAGTTATAACGATGCATAAGTGTGCATCTTGTAATATTACTTCAGCAAGATATAGCTCATATGAACCTCTTTTTTTAATTAAATCTCTGGTGCTTAATTCTTTTTCCATTTCCTTTTTCCTGTCACGAAGGCTAAAGGAGCAGCTAATGATATGACTGGAACTATTACAAGCTCAACTGGGGACACAGAGAGGCTGGATAGAACTTTGGTTGCTGCACGACCTTGGGCGGATCCCAGACTTAACATCCGTGTATGTGAAATAATTTTCCCCCTTTCCTGCTATTTGTATCTTCCTTTCAGTATCATATTTTATTGTAATGATGTATATTGCAGAACATTACACCTGCTAATAGAGATGCATTTAATGATTCTCTTCCTGAAAAAAGCATTAGTGCATCATATGGAGGCAATGGACAAGGTTCTGATCTTTCAAGTAAAATGGGCTTGGGTATTGGAACTGATGGTAGGGTCACTGATTTAGGACATGACAAAGCATGGTACAAAACAGGCAGCGATATTGCAGAGGTTAAGTCTGGGCAAAGAAATGGTTTAAGTTTCAAGCATAGTATTTCAATTCATGAAGCACCAAAGTCCTTGAATTTGGATGCGCATCACCTGACAACACAAAGCATAACTAACATACCCATGAGTAGTGTGATGTCAACTAGCTGGAAAAATTCTGAGGAAGAGGAGTTCATGTGGGACAGTATGGACTCCGGGTTGACTGATAGTGGTGCATCCAGTGTCTCTAATAACCTGGGCAAAGATCATTGGACTGCTGATGATGAAAATTTGGTAAGCCTAAGTTTTGTTGTTCATTCACTGTATTTTTGGGGATTTTAAACTTTATTCAAGAGATACTGACTGTAAATTTTATTAGATGCTGTAATATAGCCGAAGTCTCTTGATAGATTGTTTGGCCTTAAGACTGTAGAAGTAGGACTTAGCTTTTATTAATTCAGTATTCGGTTACTGGTATGTGTCAGACATTGCTGTTGGATATAAGATGGATCACATATCCTGTAAAAATTACCCTGCAGCTTTTTTAGGACCTGGCAAATGCTTTTAGAAATCAAATATGGCACAGGTTTTTATGCTTGATAATCATGTAGATAGAAGAATAATTCACTTGGCGACAATTTCTGTTGAATACTTGTTTATTATTTTGTCTTTCATCACTATGTCTTGCTTAGAGATGGCAAAGTTTCTTTTGCATTTTGAGAAGTGTTTTAAGCAGACTGTTTTATAGCTTGAACCAACATTTAGCCAAATTTAGGTCAGTCTTTTTGAAAGCCCATCACACATGTAGGGAATATCATTGGAACTGTTCTTGTGGTCATGCACCAGAGTAATGGCATAAACTATTATGACCTTTTATTAAATTGAAGGGTCTTTAAAGGATACATATTCCTTAATTCAATGACTGTGTGATTGGTATACATTTGCAGTTGTTCATCCAACCACTTTGGATGGTAGGCTGGCTATAATTATTGCAAATTACTTTGTTGGGGGTGAGAGAACATGGTTGTGTAATTTGTTATTGTTGTTGCTCTACAATTTGCTGACAATGACACTATTGATGAATAAGATTATATAGGTTTGGCTGATTTACTTGACCAATTTGTCCCCCCCCCCCCAAAAAAAATGTAGGCAGTTGATGTTCGCAGCCAAATCACACACCAGTTTGGGGCAAAGGTTGATAGAGAAATATCCACCGAATCCCTATCCTCTGGGAAGAAACAACTGCCTGCTTTTGGGCAGCGTCCACTATTATCATGGCAATTGCCGGAGCAGAACTCAATTGATGAGCTGAATCGTAAGCCAGGTCACTTAGAAGGCTTTGCATCCACTCTTGGTGGTTTACCATCAATTACAAAGTCTTCCACTGTCAGGATGGGGAATCGGCCTTTCCTGCCAAATGCAACAGCAGGAATGGTGGGATGGCAAAAATTTCACACTGTTCAAGCTGAATCCCCTTCTGGGCAATCACCTTTGCGAGAACAGTCTCCATCACTGCCAGCAACAGTGCGCCATTCTCACCATGTGCAAAATTTGGCTGAGCAAGACCGTCAATGGACTCTTAAAACATCTCAGTTTTCAGGAGATCTGCAGGGCAAGTATATTCAAGATTCTTCAGCTATCCATCCTTCTAATATTCAGGTTGGTAACTTGCCAAAATCACAGCAAAGGGACCTGCAAGGTCCAGTACCTTCATTGACTTCTTTTCAACCAATGCATCGTACTGCAGTTTCACCAAAGCAGCAACCTGGCTCTCCACTTACTGAAGTTTCTGATAAGACAGAGGAGCTACCCCAGTCAAAAGTTTCTCTTGTTGGTGAAACTTCTGATCAGTCAACCCCAAGTAGTTTGTTAGCTGCAGTTATGAAGAGTGGAATCTTCTATAGTTCAACTATGGATAATCTACTCTCTACAAGTTTCCTGGATACAAGGATTCTGCCATTGCAATCAGGGGATCAGCCTACACAGCCGGGTGGGCCTCAGGGAAAGGCTGCATCACCATCTTCATTTGGTACTCCCAATGATGACTCATCTACTCTGACAAAAATATCTCAAGGAAAGGTTGGACAACCACCAAGGGCATCTGCTTTACCTCTAGCTTCCCCTACTGTGAGTAGTGCCTCAGCTCAGGCCTCAAATTCCACCAACGCCTCAAGTCCAATTTCAAACCTTTTAAGCTCATTAGTTGCAAAGGGTTTGATATCTGCAAAATCAGAGTCATCAACTAAGGTGCCAACTGATATGCTGACTCATTTGGAAGATCAAGGCCACAGCATAACCACAAGTGGCTCTTCACCAGTTGCTTCTGTTTCTGGTTCTCCAGCTGTCCCTGTATCATCTATTGGAGATGAGGTAGATCATGATGTAAACAGCTCTGTTTCCTTATCTCAGTCAGCCACTACAGGCATACGAAACCTTATTGGCTTTGAGTTTAAGCCTGATGTAATCCGACAATTGCATCCATCTGTGATCAGAGAACTATTGGATGATCTTCCACATTATTGCAGCATTTGTAGCCTTAGGCTTAAACATCAAGAACAGTTTAATGGACACTTGGAGTGGCATGCTATGAGAGAAAAGGAACAAAATGGTCTAATTAGGACATCAAGAAGATGGTATGCAAAGTCAAGTGACTGGATTGCTGGCAAGGTTGAATATCCAACTGACTCTGAGTCTACTGATTCAGCAGACGCAGACTGCGAGAAAGCAGACAAGATTGAGCTGGATAAAATGGTTCCATCAAATGAAAATCAATGCTTGTGTGTGTTTTGTGGTGAGCTATTTGAAGATGTTTACTGTCAAGAAAGGGATGAGTGGATGTTCAAGGGGGCTGTTTACCTGACCAACTCAGATAGTGATAGTGAGATGGGTGGTAGAAATTTCATTGCTGCTAGGGGTCCCATTATTCATGCAAAATGCTTATCAGAGACCTCCATATCTGGTGCAACCAAGATGGTAAGGCTAATGATCTGATGTAAGGTTTTTTTTTTTTTCCTTGGTAGATCAAAGGGGGTTAAGCCCCAATGATCTGATGTAAGCTAGGGGACATAATGGAGGTCTTTTACCATTGACGTTTAAGGCTCCATCATGTCCATTTTAAGAAATGGGCTCAACGTTACTGGCTGTGTTTTAATATTTGGTTTTTGTTCCTATCTGAAAATTGCAGACATTGGGTCTGTGTTCTCTGTCTCAACTTATGATTGTTCTCCTGTTCTGTTTTTTTCGTTAGCCAGCTTCCTTTTTTATCTCTTATATTTCCTCCTTATTTGCTTTATTCAAATTGAATGCAATGTTTTGTTGGGTAATTGATAGTGCTTGTTATATTCTGGCAGGAACAGGATTAATGCTTTTAGTTTAGGTCATCTGAGGCTCGGTGTTGTTAGAAGCTTACAGAGAGTGCCCCAGGTTTACCTTGCAATAACTGTATCTCCATGGCTTTTTTATAGTTAGTTTATTCCTCTCAAACTGGTCCTGTTGCCAAACAAATTTTGTGCCTTTTTCTTTTTGGCGTTTCAATGTTTTTTTTAGTAGTCAGGGAAAAGAAATTTAGGGTTCAAAATATATAAATGGCAGATAGATTTGACAGTTCAACTTGCTCATTGATGTGGTTGTGTTCTCCAGGGGAGAATCTCCCCCCCCCCCCCTTTTCTTTTTCTCTCTTTCATCTCTTTTTAATGGTGAAGTGGATTTGCACTTCTAGCCTCATCTGGTGCTATTAAATGGTAGTAAATCACTTAAGGCCATGCTTATCAGTTATCACATGTCAGTATCAGATGGCGATCTCTGTTTCAATAAAATGGCGGCGACTAGTGGATTTGGGTACTTTTTCTCACCGACTAGAGATTTGTGTTGCTTGTCAGTTTGGCTGATGCCTTGAGCCTTTCAACAATGGGCCCTGCATTTTTTCGCTAAGCAAATCTGCTATCACACTCTCCTGTTTGACCAGGTTATTGCAATTGGTTTATTTGAAACATCTTTATGCCTATATTTGGCTTTCTTGTATGGGTCTGATTCTGAAGATTGGGTCTGATCCTAAAGATTAGCTTGTTATAGAACTGCTGCGGTATAAATCTGAGTGTTTATTAAATCATGTTAAAAATATGCTGTGACTTTTCCTCATGTAAGTATTTTAGAGTTCGTTTGGTTTGCTTTCCATGATCTCAATTTGGTGAATTAAAGTTCAAGTTTGCAATTACAACTGTCTTTGACGCCGACGTGGTTTTTGTCACGCTGTCAATACTGACCGAACTTTACAGCCATTGCCATCATCGTCTTTTTAGTGAACACTCAAAATGTTAGTTGACAATATTTTTTTTTTTAACGGGTAAGGGTATTTTTGGACTAGTTATATGTTAATTGAGACTAGTTTCTTCCCAGATGATTTGGTGCTCCTTTCCCATTGATTTGGTACATGTAAAAGAATAAAATTTCTTAACTACTGATTCTAAAATATGAACTCAAGTAGTTAAAGTAGAAAATACATCTCTTTAATCTTTGAGTCAATTTTTTGGAAATAATGTTAATGAACAATTAATTAACATGTATTTTTGTTGCTATTTTTTAAAACTACCATCACCTTTCACAATGGTCCCCAACCCATAGCACTAGGATGTTATTGCTTGTGCCATCCATATAGTATCGCCATTATAGGTATTGATTAGAGTAGCCTCCGTCACGTATAGAATGTTAATCTGTTGATTATTTATAATTATGTCAACTAACTTAATTTTCCACTCTATATTTCCATTTTCCATGCTGTTTTCTTTAGTTAAGATATGAATGTTCCATTTTATCTGTGGATTATGAAGCACTGATAGAATCTCGCATATGTATCTAACACTTGTATTAAATATGTTTCGGTGCTTCAAATTATAGGAATAGCGGTTGGAACAAGCTCAGAGGGAGGTATGACACTATATTTTGTGTGTTGCGATATCTGTACTGTTTTATGTTGTGCATTTGTGTTGGTGTTTCTTAGACAATGGGTCAATCCTTGTATTAAAAAGATGATAAGCTTTAAAATTGGAAACACACTAGGAGAAAAACATAAATCTTTAGCATATACTAAATCGAATATTGAAAACATGGCACATGGAAACAGTGTTTATGTCTCAACTTGGACGAATAACTGTTTCATGGAACTTCATATTTCGAATGCATTCCAACAGCGAAGGGCAAGTTTAAGGCTCAAGGTTCTGAGTATAGATGTAATCCAAGTGGGCCTCAGTTATCATCCTTCTGCTAGAGCACTCTTCATCCTTCTCATCGCACTCCTCTGATCCCAGTATCTGTATAAAATTGCTTCCCAGTTAGAAAAAAGAGGCTAAATGACGGAGCTACAGAAACCAATCAGGGTAAAGATACCACTTTGGATTTTTCTTTCTCTATTCCTCTTCTTGTGTGAATGTGTGTGAGGAGAGAGATGAGGTAAAAACATTTTTTTACCCTTACTTCCGGATCATCTTCTAACTCTGTAGATGACCAAGCATGAGCCATATTATTGGCCTCCACTTCCTTTTCACCTATATTGAGTTCCAAGCTTTAGAAAACCCAGAAACTAGCTGACAGGGAGAGGGAGGTGCACAGAAAAACAAGTAGAATACCATATAATTACCTTGTTTTGGTACAAGAAGACGTGCAGATATTACTGAGAAAGAGGAAAAAAGGAGAACTAAGAAAAGTAAGACGAAATGAACTTGGGAATTTTGTTGCTTCATTGGGTAATTCAGCAGTGGAGGAAGGAAAGTTAGAGAAACTAGCAAATATGCGTCTAGGAAGGCTGAAGAAAGGAATAAATAGAAGGTCAAAGCTTTTGAGGCTGCTGGGTGCTATCCATTTACCATCTGCTTTGGCCATATACCCCCTTCATGCGATAAGGGCATCGCCAGGTTCCATGTAAAGACCGCAGTTTGTCTCGTTAAGTAGACGGGAGAGAGGGCTCTTAATTTCATTGGTGGTCCAAAACAATTGAAGTCACTAAAAAAAATTATTGGCCAAAAAAAATTTCGATTGTTTCTTCGCATTTCAAGAAATTCTGGCGACTGTAAAAAGGAAGCACAAATTCTCGTGATCCATATATATGACGTGTTGATAAGCAGAGTCTTTACGGGAATCGGACAGCCTTTATTCAATGATTTGTGTTGTGACTAAAATGAAAGCAAGCGTCGAGAAAAAGACAAATCAAGTTATTAAAGAAAAGAAACTGCCAATCAAATGTTCACGGATGAATGGTTCCTTTTAAAGTTCATGTTCTTATCCCAAAGGAAAGGGATGCACTAACTCATCTTTGGTATTATCTATCCAAAAGGCTGTTTAGTAAACCCATGTGAATCCCTACGAAATGCAAATGATATGCAATGCGCATATCTCGCAAAAATTCCAAGTGGTTAAATACAATAAACAGCCCATGAACTTAAAAATTCACTTGCCCAAAGCTCATTACGTTTTACATAAATCGAAGGTTGTCTTCTTACACCGCATGATCTGATCAGCCAAGTTCTTAATTGGAAAGATTTAAACAAACTTCTTAATTAATGTCTTTTTTAGTTGATTCATGTGTTTACTCGAATGTGAATTATTTGTAATCACAAATTGACTATATATAATACAATTAGAAAGAAATAATATATATATATGTAGAAAGAATAAGTAAATCCTATATATACTTCCACCTTTTTATAGCATTATTTCTCCGCTTGCATAACTATATAATTATAAGGAATCCAATATCATAATTGTCCCCAAAATAAGTAGCTCAAATCATTTTGCCTTGCTTATGAATTTAATGAGTCCATCACTTGGTTCTTTCAATACTCTGGATTCTACCTTCCATTCTTTTAAATTGACATGGCAGAGGCATGCGAATTAATAAAGAAGACATATACAAGATAAGAGTTATGGGGGAAATATTTCAAGTTGTTGTTGAATAGAAGAGTCACAGGCTTTTGTTGAATTTTCACCGGGGACCTATACAAACCACCGCTATAAACCAAGTAGTTAATAAAATTAGTGAAGTACTGGTTAGTATATGAAATTTTAATTTTTAAAGTATATAAAAATTTATTTGTAAGATATTTAATTTGGACATATCAAATAAAAAAATTTTAAGATTTATATATTGTATATGTTCTAAACAATATAAAAACAATGATATATATAGTTTAAATATTTTATAGATAAATTTAAAAGTACATAAAAAATTATAATACCATACTAAACCTCATCTAAAAATTGTATACTGGAGATAGAAGGAAAATGATGCCATACGCTTAAAAGTTAGGAAGAAGAAATGCCTAGTTTTTTTCTTAAGTCTTAATCCCTATGAAAACTTGAATTTTATTTGCGGTCATTGATCATAAGCTTCTCAAGCTGTTGCTTTTGTTGGCCTAACGTTCTTTTTAATTCTTCTTGTATTTGATAATTTCAGAAGCACAAATTTAGATGAAAAGTCCAAATTAATTGACTTAGTCACTTAGCCAATTCTAATATACAAATAGCTCATTTATTTAATTATTTCCTCTTTTTGAATCCTTATCTTTTTGCTAAAAGTAAAAAGTTATATTATGTTGTACTTATTTGTTATCTTTGCTAATTGACTTTAGTTAAAGCAAAAGTCAATCTTACTCTAATTTATTTTTTATGAGTTCTTAAATGCATTAATGAGCAATAATGAGAATAAGACAGTTAGAAAAGATACAACATGATGCGTCTTTGCAGGACGTGTTCCACTATTCCTTATATACAAAACCATGAAATAAAATAGAGATGGGGTCTATTGGTTTAAAAAAATTTTAAAATCAATTAAAAAAGAACAGCTACCTTACTCTTTCATAGCTATTCAAAAAATTTGATGACCTAGCTACTCAGTTGATAAATCTGGAGCTATTTCACAAGTGTTAGAAAATTGGAGATCCATGTAAAGAGAAGAAATACGGAACATAGAGGCAACCAAGTAAATACAAAGTTACTTTATTCTAGAATATATTGTAATCTTCATTTCTCTCTTTATTTTTAATTTTATTTTTGTCAAATGTCTATTTTATATAACTATCTAAGAGTTAACTTGAAAATATACTTATAATCCGTTGATCGATAAGAGTCTCTAAAATTTTATATATCTTTTATATAAATCTTTCTTTGAATAGGAGAGTCAATTTGTGTGTAAATTATAAAAATATTTATAAAAGTTATAAGTGAGTTTAGAAATCTAACTACTTGTTGTTGTATACTTTGATTAAATAGTAAAAATTTCTTGGTATTGTTAGTAAGGGGATTGGACATGGGTTAAGAAAATTAAACTAAGATATATCAAGTGTACTTCCTCTATCTTTCAACTTTTATTTATTGTCATTGTATTATGTTTGAAAACCTTGTTGATAAGATTTTATCATGTCTCTTTGATCTTTAGTTACTTAATTATATTTTATAATCTTGTCAACAAAATTTTTGTTTATTTATAGGATTTATAGTTTTGCATATTGGCTTAAAAATTCAAATAATTATTTTGATTCTTGCAATAGTACTTATTCATCTCCTCCTCCTTCTAGGTGCATTTTTCAACTTCTTCAATCAAACAAATGAAATGAAAAGAAAGATATGGATGATTAAACAAAAATTATGTGCTTTTCATCAACTAACAAAGTTATGTCTATAAAGAGCAAATTTAAGAATTGCCTCGCCATTCTTTCATGAAGAAAAAAGAATGTGAATGATTTGTTCTTGCCTTATTTGGTATGATAGAGTGGAAATGAAGAATTACTTTTTTCTTTTCTTGCTTATTTTTATGAAAGATAGGAAAGAAAATAGATATAAATGAAAAGTCAAATTACTTCATTATTTTTCACCTGATTAAATTTATTGATACTAATTTTTTTTATCTTAATTTTTTTCCTTATTTATTTTAATTTTTTTAATTCTTCTTTCTACTTCTTTTTCCTTTTCCTTCCTATTTTTTCCAACTTTGGAAAGAAATAAAAGTAATGTAAAAAACATATAGATCTTAAAAATATTCTTCCTTTTTATTCTATTTCTTTTCTTTTTTTAAGTACAAATTAAGCCCAAAAAAAAAAAAGTTCCAATCCCATCACATTTCCTTTCCTTCCCATCAAACAAAGCATTAAGCAGGCAACCCTTCCTAGATATACAAACTCTCCCTCTACTTGTTTCACAGGTGACTTCGCTCCCTTTTACATGATAACCGGGGAGAGCATATGCCAGATTGGTCAATTCACTCTTTTTTTAATAATAATATTTAAAATAAAATAAATAAATTTTTAAATATTAAAGTAATTTACTTTAATATTTACAGTTTTAACTTTTACGTTGGAACACATATTTTAAAGAGTTTTTATGAACGTCTTATATCACCTATAAGGATGGCCCCCCAAAAAAAAAAGTGTACCTATAAGAATTTTTTTGGTAAGAGTATTTTAGTAACTTTCTCACTAAATCCATGCTCCACCCTTAATATTCATTTTATTATCTAAGAATTTTTTTTATATACTTATATTTGTTGTGAGATTAAGAGACTAAAAAATCTCAGACACATTAGTTTAGAAGATACATGTCTTCAAATTGATTCACGGGTCTTGCCTTCATGGATGTGGGTACGAACTAACTAGATCAACCATGCCCAAAATTCATCTATACATTGTGGGTTTAAAATGAGGTCGGTATCATATTACTCTAGTCTAAACTTACACCCTTAAAATATCTATAAAAGTTTCCATACATAAATTTAAATAATAAATTTTGTGATACTAAGATTTGAGTATTTTGTTCATTTTTACTCTTTTCATATATTAGGGAGAATTATATAAATGAATTTAACATCATCTCTTGCTCTAAAATTTAGAAGTATTAAACTTATAATTTATTTTTATTTATATATCTTTTTTTAATTTAAATTTATATAATATGAGACTTTTCTCCAATTTCACCCACGCTTCAACACAGATAACAATTGGAGTTCAAATTTTGAGAACTTATTTTACGGGGTAAGGGTGAAAAAGCCGAGTCATAAATTCATAGGCCAAGGCTTCACCTTTGACATCACCACCAACTCGTATTCTCCCTCTAAACGCAATTCTAGTTCTCAGCAAATAAGAAAAAATAAAGGCTCAGAAATATTCGAGACCTGCAACTTTAAAGTCCAGGTCTTGTGGGATCTCTCTGCTGCTAGGTATGGCACATGACCAGCGGCAGTCAGTGGGGTTTTACGTCATCGTTTTGGTGGACTCAGAACTGGGTTTGCGTATGGCAGACAGGGATGGTAAATCAGTAAACACGAAGGACTTCAAAGCTGGAATGGCAAATTTTTGAGTGGTTTGTCGGAGTGAGCTATAATCTGGCACAGCAGTTTATTCAACAAAGGCACGACTCCCTGAAACCGGAATAGCCCACGACATATTGATAAGGTATTGTCTGTGTGCATCGATAGGAAGACAACTTTCATAATAAAGAGATTGAAGTGGAATTTTTGTGGGAAGATGGTTTGGTGGTGGATATAATGTAGGATGTTCATGATTGGCTTTTCAATCCGACCTCTGCCTCCGCAGTGTTTATGTTCTGAACAGCAGGCTGTGATTGGAGGAGAGCTTTTGGATCAGACAGGGAGCACGAAAGAAGTGGATTCTCCTTCTTCACGTAAGAACTCTCGCTGATTTACTCTTCCTTTTGTTCTTTTAACAAATTTTCTTAATATTCAACTCACTTAATAATCAAAAGCAGCAAGAAGTTCTGGCCCGGAAGTTACTTTTCATATGGAGGAGTGTTGACAGTGGATCAAGACCCAAGAGTATGAGTTCTACTACTTGGGCTTTTTCAATATATATCCAACCCAACACATAGACCCAGTGGATGACAACCAAACATTAATCCACTTGCAGTTTGTTTCGTTTTCACAGTAGAAATAGGATTCAAATCAGGTGAAAAAAAAAAGAACGAAAGAGGATATGTTTCTGGTAAAAAATTATGTATAAACGTGACCAAGAGTGGGAGTATTGAGTACTTTGTAGAAGACAATGGTTCGTGCCATCATTTTACCCCAAAAAAAAATGTTTACATGTACACATTTAGAATAAGAAGATCCTGAATGATCCGTATGCATGATTGTTTTTAATGAGAATAAAAGAAGAATGAAAATATAAATAGAATAAAATAATTATATTTAATGTATTATAGAAAAGAATCAGAATATTATTTTATTTATAATTTATTAGGCAAAAATAATGTTAAAATAAAAAATAATAGAAAAATAGCAAAAATATCTCTACTTAAAAAAAATAAAAAATAATGATAACCAAAATATAATAATTTTTGTATAAATTAAATAAAATGACTATTTTCGATTACGTGATTATATAAAGTAAATAGATTCCATCTCTTTTTTTTTTTTTTTAGTATTTGGACAATATGTAACTTACTAAACAAAATGTTAAAAAAGATCCATTCTCAATTTCCTCTACCTCGGGCTCCCAAATTGAGCGTAAATTTGTAGTTTGATTCTATTTTCTTTTTCATATATTATAATTTGAGGTGGAGGGCTGAAGAGAGGGGAGATACCGAGATAGCAGTGGGAAAAATTGATCTGGGCCCTGAAGAATTTTGGGTCATGTATGAAAGGCTTCAAGTCCAAGTATTCGTACCGTAATACCACCCAATAAAGTAAATGAACGTCAATTTGATGTAAACTTGGGAATTGTCGATCTCATTATAAATGATTATGCAGCCAATTCCATTCGTTTTTCCCCGTCTGATAGATCTATAATTTTGCTAATTAATTCCCACTAAAGATTCCAATATGCCACAGAAAATTGTGCTGTGAACATTTTGCATGAATGGTTTCGATGTGAATCTGGATGTGTTTTATATCCATGGTAGAGCAAGAATTGAAATCAATTAAAAAGATCTTTAACCCTCTAAATTGTCTCAAGTTTTCTGGTCATATTCAAAACAATGGCGCAGCATTTGAACCCATGCTTTGGCAATGTAAGGCGGCCAGAAAATTGTGGCGGAAACACCATGTTGCTTGGACGAGAAATGATCAGAGATGACCATCAATTGTAGTTTGCTGGAGGCTTGATTGGGAGAGCCCAACTCACTTTATGGAAGTATTTTTGTTTGCTAATTTTGCTTCTAACTACTGCCTCCATGGCCACGCGTGCCAACTGAGCTTACAAGAAGAAGATGTGCATTTTTTCTATTGGACAATTAGATCCACATCCTCTTCTCTCTAACCCTTTTTCGGGTTTTCTTGAAGGGGAAAGAAGAGGTTGTACATGAATCGCCTAATGAAATCTACCACGCCACTTACCACTAAATTTACGCCAACTCGTCAAGATGTTCTCATACGGCTTGTTTGACTTGGCACGTGGGGGGGCATATACCCGTAGTTAGAGTATAAAAGGATTTTTATAAGGTTCCTACGTCTTTTCAATGTTTATTGTGATTTGCGTGTCAAAAAATGAACGATTTTAAGGGTAAACTTTCAGTTAACTTGTGACTATGTCAACAACCTTAAGCTGGCATCTCGTAATGACTGAAATTAACAAACTTGTATTATGAGTTATTTTCTTGTTCAGCAGTTGATCAGTGAGATATTATAAATAACGTTATAGAAAATGCAAAAACATAAAAGAAGTTTGTATTAATAAAATAGGCCACTCTTTCTGTTGACTTCAATAATGAAATACAAATAACACTATTATGTAAAATTTGACAGTAATAAGTAATACTACAATATGCTACAAAGAGTAACCGTAATTAAGCTCAATATAATGATTGAATTGCAGAGTTTGCAAGCTCTGGAACACGAGGGGGCAATGACTGTGACTTCATATTATTTTAATCTCTCCTTTTCTTTATTCCTTCATTTTACGGGGGGTTTAGCGTCAATAATGGGGAAATAGAGGAAGGTCATCGTCTAATATATTATATAATAACGAATGCATTGAAAAAAAAAATAAAGAAGAAGAAAAAGAGGCTGACTTTTCTTTTCTCTCTCTCTCTTTTAAGACCGAACTAGTAGTTGTTTTCTTCAGATGCATCCCAACATTTGTTTAATTTGAATGAGAGGTCTAAGAGAGATTCGGTATTTAACTATTTATAAATCCATGAGCAGGCTTAGCATTAGTAGATTAGCCATGAGTTAGGGCGCCACCATGATTGAAGAGATCCAACATTATAAAAAGATAACAGGGAAGCATTAGGTATATCACCTAATATAATAATGAGAAATATAAATAAAATCAAAATTTAGAATTTGCCGTGGTTATTATATAATTAAAAGGAACCAAAAAAAAAAGGAATAATTTTGAATTATGAGAAAAAGAAAGACAGGTAAGCACAAGGGGTAGCGGAACCACGGGCGGGGCGTGAAGGATGGGTAGGATAGGAATAGGAAGCGGAATCTGTTTTCAAGTGTTGAAAGTCCCCCACTTTCCAAACCTAAAAGCGGAGCCCACAGGTTAATTGGTTGAATTCATATCGTGCGGCCCTAGGTTTTGACTTGTGAGAAATCCTTTGAAGGCTATACTTGTGCATAATTTTTCATATTTTTATTATTAAACATTTTAATTAAAATTTAATGAATATATACTTTTTTTGATAAATATATAATTTAATTAAAAAAATCATATACTTATCATATTTTAATTAAAAAATTATATATTTATTATAGTTTGTTTTAAAATTTTAACAATAAAATAATAAAAAATTGAATATAAATTTTTTTATCCTTAGATCTCTCTTTCCATATATTTTGTAATCCTGATGAAATATAGACTTCTTTAATTATAAAATTCACATGACATTATCATTTTAAGCAATATTTTTTTTTGAATAAACTACATGATTTTTTAAATTTTTTTAAAATTATATATATATTATTTTTAAAATATATATAAAATTTTTTAAAATAAAAAATTATATTATAATTTAGTCTAATTGATTAAAATATCCTTTATTAATAAAAATACATTTTTTTGTTAAATTTAATAAAAATAAAATCTATTTTATTTTTATTTATGCATATTTAAAAACAAAATATAATCTTTTTTAATTTTTATTTGTGCTTATTTAAATATAATATATATTTATATATTTACATTTTGTTTGGTCAAGTTATATATTTAGATTAATAAAAAACATTTTAATTAAAAAATTAGAATTAAATTAAATTACATATTTTAAAAATTGAGAAAGAATACGTATATTTATAATAAATAGTAATTATAAAAAAATAAGAATATTGAAACTCGCCAGTCTCGTTTAGATCTAGCGCCGACTAAGATGGACCATCTGAGAAGTGAGAGGACACCTAATGAAAAATAGTCACATAAAAGGGCAAAGGAGTAATTAAATAAATCCCGACCTACCTCCTGCTTTCCACGCCATCCTCCCTCGCATATATAATTCCCGAGTCTTTTCTCAGCACCCGACCACTCCGTCTTCTTTTTTCTCATTTTCTTCACTTCCCACTTCAGACGCCGCCTTTCATTTTCCATCCTATTACCCACCATGTCTTCCTTCAAAAGCAAATACCAAGGTATGAATGATCTCTTGATTTGATGCTCTATATTTGCCTGTCTCTTCTGATTAGAGATCGCCTGTGGTTTTTCCCCCTTACTTTGATTGCTCCGATCTGCATCTTTCAAAGCAAGCACTTTTCTTTCTGATTACATTTTGTTATTTGGCTGTGGCTGAACTATCATGCTGTCCTAACTCATATTGAGTATTGCTTTTGAGCGCTTATTCTACAGTCATACTTAAGTCTGGTTACCCGGACAACAAAAAAGTGATCTTTCGTACTCTGTTGGTGTTTTCTTTGCAATTGTACTCTGGTGCATACTTTGATGATCGACGATGGATAAGTAATTTATCCATCTAGATCCGTAGCCTAGATCCCAGATCTGTGTTTAACAACTTTTCTGGGTCGAGAAGTAAAACCATATTCATTATTGTGTGTTTTCATTGGAGACAATTTTCGAATTTCATTGCCACGAGAAGTTTTATGCTGCCCTAACTCATAATGTACTGGAATACTTATTTCCGTCCGTTCCTGGCATTAAATTGGTATCTGCCTTCGATTGGGATTATATTTGTAAATATGAATAAATAAGATCCAACTTTCTTTATCTTAAGCAAGATGTATATCTGTTTTTGGCTTGGTGACATCTGCAGTTGCAGGAAGTGATATTATTCTTGCTTTTTGTATTTAACAAACACTCAAATAGGGGTTGCTGAATCAATATGGGTGAGGTAACCCCTACTGCTTCATGTTGCTTCTTTTTAAGTTGTATTGGGCTTGGAGAGTTTTATAATGGCGCACATCTACTGTTGATCTATACTTTTTGCCAAATTTCTCTGTTCTGTTTTAATGAATTTGGCATTAATTGCAGATGAACTCATTGCTAATGCTACTTATATTGGCACACCGGGAAAGGGTATTCTTGCTGCCGATGAGTCAACTGGTACAATTGGCAAACGTCTAGCCAGCATTAATGTTGAGAATGTTGAGACAAACAGGCGTGCCCTTCGTGAGCTCCTCTTCACTGCCCCCGACGCACTACAGTACCTCAGTGGTGTGATCTTATTTGAGGAAACTCTATACCAAAAGACAGCTTCAGGTACTGGTGCTCGATGATTATGATATCTGATAAATACATTGCAATGCTTTTTTTAGTCCTTTCATACAAGGAAGATACAAATATCTGGTTTACACCTTTATCATGTACTTATTGAGAACTATTTGACATGATATTCTGAGATTTTCTAAGTAACTGTTTTCTGTACCTTTATGTTATGTCCCCACCATGATTTTCAGCTCAGAGTAGGAGTTGAACATTGTTAATTTAATTTGTGTAGGAAAACCCTTCGTGGATGTGTTGAAGGAAGGTGGAGTCCTTCCTGGTATTAAGGTTGACAAGGGTACTGTTGAGCTTGCTGGAACCAATGGGGAAACCACCACTCAAGGTTTGGATGGCCTTGCTCAGCGCTGCCAGAAGTATTATGAAGCTGGTGCGCGATTTGCCAAATGGCGTGCTGTGCTCAAGATCGGCCCCAATGAACCATCTGAGCTGGCTATCCATGAAAACGCTTATGGCTTGGCTCGATATGCTGTCATATGCCAGGAGAATGGCCTGGTTCCCATTGTGGAGCCTGAGATCCTGGTGGATGGACCTCATGACATTAACAAGTGTGCTGCAGTGACCGAGCGTGTTCTTGCAGCATGCTACAAGGCTCTAAATGATCACCATGTGCTGCTGGAGGGCACTCTATTGAAGCCCAACATGGTGACCCCTGGATCAGATGCTCCAAAGGTGGCTCCAGAGGTGATTGCTGAGTACACTGTCAGAGCTTTGCAGAGAACTGTTCCTGCTGCAGTTCCTGCCATTGTTTTCTTGTCTGGTGGTCAGAGTGAGGAAGAGGCAACCCTCAACCTAAATGCCATGAACAAGTTCAAGGGGAAGAAACCATGGTCTCTTTCTTTCTCTTTTGGAAGGGCACTTCAGCAGAGCACTCTCAAAGCATGGGCAGGCAAGGATGAGAGCATTCCCAAGGCCCAGGCTGCGCTCCTCACAAGATGTAAGGCAAACTCACAGGCAACTCTGGGAACTTACAAGGGTGATGCCCGACTTGGTGAGGGTGCTGCCGAGTCTCTCCATGTCAAGGACTACAAGTACTAAGAGGCGCGAGCTTCTGATTGTACTTGTTTTAGAGTTATTTGTACCATTAGCTTTGCTTTGGTGCTCTTAGTTTTAGACTCAACTGTCTTGCTTACCGGCCTCGGTCACAGGAGGGTTATGGTAAAACAAAAATAATAGTGTAAGCTATACATTGGATTGGTTTTTGGCTTTCATTATTACCCCTATATTTCAGTTTCCCGTCGGTTTTTTATTTACTGTTTGCAATGGAGAAGGGTTCTTTCATTTTCTGTATAACTGGAATTTGAATCAGTTAAAACATTTTGGTACCAGAATAGAATATGCTTTTGCTTGCACACCCTTTCTTCGTCAATTTCGTGTCGTGAATTATCTATGTCGTGTGTTTGTGTTCGTTATGAGTTTATTATACACCATAGGCAGTGGGTGTTTTCGTTGAATATGTGGGTACTTGGGGAGGAGCTAAATAGCTGCTGTCTCCTCGGTCAATATTGCTGGTAATTGTGAATATTATTAATTCTTCAACCGATGCACAATTTTTAATCTACCGTTGTATTTTGGTTAAGTCATACTTTCGTCTATCACTCGCAGAAAACCCTCAACCGGCTTTTTCTATAATTCAATCATGACAACGATGCGTCCTAATTCCCTGTATTTCCCAGAGCTATGCACTATAAGCTTATCAGCTTGAGTCGCCACCTACCCCACGGATTCATTCAGTCTTCCATGTGTCCCTCTTGAAAAAGCATGGAGGAGAAGGTATACCTGTAAGTATTAATTTATCTCAGCTACCTCTAGGAAGGGTTGTTTACTATGGAGTCTGAGCGCATCCTTGCCCGAAGAGTAGTTAAGAAGCATAATCTTCCCCATACTCAACACTTAATCCAATGGAAATATATTAGAAGGGAAAATGCGACTTGGGAATCTTTACAAGCTATACAGTAGCAGTTTCCTGATTTTCCCATTTTTGATGATCCTCAACCTCATCTTTGAAGACAAAGGTTCTGTTTTTTTTTGGGGGGGGGGGGGGGGGGGGGTGGAGGAATGATTGTTACATATAGAAGCATTAATAAATAAAAGAAGTGCGTAGCTGTTAGGTTGTTAGTCAGTTGAAGAGTTTAGTGACTTTTGAAAACTTCTGAATAAAACTTATTGGTTTGGGGCACCAATCTTCTTCTTTGTACCAAACCATTTAGATTTGATTTACACAATTTGTGTTTTAATTTTTTAATTTTAATTTTTTTTCATTTAAAACATTATTTTTGTAAAGATTCACGGTTAAAAGATTAGTTTTATTTTATGTTCTGTATTTTTTAAAATAATAAAAATATTAAAACTAAAAGAAAAGATAGATTTAAATTATTGAAATGATTTGGATGATTGAGATCAAAAGTGCATGAAGAGAATTGGTTTCCTGACAATGAAACGTAACTGCTCTGCTTACTGGGTTGTCTCTCTTCTTTTTTTTGGTGGAATTAATATACGTAACTGCTCTGCTTACTTTGCCCAGTGTTTTACCTTACTTGATTTCCTCCTTATTATTAATCTTTTTTTGCTGATAATAGAGGATTCATGGCAACGTTGTGGTGATTGGTGCTCTTACATGTTTTGCTTCCTTTAATTAAAATTTTCTGCGGTGAGTTAAATATTAGACAAGTTTTCTTAATTCAACAGCACCCCCTCCCGGCCCTTTTTCTCTCTTTCTTCTCACCCTGCGCCCGGCGGGGAGGCCTCCCCCCCTCTGTTTTTTTTTTTTTTGGGGTTTCACTGAGAAGCTCGGCGTGTATTAAGAAATGGTACTTGGGGATTTCTGTATATGAATGATCAGATTGGGAATTGGTACGTCGAATTTCGAACTTTTCCTTTTCCTTGCTGAACATCTCATGAAATTTACCCGATTGTACATATTATAATTCGTACGTATTTAGTCAAGTTGAAGCGTTGAACCACCACCTTATCAATTAAACTATTCGGACATTCTTAAAAAAAAAAAAAAAAACCCTCCTGATAACAATCGATGGCTTAATTCTGGTTTCAAAAATCATTTGTTTTTCCATTTCTAAGCAAATATGCTTATACTTGTAACTATAGCTGAGTTAAACACTGCTAATATTCTAAGGTAAAAACAGCATAAAACCAGGGTGTTGGGCGGGAAAAGTACAGAAAACAGAGAAGGATCCAAGGGCAGGGACTTCGTTTATTTTTCTGTAAAACTTCAGGTTTTTTCGTTCTGATTTTAAGGTGCTTACGTTTGCAAGCCCATGATGTTTCTCAACTCTCTGTCTTTCCAATTGCCCCATTGACTCTTTGTGGCTAATTCTTGTGTATTCGGCCCTTCACTTTTTAGACAACCTGGACCCATTACCATAGGCTTCCCTTTTCTCCAAGACGGCCCTTCTTGCGGTCTGACATCCCTTTTACAAGTCATTAGATTCACAAATATACATTGTCCAATCCGATGAGCACAAGTATTTGGACCAAAAAAGATTTAAAAACAAGTAATTTCGATAACCTTTTTTTTTCGTATCAAATTAAGACGACGACAAAAGTACAGAATTGTAGCATTTTTCTTGTATTATATAATATAATAAAGATGCGAAACCAAAAAGTAAAATATAATATAATATAATATAGAGTTGCTTCCTTCTTTACACTGCCACTGCCACTCAACCTGATTGGAGATTTTTATTTTTGGATGGTTGAACAGTACTGGTACTGGTGGTTGCCTACTTAGAGCAAGTTTGCAACAGCCAGAATTCCCAATATGGATTCCGGAGTAAGCAGAAAAGATCCCCGCACAGCGGTTTTTGTTTATTTACTTTTCTATTTTGGAAGTTGTAAGTCAATAAGTAGTCAGTAGTCACCTCATTGGCAACGGAGAAAAGTATGTGTTGCTGTAATTTGATCTCGGGTTTCGATTGTTGTGAAATGCTAATTATTCCGGAGTACAGAAAATGAAATGGGGCCATTCTATGGAATCCTGCATTTAATAACTGAAATGCCCTAATAAAGTGAGCATGAATGATGCATGGAACTCGACCAGAGGTGATAGCGATCCCCGGTTACAGTTACAATGGATGAAGCAGATAATTCAAACCCACTTTGGTGCAGAAGCTTACTCCCACCAAAAAAAAATTGTACACAGAAGAAAACATTGACTGAGTAAAAAAAAACTGTTATTTTCACGGTTTTTATTTCATGTTTATTATTTATTTAATAAAAATAAATGATAAATAAGTGATAAAATATTAAATGTGAAAATTTTGAAAAAATGAAAAAAGCCAAAAGGTGTGAAAATAACTCCTCTTTTAAAAATTTTGTATGAAGATATTATAATTAATCAATTTTTTTATTTTTATATTATTTTCATCTAACTAAATATAAAAATATAATATATCAAATATAATTATTAATTTTAATATCTTATTTCATCAAAACTCATACTCGTTTTTATTTTTTATCAACTGACACGAAGGTGTGAAGAGTGATGCACGTCCTGAATCCCAGTGTTGGGATCCTTTTTTGCAGGAAGCTTCTTTACCCTTTCCCAAGCACGTACACTGACTGTCCAGGAGCGTAAGATGTGTGTATGTATAGGCATGACATGAGTATGTGTATGTGTATGCACATCGTAAGCCTTACAATTCAAGTCAAGATTAGACTGCACAAAAAAAGTTCCTCTGTCCTGCTACTGCTATTCGTCTCTCTCTCTCTCTCTGTTATTATTATTATTATTATTGTTTTGCAATTTTTCTGATTGATCAGTAAAGAAAAGAATAAATATATTGGAGAAAGAGGGAGTTTGTGACTTTGAAATGGGGGATTACTGCTTGCTGTCAAGGTATACATATTCAGAAACACCGTAAGAAAAATTTTCTGAAAATTAGTATATGTAATGCAATGCCAATTTTGGGAGAAGATATAGAAATCTTAATTTCTCAAGAGATCAAATATTTTTATCGTCCAATCGTATTTTAAAATACGTGTAAAATTATAAAAATTTATTTATTATAAATTTTGAGTTACCTGGATTTCAACCAGAAAAACTCTCCTCGGGGGTTTATGTTTTTATCGAAACATACACCGCTGCACCCTTTGCGACTACCTCCCCGTCTGTTGTGGCCTATCACTCTAGAGGAAACGTAGTCTCTAAACTTCCGTTGCAACTCGCAGCCACGTAGGAAATGTAAGCATGCTCTGATTTTAGGGTCAGCTTCTTGGGACTTAGAACTCCTCTGCGCAGCAAATCATTAAATATGACTAGTCTTTTCTTTTTGAATAAGTGAATTTGTCCTCATCATGGATAGCAATTCTAGACATAAAACGTATGGGAAGTGCACTACAACATTTTTGCTTGTCATTTGGCCTTTAATTATCAACGCCAGTTAGAGCTATACATTTTATGTTCTTTTGACACACTAACTTTTCTTGGTTCCTAGGTACCTATTTTAAGTGACTAATAATTTCTAGCACAAAGCAAAACTAATAGTATGGTAAATTGGATTTAGCGCCCTCAAATGAACTGAAGGAAGACGAAACCCCATTTTAATTGCCATCCCCTTGTTTACTCTTTCAAGCCACGAACTGGTGGTCCATATATATGTACATATATTATTTTATCTGCACTAAGCTCTCCATAGTATGTTTCCTTTGACGGATGGACTAAATAAATAGTTTAAATGTCCGATTCAGTTGTAATACACATATACGAAGCTGATCTCCTTAACAATTTGCTACCCCCTTTCCCCATATAACATGAAAACATTGGTGTCCAATCCTTATTGAGTTGAATGATTTTCCATTTATTGATAATCTCCTTCGTATAAAGTTGGCCTAAATAATTTGATGCTTGAACAATATCCATTAACACATCATTCTCTGATCCAGTGCATAAAATTACAGACAAAAAGAAGACAAGAAAAGAAATTACTTCCTTTATTACACGCCTTCAGTACACACCACAAACCTGCACTATTGTTAAGCACAAAGAGTTACATAAAAGGAGGAGGAGACGGAAGAATGGCCAACATATCGAGTAATACAAATGTAACTAACTCCAATTGTATGCGTAAAGGAAAAACTGGCACCAAACAAATTCCCTCTATTGTGGTCATTTTAAGTCAGCTTTACCACTTCATCTCTGTCTCCCTCGTTAAAAGTTACATGGGACTTGAAAAGTTAATCCTATTATTTTTCTCGTAAATGGCCATATAGATATAATAAGAATTAAGATTGAGCACCTAATCATCATCAATCTCTATACATGAACACTTGGACATGCATTCCAGGAAAATAAAAAATAAAAAAGAAGCTGTCAAATCTCTGGCTCTTACGAGTCAACCATACGTGCTTCACTCACGGGTTTTGGTTTCCTTTATTGAGCTTTAAGCCGTAATTTTCCCACAAATGTTCTCCCTCACACATCAACAAAGGAAAACAACTATCAGCCCGAGCAGCATTTCCAATGTTGGAATTTGAAGGTGAAGAACCATCCCGCCGTTGTTGGTTGATATCACAATAGCCACTTCCTTGATTATAAAGGGGTGACTGACTATTGTTCTCCAAGTAAAAACAACTTGTTGAATTTTGCTTGCGCTTCTTGTGATAGTTTCTGATATTTTCCCATTTGTCTTTGCACACGGAGGCATCCTTATGGTAGCCAAAACAAGCCATTTTGTTAGCTACTTCTTCCCACAGAACCTCTTCCGAACACCCTCTTAGCCCAAACCTCGACTCCACCTCAGCTCTCATCTGAACAAGAGTAGTGATCTCAGATTCTATCCAGCTCTCGCCAACTTTGTCAGTGCTATGCAGTATTTCACTTCCATCTTCATTCTGGTTTTCGCTGTGATTTTGAATTTCAGCATTAGATGGATCACCAACCTTTATTTCTCTTCCTGTTAATTTTTGCAATGCCTCTATTAGAGCAGCATCTCTGGCTTCAATCCAAGCCCTCTCTTTAGCCCAAAACTTGTGCTCCTTCTCTAACCTGGCAGCCTCTTGTCTACTCCATTCTTCCTCTCTTAACGCCCTCTCCTTTTCTTTCTCTTCCATTGTCTTCATCAGTCTCTCCAACCATGCCTCTTGCTTCTCCATCACCTTCTTCATCTCTGAGTCTATCAACTCTTTTATCTTTCCTTTCCAGCTTCTTCCTCTCCTCTTTCTCCTCTTCCCCAATGAATCATCTTCATCCGATGATGATGTGTCCAGCTCAGTGGAGTTATTAGTGAGGCTGACACTATCACAATGCTTAATAAACATGTCTTGATTAGTTTGGGACGGGGTCTGAAAATGAAGACTGCTGCTACCAAAATTGGTTTCTTGGACTGAGGTTGGGTTGGTGTTTTCTCCATATAAGGCTTCAAGTTGACGAAAGAATCTGTAATGCTTCCCATCCTGTCTTCCTGCCTTACCTTCCTTTGTTTTCTTGTAATATTTGTACAAGTTTTCGAATTTCTCCCTGCATTTTTTCCCGCTCCTTTGATATCCATATTCTTCGGACATGATCCTGGACATTAACACAGACAAAACCAAATGATGGGTAAGGTATGGAATAAAACAGAAACAGCCTAAGAATATACCTAATCGTAGGAGATTGAACCAAATTAGAGCTGTGAATAGGAGTGCCCAAAGAAGCTCATGTTATGGCGTAATTTCAATCCTAAATTGTGAAGTTTGTAAGGTGCTTTGAAAAAAATATATATATATATATATGATATAAAAAGTGAGAATGTATATAAATTTTCTTTTCTATTTTTATCCACTTTTTTTTTAATTTATTTTTCTCTCATGCACTTCACAAGCCTTGCATTTCAATGGTATGTTAATTTGGTGATTAACAATGCGGTGCCATGCACTGAAGTTTTTAATGTTCTTGCTACCCAGTTATAGCAAATACAACCGAGCATTTGACCAATCCAACATTGCTACAGAGAAATGAGCTTTTGAAGGAAGGGCCTCTGGTTGATGTCATTTCATAGGATCAGATTAGATGATAGCCATAGGTGCAAAGGCATCGTAAAAGGTCAATGATTTTCAATCAGGAAAAACTTGCACTTAAAAGTGGGGTACAAAATTTCTAAATGAGAAACGAGTCAGTGGTAGCACCGTACCGGTAATGGTATATAAACTTCAACCCTTAAGCCACAATATCAATAATCGTAAATCGAGTAAAAAGAAAAAAATATTATTTAAAAAAAAAAAGCAACTGTACGAGTGTATAGTCATTTTCCAGCGAAAGGAAGAGTGACAAAATCGTATACCGCGGGTATCAGAGTTTTCAGAAATCGATGGCAGACGACCAAATGAACACTAAGTGCAGTCATTTTAATTACTAGTATTGAATTTGGTTGTTTGTGTTGAATCTTCGTGGCGTAGAAAATTTTAATATCATTTAACTTGAAGAAAAGAAGAAAAAAGAAGCGAGGAGTAACGATGCTGAAGCGGGAAGAGGGAAGAGGGGAAAGAGTACCTAGAAAGTTCATCCCATAAGGGTCCCTTTTGATTGGCGTGTTTGAACTTAGAGTGAAGACGAGATCTGATCTCAAGAAGAGTAAGAGTTTCCTGCCTGGGCCATCGTGCGGTGGAGGAGTCTCCGGGGAAACAGCCCGCAGCGTCAGCCTCCAAGCCACTAAGCGGAGGAGTAGTGGCAGTGGCCGCGGCGGGAGGAGTGGCTACAGTAATGCCAGTATTAAGAGCAGCAGATTCGTGAAGGCCACGAGGCATTATATCAGCCACCACTTGATGACGACCGAAGGCCATCGCGTCGTAGTGGTGGGTGGGTGTGAAATTCGGGTGAGCCGGGAAGAGGTCTGCAGAGATTGACGGGAAATGGGTGGACCTTGGTGCACTCATGAGCTGCCTGAGATCCCCCATACTACCATACTCAAGGTGGTGGTGATGATGATGATGATCCTCCATTTCCATGAGATTTGTTGGCGAGAGGAAGCTAAGGTAAGAAGAAGGGAGTAAGAGAGAGGTAGGGGAAGCGGCAGAGTCGGATCGTGTCGTCCACGAAAAAGCTCAACTTTGAAGGGAAGGACGATGGTCCCATACGTGTGAGTCCAAGTGTATGCGTACGTTGTGTGTGGAGGATGAGGGCCTCTCTCTCATTTTGAACAACAATGCCTGCTTCCTTCTCTGTCTTTGTTTGTTTAGTACAGTGAGGTTGGGACTGGGGAGAAACACTCAACTAAACCCCTAATTCAATCTTTAATTGCCTCTAATCAAACATCGACACGCGTAATAAAGTTAGACCACCAATGGAAGACAGCCCAGTTTGCCCTTGCTGACGCCTCCATAGTGCCTTGGATCCTACCTTTTTGACTTTTGCCAATTATTCCCCCCTACATCAACATGATCTCACCGCTCCTCCTTAACCCCTATTTCCCATTTTACACAAACTAGGCAGAAACAAATACGGCATTCCTAATTTTAATCAAAACTTAACAACACTTTTAAATTAGGAATTTATTTAAACTACCAACTTATATATGGCATTACATATAAATATTATGAGTTTATAATATTCTTTAAAAGTATTAAAAAATAATAGACTTTATACATTTTTTATCATTATTTTTTTGACTACATGATTGCATGATTGTAAACCAAAAAAAAATTTAATTTCAAATATTACACATGATATATTAACAGCAAAATACATAAAAGTCCAATTTAGTTGGCGATCTAGTTGTCGTAAGGATATGAGTTTACCAAAAATATGTGCATTTAAAAAAAATTATTGAATCAATGAAAATTCACTCTTACAAAAATTTGTTCGGTCCGTCATGATATCTATTGTTAAGACTCGCATCATATTTATAAAAAAAAGAACCAATGAATTTTGGGCTCGATCGCAAGGAAACAATGGGTGGACGGAAGGCATATCCATCACGACACGCTTTGAAAGCGCGCACGCACAACATACACAAACATGAGTTAACCATTTTCCTTAGTATACCATCGAAGAGGGTTTTGGCACATGCATTATTACTCTAATATTGTAATCAATTCTCCGGTGATTTTTTCAGACGGGTGAGAGTCTTCCATTGTATCAAAATTAATGCGATATACCGCGTGTAATAGACCTCATTCTTTGCATCAGATTTTAGTGCGACTTGAAGAGAATCTTGTGTTTTCTTTTTTCCTTGTTAAACCAGGAAATTATATTGAGTAAATTAAAGGTGCAAAGTTTAAAATTTAAAACAAGCAAATAAAACAATCCTCCAGCTAGACCTTTTTTTGTTAACATCATTCATATAAATTGTTAAATGAATATAATCATAATAACCAGAAAAGAACCTTTCCTAAAACTAAATTGAAAAAAAAAAAAAAAAAGCAAGTGAGATGTTGATAAGGTTTGCCAAGTTTAAATTTCATTAAATCCGTTTCTTTTCCTCTCAAATAAGGAATGTTGTATTATTTACCTCATGCTATTGTGTGTGTGTGTGTGTGTGTAGCGTCTTCGAACTTCACCATAAGCGGCAAAGAATAGATTTATCATGCAACACCAATAGGATCTCATTATAGGAAGATAGGGAGTTATGAGTTTTAACAATCAACACCCCAGGCTCTATGGTTTCCTTTAGCTTGCCAGATATATGCCAGTATATATGAACAGAAGATATAAGTGATGAAAAGAAGTTTGGCATTTTCTGTTTCATTTTAATGGGGGGAACGGTAGACGATGGTTCCCATTAAAATTAACACATCTGATCATTATTGAAAAATTATTTGGTTGGATGTTTTGGAGATGTGAGCCATGGTGGACCCCATTAGGCCATCGTCCCCTTGCCCTACCTGCTATTCCCTATATATATTTGGTCATAAAGACCAGCCCCTATGTGACTGCCTAATTATGTACTGCCTACTGCATGTATGCCTCCTTTACCATTAATTGTTACTATGCTTTCGTCACCATACATTTTTCTTTTATAACAATTTGTCTTCTTTAATTAAACTTTCGTTTTAAAAAAATTGTATGCGTTGATTAATACAACAACCTTGGATGAACGAGATTGTTTTGCTTGTTATCATCATGCATTAGACAGTGGCACAGTGCATGCAAAAAAGCCAAATCGTGATCCGAGGCTTTGCCACCAGGTCGTACGTATGTCTGTCTCTAATACGAACCCATATTCTGCAATCCATCTTTCATCTGTTTTGAGAATTATTATGATTTTCTTTTACCAAAAAAGAATTATTATGATTCATAGCACTGTCTTCATTCCTTGTTGCTTGTTCAATACAATTAACCGGACAGTTGATCCGTGACTGCCAATTCAAAACCATTCGCGTCGTCGATTAACTTACCATGGAATTATAGTATTGTTGAAATTTATACGGTAGAATATATTTTTTTACCGTTCTTTTTAGGTATAAATGTATAATTCACGATCCAATACGCAGATGGTTCAACATTTGCATGGTTGACTCCATTCAAGATGTAAGATGATAATGACCAGTAAATGAAAGACTGTCAGCAAGTGACAAATCCAGACTTCTAAAAGCTTGCAAAAAGTCTTGAAAATAATTTTCTTAACTTCATTTGTTATACGTTATTGCAAATGAAAATCACTTTGGGTTTATAAATTGAATAAAAAATTAAAATAAAATATAATGTAATAAAAAAGTAGAAGTGATAAAATAAAAAAATAATATCTAAAAACTGTAACTTTATAAAATTGACATTAAAAATATTAAAAAAAGTTATCTCAAAATTATATTTGATTTTTAAGATTATTACTATCCTTTAATCCTTAAAAAAATTTAATTTTTAAAATTTTTTATATCAATTTTATAAAATTAAAATTCTTAAATGTCATTTAAAAAAAATTAAATTCACGTTCTTAGGCACGCACTATGATAGCATCTGAACACTTGCAACATGAGTCATTGCTTAAGGTTTTCGAAACTTGAGGTTTTATTAATTTATCTGATAATTAAAAAATTTATAATAAATAATGAATAATATTAAAAATATTAAGAAATAATAAAACTGAAAATTAAATGGACGATCTCCTTTGTACCAGTTGAGATTAGAAAACAGTGAATTTACAGAATTATTGAGGGGAGAAAAAGAAGATGGAATAGGGTACGTAGTAGCTAGGTAGGCTCAAAGACAGGAGGAGGTCAGAGCTGTGAGTGATTGAGAGAGAGTGAAAAGAGGGCCAGAAGCGCAGAACGGAACTGATGGCTTGCATTAGAAGTAGCGGAAGAACGTTCCATGCATCCATATATATATATATATATATATATATATAAAGATGCAGAAACCATCTATAATCCATACAATTCAATCCAAATTTAAATTTGAAAAAAGTAAAAAGCAGGCCATGTCAAAGGCTCATGTCCATGTACACGACTCGCCGATCAGGTGGTGCAGGCAGCCTCATGACGTGGCGAAATCATGGAGTGAATGATTGGATCGTCTGTGTGGGTTTCGTGACGCAGAGCTCCGACACCCCTTCCCCGAGGCTCTGTCGATCAGCAAGCGTAGGGGGTGGGTCCTCTCCTCACCCTCATATTATATTATATTATATTTGGACGTAGGGTACTGGATTTCACGTAACAACTCAACATGGATTACGGTTAATTTAGTTGGGTGATGAAAAGATGATAGAAATATTAAAAAGAATAAATAAATAAAGATAGATGAAATAAAAAATAATTTTTATGTTTTTATTTTTTAAAAATATAATTTAATAGTTAAAATGGTAATTTAATAAATAAAAAATAATTATAAAATATAATAAATATTATATATACAAAATATATATTTACCCCATGACAAATTATTGTATTATTAGTTCATTCTTTTTTTTTTAAGTACACAAATGAATTTTAAAAAAAATGTGTTAAGCATAATTTGACTTCTTGACATATAAAGTCTCTTCGCTGTTAACTCATTTCAAAATCTATGTTTATAATAATAAAAAAATTCAATAATTAAAAAGAAAAAAAAATTTGACCTTTTAAAAGATTAAAATTTTCATAATATTGTCCAAATAAAAAACTCTTGTTAAACTTTATGCTACTTTTTATTTTATTTTGCTATTTATCTTACTTTTAGTTCGTGAGTTTATGGTTTGTGATTATTGAAAAGCCAGCGAAAAGAATTTGGCTTTTCACTTCGGATCTTTTTACAAACGATAACGACGGCAACAAAAATTTTAATGCTTTCTATTTTAACATGAGTCTGTATATGGATCAGGATCGATCCTCCTAATTTCTAAAAGAACTTGAGAGGGTCTTTCATCGTCTCAGCTCTCCAGTACAAACAACTTCATATCCACCCTTCATTTTGAACCTCATCAGCAGCAATATTAATTTTATGCTAAAACAAACAACATAACTGACTTTTTTTTTTCCCATCACTTCACTCCAGCAAAAATGCAGTTTAATGGGTGAGGGTAACAGTGAGAACCACCACGAACGCCGCCGAACACCCCCCCCCAGCAACAGCCGTCGGACTTTCCTAACACATCTCCCCCCCCCCCCGGTCAATCCCACCATACTCTCGTTCCTACTGATCTCATCACCGACACCACTTTACTGGTCCGTCCTCATAAAATTTGAACACATCGCCACCGCCAAACTCAACATATTCTCTTCCCTACTTCCACAAGTGCAGCTTGTCATGACAAGCGTTCACTGGCGTCGCCCCACCATGAGAAAAAGAAAACGACGAAATTAACGAGACTGCCGCTTACGATTCTACCCACTGAGCTGCTTTTGTCGATTCTTTCTTTTTTGTATGTAGAAGAAAATTCCAATTGTTAACGAGAATTTAGAAGCAATAGTTGATCTATAAGATATATGGTTTATTGAGATAGAAGCTCCAATTTTGTGCCAAATTTAGAACTTGGGACTGTAGCAAGTGGAAGTTCTATTTGAGACGATGTTGGCTAATCACTCTTTCAACCATTGAAAGGCAGTCCTCCTAATGTTATAAGGGGAAATAAAATAACATATTTTTTTAATTTTATTAAAATTACATAATTTTTCTTTTACTTTTAAAATATACATAGGTTTTCCTAAAACAAAAATTTATCTTATATTTCAGTTTGTTCTTAAATTTGTTGACTAAAATATCTTTCATTAATTTAAATATATTTTTTAAAATAAAAAATTGAATAAAAGATATTTTAGTTTAAAAATGTAAAATTAAACTAAAGTATAAGAAAATTTTGTTTCAAGAAACATTTATATATATTTTAAAAATAAATAGGAGACAAATGTAATTTTAATAAAATTCAGGGGAAAATTTTGTATAATCTACTAAAGAATTGATAAGTGAGTTAAATTTTTCTCGTAGTATAAAATTCATATTACTGTTGATATAGCTCAAAATGAAAGGTGGAGTTCCTTACATTGAAGTGTTAAGATGATGGGAAATTCATGAGAGGATCTGATTCGTTTGTATATACAACTGACAAATTCTGTATGCTATAATAGCTTCAAATTGGATTCAGACTTTAAATATGCAGTTTCTAAATATAAAATTCCTTTTTTCAAACAAAAAAAATGGTCCTTATGGAATTCAGGGTGTAAAATAAATTTTAATTCACGTCATGTACATTTTTATAAAAGCTGTTGGATCGGTTCTGTCAGTAATTAAATAATTATTTACAATTGAAGTAACTTTTTATTAATGGTTTTTCTTTGTGACATTTGGACAATATGGTATGACTAGTATACAAAAAAGTTATATGTATATATTGCCAAAAGAAAAAGAAAGGTTATATGTATTACCGTTCAATGATAGCAGCCTTTATTCCATGAGGCCCATCTAGAAAACTATTTGACGAGGTTGGCAGAATACATTGTCAACTTGACGGGCATATAATGGTGGGCGTCAACCATTGATTGGCTGTGCATCATTATGCGGGGGTCACCATCGATACAAAAATGCATGATAAAGAAAGCTTTGAGAGAGGGCAGTGCTCAAATTCAAAATCGCTGCTTATATATACAGACAGTTGTCATTATAAGAGATACATTGTTTGGTCGACATCCAAAATAAGTGGGACCTTTGAATCATGATGTGTGTCGGGACCCAATTGCATGAAAATGAAACCTCTAATTCGGATAGTATCTCAGGGTTATCTCTATATAATTAATAAAAGCATGAAAGAGAGAAGCATAATTACTTAGGTATAAATAAATGGTAATGGTTTAAGTGACATGAAGAGTCAAAGAGGGGTATGATGAGAGGCAGGAAAACATGAGGGAGAGGAAGGCGGGAAATGGAAAGGAGGAGTGGTGCATTAAGAAAGTGTTTATGTTTTTAAAAATGTGTGTTATGGGAGTGAGTTGTCAAGATGGCTAAAAGCTCCATGATGACAGGTAAGAAAATTAGTGGGCATTGATTTGATCTAACCATTAAAGAAAGAGCTTTCCAGCGGCAAATTACTTATGGTCACAAATTAAAGCTTTTTTGTTTGATATGGGCTCAACTGTCCACGGCGAGCCCATGAAGATAGCAGATATAGCGTTGGGCTTGTATAGGTCCGAATCAATTCTCCTTACAACCTGAACTTACCACTTAGCCTGATTGCGATTGACCTCAACAGGTTAACCTTTTGTGCCAGGCGTTTACCCTTAAATATCCTGTCTTTGTCACCCTGGTTGGCCAATACCAGGCAACTCTTATTCATCCCACCAGAGATTTTGGTTTTTTGGTACGCATTGCTGCAACAAAAATAAACGCATTTTATCAAAGTAAATATACTCCATAATAAGATTTATATTTTTTCAATGAAAATTTATTCATTACTTATTTTAAATTTAATAGAAATTTTTATTTTAAAAAATTAACATCCTATTTAATAGTATGAGATAGAAGAAGACAGAAAAATAATCATTTTCTATACCTTATTCGATAGTTAGATTTTGTCCAGGCATCAAGAAGTGAGAGAAATTTTATTTTCTTTAAATAGATGTGCAAATTAAAGATATTTATTGTACTTAATTTATACGAAATTTATTATACTTTTATCATTAATTTTTATTATTTTTGTAAAATAAGAGTATAAGGATTTCTTATTCTAATATTTTTTTATCTAACTAAACATATAAATAGAATCATATTTTTATTTTTTTATATTATATCAAATATAATTATTCTGTTTTACTTACATCCACTTTTTTCTTTTTTAAACATTTTCATACCTATGAATTCTGTATAATAATAAGAGTGTAAATTCCTCCTCACTGCATGGAAATGGCGCGCGGTGGTCTTAGCCCGCTGCTAATTCTAGCCTCACGTCAGTGGGCTCTAGAAAAACTTGTGTGGATGTTCGGTTTTGTTCACCCCTAGACATAGTTGAAGACTTTCGCTTGGGAACCTAAATGAATAAATTCCACGGATGATAAAGGTCGATGACTATATTCCATTTTATAAAATTAATATTACAATAGGGATATATTAGCTCATTCTAAACTTTTTAACATCCCAGCATTACATAAGCAATCTTAATTGTTTATTTTTCAAGTCGCTTCAGGTCGAATAATGTTTACAAAAATATACAATTTTAAAACTGGTGATGCTCCTTTGGCCACAAAAGAAAAAAGTGATATTCAAATTATTTGTATTTTATAATAAATTAAATTTTAAACCGTTCAAATTATTCGTATCTGCATCTATTTTACTCCCTAATTTGCACTGTGCAATGCAAAAACAGGTAGCTGTTTTTGTTCCTCTTTCTTCAAACTATTGAGTATATAGAAGCATATTATGACCATAACTGCTGGTATAACGAATTAATAGACTACCTTCGCTTTGTCTAAAAAGGATTTAAATATATACTTATTATTTCTTAGATTAATACTTAAATTTAGAAAATAATAACTCAATATTTTGGTATAGTAAGGAGTTGAAAATTATAATTTTTCTAGCAAAAGTCATGCTCGTTATACTAACAATTCTAGATCTTTTTTAATTAAAATAAATTAATAATTTGGTTCTTAAAATTTTTTTTTTCAATTTAAATATTTAAAGATAAAATTTATTAATTTATTCTTTAAAAGATCACTCTCTTTTTAAATTAGTCATCTAAAACTAAAACTTTTCAATGTAGTGTTTAAAAAATTTTTTCAATTAAACATATAATTATCTAATGGAGAGATCGTTTTGAATAGGGAAAAAAAAAGATTTTAAGACTTAAATTGAGAGGTTAATATTTGAAAAAGCAAATGAGAAGAAATAACTTTTCAAAATTTAAATTAACAGTTTTTATCTTTGGAAGACAAAATTAATAGAAAATGATATATTTCGCAAAATAAAGCATTCATTAATTCAAAAATCACGCTTTTTGTGTGTAATTGGATGCGTGATGTAGTTCGTCACTGTTCGTTGGACCTTGCACTCCAGTTGTCATCTTACAATGGAATTACATCATTAGGCATTCGTTCTCTTAATTTCAAAGTTTCAAACACGTTGGGGTGTTGAACCCTAATTATGTAAGCTTAATTAGAGTGTTTTCCTGCTTCCGTACACTTCATACGCAATAGAGTTTCAAGCTATTTCGGCTTATAATTTTTTCTTATTTTGGGTAAGCGTTAACGATTGAAATCAGAGTGCCCACTTGCCAGAAATAGAAAGCACCAATGAAAGGTTTACAGCATTCATTCCTTCTGTTTTTTTTCCGAATGATTTTATTTTAATGAATATATAATTGGATGCAAGTTGGTACGTTTAGCACCGGCTACTTGGTCAATTAAGTGATAATTCAATTGTTTAAGTGCATGCACCAAAATTACATCGTGCTCCAACGTGGACGTCTTGCAAAATCACTTCTCTCGGCAGGAAGAAGACAGAAGGTAGTGATCCTCTTCTACGACATTAGTGGAAAGAATATACTAAATAAATTATTGTACTTTTATACATTAAGTTTATTAATTTGATTATTTTTGGTTTCTATATATAACATAAAAAATTAATTTTATATATTTTAACTTGTATTCTAGAGTAGATCTATTAGTTTGGCTCAATCATTAATTGCAGTTTTACTCAATGTCATATATTCATATTAATTGATGTGTCGCGATATTAGAACAATCTTTAGTGTTTAGGTTGTGGAGAACCTAAACTGTACAGAAAAAAAAAATTAAAGTGGGTCAAATATAAGTGCGGTTAATATCTATGGGGTGTGGAAGAGGTGGGGGTTAATTAGTGTGCAAATGCTCCAATATTGAAAAGATTAATCTAAGCAAGCAAATTAAGGTAATGAATCGATATTGTTTAAGAAGGAGGTGTTATCCAATAAGTAGCAATTATGGGCAGGAACGATTTACCGTCTCAACTCTCCAGCTTCACCGGACTTGAATTACAACGAAAGGGAGAGCGGGAAATAAAGAACTATATACTACATATTCACCAGAATTATCGCCATTAATATATTTCGTTAAAAATAAATAAATAAAAGTCTTACCAAATTTCCTACCAGCTATATGTGTTAGTATCAAATGGCATATATATATAAGAAAGAATTAACTATTTTCTATGTTTGAGACACAAATAGAGATTCTCGGTTAGCTTGATTTGCAATTTGTATCTTTTATTTTTATTTTCAACCCTAACTATATAATTTTTTTTTTAAATGAAGCAAAATATAAGATAAAGATAATCTTTTAACTTTCACCAAAATCTATTTAATAAAAGTTCAAAAATTATCTTCACTTTACATTTTACTTCATTCAAAATAAAAAGAAATCAAAATAAGAAAATGAATGGTTGAGATTTAAAAAAAACAATAATAATAAATTCAAATCTGTTCAGTTTAAACATGCTGTGCTAAGTAGCCGTTCAATTTAAGCTACAAAGAATCCCTATTCTTAAAGGCACTTGGTTTTAACCATGCGACAATAATTAAGAAGTTAAAAAGCCAAGCACTGTGTCTTATAGGCATGTCATCAACGCCCTTTGTTATTTAAAAGAAAAAAAAGAACGTGACGAAGCACATAATTGAATGTTATGACATCAAAACGTATACACTACCAATTATGATACCATACCTTGTAATTCAATACCAATCAATCATGGTCGCTTTGGCTGGCAACATATATACCAGCATCCTCTGAGATATTGATATCCCCGCAGAGCTGAGGCCAACATGCTGATATACTTTGTTGAAAACAATTTTGATTGGCCTTATTTTGATCTCTCGTGCTGACCAAGTAAAACAACTGTGTGTAGGATGGATGTGTCATCAACTGCGACTTCATGTTGTGATGTTGTGGGTAGCAGCACATATCCTGTTCCTACCTAATCGGTTGGAGAAAAACGAAAGAAAAAGAAGACCACAACTTAAAGTTCATCTCTTCATTCGTAGAATCCCACGTCGGAAACGGTTGCACAGTCGTCTCGCATTGTGTACTGCTGCTCTACTGTTAAGATAAAATCTATGTCCTCACTCCTCACCACCCACCAACATAATATATATCAAATCAATGTTTATAGAAAAAACGAAATGGAATGCTAGTGAAGTATATATATTGAGAAAGTGCAATATGTATCACTGTTGATGTTTTTGACGCTGTAAAAGGAGAGCCTTCTTTTTGTTTTTTTGTTTTTTTTTTTTTGGTGTTAAGAAACACGGTCTCCAACCCAGATATCCAACGCCTACTAAGCTGGCTTACAACCCAACTCTTGGCACACGGCAGTTCAGCAACAACTGGTTTGCACTTCCATTCCATCTCACAACTGCTTCTTCTCCCTCAACTCCAGACTCCCATAAATGGGTACCTCCAACTGTCAACTGCCACCACGAATCGATCGAACAATTACACGATGCTTACTTGTGGTGGCAGCAGCAGCAGCAGAAGCAAAGCCTCAACTGGGCGTCACCCAGTGTACAGGGGAGTGAGGCGTAGGAGCAGCGGCAAATGGGTGTCTGAAATTCGAGAGCCCAAGAAGTCCAACAGGATTTGGTTAGGCACATTCCCTACCCCTGAAATGGCCGCCGTTGCCTATGACGTGGCTGCCCTTGCTCTTAAGGGTAAGCATGCTGACCTTAACTTCCCTGACTCCGCTGCTTCCTTGCCCGTCCCTGCCTCTTCCTCTCCATCTGATATTCAGGTAGCTGCAGCTAGCGCTGCCGCTGCTGCTGGGGCAGCCAAGGATGCTTTGTCTGCAGGCCCTGGGGATACTTCTTCTTCAGTGTCAGTACAAGACAAGGAAGCAGGAGTGGAGGAGGAGTATGTGGATGAGGATTTGATCTTTGATATGCCAAATGTGCTGCTCAATATGGCCGAAGGAATGATGGTCGCCCCTCCTCCTTTGGACTGGGATGCTGCTGCTCCCCCAGAATACGTGCCTCAAGATCCATACCTTTGGAACTTCCGGCCCTAATTAATCATCTCCTCGATCTCCTTATTTTATTAAAACATATATAAGCCGCATGATAATAATGCTTGAACAAAAAATTGCAAAAAAATAAAGGTGACCTGTAATAATAAATTATGGGAGAACTCTCACATCGAGACTTGCTTCGACATGACGAAATTAATGGAATGTATGTGTGAGTGGTGTGTCTTTTCTTTCCGTAACTCTGTTTCATTTCCCCTTCTGTACACAACTTTCTATATTGATGTTTGTTGCTGCAACTCAATATTGTAAAATGCTTCTATGTATGGTCATGCAATGCGTTAATGAAACGAGTTTTTCAAGTATTCTTTTTTGTGGTTACAGTTGCAGACCTCATTTTCTTGAATCATAAAGACCCCCCCCCCCCGATTGTCTTGGAATACTACTGCTTCACAATTCGCTTATAATATTAATCATCTGGGTTACCTTGGACACCCCACCGTTTTAGGTTTGTTTATTTACACAACGTAATTGAAGGTCTGACTCGGTTTACGCATCTTATACAACTTTGCTGCTTAATTTGAGTCATGCATTCTTCCCGAGATCACAAACAATTTTACATCGCCTACATATATAGTCTTTCCAACTTTGTCAGAAACTAGTTTACACTCATTTTAAGTTCTGATAATCTGACTTATAAAAGATTGCTCTGATGTGTTCTCTCTTCATCCTCCTCAGCGGGTTCTTGGTTCTTAACCATAAAAAAAAGGAGCAGAGAAAATTAACATGTCTGGTTTGGTAAAGAAATTAAAGTGAGCAAGTGGGAAGATTTAGTCAATATGAAAGGATGATTATTCTATTGAATTAGCGGGCTGCTGGTATCCTAACAACGTTCCAACCACCTCTATATTCTCTCAAGATTATACAAGAATGAACGATTAATGAAGCATCAACAAGCTTCTGGGAACTATATAGGGGCGATTTTAGAGCTCAAGCCTATTGTCCTCCTTACCCTTTGTTGATGTGTCATTCTCAAGAAGTTGGGCTTCTCAAACGTGGCATTCCCACCGTGGAAAACATATACCATTGAATTGAATATATATATGTATAGACGCTGACACTTCACCTTCCTCTGATAGCGATTGGTCTACCACGTAATTCATGTGTCTTAAATACCATACGTATTATATATCTATATATAACGTTTCACTATATGCCTGCGCATGTGTTTTTCAAGCAAGTCAAAGATAGTTTCCAAAGCAACACATAGGAAAGCTTTGCTAATTAAGTACAAAATTTTGTCCATACAAGGTCCTGTATCCGTATGATGATTTAAGAACAGGCTGCAAATAGTGCGAGGAGGATTCGCTTCAGTACCATTGTTTTACTTTGGGCCCCTACTTTGACTTTGGAAGGGATTGTTAAAATTTGAAATTAAGACAAATTAATTTATACTTTAGTAAAAAAAAAATATTTAACTGTAATTCATTTACAATATATGCTCTACAACAAAAACTTAAAATATCGATCGACCAATAAGTGGATAAAAATACTAATTTAATTAAAAATATATTATTTTTTATTGAAAAATCAATACTTCTAACACATAAACAATAACTCTAATTTGAGCAGTTTTTCTAAAAAGGAGGACTAAAACCAAAAGTTAGTCCATATATATATAGAATTTTATTTATTATAATTTAATTAATAATATTTTTAAAATTGTCATTCTCTTTTTTTTTTTTGGGTCTTGAGCTTTCTTTTCTTTATCATGCAATTCTCTTTTTCTTTGTAAATTTGTAATATACATTGAAAATAATTGATTTCTAAAAAAATTAAAACAAATATTGTAAACTCAAAAACTCAAATAAATTAATCTTTATAAAATTTTACCAGAAATAAATTAAAATTTTTAACTGCAACTATTTGTAAAAAGAAATTATTAAAAGGTGGCATAAATAAAGAAAACAGAGATAGTTGAACAATAGAAGGAGAAAATTTATAAAAATAAAATAAGAGAATTTGATAAACAAATTAAATAAAAAAAGATGAAGATATTACAGAGTGAAATCTAAAAGAAAAGCACAAAAAAAAACTTTAAAAAAATAGAAGAAAAAGAGAGCTTATGAGTAAAAAAGAGTTTCTAACACAAAATTAAAATGATGAAGTGATGAAAAATGAAAAATCATATAAAGAAAAGAAAAATAAAACATTAAATGAGCATGAAATTCCCACAAAATTAAAATTTTAATTTTTAAAAAAATTTAAATTTCACTTTGATTGAAATTTAGTTAAACAAGACTAACCAAACTTTATTCGACAACTTCAACAATTAAGTGTTGATTGGATAAGTGCTCGGCCAAATTTCAATAGGCTAATTTGGCCCATTGCTAATGCAATGCTATACATTTGCATTAAATTTAAATTTAAATTATATAAATAGCATAATATATAGAATCTAAAATTATAAAATGAATATAATTCAAATTTTGAATATATTTAATATATTAAATATTATTTTAATATTATAATAATATAATATACAATTGAATATTAAATTCTATTAAATATTAATATATAAAATAAAAAAAATACACTTACATTTTAAAATTTTTTATTTTTATTTTCTATACTTATTTAAAATTTTATTTATTATTAATATCTTGCATTAATGCATTAAATTATAATTTTGATAATAAATAATATAAATATATAGAATCTAAAATTATAAAATGAATATAATTTAAGATTTTAATATATTTTAATATATTGAATATTCTTTTGATATTACAATATATAATGCGCAATTAAATATAAAATTCTATTAATAATATATAAAACCTAAAAAAGAAGCACTTCCATTTTATCTTTCTATTTTTCTCAGTTATGTCGGTCAACTGCATTCTAATTAGCCAAATAATCGATTAATGTGGTAAGTCTTATTCTTCGATTAAAATTCTTTTATTGGTGATTTATTTATTTTTAAATACTATAAATTATAGTTTTAATATTGCGAATGACAAATTTTTGATGTATTACAATTTTTCTTTTAAAAGCCAGTTGAAAAATTAAGTTAAAATTTTGAAAAATCAAATAATTAGAAATCAGTCAATTACTTCAATTGGCAATTATTAATATTATTGTAGTAATATATATATATATATATATAGTCAAACTTTTTACAGTTGATTAAAATCGTGTTTTATCTAATGGATTAATTACAAAGCAGTATATGAAAAACAACATTTAAAAACAAATGAACTCAGTTGCTAACAATTGAGGATGTCATTATTTTTAATTTTTAAGTAAAATTTAATCTTTTCTATTTCTTATCCACAATGCTTTCTTCGTCTCTCAAAACTGTAGTAATAAAAATATAGAATAATATTTAATACGTTTTGAGAGTTTCATAGTCATGAGCTAAATATCATATAATAGGAATAGAAATAAAAAATTATAAAAATATAAAAATATGGTTTTTAAATTGAAAATAACAAATATATTAAAAAAAGACAAACTATCCCACAACTTTCGTTCACTATAGTATATTTAAAAAAAAAAAAAAAGGAGAAGCATATGGAAAAAAATAATAAAAAAGAAATGGCAATTGGAATTACAGAATATATATATATATATAAATAAAATAAAAACACTAACATGACAATTAGTCAAAATTGTAACATTACATTATATTTTTTTGTTATAGAGAGAATAAATGTAACACATTTTTTCATTTCAAAAGAAAAGAATGTATATTTTTTAAATAAAGAGAGAGAGAGAGAGAGAGAGAGAGAGAGAGAGAGAGAGAGAGAGAGAGAGAGAGAGATCTCAAGCAAAAAGTAAATAATTTAGTCAGATATCCTTGTGTATTCCTTTTTTTTTTTTTTTTGAGGATACATGCGCAGAAGAAAAAGTAGCTATATTAATGGGCGCAGTCAAGTGATGATATTATTAGGTAATGTAATGAGCAATGGTTTAAGCACCACGAAATACTTAATAATAACCATTATTGACTGATTGTGTGCGCTTTTGCTATTCATTTGCCATGACATCTCCCGTAGTGGCTCCCTCGGCCGTTTTTAAGACGGAACTGTATACTCATATCACAACTGTCTCATTATAACCACCACTTCCTTACTGGTAAAATGCTTGATACAATGTATTCGTACCCCCAACTAATTTAACTGCTGCTATTAGGGCTGTCAAATGAGCAGTGTCTTTGCTTTCATCAAATCCTTTTCAATGAACCTTCACTTCTATTCCCTTGAATTTGCTTTCCCGAACAAAGAATTTGGCTGCTTTTGGGAACGGCTGGATCACGCTACCCAAACACCAATAAATTAGTGCTCCAAACACCCAGATATTTTACTGCAACACAACCCCAATTCAGGTATTTTATACAATCCTAATAATAAGAATTGAGTCTGTTGAAAATTGTGCCCTTTCGGAAAACCGACAAGTGTGTTTCATATGAAGCCACTTTTTGTGCAAAATTTAAAAATTTTGAAAAAAACAAATTGAAACAACATTTTGTGCATCTTTTAGAATGAAATTTTTTTTAACGTCTAAACAAATATATTCTCTTAAAAAGAAATCGTTCTGCCGAAATGAATCGTACTGTAGAGGCTTTTTCATAATAGCTCGGATTCCCCATTTGAGCCCCCTTGTAGCCTAAGCCTACAAACTACATGTGAACCAGCAATCCGTTGGCTTTGGGCCTATTGTCTTCTTGTTACAAAATTACAAATACTTAATTTTGTCCTTATACTTATTTGAAAGTAAAATTATTTTTTTAATAATTTTTTTCGATTTTTTAATAATATCTTTATAATTTTAATATGTATACTTATATTTTTATAGATTAAAATTTTTTAAATTTAGTTCTAAAACTTAAATTTTTGTTATCATTTTGTTAAATTTTGTTTACATGATTACTTATGTATTATCTTGATATTTTAAAAATACAAAATTCAAGTTAATTTACTCGAGTTATTTAACATGTATGTGTTACATCACATGTCATATATATATATATATATAAAAGTTAATTTCACTTTATTATTTAATTGTACTTATTTTATTGGCATAAATTATATATATTTAAAATCTTAAGATCGTATATAATTAGTCACATTAATAAAATTTAATAAAATATGAACAAAAATTAAATTAAAAATGTAATGATAATTAATGAATATGAATCATAACCAATGATAGATTTAGGGAACTGAGAGAGCCTTGACCCTTCTTAAATATTGAAAAATTATACTTTATATATGTTTTTTTTTTCAAACATGACCCTCCTTGAAATGGTGTAATTGACATAGGACCACTCTAAAAGATAAATTTGGCTAAATGTTTAATAAATGTTATACCCTAACTGACAATGTATCAATGGTTCTTGCTCACTTTTCAAGAACAGAAAGTTATAATTTTAAATCTTAAAGATTAATATAACTAGAAAAGATAAAAAATTTTAAGAGAAGACTTTAATCATTTATATTTAGGAAACTAAAAGTGAAAATTTCCACTTTCACTTTCAAATACTAAAATGAGAAAGAATGAGGATCTCCAAATCCACCATGATCTCTCAAATTTATTTATTTTTCATTTCCTTATTCTTCCACTCATTTGATATTCATTTTTTAAAAATCTTTCTTAAGGTATCTGTTCTCTTTTGTTATTTAATTTTTTTCAACATGCCCTTTTTAAATTTGCTCTATCTCTATAACTTTTGTAGTCTCTAATCATACAAATTTAATAAATTATCTTACTTTATTATTGTTATCAAATATTATTATTAGATTTTATTTGTTTACTTAAAATTAGTCTTATAAATCATAAAGATTTATCCAATAAGATGGATAAAATAAAATGAATTGAGATCTATTTAAAAAGTGTGCTCCATTTCTCATTACGCATAGTGACATCATTCAAACAACTATGACGGCGCGTGGGCCTACATCATCACTGATTTTGTATATGTTGTCTGTTTAATAATAATGGCTATATACTCAATTTTATATTTATATACCGTTAAATGCTAATAAGATCTCTGTTATATAATATTAATGTATTGTACAGTGATTATATCTTTTTAAAAAATATATTATACATTATAACATATAATGTCGGGCAGCAACAAAAAATTTCTGCCTCCCCCATCATCATAACTTAAATTGAAGCATTCAAAAAAATGATAAATTCAATGGGATTTAAGCTTCGGTGAAGTATGGTGCCCAGCATCAATGTTGAGATGAAAAAAAGAAGAGGGCCGAAGGGGGAATTCGATGATTTAAGTGGCTACTTATGTATGGATGAGTGAATTATTGAGATGAAATCCAATGATGACTGTACAAGAACAAGCGAAAACTTAAATGCCTCGTGTGTGTGTGTGTGTGTGTGTGTGTGTATGCATTGGCCTCCCTATCTACATAGTGAAGAGACAAGCCCTGGCACTCTTGGAAATGGTATTTAGCATTGACAAATCAAACGTCAAAAAGGGGGACGACGTTTCTGCGGTGAGGACCATGTGTTGCAGAGTTTATCATTTTGAGTCTTTGACTTCTTCTTACCCGAAAAAAGATATAATCGTGATTGTTGTTGACAAAGTAAACTAGGATGGCAATTCTGGAACTTGAAGATACTGTAAAACGCTGCTGCATTAGGAAGTTTCTCTTTGCCCAACACAACAATGGAATATTTGACGCGACTCATTCAGATGAACACCCATCCTTATTACGGGAAATTAATAATAACTTTTGGTTTACTTGGTTTTCGCAGGCTAGTTAAATTACCAACTGCCACTTAATTATGTGGTTTAAGTTTAATTTTGGCATATAAAATTTTTATTTACATTTAAATATTTTGTATACACAATAAATTGATTTTAATTTGATTCTCTTAGAATTTAAAACGCACGGAGTGACAGTTAAGGACTGACTTCTATGTAAGAATTTCCCCTCTATTGCAGGAAAGGGCGATAGCCCAGTCACCATCCAAACGAGTAGGACTGGGAGTTTGAAACATCAAAGCTGATTCACCGAAAACACCAGAAGTGGGATAATTTAAAGTCTTTCGTTTTTGGTTTTGGTAAACTAATTGATATTTTCCCAAATTGATTAATTAATGTTCAATTCATGCTTATTGGTAGTTTAAGGGTCTATTAAAAGTCAAGGGGTACTATTTCGTTTTCTTCTTCAATAAACATAGTGTCTAGTTTCTTAAACAAGCCGGTCCTTTGAAAAGTTTATTATCATGCGCGGTGAATATTAGTTATATTCATTAAAAAGAAGAAAAAAGCTCCGAAATTCATCATCAAGTACCTTTCAGTCTCAGTCAGTTACCTTGATTTCTTGCCCCGCCTGCATTTTTAATCTACAAGAAATCCGTGACTGACAAGTCTGTATGCGAGTGATGAATAATGCCTACCGCGTAATTAATGAAATCTACTTTCTTAAAACAATAATAATAATAATCTCTATTAATCGAAAATCCGATCAGTAACCTCAACAATCGCATTCTAAGATCAGTAACCGTATTCTTCGGTGATTATAAATTAAAGAAAAAAAGCGCCATCGGTACAACAGTAGAACCTAGATGTTGACGACCTTTGCGTCTCGCGTTCATAAACTGCAAGGTCACGCTTTTAATTTATAACAGTATTCTTTTATAGTATAAAATAAAAAATGGCATATATCAGTGAACGACTTGAATTTAACGGAATCAACTATGAAGTTGAGATCAGATTGACAATTCTATATATCGCTAGTAGAATCCACAGGATCCAAGATTGGTTCTCCCAAAAAGCCAGGAAAAATTAAAACAGGACGACACAAAAACTGCCTGCAGGCTGCAGCATATAATCTTTAAATCGTCCTCTCCCTAGAATCTAAAAATCCAATATCTACAGGGTGTTGGATGCATGATACTACTAAGGCTTGTGATTAAGAACAATTGGGTCCTGAAAAGTACTGATCAGCGACGAAGTAGGTCTGAACCACTGTGAGAACCAAAAACACAAATGCAGCCAATGCAGATATAAATAACCATGGCGTGTGAAAATAGGTATACTTAAAGCTCGCCAACTGAACGTGCCACCCACTCTAATAGTACTGATGAACATCATTGAACAATTGAGACAAGTAACACATATCCATGTCAAATGCCACATCTTTACCTGCATTGTTGATTAAATGGACAACTTCACCCTCAATTCCTAAATGGTTATCAATTATGTTCCAATCGCACAAATACTCAACGTCCCTGTAAGTGTTGATGAGACAATCCTGGAGGGTCACATAGGTTGTGATGTCCTTGGAGCAACCACTATAGCACTGCTCGAAGGCCTCGCAGTTAAGTAAGAAAGACCTCATGAAATCGTTGATTGTAATGCCACATATCCACATCATTGAACACATTGTTGGCCCAATGGTCTCTCAATCCTTTTATGTTTGATAATTCCAAAAGTCTAAGTCAAATAAAAATCTACACAAGATAATCTTTTAGTTAATGCTTTTCATACTCCCTACAAAAAGCATATAAAAGTTTTAAATAAACTCTGATTTTGCTGTCCTGAAAAGCTAAAAACTGACTCTATATTACGACTATGTTTCTGCTCTGTTCCAAAGTCAACTACTCCCTTTTGTTTATTCATTGAAAATATAAAAACTGCCCACTCCTCTAAACGTGTTACCAAAGAAAAAAATTGGTGAGAGATATTCTGAGCTAATTGATTAAAGCATTGTTGATCTTCTGCTGAAACGCTCAGCTACCTTTTGGCTACTCAACCTCTACTGTATTCAAACGGTCAAGTATGAAGGAGATGGAGCAACGATTAGTTTTCTGTGTATATATCTGAAGTAGTTGCAGTTGCAATAGCACCACAACATACATAGAAAATTTGTCTCATCTTCATAATTTGTGTATACTCAGTGTTTGGTCTATTTAAAAGTTCATCTGTAAGACTTGTGCTGATCTGTTGATCTCAATTAGAGTCTTGAATAGTATAGCAACTGTGAGAAAGAAAAAAAGGCTGTGTATAAGCTGTTAAAGTCTATAAAAGTTTTAAATGAACTTGAAAATCTAGTGTACTTGTTGTAAATTCTAATTCAACTTAGTGGAAATCCCTTGTTGTGCATCAAGGAGACTGGACGTAGGTTTTGAGAACTGAACCAGGATATATTAGGTGTCCTTCTTCATTTATTTTTTTTATCTTTCAACTTGTATACTAAAACCTTGTCGACAAGATCCTAGTTTGTCTTCTTGATCTTTATTTTTCAAATACATTTTAAAAGATCTTATCAATAAAATCTTAATCTATCTACAAAGTTTTCAGTTTTACAATATTAACTGAGATTGTTGATTTTAATTTTAAAAACATCTATTCACCCCCTCTAGATGTATTCTTCACACATATCCATATCAAATGACACATCTTTACTTGCATTGTTGATTAAGTGGACAACTTCACCCTCAGTTCCAAAATGGTTATCAGTTATGCCCCGATCGCACAAATACTCAACGTCCCTGTAATGGTGGGCATTTGTATGACGCCACGCCTGAATGTTACCTCCAAGAAGCTCTCGCTCTTCCGGAGACTGATTTTAATCCCAGCGCTGCGAAGTTTAGAGACGCAGTGGATAACGTGGGTTGGCGTAGCAGCCCTCTTTGGTTCTCTATCCAGATTTGTTATAAAGCTAAAGCGAACCCAATCGAACAAATGTTTACCTTTGAGATGAGTGAAGCGGGCGACGACTTCGTTTGGCCTTGGCAATGAGTTGTTGAAGAATCCCAAGGGAAGAATGGACAGTGTTGGGGTTGATTTTTCTTGAGGCAATTTTGAGAGTTCAAATAAGCGTTCCAGAATGAAATAGGGGATCTGATTCTCGAGCTTAAGAAAATCCCTGTAGAAAAATAAGAGTATCCAGGACATGGTAAGGAGTGGGTCATCAGGTTCGAAGGGCACCAATCTCCCAACTTTGCAGAACAATTCAATTATGAAACAGCCATCAAGAAGCATCATGTCGATGAATTCGTAAGAGTTAAGGGGGGTGGTTTCGAGTAACATTGTCTGGCTTCCGTTTCCAATGGGGCTATGGCTTTCAAGTAGTCCTCCAAGCTTAACCCTTTGGTGTAGGTCCTGGAGAGCAAAGAACCCAGATACCGCCGCTTATGCTCTTCAATCATATTAAGCCGAGGTTGCGCATGGTGATTAGGACCGATGGATACAATACGGGGTTGGCACGCTTTTCCATTAACATCAGCTAGGCTGGTTGGGACACTGAAGATGCAACAAGACCTCTTACCCGCGGCTTTACTTAGTAATTTTGGATCCTCGGAAATCAAATGGAACATCAAGCCCAACCTCTCTTCATCTATCTTCCAAATATCAATCATGTCGTGATTGGCCTCTCCCTCCATGGGATTGCTTGCTTTAAACTTGTTCAACCTTGGCCAATGGGGAAGGCGCCTGATTCGTAATTGCAGTTTCTCTTATCTCTGATTTGGTGACCCCACCCAACATCGAGCCGTACAAATAGCACCTGCTTCCTTGTTTTGATAAATTTGTCAATAATTAAAAATAATGCAGCTGTCCTGGGCACTTGTCAAATGAAAAGGACTCAGCGTCTTCGTTTTGAAATCGATTGTTATTGGGCGGGGGTGGGTGTTTGGTTCCACCGGAAGTTATTTTCTCAAACTATTATTCAAGCATATGAAATTTTAAATTGTTAATAATAAAGAATAAATAATTTAAATAGCAAAAAGATGAAAAAAATTTATAAACTCACCGCAGGTAAAACTAAAAATATGACTTTACAACATTCAATTCTGATATCAATTTTTATCATAGTTGTACAACTTTAATATATAGTAGAATAATTTACATATATAATAAAATTGGAAGCTTAGGGATCTTTTTAAATAATATAAACATTTATTTACAAAGTTCTTTGAATGTTTTTCAAATGAATGGAATATAAATATTTATAAAAATTTTACTGTCAAAAAGACAAAAATGACACTATTTCATACTAATATTATTTACTATTTAATACTATTCACTCATTATTTATTATTATTGGGTAAAATTCTAAAAAATGAAACAAAATTTTCTGCTTAACTCTTCAAAAGTCATTTCTTAATGTATGTCATAGAGGACATATGTTATTATTCACTTTTTTGACTTTTCTCATTTTCACAAGAATTATCCGTAACTTCATGTATGTACACTGTGCTTCTTATCTGAATCTTCATTCTTTATGAAGTTGGACAATTTGTGCTAGTTGGGGAATGAATGAAAATAGAAGTAGTTTTTATATATATTTTAACTCTATGTGTCAACTTTTTTTTCTCTACTTTATAGGTATTTTATTAAATTTGTACTCAGAGAATTCAAATTACTTTATTTAACTAAATGTGGGGCTAGTATAGTTGCACGGCCTAAAAAAATGCTATGCATGCAATACAAAAAAAATGAAGCCACATGGTTCACAGTTTTAGAACAATGCATCTTCCTCTAGTTTTATTACACATATTGATGATTGTTTTGAGGATGGAAATAGAACATTTTACAGGAGTCATTTACTATACAGATTTAATAGAAATGAAAATGAAAATAAAAAAGTAATTTTGTACATGAAAAATAACTTTTATATTCTTATTTAAAAAAATAAAAAATATATACTATTAAATAATTATTATAAAAATATAATAGATATTATATAAAATTATTTAAAAAAAAAAAAAGAATCATTTTCCTTCTATGCAAATTGTTCATATAGATGCAATTCCAAACAACTTTAACAAACCCCAAAGTCAATAAAGGCCATACCCTTTTTAACATTGTTACTTAGATCTCATTCGAGCCCAACTATTGTTTTCTTTTTGACAGTAAGCCCAATTTTCTTGCTAGAAGGGAAGAATTTCCAATGGGTAGCCTCAGGACCAAGCCCAAAAGGGAAAATAAGAGAAACCATTAAAGAACGAGTACTAACTAAAAGTGTTAGATATCCTTCATTAAGGCTTGGGTTCAAGTCTGTCCCCCAAAGTCTTTAGCAGGGCCCAATTGTAAATGCAATTTTGTAAGTTCTTGTTTGAATTTGGGGATGCTGCATCGCGCCAACTATGGGCCAAATACTACACCATTGATACAAGGGATCAACCAATTTACAAGTGTTAGATAAGGAGAAAATAAAAGAAATAAATTTCACTTGGGAAATATATTATCTCCAATGACTCGGAATACCCTTCTTATTTTCCAATAAAAACTATCAAAATGAAGCAACATGCATCTACATTTTTTGTCAGCGAGTTACACCTTGCACTTATAGTGTGTGGCTTTATGTTGATAGGTATTAGGAATCAGTCTGCCCAGAGAGTGAAGTGGAGTGGAGTCTCGGGAGGAAGCCAATTGAAGCCTGTCTGCAGGGCGGGTGGTGTGATGATCAACCCTTCTGCCATGCTGTTAATCAGTGCCGGCATGTTAAACACCTCCTCTTCGTCCCAATACATACTCTTGGAACCTCCTTCTAAACCCATCTCTGAGATTCTCATGTCCCAAGAAAGAGCAGAAGCAGCACAAGTCTCCGTCCCTTGGCCAGAAACGTATTTCTCAGCTTCTTCCACAGCGTCATTGTCTCTGATGGGGTAGGTATGTGAATGAAAGCGTGGCAAGGAGGTAGCTGCATGAGGGAAATCCATAGAAGCAACATCTTGCGCTATAGCTGCCATGTCAGGCTGAGCAAAACTCCCAAACCATATGCCACTTTTCTTGTTAGTTACTCCTACCTCCCTTCCCCACTTCCCCTTCCTTTGCCTTGCGCCTTTGTGCACACCATGCCCACTCTTTTCTAACTTCTTTCTAATTCCACCCCTTCTCTTCTCCATTGTGTTTAATTCTGATCTCATTCCTTAATCTGCAATTTTGGAGTCCCTTGCCTTCTTTCTTCCGCTCTCAAGGTGTGCATATTGCTTTAGGATTTTTGAATGCAACATGACACACTTGGGGTCTTGACAAGCTTTTATGAATCAAACGGGGAACAAGTGCAGAAGGTGTGTCACAAGAAGATAGTGTGATAAACGTGGTATGATGTTCGAAGCATTTTTTTAATTAAAAAAAAATGTTCCACGCCTAAGAAACTGAAGCTTATCCCACAAAGACACGTGGCTGAGAGGCAATAAAGGAACCGGGTTTGCAGTTATGTGTGAAATTCTCACTTCTTCTTGTGGATTTTTAAATATATGATCAGCTTCATTATTAGCATTAAATTAATCCTTAACAGACTAATGTTGAATGATTATAGGTTTGTTTCAGTCACGTTGCGAGGTCAACTTAATTATGCTATACTACAGCCAAAAGGGAAAAAAAGTTTTGCGTGAGTCATGTGTCGAAGGCTAATTCAATAAACTATGACGGTGTGCGTGTGTGCTCTGAATAAGATGGGATCAGACACGGGGAGGCCCAGTTGTGGGTCAGTCGAACAGAAAATTTTCCAAAGAATCTTGTTGTAAAAAGTTACGAGGGCAGGGTGGTAAAATCACTTTAAAATTTATGTGAATGATAATAAAATAAATTTACAAATTGCAAAAAATTTTAAAGATAAAATAATTCAACCTTCTAAAAAGTTCAACTACCTAATAAAAAAAGGGGACTGAATCATCTACAGTTAAACTATTGGCATGTGTCATCTTTCTTATTCGAAGATTAAAAATTTTAGTTATAAGAAAAAATGTTAATTGTAAAAATAAAAAATTTTAAGGAAAAAAATCTAACTATAAAAAAAATATTTTTTTATTTTATCTATGAGAATAAAAATTTTAGTAATAAGAAAATTTACATTTTAAAAATTTTAATTGTAAGAATAAAATATTTATTGTAACTTACTTTAAAATTTAAAATTATTTTAAAAATCTATTGGGCCAAAAAATTGTCCTTTGTTAAAATTTTTGTTTTCACAATTAAAATTTGTGAAGTGTAATTTTTTTTATAATTCAAATTTTTGTCATCATCATTAAAAAAAAATCATAATTACAATTTTTATCTCCACAAAAAAAGGCATGTATTAAACTAAAAATTTGACTTCATCCCCTACAGTGAGTCACACTAGTAATTGCGATATTCTAAGAAAACTCTTTCTAAAATCTAACTTAATGGACTCCTTGCACAATAAAGTCTTTGATAGCATTATTGTTTTTTTTATCTTACTCTAGTGTCATCTTTAACTAACCATTATTAATAATGTAAAATTTAATAATCAATCATCTTTTTCAAAGATATAACTATTGTTTTAAGTAGTTAGAGCCGACTCTTTTGCCAGAAAGCAATAGACTACTTTTACATTAACCAAAGAGTAATAGCAACAAAAGTATTAACCAAAAAGTAATAAAAAGTTGAAATTCAGATCCTGTTCCTCCGAATATAATGTACAGCATGTAATTTTGTCAAATAAATAATATTTTTTATTAAAATCTTGCAAAGAATTCGGATGCATCCGAATTCTACTTAACTCTATTCAAATGGAATTCAGATGCTATGCATCCGAATTCCATCAATTTTTTTTAATTCTTTTTCAATTTCAAAGTAGATATTTAAGAATTTTTTTATATTTTTATTATAATAAATTTTTAAAAATTTTAATAAATTAAGATAAATTTTATTTGTATAAACAAGTATAACTATTGAAATAATAAATGTTATTAGTAACTGTAAAAAATTAAAGATGAGTTATATATACAAAAAAATGATTTTAATTTAAAAAATATTATATCTTAACCTACATTATGAAATTAACTTGAACATCATTTATTAACTAAAAATGTTCTTTTTATTATTGGACTTAAATAGAACCTTGAAGCAATGAAAAATGTAAGAGTATCTTATATTATTTAAAATATAATGTAATTTTATTAAAAATTATTAAGTATTAAATAAGAGGCAATTATTTAATATTTTTTAATATTTTGTTATTAATTGATTTTATATATTTGTATGTCTTTATTTCAAATATTTTTCTCCTGATATATAGTTATATTGCTTTTAAAAATATAAGAATTGCATTATATGTTCAAAATATATATCTCAAACCGTTTCTATAACGTTCCCTTGTTATTATTTTTTTCTCAAGTTCCTTTGTTATGACACATTCTCCTCTCTTCAAATATTAATTTAATAATCTAAATTTAAAAGTTTAAAATATTACTTATTTATTTGAAATTTAATTAATATATTTGTTGAAAATAAATATCTTAATATTGAAATTGATCAGTTAACGTTGTTTGTTTAATATGTACCAAAGGTAAATTAAATAAAAATTTACAGCGCTCAATATATGGAATAGAGGACACTCAATACTCTTAATTATCAGTAATCATTTTGTTAATTATTAACATGTTAAGTCATAATAATTTTCTTTTAATAGTTTTTTTTTGTATTATTTGAAGACAATATTTTAAGTTTTTTTTTAGTAAAACATTACAAATCTAGATTTGAAGTTTTGGAGGAGAAAAGTACATATCTCATCCCTTAAATTACATTAATTATGTATTAATTTTTATAGTTTTCATTTGATGTTATTGATCTTATTTATATTTATATATATGCTAGCCAAAAAAATAATAAGTCAAAGTAAAATAGTAATATTTTGTTATAAGTTAAAAAGTAAAATTGTAATTAAAGAGTAACAAAATAGAAAAAAGAATATAATGAAAAAAAATTTCATAATATTGGATATTGAATTACATCAATATAAATCTTATACAAATATTTATAGCAAATGACTTCCGGTACCACAACGAGGTCTTCTTCTTTCACGTCGTGGTCGTTGTTGGCCTAATTCTTCTGATTATTGTTGCTCCCAGACTGTTAGATCAGAGTTTAAATCTAGGGATGGAGTTTGAATTGGAGGAATTGGATGAGGTAGCGTCAAAAATCCAGGTTGAGACGATTCTCTAGGCTCAATGGAAGAACTAGCATGTGCAGCATTAAATGTAGATATATCAAATAAAAGATCTACGAATGATCCGAAGCCAAATATCTATTGAAGGCTTTCAGAAAGAGATGAAGGCGATGGAGGTATATAAGAAGAGGGGCCTACTCTACCAAAATTACTTAATTGGTTAGGCGGTATAGAATAAGATAGACTAACTATACCAATATCCTGCTGCACTGGAGTCGTCATATATACAAATACACTGGGAATGTCAATATCCTGTTGAACTGGTCCCTGTTGTTGCTGGATATTTCTTCCAGTAGCAAGCTGTTGACTTAATAGGTAATCATAACGTCTTTTACCTGGACAACCTGGTGGAATTTGAGGTATAGGGAGATATGGTACCTGGTCAGCAGGCTAAGAAAAAAGTGAAAATCGTTATTCACCAAGAGCGTGTAATATATTGCTAGCGTCTCGCCTTACAATATCACGAAAATCTGTAGGTAAAGGATCTTACAAGTGCATCCTATAAAGCCCCTCTGCCAAATCAGCCTAATTAAGAAAATATAAAAAGTTAACTATCAATACGTATTAGACCAAGAGAATGATAATGACAAAGATAATAAGATGCAATAAAATATACCGCATATCCAGTAGTAGCACTCGATCTTGAAAATTTCTTCAATTTTTTCACTTACTAATTTCATTTTTCCCCCTTTATTTTGATATTTAAATATATTCTACTTTCTTATGTCCTATAATTTGTAACCTTCCTTTAAATTACTATTCTCTCATTTAAATTATTATTTTTCTCTAATTTCATATTTTTTTCCATACATATATATTTCACAATTTTTCCATCCAAAAATTTATACTTTTTTTTCTATCATTCTTAGTTTTAACATCAGCAAATTCTTTTTTTATTATGACCACAAATTTTTTTTCTTAATTTTTGCTCTAACTTCCAAATGTCTCATTTTTTCTTTTTTTAACCTTTTTTTCTCTAGTATTATTTACACCATTTAAAACTATTAAATCTCTTCATATATTCTCAAAATTTAGTTTAAAAAATAAATTTTTCTACTTAAACAACTAATTTTTTAAACAAATTTTCCTTCCTTTATTCATAGTGCTATAATTTTTTTCTTCTTTCTTTTTGTAAAACATATATCTAAAATAATACCCACAATTAGCACTAATTTTACAACAAACAATATTCCATAACATAAAAATCATAAATTCAAACAACATTATTATTCTGCAAATATTTTAAACAATAATAATAAAATTAAAACATTTGATATACAAAAATAAGTTACCTAATAATTTTGTATCAAATATGTCTCCACCCTTTGTAATATTTTCTTCTTCACCAACACTTCAAAATAAAATCTCCTAACAAGCCTCCAATAAACTTCTCTGAAGGTAAATTCTGAAAGGAGGATAATTTTAACCGCAGAAGAAGAAGTGAGCTTCAGCCATTATATAGAGGGGGAGGTCAGATGGCAATTTCGTAATTTTTCCTTCCTATTATCTGTATTTTATTTTTCAGCCAATCAAACCATCTGAAAATCTTCTTTACCGAATAAAAATATGCCACGCATGTGGATAAAATTTGTTTACCGTTGGTCAAAAGGAGGGTCACATGGCAGAATAAATTCGGACTGGTACAATCCGAATTCAGCATGAATTAGGACATATTATTTGAATTCAACCATCCTCTCGTGTTGCGTGCCATTTTATTATCTATCCGTCAATACTTTTTGCTTCATTGCTTCATGGGATTTTCTTTTGTCTTTTATTACTCTTCATTCAATAAACGGTTAGAGACCCATGCGAGATTGCACGGTTCAAGAAAAAGCATTATTTGCTTCAGAAATAATGAGATTATGTAGTTATTAGCAAAAGATGATATTGAGAAAAATAATTACCGAAAAGCAATAAAAATATGAAACTCAACATTAATGATTCCAAGATACGAAACTCAAAGTCAAAGCATATGAATTTGACTATATGCAAATGTACCTTGACAAGACACGTGGCATGCACTAGTGGAATGGTTTCGAGTTTAGCACAAGTTTTACTAGCTCTAGACTAGGTTAGGCCTAACCTAGCACCTACGATTGTCGTGACCGGTTACATCAATGGTAATATTTTGAATTGCTGTCACATATTGATTTATGATTGGCAGATGAAGATTTTTACAAATTTTGATTGGTGGAAGAAAAATGCAGTAGATAATGTTAAATTTCAAATTTACAATGATGCCCCTGGACGTTGCATTATATGCCAGCTTCATTTATCTTCCTAACAGCCTTTTCACTCCTTCACCGTTTCTTATTCTTCTTTTGCCTTATTCATCTACTTTAATTGTAAATTTGTTTACATCTTTTTTCATTTACAGCTTCAATAACTTTTTTTTAATGTTTGGTTTTGCAGAGACATAATAGAAGATATGTATTATTTAATCTTTTTCATCTATGTTATTTTATATTACATAATATGAACAGAGTGTTAAATTTAGTTCGAATGATAAATGTAAAAAAGAGTCTGATATGGAAAAAAATTAGAAAATAAGAACAAATAATGTTTTTAAATGAGAAAAAATAAGAAGAACTATTCTAGTTTAGTTGAGCAATTCTATTTATTATTGTTTATTATTTATTTAAGTTATTTGTTTTAGATTAGATTATTTATTTGTTATTGTTTATATGTTGTTATAATTTTGAAAAATGTATGGAAATATTTTGGAGGTAAAAGAAAATTAAAAAGGAAAAAATTGGAAGAAAAAAAAATGTCTAAAGTAAAAATTGTATAGTAATGTAAATGAAGAAGATGTCAATAGGGTTAAAAATATCAATGTAGAGGATAATTTATAAATAATAAAGAAAAATAGGATAAAACTAATTAAGGATTATTTGAAAATGATAAAGAAGTATATGAAGAAATAATTAAACTTAAGAAGAAAGAAGGATATTTTATAAATAATTTTGAGGAAAAAAAGTAAAAAAGTAATTGTGGTGGAGAAATCCAAAAATATTAAGAAAATAAAAATAGTTATAGGAAAAAATTAAGAAGAAAAAAAATGAAAAAATGCATAAAACGAAAAATGATTAAGGGGAAAATAATTTCAAGAAATTTTTAGTTTAGAAAGAAGGACATTTTATAAATAATTAATGAAATAGAAAAAAAGTAAAAAAAGAAAGTGTAAAAAAATTTATTAATATCCACAACAAAATGTAATGAAAATTGCAAAAAAATTGTGAAAAAATAATTATATTTAAAAAAGTAGGATACATGAAATAATTATTTCATAATTTTTTAATGGAATATCCATAAAAAATGGAAAAAGAAATTATAGGGAAAAATAATTATATTTTAAAAATTAGGATAAATGAATAAGTAATGAAATATCCACAAAAAATGTAAAAAGGAATTGTAGGAAAAATAATTATATTTAAAAAGTTAAGATAAATAAAATAATTATTCACAAAGAATGAGAAAATAAAATAATTTTTAATGAAATATCCACAAAGAATAGAAAAAATCTAAAAATGTCCAAATAATGAAAAATTATAGGAAAATGTATGGAAATATGTTTATGAGTGCATACGAATGAGAACAAATGTAATTATGTCTATAAAAAAAATTATAAGGAGAGTGTAGAAAAATATACGAAAAATTTTATTAAAAAACGTACCTTAAAAATTACTTTATACTAATTATGAGAAAACAAGGTTAAATTTCTAAATAGCATGAATATTTATATGAAGGGGATTATTAAACGAAGTTCTGAATATAAGAAACGTGGGTAAGTCATCATCACCTTTTTATGTTGATTGTGAAAAGCTTTGAATGAAATATTGTGTAACTAATTGACTAGAAGAGATTATCCTCTTATAAAAGGAGGAAGGTTAGGTTGATCTAATAAGATTTAAAAGGCTAATTAATAAGTGCATTGTATGAAACTAACCTTTGGTGGAAATGTGTAACTAAAGGAATATTTGGGTTCAACAACACTTGCATGGTGTTCAAAAATTTTGAAAGTTGAATCTCATTTTGTGATGGTGAAAATGTATTAAAAGATATATTGATATGTGTAACATCCGGTCCCTCCGTAAAAGTGAGAAACGCAATGTTTGGTTTCTCCGTAAACGTAAAAAATGGGCCAAATATAAAAGGAAGTCCTCGAAATAGAAGGAATTGGGGGCAACTAAAATTATGATAAAATTTTAAATAATAAAAAATGAGGATTTGAATCTTGAGTTGCCTAGAAATCAAGGCCAGAGTGATTCGATAAATTTGCCGAAAGGCCAGTGGCATTTTCATAAATATGGGCACTTTTTGAAATACTCATAGGAGGGCTTTTTAAATGGAAATTTTGAGTTGCCCAGGGTTCTCAGAGGCCCCAAAAACCATGGGAAGTCCCGGGACAGGTAAAGCCCTTCCGGTGTACTCTTTCCGACGTCGGTTGACTCAAACTTTGACTGATTTATTTGGAAAAGTTTTAGCTCCGATTTGAGTGATTCCAAAAGCATTTTATTAAATTGGGAACCTATTTGTTATGATGGAAAAGACGGTTCTAAAAAAAGAGCTAAAATGAAGTAGAAACGAAAATGCAAAGTATGAAAGGGCAAAAATGGAATTTAAGTGTTAAAGGAAGCTTCCAAACTCTTTTTATAAGTCACGTTTTTCCTCTCCTTCATTAAACCGACTTGCTTCTGCCCATTTTCAGAGAAGAACTCCAGCTTCTTAGGCGCACAAGAGAAGGAGGATTTTGGAGGAAGAAATTCAAGAAAAAGATAAGAAACTTTAAGAAATTCCATATCCTTCCTTCTTTAAACTTGCTCCCCTCCTCTCAAGCTTTATTTCTATGGTTTTAATGGAGAGTTTGGTGCTGTTTTGGGGGCAGAACAGAGAGGGAAATTTCGAAAATTGAGGGAGCAAGCCAACCAAGTGGAAGAGCAAGCAAAGAAAAGCAAGAAAATAAGATAAAACTTCCATTCTTTGGTAGTTTCTCCCTCCCCCTTCCTCTTGCACGAATTTGGGCACCATAAGCCCAATTCTTAGGGGCTGTTTTCTGCCCAATTTATGGATGGATTAGAGGTTTTAGATAGCAAGGATTAAGAAGGAACCAATAGAATCAAGAAAGGAGTATTAAGAGACAAGATAGAACCATTAGGGATCCAAATGCTCCCTTACAAATCTGATTTTATATGAATGTTCTTGGACTTAATTGAATGTTTAAACATGCTCCTAATATCCCTAGAGAGCTTCCCACATGCACCTCCCATCCAAGAAAGCAAAGAAATTGCAAGAAAAATTAATGAACTCTAAGTAGAAAAAGTGTAGAGCTCTTGAACACTTTGCAAAAACTGATTTGATATATGAGTTTCCTTGCATGTGTGAGTATTTGATTGAGTTCCTAAGACCTCTAGGAAGTCTCCCAAGTGTGTCTCCCATCAAGGAAAAATCAAGAAGGCTATGAACTCTTCTTCCCCCCATAGTCTCGGCCTAGGCAAGTTCCTATAGCTAAGGAGAGTTTTAGATTTTTCTAAGGCTATTCTTGAGTCATATGTGATGAGTGAAGATGAGTAGAGGCCTTAGAAAAAATTTAGAACTTAAAGAAAGTGATTTGGTGTCTTAGGTTCCATATTATGACCTAAAGAAGCAACATGGTGCTAGGCTTTTTGTTTTAATGATGTGATGACTCCAAGAGGTTTAAAAGGAGTCAAGAATCATATTTGAAAGGAAATAATGAGGCTTAGAAGTCCCTTGAGGGGTGTTGCTTTATTAGGTGCCTTTATAGACCATAATGGAGCCTATAGAGCAATCTAGTGTTTGATCAAGTGATGTAGTCTTAGAATGTGTTTCATGAACCTAATTGGCTCCCATAATTTGTATATAGGCCAAGAGAAACCATCTCCACCAATTTGTGGGTGTGTGGCCGAAAGAGGAGGCTTGAAAGCTAAAGAAAAAGTGTGTGAAATTGTGCAAGGTAGCTCTCCACCTCATTCTCTTTGCATTCTTGTGTGCATATGTATGTCTTAGTGTGCTTGCATGCATTCTTGATGCTTGATAATATGCCACTTGATCCTTGTTGTGCATTGGTACCAATGTGTTGTCTTGAATGGCTATGGTTGTGGAAAGAGCTCATAAGGGTGAGGTGATGCCAAAAGTCCCTTAATGAAGGTGAAGAGATGCCAAAAGTCTCATGGCATGGGTGAGACAAGGCCAAAAGTCCCTTGAATGGGTGAGGCAAAGTCAAAAGTCCCTAGAGCAAGAGTGAGGCAAATCCAAAAGTCCTAAAAATGGGGTGAGGCTAAACCAAAAGTCCCTAGAGTATGAAAGTAATCTTGACATGTGAATGTGGCATGGAATAGAATTTATTGCACACTTTATGCTTGTATAGTTATGCATTTGGTATATGTATGCATTGAATGTGATGTAAATGGGTGTGTGAGCTATTGAGATTCTTTGAATCTCATCCCCTCCTCTCCAATGATCTAACATGCTAGGTGGACCACGCACTTATGGTGAAGGGAGCCAACAATCATAAAGAGCAAGGAATGACAAGTTTATGTAGTATTTTACCTATTTTAGAACCATAATGATGGTTCATAGTGTATATGAGGTTGTATATGTACCATAAATCTTGAGACATGTGTGATTATACTATTATGTGTTGGTTAGACGTATGAAAATGATATATGCCCTATAGCACATATTTTGAGTATGTATGGCCAAAGTGTGCAATATGGGATTTTGATGAATGTATGCATAAGTGTGGGTTGAATGGCCAAAATGAGATGCATGAGGTTCGGGACCATTTGGGCAGCTTACCCAAGTCTCAAATGTACTTTTAGACCTGCCCAAAAGGTGCCACAACCAAGGGAAAGCCATTTGGTAAATTTGGTACCTCATATGGAGCCAAATTTGACCATAATGGAATCTTATGTTACTTTTTAGCCAAATGAGTTAGTATTGCCCTGAAACTTGGCATGAAATGAGGTCTCATTAAGAGATTTTTGGGAAGCTAAAGATCATAATTTTCGGAGACCTAGAGAATATTTGAAGAATTTTCAAAGTTGGGATTTTTCATGGATTCTGGTATGGGTACTGTTCATATTGGCAGTTTTGAATTCTGTGTCACCTGATGGCCAAATAGTATCCAATGCTTATAAAATTTTATATGCATAAACTAGAGGTCATAAGCTTTCTGTGGCCATTGAGATCACCTCATTTGGAGGTCTAGAGAGGAAGATATGCATTTTCTAAGGTTTTGCCCAGTATCAGACTTCTTGCCAGACCCGAGGTACTGTTCCATCGATTTCCGGGAGTTTGGCTTGATGTACTGATCTGGTGATATTTTTCCTCTCTAGTTAACATCCACATATTTCCATAGTGATATCATTTGAAAGCATTGGATTTTTGTGAAATTAGTTAGACATTTTTGAATTCCATATCAGTAAACTGTGACAGTATCAGGAATCCTCCGACCAGTAGATGATTTCACGTGTCAAACGCATTATATATGAGATTTTAAGACTTCTACATATTTTTAGCATAAAGTAGATGTCTTAAGCTTTCCAGAATGACTGAGATTACATATTTTTGATTTTTATAGATTTAGTTATGAATTTCCAAAGTTTGTGACAGAAAAGAGGAAATTCTGGCCGAAAATACAAACATGGATTTCATATGCTCCTTTGCTTTCTACGAGTAGTAGGCCAAATTTGATAATGGAAATGAGTTATATTCATGGGTTTAAGTATGCTAAAGTGATAGATGCTTTCATATGGCCTACGGGACTCCGAAAGAAAAATTTTACCAGTAGAGAAATGTACTTTTATTCATAACTTCCTATGCTACTATATTGTTTTTATAGAATAAACATAAAATGAGGCATGAGAATTGTATGAATTGAGTCCTAAAAGTATGGTGTTACAATATGAATGGGATATGACATAAGAAAATAAATCAAAAGATTGAAAGAGTTTCTATAGAATTCTTACTCTTATTTAGCTTTGTCCTTGCCAATGTAGCATAATTTCAATAATAGGATCAATGTATTGGTGGATCAATTCAATAGCCAATGATGTAGTTTCTCCAAATAAGATGCATGTGATAGCATTGTCCCTATATGACATCCGAAACAATGAATTCAGAATACAATTTGATATTGTAGTATATAAAAGTAAAACCAAATGAAGGCATTGACTAGTAACCTGTCATCTTGTAATATAAGGATAAGTTTCGTGTATGTCTTTCCATTTCATTCAAATTAATGTAATGTTCCAAATATTTTCAATTGTCCAATGACATCTAACGAAGTAAATGAACGGCATGTTTGGTTTGTTGAGGGAAAAGGAAAAAGAAATTAAAAATGTGGTAAAATTTCATTTTTTACCTCTATAATCATCATTTAATTATTATTTAATACTATCTATTAATCATTAAAAATAAATGTATTATAAGTATTTTCTATATACAAAATCACTTTTTTCTTTTCTATTTCTATTTTCACACCTAACTATTTGTGTACTAAACAAACCATAGTGAATCATAAACAAGAAGTAATAAATGATACAAGTTGGAGGAAATGTAAAATATACAAACCAATCAAGCAATCGATAGGAGCTTTATTTTGTAAGATGTCAATGATAAGAACAAAATTGAAATGATAATGTGGTATTGTAATGTGACATTTCGTTACAGACATGTCAAAATTAAATATGATTTTGCATTGATGCTATATAGCCTTAAATTGACTATTATTATTGTCAACTATGAAATTCTCCACCTCATAGCAATTTCCTTTAACAATTACTGACATGTGTTACAATATCAATTTCTTCATCATAATTGAAGCTTGGATTGTGCTGAGTTATGTAAAAGAAAAGCAAAGTGAAAATTAACCAAGGAACAAATAATAGTTGTTATAATAATAGTTGGGTGCTAGAAAACTTACTTGTTCATAAAGCAAAACCATGTTGATGCTTGTGATGTTGCATGGTAAGTAGGATTGTTTGATAGTCTAGAGAGATATTACTTTGACAAAAAGCTTCTATGTTTGCTTGTGAAGGGAATGTTTTTTATGAAGTAACGACTGGCTAAAGACATGACAACATGATTCAATGACAAACGTATTTAATTAGTGTGGAAAAAAGTAATATTGCAATAGGAATACCGCCATAGCAATGCCAAGTTAAAAGTTTCATAAATAATCATATTGCATAAAAACAATAAGACTAGACATTGCTTCAAGTATCCCTTAAACTGAACTTAATTGTTGTCTAGGCATACCAAATATATGTATCATACAAGAAGGAAATAAAAATATGCACTAATATAAAATCTAAAACCAATATCTCTTATCCATTAGAAAAAATGTTAGAGGACGTGAGGAAGAGTTCTACTGTTTATAATTAAAAAGAAAGGTAAAAAAGAAATAAATTGGATCTTATTCTTACTTTTTGTGTTGAGAGAGCACCTTTAGTATTTGCTTGATCTTTCACTTCTTTGATTGAGAGAGCCTTTCCAGGAATGAAGCTCAAGAAAGAACATGTCCATAAAGTAAGAGAAAATTTAAAAAAGAAATAGATAGAAAATAGAGACAAAGGATATTAGTCTATAAGACAATCTGTAGTATTAATTGAGAAATTCTAATCAAATTAATTACACAAAAATAGGTAGATTTAAGAAATATCTACGTAGCATATTGAGCTAAATATACAAAGTGGGAAAAATGCATATATAAAAAGCAAATTATAATGTGCAATTGATAAAATAGGACATATAATAAGTATATAGGAAAATGATAGTTGAGTTTGAATGACAGTTTGATTTAGACTTGCTGAAAATTAAGCTTGGAATACCATTATTAACTAAAATTAGATATCAACAATGAGATTTCAGTTTAATTAAAGGTAGACATCAGAATTTTAAAATTGTCACTTTTACATTAGGCAAAATAATATTGATTTTAAAAAATAAAGCTTCTTTGTCAATAATATTGTAGACATATTCGAAATAACTAAATATTGAATAATTAAATTAAAAAAATTAAAGAGATAATAAGTAAATAATCAAAGTGATAACTGAAGGGATTACAAACAATGAAAATCAATAATCAACACTCATATTTGATTGCAATGAACATTTTACAATCTATACAAAAATCTCCAATGAATACCTAATGTTAAATAACTAAATAAGAAAATGAAAGAAATAATCAGTAAATGATGAAATTGATAACTTAAATTGAGTATTGGCAGTATTGGGTTGATAAGCTATGAAATTCTTGCATTGTTTTGTCAACTTGTTTTACTAAATAAGCTTTTATTTGTCCAAATCCTTCTCTAGCGGAATACTATAATATATAGAAGACAAAATGTAATATCAATCATCAATCAATATATTAACACTAAGAATTTTCCAAATCACACCTTGATAACACAAAGCAAAAGAAATAGAAAAGAAATGACTAAATATCTTTGCAGCAAGTTGGGAATGACTGAATATCCTTGCAGCTCCATGTCTCTTGATTAAAAAGGTTTAAAAGAGAACTACACCATCAAAATAGTTTTAATGGTAAAACATTGCCAAAGAAAGATTCCAAAAGGAAGATAGAAAGAAAACTCACTAGGATATTTGTACTCCTTATGAATGGATTCCTAAAAATTGCTTGTGGGCTGTTGTGAAAATGTGAAACAAAAGCATTACTGATATATTATCTTATACCATGTGTACTCTGCAATCACCTTTATTGTGATGTCAAAGAGATGGAGGTTGATTAGATCTCAAAGTACCAATATTTCTAAGTTTGTCCATCATCAATTCGGTTGGGGGAAAAAAACTATCATAATCACAAACCCAAAACGTAGAGAAAGAACAATGGGGAATTAAGGGAGAGAAACGTGGAAGAATAAGATTTGACTAAGAATGAGGAAATGTTTAAGAAATTGATTGATTTTAAAGTTAAGAATGAAGAAATGTAAGAAGAGAGAAAATGTCAGATGGAGAAAAAGAAAAAAGTATGAAACCAAACATTGTCAATTAATAAAAAATAAAGAATGAAGAACAAAGTAAAGCAAAGCAAAGGAGTGGGTAAATAATAAATAGTAATTTGAGATTTTACTTTTATATATATAAAGGGTAGGACAAAGTTATCCTCAAAACTAATTTTTAATTATAAATTCTAAAATCTTAAACTCTAAATTTCTAGTCCTTAAACTATTAAATTTTTAAAATCATAAATCTTAAAAAATTTAAACCTAAACTCTAAAACTTAAAATCCTAAAATCTTAGTCATAAAAATCAAAATTATAGAAATTAAAACAGCAAATGTAAAGTCTAAAACTCTTGAAACAAAAATTTAGGGGTGAATATTTTAAGATTTTATAAAGTGTTATTTTAAGGATAGCTTTGCCATATTAAAAACAAAAAATTAGTTACAGCATTAACTACAGTTAGTTAAAAAAATTAATTACTAAAGAATGTACTATTTAACCAATTTTTAATAATATTTAATGTTTTTAAATTTTAATCAATAATTTAAAAGAGAGTACCTTTTTTTAAATTTCTCTTAAACATGTATGGGAAGAAAGAGAAATATTTTTTATTAATTTTATACAATATTTTATGATGTTATTATAATTATTATTTAATAATATTTATTTTTAAAAATAAAAATATTTTTTATCTTTAACTTTTTTTTTCATTTAATATTTATTCATTCGTTATTATTATGTCTGAAGTTCTTTGCAGAGTGTGGCCAATCTTAGCCGTTCACTAGAGCAAGAACCAAGACGTTGCACCAGTGCGAAACCCCATCAAATCACAGCCTTTAAATAACCAACCTTGAATGCGGTAAACCAAATAAATTTGAATGTTTCCTGTAAACCAATTTCAGTTTTCTCTCTGCTGCAGCAAAGCAAGGGTGCGTTTCGACGCAGATCAGAACATGCCTTGTGGAGAAGAGTCTCGCAATCCTTCCTATCTGAGGTTCGTTCCCTTTTGTGACAGCGTCTTCAGCTCCTTCCACTGTCGAACCCAGCGCCTTCATTTTTTGTACCTTTAATTTCTACTCTCCCTTTCCATGTCGAATCCAGTAGAACAAGAGGGGAAGATAAGTCTTGCACAGATCTTTGCTCTCTGGTTTTGGTACCTTTAACTAGCAGCATCAATAATTTCTAGATTCTAGCAGTCTGATTGATGACCGTGCAGTTGAAGATAGTATATCTAATGATCCGACCATCAAGGACATTACACTTGATTTGGTGATTAATTTCATTCCTAGTGGGTTCCGCTATTATCAGAAGATCTAGGCCCCTTGCCAGATGAAAAATTTGGATAAAAATGAGGATGGAGGGAAAAAAAAAAGATAATTTTATAAATAAAAAATATTTATTATATTTTTATTTTTAATGATTAAATAATTATTATTAAAAAATATTTTTTTATGTTCATTTATTAAAATATTATTTTAGTTTAAAATATAAGTCACTTTTTTAAATTATTTTGATTATTAAATAATTTTTTTTAAATATCTTTAATTAAATAAAAAATTATTAAGACTAATACATTTTACTGAAGATGAAGGTAAATTTTTTAATTAGGGATAAATATAAAAAAATTTATAATTTAATATAAATTTAATTAATCAAATTATCTTTAATTAATTTTTTTAATATTTGTGAAGTATGTATTAATAACTTATATTAGAGATCGAAAATAATATTAAATAATTATTATTAAAAAATATTGAATAATAATTATAAAGGTAAAAATACAATTTTTTTTGTTTTTCCTTCACATTTTTCTTTTTCAGTTTTCTTTTCAGACTAACCAAAGGGCCCCTAGACTTGCAGAAACATGTAATTGTATTATGTGGCTACTTAACAATTAGGCCATTTGGTATACTAATTAGTATAGAAATAAAAATAATACTTCCTCTGGTCTCATATGTAAGGAATAAATAACTAATTCACACGAATTAAAAAAATCAGTTAAAAATAGTTAATATTTTTAATTTTGTCTTAAACAAAAATTATTTTTTCAAAAAATCCTTATTTAATGTTTGTATTTTTTTTAAATTACTGACAACTATCATTTACTATTATTTAAAAGATTGATTTTTCCCACGCTTCGACAATAGATGTGGTTTCTTTACCATCGGCAGAATGGTCTTCCTTCTCCAGAAAATCCTCAACAATCAAAGATGAGTCCAGACTTGCTTCCTTTGAAGCGTCACACATCTCCATCGCAGTAGCGTCGTTGGGCAATTTGTTGAGGTGAAAGAAATGGTTCAAATTACTAGCATTATTTAAAGAGATCAGCTTAGCCGAAAATCATGGAAGCTCCAGTGAATCCTTTCCGGCGTTAAATGACATAAACAAGAACAATGGCTGGTATAGTGTTGATGCAAAAACAGTCACAAAGCGCCAAAAGATTAATGTTGTTGCCTCAAAAGTCAAACATTCCTATTCATACGTGATTTTCTTTAAATAATCCCACTCAACATATATATGTATAATAAATGGACACCTCGTGAATACAATTATCTTTAATGGAGGCAATAATAATGGAGGGCATTGTGGGAATATTGTAATTAATGAGTAATTTGTTTCTTATATTATAGACCAAATTGAGCTTCAAAAAATTTTCTTACATACGAGACCAGAGGGAGTAATAATTTTGTAGATAAAAAATATTTATATTATTTTTATTTTTAATGATTGAATAATAATTTATAGATAATATTAAATAATAATTAAGTAATAATTAAAAAAATAAAAATAAAATTTCTTTCTACTTTTATTTTCTTTTTCTAATAGCTTGATTGGTTTGTTAATAATAATAAAAAAGAAATGAAAAGTTTAATAAAATTTTATTTTTATTTCTATAATTATTATTTAATATTATTTAATAATAATTATTCAATTATTAAAAATAAAAGTATTATAATTTTTTTATTTATAAAATTATTTTTTTATATTTTTATTTTTACCTTTAATTTTTTGCGTATCGTACAAGCCGTAATGGATCCCGGCGCTAACTTCACGGGGCACTGATTAGCATGACCCTTATTTTGATTTTACTTTGGTCGGGGAGGGTAAGGACAATGTTCAAGGTTCTCTACAATCCAAGGGGTAGCAGCCCCCACGACCCCCAGGACTAGTGATTTTTGAGGCCTTACGGCCCTAATAAGGTAAATGCATAGTCATAAATTGGCTTGGGCTGTCCGGCCCATTTATTGCTGTTTTGTGGCATACCAAGAAAACAGACTTGGCAATATAAGATGGTAATTTAAGAAATTCAGGAGAGCATTGTGGAAAAAATATAGTTGAGTGATAATGCGCAACTCCCAAGTCCAACCAGGAGCGTTCTTGAGAAGGAAAAAAGAGGAGCACAACAAAGTCGAGAGTCGCAATCAGTATATATGCATCATTGAATTGTGCAAAAGCTTAGACGGAGAAGGTAAACACTCAACAATCTGTAAAGTACACCAAAGGCAAAGCTGATTGATAAGGCATATAAGGGCCTTGGGAAAGAAAATATATATATATATATATATGTGGTATAAAGCATGGAATAAAGACTGACTAGTCCTTTTCATTTTGTTCCTTCCTTGAGAACTGAGAAGGTCCCTAAACTATATTATTCCCTCCCCACAGTTCCTTGCCTTACCCCACTGCCAACTCTATTCCGTCTTTCTCATTCATGAATTCGTTAGACGATTGAGTTTTTCATACTCAGTCGATCTTTTTATGAGATCCTTACCTCTTCCATCTCCTTTGTATTACGATACAAAACCAAATTAAAAAATAACATGAGATAAAAGAGGACTAAAAATTGTAAATATTATAGTATTTCATTGAGAAAGGTGACTTACAGATGCCAGCTACATACACGAGTCATGTACATACACCCCATGTTCTTTCCCTTCAAAGCCAGATTAATTTCTTGGGTATTTTTGCTACCTAGCCTACTCCATTACGGTGCAAGTCAGACTGTACTCTTCTAATAAAAAGAATAATAATAACCATATCAGCCCAATTTAACATGCTAGCTCCTCGGATATTTCTTCCACTAGAAATCCAAAGATAGCAAGCTCAAGCTCTCCAGCCACTTCTCTCATATGTTCCACATTTTTCTTCCAACCACCAGCCTCTCTACTGAAGTCTTGTTCTACCATCATATCAATTGTGTTTGTCTCCACTTCCTTCCACAATTCCAGCCTCTTACAAACCCCTCTAATCACCTTCTCTCTATCTTCCAACTCACCCAGTTCTCTTTCCTCCATTATTAGATCAGAAATTAGTCTCTTGTGGTCTTCTGAGATTTGTCCTCTGTCATGCAAGCTTGACTGGCAGAGGACTTCTGAGACTAACTCTCTACAGTCCTTTTCGTCTGATGTTTCATTATTATCATCTCCACAGTCATACTCTTCAACAAATGTTTCATCATCATCTTCCTCTTGATCAAACATTATTTTCTCAAGCTCAAGAGGATCCAACTCTGCAAGTTTCTCAAATCTTCGTAGCTTGTATAGAAGCTGCTCCTTAGCTCCTGTAAAATTAACACAAGAAAAAGAACATCAATAATAAATATCTTGTTCATAATAATATTTATGATTGCTGTTCAAACATTACAAACAAACTGTCATAAATGAGAATCGCGCTTAGTACTCTTCATTTAAGTGAGTCTGCATGGAGGACAGCCTCTTAAAGACAACAAGTACAAGATGGAAAGCAGCTATCCAAGTAGTGAATAATTTAAGATGCCCAAATTGATCCTCAGGTGCTTGTACTATCAACTATTGCCAGTGTCAAAATGCAACGTATGACCAATAATTCATGGGTTCCACCACTTTCAGGTGGTAAAAGAGATCAGAGACGCAGGATTCTAAACGTCGAAAAACAACCACCAAAAGTGATGAAATTTCAAATAATTTAGATTACTCAAATCCTGTCCAATATATTGAAAGGTCGCATTCTAATTCAGACTGCTCTAGTTACCAAAACAAAAAATTGTGGGTCATAATAAAATTTATAAAAGCAGTGCCCATGTCTGCAAGTAAAGGTCGAGTAGGTCACATCCCCATTGAATAGGAAATGCCTTTTGGGGGAGCCAATGTGATCTTTTAATGGAACCCACAGAGATATTGGGTTCAATATCAGCACAACCATATTAACATTAGCCCCTCTATTTTTGTAACATTGAAGAGCAAATTTGAAGAATCGTGTACGACAATTTGTTGATGGAAAACGACCATACGATCAACAAAGAATGGTACAAATTAAAGTTAAATATTGACATACTCTGTACAATGGCATAGCTGCTCTCCAAATTAAAACCATCCTCCTCCTCGTCGTTGTTTTCATGCCCATCGTCATCGTCCTCAAATGGTGGGTCTAAAACAGAGACTGGACTACACTGTTCTTTCTCTTCTGCTTCCTCTCCTGATTGGCACTGGTTGACGCTCTCTGCTCCATTATTCTCCTTGTCCTACGAAAATTTATAAGAACCTTAATTTACAATATTGTCCTAATTGGGTAAGCCAACATAGTTTCTTAACTTTAGTTGACATTACTTTTCTAGTAATGTCAAGGGATTAGACCCAACACCCGATTTTGCAAATGACTTGTTTTTCTTTTGATTTCTAAACAAAAATCCAAATCAGAATTACATTTTAGTAAATCCAATGTCGGTATCTAATAACAGCATGGAATAGAGGAATCAACAACAGATGTTGTTTACCTTTAAGAAATTAAATCACTGGACAAGCCACTGGATGATAAAAAAAGGAAGAAATTTTTTGGATCGCAGATAAATCATGAAAGGTACAATAATGAAATTTCAGAAAATAAAAACTGTCGAATTGACATATCTGACCCTCCACTGGCCGGATCATTGGCTTTTATATTTTTGGAAAGATTTGCGGGGTATACTTGTCACTCTACAGTGACATTCCGGCCAAATTTGCAGACCTGAGCTCCTATTGCCGACAAAAAAAGCCAAAAGAAAAAAAAAAGACCCTTTCACTGAATCAACCCAGTTGACTCGTGAGTTAACTCGGTCTTTCTGAGAGACCGAGTTTTCATTAACTCAGCACACAGTGCTGATCAGACCGTCGTGTTGAACTTGCACCAAATCGAGACAATAGCCAGTTAAAAATATAAGAAAACGACAAACCTGTGTTGTGCGGCGACTCGGAGACGATGCCGGGGAAGCTAATTCCGGCGTGTGGGAGGCAGAGGAAGGGCTCCTTAGTAGAACAAAACGGAAGGGGCTTTGGCAGAGGACATTATTATCACAGCAAGCACACCCTGTAGTGTGGTTGTGTTTGGAAACAAAGTCAATCTCTTCAGACTCGTCCCACTGGCTACTACTCGATGTTTCCATGCCCAAAGATTTTTCTTCATTGCTCTCCGACCAAACAGCACTGCTAGGCCTACCATTGCAAGAGCAGAGACACTCCACCTCACAGGCACTTATATTGTTATCCTTCTGAGAGTCCGTCTTTTCAGAGAATCCATTGGAAAATTTTCTACACCCAGCGGACGAGTCCCACCTCAATATATCCTTCACGGAGGCCTTAGCCGCTTCACCCTCTATTTCCCGCTTCGGGTTCCGATTGCGTTGCGTTAGTCTCTTAAAGAATGACCCAAATAGGCCAAAGGCATTGTTTTTGTGTTGGGGTTTGGTTTTGGAAGAGGAGGAGGATTGTTTCTGAATCCGAAGAGCGGCTTCGAGAAGAAGAGCCGCTGTTCGAGCTGGGATGTGGAGAAAAATGGGATTGGGAGAGGTGCAGGGGCTTTTGGCCGGAGAAGCCAATTGGAAAAGCGGTGATTTTCTGAGGTCGGACGTGTCAGGGAATGAGAAAAAGCAAGCGTTTTTACAGAAATTAACGGAGAAGTTTGAGTTTTGATACATTGGTTTTCGCTTCTTCACTTGCAAACTAGTCTTGGGGGAAGGCCTCTTCAGCTGGCTACGCCTATCAGAAATGTACTTGTTTAGAAGGAATGGTTCTTGATCCTCCTTCAGTAGCTCGTGTAAGTGCTTTTGAGCCATCATCACTAGTATAATGCAGAACTAGCTGCCACAAAACCAAGTTATACTGAAGAAATTACAAAACGAATTGTTGAAGTAATAATGAGGATGAAGAGGTTTCAAGTTTAAACTACGTTGAGAAGGGGGAGACTGAAGGATGAGAGACTTAGGGAGACCATCCTCTAAGGAGATAAAGAGGAGGGATGGGGAGACTTCGTGATTCAAATCAAGCTGAGTTAAAATACCGAGACAGGGGGGTGAACTGGTGAATACTGATACGTTATTTAAAAAAAAGAAAATAATGTTAAATAATATTGAGAGTGGATATTACTCATACTCTCATAATATTATTTTATAATTTCATTTTTGTTAGTTAACGTTGGAAAATTGTGGGCTTGACGGTAGTAGGAGGAGGATTTTATGTGGAGTCATCAAGTTTAACAGAGAATCCCGCACTTAACAATCGTGTACATTACAGTTTCAGTTACAGCTGTTTGTTATTTTAATGTTAACAGTGAAACTTTGGCACCTCCTCCTATTATGTCTGCAGTCTCCACCGGCCACTCGCTCTGGCCGTTTTTCACGAACCGGAAACTTGCTATTGTGCCAAATTTGAAGTTATTATTATATCTTCCTTACACAAAAGTTCTTTTCAAATTTTCATATTTCTTTATTTAGAAGAAGGTTGATTAATATTCATATCTCTGTAATAATGAAAATGAACACTTTATTTGATTTTTAATTTATAAGATGATATAAAAAGGGAAACTGAACCATGGACAGTCTAACAACTGTATTTGTTTGCAATAAATTAGAAAAGAAGAACTAAACAAGGGTGAATTCTTGAAGTTACATTAGTGATGGGGGGATTGGTCAGTTATGGTTATAGTAGGCCATACATCACTTATAATGTTATGAATAGTAAGAGTATAGTTAATGAGAAATACTAGTTTTCCCACATACCAAAAATGCAGTCCCCCACTGAAACTCTCGCTTTACAGCTGGACCCTTCTTTCCTTTTCTTCCCAAAAAGTTTCACTTTCTCAGTTCTATCTGACAATTAATACTCCTTTTCTTTTTAAAAAAAAAATTTATTTTGGTTATATTCCAAACCACAACCAGAATAGAACTCCGCTCACGCAACCATAAAACCGACTGTTACTGTTACCATTGCTAACCTAAAAATGACATTTTAGCAGTCAAACGTGAAGCAACTGAACGGCAACCGACTGTGCCTCCTTCATCCACACTCGTTGTTTTCCTCATTTGAAATTGAATACCATGTTACTAATTATTCCATAAGTACATTACAATGTTTAATAGAAGCAAGCAGCTTATTAGAAGGTCCAATTTTTTTTTAGTAAATTTTTTTAAAAGTTTGATTAACCTATATTTAATATACTTTTTATTTACAAAATTACGTTCAATTATTTTTATATTTCAATATATATTATAAATTTTTTAATTTACTTTTGTCAAAAAAATTATTTTTTTGTATGGGTTAAAACTGTCATTTTATTTTTAATATGTCACGCTATGAATAAACTGATAATAAAGATAATCAAGTAAATATTAAATGTTAATATACAATTATGATTTTATTCTTAAAATTTTATGAAAACAGTTAAATAATTTTATTTTTTGAAAAACTATTATGTAAAAATTCATTCTTATTAACAAAAATTAAATGAGCTGAGTATAATTTTTAAAAAAATATTAAGTATAATTTAACCAAAAATCAAGAAATATTAACATAATTTACACTATTTTTTTAATTTTCAGTGTCACATAATTGAGACACACACCAAATTAGCTTCATTGTTCGAATTCACTAGAATGTTGGATAGATGGTTCAACAAAACGCAGTGAATTTGAGATCCTTGTGGTTTCTGCACATCCTTCGACTGCCCACTATCTTCTTTCTTTTACACGTTCGGTCCTTTTCCATTTCCACTTACTCCACCTTTAATTTAAATTTGAAAGACAAAACGCCCCAGTCTGAAATGGTAAATTCTCAAAACAAAACCACAATAGCCAAGCGCACTATATCTGTGTTATTTATTTATTTATTTTTCGGTAGATACTATACTATACTACATGTGTAGTTTGCATTGCGAATAAACACAGGATGGTGCGGCCTAGGGAGAAGTGAGGCGTGACCCACTTGACTTGATTCATCTGCTCACTTTTTGTGTAAAGTCTCTGGCTTTCCAGATTCAACTAATAAACCAAGAGTTGAATGTTTCAGCAGAAAAGAGAGCATGTGATTTTGAGTTTGACGTGCCTCACCCTGAAGTCTCATCCCCACGCTTTTGCTATACATCCAAACCAAGTCAAATTACCCTCCAACAAATAGGCCACTCCCCCACCCTTGGCTCATATGTGTGCCCGTACACCTCTTCTCTCTTGTTTCTCGCTACCCTACCCTACCCTACCTAGGATGCTTCATTTTGCTACCAAATGGCGTGTACTCATCACTACCATTCAAAATATTACAAGTGGTCATGCTTGGTAAGAAAAAACCAATTCACCACATTAGTTAATCCTTCATCCAATCCCAGTTTTATTAGGTAATTAATTAAGTCCATATATGGTTAATTAGACCAGCTGGCTTCTTGAATGTATTTGGAACATATCAGGTATCCTATGACATGGTCAATTAGTCATGTATAGGTTAATTAATACGAATGGACAACCATCCCTATGTTACGTAGGCACGAGAGTGTACTGTTAATTGAATCTGGCTCTCGCTACTTGTTTCTTTTCTTTTACTCGCTAATAAAATTTGAATTTAAAATCTTTACCATAACTTTACTCCTGTCATCATGGGCTATTTTATTCCTTTACTAAACTTAATTAATATCGTAATTAACAGTGTTTCCACTTGTATCTGTACTCGCAATTCAACGTTCAGGTTTGATTTCCGCGAGCTGTTTCTCTTTTCGCTTCATACAAACATGAACGTGCAGTATATATAGTTAATTAACTACTTTGTTTATATAATATATTCACTAACACAGGTAGGTTACAGGGGAAGATACAAAGAGCATATATTAACCAAGAAATAACAAATCTCTCGCACGCCCATTTTTTACCTGTGGCTCAGAAATACCAAAAAAGACAGAAGAAGCTCAAATACCTAAAAAAAAACACAGTTCAAGTTCCTCCTCTCCACAAATCTACCCATCATTTGTCTTTCTGTACGTATAGGCCCATTTCTTTTAATTCACACTCACTTCCATATGTCGGGCATAACCTAATTTTAATAATCCATGCACGCAGCATGTATAATTACAACAAATTCAACTTTTAATTAATTAATGATTATACGATGTTCTCTTTGCACTTTTCCTTATCCTTTTAACTAAGACACTAATATATTCGTAAACTAAGGAGGGGGCGGAGGAGGTATCATAGCGAGAATCTTCGGCCACCTGTCTTTGCTTTGTCGTCTCAGTTTAATCTGTTAATGGGTAATATAATCCTTCCACCAATAAACGCATTCTAAAGTGCGTTAACACTTTACCAAACCAATCATTTGGAAAGAAACTTATCTTATAATTTTCTTTTTCCTTCTTTGAAGAGAAAAGCAGACGAATCCCTTTTGCTTTCCTTCATTCCCAGCTTTCGTGCTGGAAAGTGGAAGAATAATTGCATCAAAGATTAAATTTAGAATGGCGATAATGACTCATAATTTGCAACATCAATTCCACTTCATCCATCTCGCTAATTAATAAGGGTTAGCAAAGTATATAATCAAGCATTTAAGTGGAAGTTCACGTTTTTTGTGCAAGTATCTATAAAATACAATTTTTCCCATGCTGCCTATCGATCAGTGTATGTGTTCACTCTGCAATTATTTGGAAAGCAAATGCCAATTTCGTGTTTTACAATGTAAAATATGATATCACCTATGTATTATTATTGACAATATGCCAAGTTTTACATCAAAGATATTATTTATAGTTTAGGTGTTCAAAATCAAAAGATCAGACACATAATGATTGATGCAAGGAGATAATGTTGGTAGCGGATAATTAACTAGTCCAACACTCATAAATTATTTAAAGTAGTTTTAATATATATATATATATATATATATATATGAGCATGCACTAATTTAATATAATATTCTAAGAACAATATATAAAGCATTTATAGCATACATATATATATATATATAAAAGGATAACAAAAATGTAGTAGCCCGTAGAGACTTTTCCACATCAAGATTTATTTCAGCCACTTATAACTATGGTTATTAAAATTAAATGATGGGAGTAGGGGATGGCAAAAATTTTCTAAATTAAAATTTTCTTAAATTGAGAATTTTTGTGAGTACTGTCCCATTTAAAAATTCACATTTGGGAATTTGTTCCTATGGGAATGGCGATAGGGGAACAAAACCTTTTTAAAGATAATTTAGAGACGAGGATCATACATCTAGTTAATTTTACATAAATATTTCAAAATTTTTTTGTATATATGTTTTGTTACTTTTTTAGTTATTTTATTCTTTTTTTATATTTGTATTAATTTAAAATAAAACAGTAAATTTAAATATTTTTCTTGACTTTTTAAATTGATTTCCCATTACTTAACTAATTGCTATAAACCTTGTTATTTGAATTTTTTAAATTTTTTTCAATTTTAGTAGAACTTGTTGGAGAACTTAAATAAATAATTTGAGCTTTAAATTTAATCTTTTTAAAAAATATATAAGCTTTTATATTTTATTTAATATTACTTTTTTTATTATTTTTATAAAAAAATTCAAGATCTTTGTCAGGATCCGCGTCCCTGTAAAAATGAGGATGACAAAAAATTCTCCTACAATAGAGAATGATGAAAATGAAGAAGAGGAAAATAGTTGATGACTGTCACTAAGACAAGAAGCCTCCTTGGCTTAACCTGCGGATTGTCATCTCGAAGCAAGAGCTAGACTTTTCATTGAACCTGGCCACGTTTTTATGATATTGGCTTATATCAACTCATCTTCAACGTATTAAAAAGAAAAAATTGAGAGTTAAATGATTTATTTAAGGAGTTTATACTTCAATATATATTATGATTTATCATCAATAACTGATATATCAAGATTGCTTTGCATATACATATACATATATATATATATAGTTCACTACAAAAAAAATGCCATATATTCACGGTCATTTTTAGTGACAAATAAAAAAACTGTAGGTAAAGATAAGCTATAGCCTCATGTATGGGAAAATAATAAGAAAAATAAATAATGATCCAAATGCAATACATAAAAAAGTATATACTTGAAAAGCAATAAAATGATAAACTCGGACTAGTTGGAGCTGAATTTACTAAAACTCGGACCCTATCAGTCTGAGTTCTATCTCATGTTGAACTCGAAGTCAATGAATTCGAGTTCAATAAAAAAATATTAAAATTATAAAATCTGAAGACATATAACTAATTAAATAACATAAATAAATGAGGAAATTAAAAATGAATAATTAAACATTTGATGAACATCTTTTGTAAAAAAATGAAAGAAAAAAATAAAAAAATAAAAGGAACAAGTAAAAATAAATAAAAGTTAAAAAAAATAAGGGATGTATAATAAATTTAAGAAATTCATAATAAAAGTATAATAATAAATTACATAAATTTTAAGAAATAAGAAATAAATGCTTATTTTTAAAAAATAAACAATTATTAACAATAAGACTAAGCTGATAAAGACAAATAAAAAATAAAAAAAACACCCAAAAAAATAAATGTGTATTTATTTATTTTTATTGTAATAATTAAAAGAAGAATAAAAGAAGAATCTACCTCAACTTGTCTTATTAAGTGGTTGGAATCATGACTAGGTACTTCTTATAAAATATTTTTGCATTTTAATAAATTGAAGTGAAATTAGTTTGAATTTGTTCTTGAAATTAAAATTTTCAAAGAAACTAAGGATTTATACAAATATTTATAATAAAATTTTTAGAACGATTCTAATGCTTAAAAATATATGTTTAAAGAGATATTTGCTTAAGAGATAATATATTTTCCTATTATTTAGATGTAATAACTCTTTGTAAAAGATAGATAAAAGTTTTTTAGACAAAATTTTTTTTAATAATCCACTAAGAAATTACTATTTATTTAATAATATTTCTACACATATAAAAATAATTTTTTATGAAAAATATTTTAATCTATACGTAAAAATTTAGTCTAGTTTTTTTTTTGTTATTTTTGGTAAAATTTTTATAGTATTAGAAAACGTAAAAAACTTTTGAACGTAAAGATTTATTATTTGGCAAATAAAAAATAAAATTGATTGATCACTTCAAGTGGCCGTGTTATTATTTGTACTAAAATAGATTTAGTCAATAATACCAACAATTGGATTGTTTAAATTTAATTATGCAAGTTAAAAAAATAATTTAAATTATAAATTTCTTTGTCTTTATTTTGTTTGGTGAATCATTTTCTTTTTAAGTTTGCAATTAAAAGTTATGTTAAAATTTTAAAGTTTGTAATTATGAACTATAAAATTAAGTCGATAAAAATAAAAGAAATAAAATAACATGCAGGTTGTTACGGAATTCATATAAGATGTGATAATAAATTACATAAAAATTTATACAAAAACATTATAAGAGATGACTTCCAGTGCCGCAACGAGGTCTCCTTCTTTCACGTTGTGGTCGCTGCTGTCTCACTTCTTCAGATTGTTGTTGCTCCTGTGCCGTGGGTGAAGAATCTAAATTAACGCATGGGGAATCAACTCGAGTAATCAGTTCATGTGGTGTCACAAATCCGGCCTGCGATGATCCCCCAGGGTCGAAGGAGCTACTGGTGTATAAGCACGGAATGCAAATGTATCAAATAAAAGGTTAACAAATGAGCTTTCAGGTTGCTGCTCGGGTGTTCCAAACTGAGACATCGGTGACGAGGGCGGAAAACATAAAGGGCCGAATCCCACAAAGTCACGAAATTAGCTAGTTGGGATAGAAGAAGATGAACTGGCTATACCAATCTCTTGAGGCACTGGAGTCAGAATATATGAAAATAGACCGGTCATGCTACTACTAATATCCTACTGCACCGGCTCTTCCATTTGCTGCCTCTGACCTATAACAGTGGGTTGCTGGGATGACAAGTAACCCTAACGTCGCTTCCCTGGTAGACCAATTGGAATTTGAGGTCGGGGCAAATCGGATGCTGGTTCAACAGGCTGGGAGAACAGTGAAAAGCGTTGTTCACCAAGAGCCAATAATATATTTCTAAAGTCTCGGCCTACAATCTCGTTGAAATTCGGAGGTAAAAGGTCTTGTAAGTGCATGTGATAAAGACTTTCTGCTAAATCAACCTGTATAAAAAGAAATAAGCATTTGAATGTCAACATAACAGGAAAGTAAAATAAATAAATACATATATATACTAATATATATATATAGGAAAAAGTAAGAGATAAGATGTATTAGGAATAAAAAAATTACTGCATAACCAGTTGCAGTGCTAATGGGGTGAATCCATCATCGAGTATATTGCTAGTACCATCTCATATACTCAGATGTGCGATCAAATGGCTCATCAATAATAGAAGACTGTGCTCTAACATTTTATCAATTATACCATTATTGGACAAAGGCGTTATGCTCTGTTCTCCAATTGGTTTAGGTTCTGTCGCGTAGCTGTAAAGTATGAACATAATCTAATCTAACAGGTGCCTAAGGAATAGGTTGATGCCGACCAAATTGGCGAAGGACGCGATCAGGATGATGTCATTCTATGGTATAGAAGCATATGAGGGGAATCGATTCGGTTACTCCAGAAAATCGAGCAGTCACAAAACAGGTGGAGAACCGGTCAAATTGGTGAAGAATCGGGCAAAATCGGATTGGTCAAAATCGGGTTGAACCAGTCTGTTCCAAATTCTTTTATTTTTGAATTTTTTTCTTATATAATATAGTAATTCATCTCAAATAAATTTAATAAATTAAAAATAAAAAACAAAAAAAAGAGAAAAAAGTTTAAATATAAATATTTTTTTAAAAAGAGAGAATATAAAAATAATAAAATATATATATTTGACTATTTTTTATACTTATTTTCTATTATGTTTATATTTCATTTCTTAGTAACATTTTTTATAATATCAAAGTATTTAACTAAAATTATTATTTATTATTTATTTATTATTAATAAGTGGAATCTTAATATAATTTAGAAATTATAAAATAATTTTTGTAATATCTTAAAAAAATATTAGATTAGTAATTAAGTATTTAAAATTTACTAATATTTATTTGTTACATTAAAATTTTAATATATATAAAATTTTAAAAATATACATTTAATTATTACCGGTTCGACCACAGTTTGACCAATGAACCGTGAACCAGTACCTCTACCAGTCCGGTTTTAAAAACATTGGTTATTGCTTCTCTGGGTAATAGCTCATAAGTTATAGCTACAAACAAGCTAAATAGTTATAGGTATACATAGTATTATTTTTACCCATAGCTAAAAAGTGTGGGTAAAAGTCTCAAATAAAAATTATCTCACTTTACTTATAATTTGTTAGTGTGGGTAAAAAAAAACTCAAAATTTCACTATGCTCCTGCGTTCCCTCTAGATGGCTTCGAAAATTTGCAGGTATCTTAAAATTTCTTTCATCCACTGATTTGATGCTACTGCGAAGAGGCAGAAAAGGGACATCATGGCAAGCACGCGAGGAGGAGAAGGCAAAGCAATTTCTCATCAAAGTTCTCATATCTCTGCTCAACATTTTAGGATTTTGGAAGTCAATGGTGTTCTTTTTGCTTCTCCAGTCACTGGTATGATTTGCAAACTTCCATTTTGCTTTGTAGAAATGATATTTTTCAGTGATGTCCTCTTAAGTTGCATATCTTCATCTCATCCCTCTAGTGCTTATTTGTAATATCATAATCTTTTTTTTTTAATATCAAATCCAACTAAAGCATGAAGGTTGTTTCGATTTCATTTATTTGATAGCTGGGTTTAGATGGCTAGGTTTTGTTTTGTTTGAAGGGATTTTGGTTTGATTGATGGGATTTGCAGAATTTAATTAACCTTACGAGATGACCTGAACTAATAGAGAACATCAACTTAGAAGCACAAATCAATCCAAAAACCATCATCATGACTTGTAACATCTTTGATTAATGTTTTCTTATGTTTGTAATCAAGCTAAAAATCTTAATATTAGAGGTTAATTAGAAAGACTCCCCACCCCATCACCCTCACCTCCCCTGTTTTATAGATTGAATATACAATACTTATACGGAACTATATATAAACTTTAAAAAGAAAGTTCAGAGTCCTCATACCATAAATAATACATAGTAGCCAAATCTATAATCTAATAATATCTTTTGGAATAGCATGACCAAATGATTTAAAGCTTCTTTGAAATTTCAATACAAACTCACCATCATCATCATCCATATAGAGAAGGAACCAATCACCTTGTCTCAGCCTTTTGTTTCTAACAAGTTATCTCCACCCTCTTTTTGAAGACTGATTTCTTTTAATAGAATAAATTTCAGCTTGTTGAAAAACATATTATGACTGCCAATCCTTTTTTAGTTCAACTAACTGATTAGTTTGCCACTTGTTGAAGTGTCTTTCTTTTAATATTCATTTGTTTTGACTCCCAGATTGTTTTTGTTATTCACGTTTTATAGGTTAAGCTTTACGATGATGATGAATTTATAGTGCTAGCATGTGATGGCATATGGTATGCATCTTATCCTTTTTTTTATTCCAGTTATAATTCTAATTTTATCAACCATTTAGAGGAAAAAGAAAATAACCATGTATGCTCTTATTGTTACCATGCATGTAGTTGTTATAGGAAGAAGTGAACTTGAAATTAAATAAATATTTGAGATATGTAAAATTGAAAGTGATAAATGGTTAGTAACATGACCCTAGAGATGGTGGGAAGCATTAGAATGTGAGCTCTGAAACTCTCAAGACAACTAAACATTTTAGTATTCATTGATAAATACTTTTATTTTCTTTATAGTAGAGAAAGATGTTGGCATTTCCTTGTTCATGATCATAGCATCGATCAATATCATAAGACTTGATCTTGCCTATATAGACCACATATCGCTAAACCTTTAAATTTGCTTACCAAGGTTCTCAATGCTTCTGCAACAAATTCATTTTTAATCAGAAGTTATAGAATGTTATATATGCCATTTGTGCACATTTGATGAATGAGAGAAAATATTAATGATGCCATTTTAAGTTAGAAATTTATTAAGTGATTAATGATAGGAGTTAATCATAAAGGTTGACAAAACTTATAAGCTTTCTTTCATTATTTAGCTAAGTATAATACTATTAATATTCGTGCATAATGAGATGTGTTTGCTTGAAGTGTGATATGAACCATTTATACTTGTCACATTTAGAGGTCATTTCAAAATGATGGTTCTGCAACTTTCTTATATTCAATATTTGTTTGACGAAGAATTTGGGTTTGCGTGTAATGAGATAAGATATGCTTGTTCAGTAGCATTCCTGATTTCTTAAGACTTGTACCTAATCATCAATAGTGGGCTAAGTGGGACTCATAATGTTTTTCACATGGATATTTCTTTTCTTAGTAACTTATTCTAAAACTTCTTATGTAGAATATTACTGGCTTTCAATGAGTAGGGCAAAGGTCCAAAGTTCCTTGAAAATGCCACATATTAGGTCATGCTTATAGTTGGAACTAACCACTTTTTTTATTTTCTTTTATTATATTATTTGCTAGTAAGATAATAGTAAGTTAAATATGAATTTGAAACTTAGGCTTGGAAATAGATACATGATTTGTCTGGGAGCAACTTTACATGATTTTAGGGGTATGGCAAGTTACAAATGTTATAGAGTTTTATAGATTAGTGAGATCATCTTGAAATTTGTGAAGGATAAAAAATGTTTTATATAAATTTGAAAAAAAATATGATAGTGTCAGAGCTCACTCTTTTAAAATGTCGAGTTAAGTAGCATAGTGCAATTTATATTTATAGTGTGCTTCCAGTGATCAGTTAATTGAGAGAGGAACTTGGTTCAAAGTTGGGGGGTATTCTGGGAACTGCCAAGTTAGAGAAGACAAGAGATGTATCTGGGGGCTATTCCTTTAGTGCATTCACTGTGATTGTAAGATAAAAATGACAAAACCTTATTCTTTAGGAAACTCCACGTGGTCTCCATTTTTATCATACATGTAAGCATTTCCAAGTATAGCTTGCTTCAACAATTTGGGGACCACGAAAGATTCTAGACGTGAATATATATATTTCTTTAGCCACAAAAAGATTATTATGCTAATTGTGTGACTGTGTGTATAATTGAGAAGAGGGAGGGAGATAAACATCCACCTATCATGTTGTCCTTAAAATTTTGTTCACTATAATTTAAACATCAGTAACTTCAATATAGTTGCATTTGGGCAGAATAAGAATGGCAATAAGACGAATCACAGTATTCTGTTCTTCGTATATATTTCAAGCAAGATTATTATGTATTTTTCACTTCCATAATTTTAAAACATATCTAATTCGTATTCTATTACTTCCCCCCAACTTCATCTGCTTTGGTCAGTGTCAATTTCATTTCCATAGTTTACATGTTTCATAAACTTACAATTTCATGTATCTGTTATTTCACTTTCACCACTGAAGGCATTAGTCAGATGAATATTTTTCTATTATAGATAACTTCTCTTTCCTCCTTATTGTAAGTTTATTTGGTTCCTTGTTTTTGCTCTATGTTGGTTCTTGGTTTTTGTTCAAAAGGATAATTTATTTAGATTAAGTGATTTTTATCTTTAAAATTTTAGGCAAAACAAGGAATAGGAAAGCAACCTAGTTGTGCAGAAATTTACATTGATACGCGAACTCGCAAGGATGGAAGAGTTATTACTGAACAGGCTACCAGAGTAATTGTAAGTGTTTAATTCTAGGAATCTCTTTCTTTTGTACGTTGTTATAAAATGTAATTTTTGTGAAAGATGTGGATGAGTTTGATCATGTTGTGAGCATAAGATTGTTGCCATTAATGTAGCCATTCACTTCCTTGTTTATTGGTTGGTTGGTTAACTTGTGTTATAATTTTTATATCCATTACAAATTTAGGATGAGCTGAAAAAGGTCATGGATGGAGAGGGCAACTCACAAAATTCTAAAAACATTGAAAGATGCACATCTTGGAAGGATGATGCATATTTTAAAGTCTTAGGGCCTAAAAAGAGAGGACGTATGCGTTGTATGGGAAAAATTCCAATTGCCAAGAGCATTAATGCCAACTCATTGTTACATACAGCAGTAGAAGCAAGACTCCAAAAAGTTAAAACTTTATTGACCAATGTCTTAATTATAATTCAACAACGATTTTTTAGAGAAGTTAATGATCTTATCGATGCAGCATCTTGAGAGGTTTGTCAAATTTTTCATATTATATCTACAATAAAATTTTATATCTAAAAGGTTTGTTAAGAGAATTTTAATTTTTTGCTTTCTATATAGGTGCCATATGGTAACAGTGCTCCCAATGGTCATCCAAGATCTTTAACTTCAAGCAATCTTAATGAAAATGGTATATCTATGCATTAATTGAATCAAAGTTAGCTGTCTTATAAGTTGTTTATATTTTACTTCACTAAACTATAATATCATTTTTAACATTAATATCATTGACTTCCATGTGTAGGTTGAGACCAAGTTTCAGACTTATTCAAAGGGAGCATCTAGGATATAGTTATTCTGCAAAGCCAGAAGTGTTATGCATATGTGTTTTCACCTATTGACTTAACATTTGGTTTCTTTTATATTGTGATTTGGAAAACTATTGTATAAGAGTGGATAGATAGACTCATTATTTTGTATGAAGATGATTATTAGAATATGTTTAATATAATTGAATGAACTTTTAGTTACTTAAAAACTTATTATGTCTTGTATATATTTTTTTCTTTTGTGTAAATTAAATGTGCACTAATGTATTGAAAGATAAGCTTGGAATGTTAAATGATATAATCATATCCGATAGTCATGAACTCATTGCTATCACTAAAAACTTCAACAACATTAAAACACTTATAGATAAAAGTAGCAAAATTATTGTGGATAAAGGTTTTAGTGACATTAAAATATTTATGGGTATAAGTTTTATCAAATTTTTGTTTCAAGTTTTAGTGACAGTATAATATTGTGGGTAAAGAATTTAGTGATAGTAAAATGTCTATGGATAAAAGTTTTATGAAAATATTATGATTAGATGCAGTAACAATAAAGCATATGTAGATAAAAATTTAAAAGATATATTCACATTTTACAAAAATATAAGTCTAACTTATACCTATAATAAAAAAATTATAGATAAAAATAAAATAAATTTGATTGAAACTTTGACTGTAAGTATAGGTCAAGTAAACTATAACCACAAATTTTTACCTTTTATACACGAAAATTGATTGTAAGTATATAACATTTTTCTTGTAGTTGTTTCTTTATACATTGCAAACAGTCGTTTTTCGTGAAATACTTTTTATATTAAAAAAATTGTATTTTATTATGAATTACTGCAGGTACATGCAAGTAATATTGAGACAACCCTTTTAGTTTTTTATGTTGATTTGCATACAGGTACATGCATGTACACTGTAATATCAGACATGATATGGAGCAATTCATTGTGCACTCTTTTAATGGTGGCTGATTTGACAAAGGATAATTAAATATCAATCATCATATCACCGAGATCAGAATAAACGTACGTCATAATCAGGCGTCTGCGATCTTCTTGCAAGTTGGTATATTGAAATTCTAAATTGGTTGCGCAGGGAGCCACCATTCCGCGGAAATATAATAGTTATTATATACATATATTCTCTTCAAAATGATTGCTAAAATTTGTGTCGAAGATGACTTTCACATCGGGCAGGTTAAGGCGAAATTACGGAACAAGGGGATGGACAAGACAGTATATACGAAGAATAGAAGAATTAAAATAATGCAAATTATTCGTCTGTTCTCTTGGTGGTTGTGGGTGGATGTGTATGGATGCCGATATTATTAATGACACAAGCTTAATATTCTCCTTATAAAGTGTGCTTGGTTCATGACGGCATTAACAGAGAAATTGAATACATATTCATCACTAGTATGCAAGAGGTAATGGGCATACATGTTGATATATTTATGAAGTACAAACCCATCTTTCAGTTAGATCAATGAAATTAAATTTATACAGGATATAGTTTCCCTTGTCTGTTTTTAGAGTAATCAATCTCTATTGCTATCGAACTTTCATTATTTCTTTGGTTTATCTTCCTCCATAATTTTTTCGACAGCACTCTATCTACTGCATCCCACATATTGGAGTAACAAGCAAACAAATATTATATATATCTTCGCTGTGTTTATTATGTAAGACAATTATCAATGATGGCAACCACTCATCGCAACGCTCTTAGCTAGAAAGCAAGGTAACACTCATATATCAATTATTATCTACATGGTTTAACTTGAGATGGATTAGGTATGAGATTTCTCTATTTCACGTTGAATAATAGGATAATGGAATTTTCATGCCAGCCAGTGACTTCAAGCTAGATGCCAGGCAAGTGACAAGACCTGTTTTCAAATCCACACCGTATATGTTAGGGGGCTGTTGATAAAGATATTTTAACGTAACATAAAGTGAGTCAGTTCAATTTCAAATAATAACGTGTTAAGAATACATATATTACTCTAGCTCATTGCGGAATGAAATTAATAAAACAATTTAGACCGGATGTATTTAACCACGCAATATTATGTTAAATGTGAGGTGATGTATCAAATTGGTAGAACAAGCAAAATTTTGATAGTTGCGCAGGATTTTTGCGTTACTGGTAAACGGGGAAGGAAAGAAAATAGGAATAATACAAAAGAGAGGGACAGGTCAGTTTCATTTGGAAAAAGGAGGCCATATCTGCCGTTCAGAATATGTGTGAACGAATTAAAAATGCCTCGCGAACAAAAGCAACAATGGTAAAAGTAAATATAAAATCTGAAGCGGGCCCACCCAAAAGAGGGAGGTTTTGTTAAACGACAATGTAGAGGTGAGTGTGCAATGAATGCACCGTCATTTGGTCTGTATCACATAAGGCAGCCAGTGGGATAAGGAGGGCCTAGTCCATATCCCACGTGTGCGTTAATGGTTGGACCACATTTTGTCTGATACTTGTCCCCTACGATTCCCTGATGTGGCACTCCCTCTTCTTCACTACTACATAGGATTCCCCACATTGCTCTCTAAAATGCATCGCGCTTCCTTCGTGGAATTTTGAAAAAAAGAAAAGAAAAGATTAGATTAGATCGGTTTTGTTATATTCTCGTTTTGGTCAACATCTTATTCAACATAATACTTTGGAGACTACGAATGAGTACAAGAGATGCATACGGCATTGGTTTTTTTATATTGAAATCGGTCCCTCTCAGAGCGGACATGCAAATCTTTTGTACATTTTGAGAAAAGCTTTCTACCAAGACACCCTTAAAACCTTCTTTACTAGGTTCATAGCAGGCAAACCACACCCAACACATGAACACGAACATCATCTCTGAAACTCTGGAATTGGTATGGATATTTTTAGAACATATCAAACACATTATATGAAAACGAGTATGTTAGACTGTCATTTGTGTAAATTCAAATCGAAGGGGGGCGATTGGGCATAGGGAGAATGCGATGGACACAATGGGGTGATGGAACCCATAATAAGGCACGTGGGTCGCTTGGAAGTATTCCTGCACCCTGCATAATCTAGGCCACATCTTCTTTTGCTTCATACCATATAAAAATAAATCTTCACGTAGTTGGCTGCTTGTAGTGAATAGCTCCTGCTTTGGTTGTTTCTGCACCAAAGTTGAATCATATAAACATATACATATATAAATGAGTGTGTGCTCGAATCCGATGTTTGGCTTTGGAATAGATATAATAAAAGATGGAAGAAAATGTCGGGGGGGGGGGGTTTCTTCCTGAATCCTACTTACACGATAAGATCCTTGGCGAACTGACAATCAACCGGGAATCTAATATTTGTAGTATTAAATAGGATTTCGGTCAGCGCCTATAGCTTGGAGGACGAAAATTTTTTTGGCCAATATCAAAGATTTGATCCATATACATAAACTTTATGTACGAATTAAATCCTAACCTTTAGGTGTACGTATATCCAGTGTATGCTGAAATTTTTCTGACTTTAATAGTCCCCTCCCACTGGAATGTCATTGAGGCAAACCTATTTTGTATACCAAAAATATTTAAGCAAACAGCATAGCGAATAGGAGTGGATAGATACATGATTAATGATAGGACCAAAAATGTTTGAAATATAATAGGGGCAGGAGATGGAGAAAGTGTAAAGAAATGTGGGGTTTAGAGCCCAGGGTTGTTGGGTTGGGTGGTGAGGCCCAGTAGTGAAGGGCTCTTAAAAACCGAACATTAATGATATTAACATGAAGGGCTTTTAAAAATCAAACATTAATTTTACCAAAAAAAAAAAATCAAACATTAATGATATTAACATGAGAAACGAAGCAGGAGAAAGAGTAGTCAGCATCAGTAATAAGTATGCCCACGCAGTACTTGGCATAATGCCGCAATAGTAGCTCCCTTTATTTTTTATTTTTTAATTTTCGTGGGAGAATTCATGCACTGGCCAGACCACATCATTCAAGTCCCCATCACAATAATCATGAAATAGGATTGCTCCAATTACAGATAAATTTAGATAGGTGAAACTATGGAACGCAAGAGCGCTCGAGCGTTCCACCATACTTGCATTTTTTTTAATATAATATAATTTATTCAAATAAATAAAATAATTTTTTACATATCTCATCCTGAGTTATTTACAAATATTTGTTTCAACTTTTAAAACCAAAACATATTCTTTTGAATTTTCAATTCTCAATATTTAAATTTCTTTGTCTAATTTTTCATTAACAAGGTTAACTGAAACTCAATAAACAATGTAAATCATTAAAAAATGATAATTTAGGAAAATATTTTTTTATTTTACAAAACTAAAGAAATATTTACAACCAATTCAAAATGAAATGGGATATTTATATTTTTCTGTTAACATAATTTTTTTAAAAAAATAGTCAGTAGTTAAAATTTTCAAATATATACTTTTAAATTAAAAAAAATGCATGTTAGTATATATGTATCTCAAAATACGTAAAAGGCTCAAACTTTCAATTCATAGCTTCATCCAATAATATTGGAAATGCTATATTGGTTTTAATCATGGTGGCACCTTTACTTTCATTACAATTCAACTCCAATTCCATGGTCCCTAATCCTTTCTTAATTCTATTGTTAGTACATGTTTGGATATATTTTAAAAAATCACGTTTATGTAAAATTAATAATTTTTTACTTTTTATAAAATATAGTTTGAGAAGTAGTAAACGTCTATCCAAACACAACTTTAATGCATATTTTGCTAGATGTTAAAAAATTCCGTTTGCATAAAAATGTTAATTTATTAATTTTGTTTAAAACATAATTTGAGAAAAGAAAACGCATTTTCAAATACAGCATTAGTCACTACCATCATCCGCACTTTTGTTGCCACGCATCTTCTTTTTGCCATACTATATTTTTTTGATAAAATGCACATTAATAAGGATATTCACCTTCCAGTTTTAATTATATTATGTATGTCTTACCCACCACTTACTATTTTGTCGTTAAATATGAAAAAATTATATATTATATAAATAAAGTGTGTGTGCCATGTTTATATGATAATCTTAGTTTTTTATCTGGTTATATATATATATATATATATATATGAGTAACGTTGGTGTTAGTAGTTGCATTGACTTGAAAAGTATTCAACTCTATACGAGGAAAGTGATTTCAGCAACGCCGTGTTAAAACCGTCGTCCCGTCGTTTCCAATTTTCAGTGGACTTTCTAATTTTCACTTCACCTCCTCTTAAGAGATTCAATTTAATAACACGCATTGAAGTGTTCCGCTCATTCTAGAATAACCATCATTAACAGGGTCAATTAAGGAGGTAACCTTGGCCTCGCTGTCATCTTAATTTCTTTCGTCATTTTCCTCTTCACTGTCATGTTTTTCTTGTTGCGCAAGGAGCTAATTTATAATATTGCCACGTATAATTTTTCTTATGCAATGTTTGATAGTCATGTCTTGACGATCTTGCCATCTCCCTCAGAAATCCATGGGAATATATGACGAAGTGTGATCAGGAGGACAGGTATCCTCGTTTGCTAAAGCGTCTTTAACTTTGCGGCTGCTCTGCTTTCCATTTCAATCTTCTTCTTTTTTTTTTTTTGTTTTTTTCTTCTTTTAATCAAAATGTAACGCATGGGGCTAACAAAATAAGTCAATTCCCATCATATCCCCTAGATATATGCGCTAAATCATAGGCACGAGAATGGGAGTTTATCTCCCAATCACTACCTGTTTAGCCAGTATCACTGTCCATTATATAAAGAAAACAAAAAGAGCAAAAACCATGGTATAGATAGAAATACAACCTTCAAAAATAAATTACAATTCTGAGGCTTTGATTCATACAGAATATTTCATTCAGAGGTAACCAAATACGGTCAAAAGCCATGCTATCTGCAACTGCATTACACTGCTCTAGCTGTGTGCCTGAGCCCTACTACCAAAACATCACCAAGGTCCTCTTCCTTGGCAACAAAATTTAAATTACAGCAATAAATTAAATAAAGCCAAAAGAGAAGTACAAAGTGATTTTAAGTTTTTTTTTTAAAAAAACAACAAAATGCTAGTATTTTAGTTACAAGCCTGTTTTGTAGGGTATTTCCCCTCCTAAATTAGTTTAATATCCCAACAAATGCTAGTGAAACAAACATTAAACCACAAAATACATAAGCACAAGACACGCATACATATAAATATACTATGTCATCTTTAATATCCCACGCAAGCTTAATCAGAGTCATTAGCAGTTGGCTAGCTCAGTGCATGGTTTCTACGTTCTTACTCAGCTCCTCCAGCTTCTTCATCCTCAATCTCTCACTTTCACTTACCAGCTGTTCATAATGAGCATTCACAAGAAAACAAACAAGAAAAAGGAAATACCTCACAACATATCAGAATAAGGAAACTAACGAAATCAAATCACTCGTTGCCATTATATAAAATATAAGACTAACCTCCATCAACCTGGTGATTAGCTGTACTTTTTCCCTGTTCTTTTCATTAAAGGCTTCAAGAGCTTCTTTGTATTCTTTCTCCTGTAACATATCACAGCCAGTTTCAATAATGTCCCAAGTAAAATGTAGTACTTTACATCATTATCCATCAAAATATATAATATTTCCCACGAATTTCAATCTCTTTCACCTTCTTTTGGCAGGAATGGCCTAGGGGCTTTAATTCTTTGTTTACTAGATCGATCTTCTTCCGGACCAGTGCTACTTCCTTCCTCATCGGATCTGCCAGGGTTTCGAGCTCCTGATGTTCGTCAAATAGAAGAAAGAACGGAATTAAACATCAATGTCCTTGTACATAATTACAATTGCATAGATATATAACATCTTTAAGCCTGAATAATGGCCATGGCTTACTTCTACCATTTCCGTAAGACACAAACTATATGGCTTTCAAGCAACAGAAAAGACTAAGCTTAGGGGGCCAGAAAAATTCTAGAAAGTTTCAAAATTCCATTTTTTCCCCCATCACAAATAGAGGGGGGAAAAGAGGCTTTTCTGGGCTGCAAATTCACTCTGTCTTGCGTACAAAACCACACAGATCGGGGTATATCTGAATGCTTCAATTATTCTTCAAACCTCTGCCGTTCTCCTTGTTATAGATAACAACGATATATAGGAAAACACATGCAAAAGTGGAACTTCTATGTATCAGGAATTCAGGCCGTGATAAATTTACATAGCTATGTTAAACATTCCCCCTCCCCCAAAAAAAAAAAAACTGTAGCATGAACAGTAACAGAATTTTCTTGTTTTTTTAGAACCCCAAATACTTTCTTGTTTTTTCTTAACAAGAATTGCAACTTTTTTTTTTTTTTAATTTCTTCAACCTTAGTGCAAAAGAAAGAAGGGAGAGAGAAAAGAGGAAAGGAGTCGAGAAGTTCAGATCACATATTTTTGGGGAGCAGTCTAACCCTATTATTGTTCCTCATGAAAAAGTAATCCTAATATAGTTGTTTAGCAGCTAAGTTCAGGTGACATTTCCCCGAAATCTTAGTTGAATTACCAACAGCAGCCATTAGTAAGGGTGTGAAATAGGTGACATACCTCACGAATCAGGGCGAGACGCTTGGTTTCTTCCTCGACTCGACCCAGCTGCGCCTGAACCCTCTCTCTCACCTCCATCTTCTTCCTTTCAATCTCTTCCTCTTTGGCTTTGAAAGTTGAGAGAGCCGACCTGGACATCTCCTCATCTTCCTTCGACAACTGGCTGCTAAAGCTGAGGCTTCCCGAATTCTGCACCACCAACTGGTTCTGTTGCTGATTCTGCTCACTCATCCTGTCCAAGTCCAAGTCCAACCCTTCTACAAAACCCCCTTCTTATTCTTCTACCTTAAATTCCTCTCTTTCTCTTTTTCTGCTTTGCCTCTGAAATGATGGAGCTGCTGCTCTGTTATCGCTGTTGCAAATCCGCTTATTCACTGGGTTTGCGTTGCCTCTTTTGTTCAAAGCCTTTCAATTGAAGCGTCAAGCCGGCTAACCTTACCCTCTCCGCCTTGCTTTTTTATGGACCAAACTAGCTTTGAATATCGCAAAAGAAAGATTTATTTAATAACAAGAAAATGAATTAATTAGCAAACAGGAAGTAAGAAAAAGTTAAAAGAGGCTTCCCAGGCTGTGTAGTGTATAAGCCGGGGTGGGTTAGAACTTAGAATGCCCCGTCCACCTCACCAAACAATACATTAAAAATTCATAGGAGAAATATGTGGGTGACCTGTTCCAACTTACCATCTTTTTCTCAATTCAGCTTATCCTTTTTTAACCAACAAAATCTTAAAAAGAAGACAAATATTACAAAAGCATGAGCTGATACGACCCAACTGCTAGCTAACCACTGATAAAGAGGGAGAAGAAGTGGTCTCCACTTTCCTAAATCAAAGTGGGTTTGCCGCAAAACTTTTCAAATTTGTTCCTCTGTTTATATATCAATTATTAACCTTCGAATTTGAGTATTCAATTCTAAAATGTTCCAAATCATTAAAATTGCTTCTTCAATCAAATCACAGAGACTTTCTAGTCTTTTTGTTGTTCTTATGAAAAAAACAACTCTTTTGTAGAGTTTTTTGTTTTGTTTTGCTTGATTTACAATTGCTTTGACCTTTTTAGGCTAATTTCCTGTTATGAAACATAAGTTTAATATTAAAAAAATGCAACAAAAATATTTAAATTTTAAATAACTCGCAAATAGATTTTTTTAAATTTTCAAAATGAAAGAAATAAATCGCTCAAATTTCAAATTCTGAGATTTAGGTCTTTTTGTTTATTTTTACCTTTAATGTGGTTATTTTATACATCACTTGATACATCCAAAACGAAACATGTTAATATTAGAGACAAATAAAAAAGTCTGAAATTACATTAATAGTAAAACAAATAGAAGAACCTATATTTTTTAAAGTGTAAAAGCTGTGAAATCTATTTTCTTATTTTAAAAATTTTAAAAATATTTACAAGAGATTTAACATTTAAGATTTTTTTTCACATTTTCCCCTTCAATATATCTAACTCAAGGTTTTTTTTTAACGAAAAATAGGCTTTATCTTTTGATGTTTCATGAAATTTAATATTAATGTTCTAAATTCTAAACTGTACATAAGGGCCAATTAATCCCATATATATATATATATATATATATATTGCTAGCTTCAATTGAAATATTAACAATTAAGGTGGTTTTGAAATTTGAAGGAGGGGAGGTTCAAAGTATGAAACTGATGCGATGGTAAGATTTTTTGAAAATTGAATAAAATTAAGTACAGTTTTTCCCTTTTTTTTTTCCCGAAAGAAATATGCTATGAAGTATGAACTAAGTTTGGGTATTGGCAATGCATGCACCGCATGGTCTATATGCTCCACATCGATTTGACAAGTTGTGTTTTCGCTTAGCATTTATTTATCGCATTAGCATAACTAATTTGGTAAATTACAATTGAGCCGGCCGAGTTGGTCATTAGCCTAAGGAAGATGAGTTAAAAGAGATTCAAAATGGGTTGAAGCGGTAAAATTCGTTAATTATTTAATATCACTGTACGTAATGGTTGGTGTCATCGCTATATCATTACTATCTGTACTTATTTTTGAACGCTATTACCACCATGTCATTCTAAAATTGATTGAAATCCCTATCATGCCGTTATTAATTGTAGTTGCCCTCTTCAACACCAAATACAAATGAAAAGAATATCATGCGATCCTTAATAATATAAGGAATGTAATCTTGCAGGTTGATTTTCAGAGCTTGATTCAGAAGTGAACACAAGGGATTGGGGAAAGGGTTGCCCACTGCTTACTCCCACGGTACAAGGATATCAAGAATGCGTGAGGTTTAAGGCAAAATAGTGGCGGCGGTAGCCCCTTTTTTTATTCTAAAGTAACAGACAAAATAAATAAATAAAGATAAAAAAGCAACTGATAAAAAAGTATTGTACAAAAAACAAATATTTTATCAGAATTCCGATTAATTGGCTTCAAGTTTATATAAATGAGACCGAACTCAAGAGACATGATCTCTAAGTTGCTGCCATATCAAACTCAAAACTCAATACCATATGGATCTGCCATAAGTTTAGTGCCACGTGGAATTCAGAATAATAGTTTTGAGTTCTTTGTTACGTAATTCCGAGTTCAAACTAGCTTGCATGCTATTTTACAAAGCTAATTATCTGATTTGACAAGTTATGAGTTGACCAGTCAAATCAAATATTTCTTGGTCTATATGACCAGTCAACAAAAATAAGAGATTGTGGATTGAAGCAAGGGATGCTGCCCTAATGGATGACTTGCAAAAATTATGAAGAAGAGTTGATAATTTAAGTGAGAGAGTAAAATGAGGAGTAATATTTAAATGATAATTTTCTTTTACTTTAATGTTTAAATTAAAAAGGGGTGTAATAAAAATTAAATAAAATAAAATAATGAAGTTTTAATGAATTTTTTCACACACAATATATATATAATTAAAATATAATAATTTATTCCATTGGCATTAAAAATTTAGTATATAACAGATAATATAATAATAAACCAGTTTTTTTTCCTTCCAAACTCAACTAAATGAGATGAACTCAAACATATAAAAAAGTGAAGATTTTGAAACATTAATTATTTAAATAGTTTCTAGCATTTATATTAAAAGAGATTGTTAAAATGTTTAATGCATACTTAATTATTAATAAATTTTATAATGTAAAAGAGCTTCATGTTGAACTTTGGTAAATTATAAAATGATATGCTATATATACATACATATATATATATTAGTTTACAATTTTTATATATACACAAATATGTTAACTTTTTTTTGTTTGTCTCCTGGTAGTTTAATTCTAGATCCATCCCTGTACATGATATAGCTTATATTAAATCACTTGAAAGAATTAATTCGAATCATATATATTTAAAGTGATAAAATAATACAAATTTAGCAATATTTGATTCATGACATATTAATAAAATTGAACTAATATTGATCAAAGAATCATAGTATGAATTAAATTTAAAATTGTTTAAATTATAAAAACTTAATTATGACCTTTTAAATTATAAAAAGTAAACTATAATTAAATAAAATTACAAGGATTAAAAGAATCACTTTTTCTTTTCTTAATTTCATATTTCTCTGTTGCCCTTGGAATCTTGGATCGTTTGATTGAGTCAAACTGGGCTTTGGATATTGAATTGTTGGTAGAAAGTACTTTACACACAGTGAGGGATCAGTACGACAATGTTATGAATAGATTTTATATATAAAAATATTTGTTCGTTTATATCGTTGGGGGACCATTGTCGATTAAACATGAAATTCTTAAATGAGAAAACAAAGATTGCGCTGCATAAAATAATCAAAAATTTTGGGATTTTGACCGTATTGTTATAATTAAAATAATAATTAATTTTTATACAATTTAAATACTCAATCATTATTTTTATTCACTTATATCTTTAATATGTACTTTCTTTTCACTTTTTTTAAGGATGCAGTCAATGACGGCATCCAACAATTTTTTTTTCAAAAAGCACTGCATTTGCTTTTTTTTAATATATATTAAAAAAGAGGCAAACTCTCCTCTTAAAATAAGTTTGTTAATTGATAATTTATTTTTTGACCGTGTTAATCATAATTTTACAATTTCATGTAGTCTCAAAATTTTTAAAATATATAAATATTAATTAAATTATACTTAATTATTTGTTCATTTTAATTTTTAATTTTTTGCTTTTAGTTTTTATTGCAAAAATTTTACACTAAGTTTAATTAATTTGTATTATTTTGTTTCCTACAAACATTGAACGTCATATATCCCTACATATGATATTTCATACCCACAACATGAAAAAAAAATACATATAGTAGCCTCTAATCGGGATTTTTTTTTATTTATCTAAACAATGATGGTAATGATTTTTTTATTTGATTTAACATTGGTCTTTTTTAAATGTTTTTTTATTTTAAATAATCTTCTATTTAACAAAATATATATTACTTTAAATAATATTTAATTTATTATATTTATACACCCTTTGAGTTAATATATATTCTAGTAAATTAATTAATAAAGCCAAAATTTCAGCCGAAGATTATAACAACAAAATCATAGCAAGAATCTTCTAAATACACAGTGAAAACATTGTAATCAAGTGGAAAACATGGTTGCAGAAGACTACAACGAAATTAAATAACTGTTTTTATATCAAAATGTTGGTAATAGCTTGTTTCTATTAGAATGATCAGAATAAATCTCATAATAGAAACAACAGGGCAAGAATCAAGTTTTTAACGTTTATATCTTCAGTAACGCATTGCATTGAAATTATGATATTAACTTAGGCCAAAAAGCAATGTTGTTGTTTTTATACTCGAACAGCTACAAATCTAGAAAATGGAAAGAAGTTGTACCACGTTTCTTGCAATAGTTACTTGTCTTCATGGGACATTTTCAGAAGCAAAAATTATGCAAAAGCAAGTCTATAATAGAGGAAGAAACATTCCAACAATAAGAAGATTCTCAAAAGACTAAGCATGGATTAATGATGCAAAATTGATAGGGTTACATTCTAGTGGCTAGGACATCACATTTGTCTCGATATATGCGCCATGTTCCAGTAGAAAAAGACAAAAGAATCAAAAAATTGAAACTGTCCTAATAATATTGTTATTATTACAAAAATTCAAAATAGCTTAATGTGTGGGTTTATATATATTCCCTCGCCTTTAGAAGGTTCACCACTCCTTAACCATTTCTTGTACTACTCTCTCATAACTTGAGATATGAGAGTTTTGAGTAATGTTAGTTATAGAAAAAACATTTAATTGTTATTTGTTATTAGCGAGCCAGTGAAAACTAATTTGTAATTTATTTTAGGTAAACAAAAAAAATCTTAATATTGATAGTAAATATGAAAAAAATCATTTTGCGAATATTAGTAACAAGTATGAGAAAACTAGCCACTATATAAGTTGATTGATTGAACATAAAAGCTCTTCCATGGCAAGGAGACTAAAGTTAGGTTATATTGTTTACACCAAGATAAATTATCAATGTTTTTTTTTTCTCTATCTAGTTTAGTGTATTATTTTATTATTTAGATTCTGCTCAATACACAAATTACTCTTTGTTATTATTTCTAATTAACTAATTTTCTTTAATAATTAAATGATTTTCACTTATTGTCAATTGAAATTATGTTTTTAGTTTACTTTGCTAAATACATTTATTAAGTTTGTCGGCCAATTCCATAATTGCTTTATAATTTTGAGTGAGTTGAAATAGTACCTTTTTTTTTTTCTACATACACCTATTCAATTTGTCTAAATGTATTTTTCAAAATTCAATTAATGTCTACTACCAAATAACTAAATTTTTATTAAAATAATATTTAATTTATAAATTCAAAACTATGAAATATTTTCTTAATCAATAAATATCCATGGTGACAACACCCTTGAGAAAAGAGGTGATTAGAGTGATTGGTTGGGTGGAGGGGTGCGCCTCAAAGTTTACAAAATTCTCAAAGGTTGGCACACTCTTTGCTTTTAGGTGTGGCCATATGGCAACGCCATTTGTTTATGACCAATGCCTATTTCCAATACTGTGATGATCAGTGCCTGTTGCGTTACGGCGGCGGATACCAGCTACTGCATATCTCAAAGATTCCCAACCACATATGCTTTTTCTAATTCTTATATGTTCAACTATTCCAATCTGTATTTCAATTTATTCCATAATCAACTCCATTATTAGTATGTTTGGATGGACATTTGCAAAAAAAAAAAATCATAGTTTGTAAAGAAGAAACAACAATTTGTAAAAAATAAAGAATTGATACTTCTCTCCAAATATACTTTTGTAAAGCATATCCATACATGCACTATTACTCCTGCTACAATTGCTGCCTGCTCTGTAACTTGTACCAAACAATATTTGGACACTTGACATTGCAGGAGGATTGAGACAGTGAATGTGTAAATCTACTAATTTATGTTACTACTTGGGGTACTATATATAGGTAATGAACATTGGCGAAGGGTCAGATTTCTTGTGACTATCGACTCGACTTGTGAAGCTAATGACAAATTCGCAATTTCATTATAAGAGTGGGTCTTTCTTGTATACGTTTTGTCCTAGTAACATCAAAATCTAAATCCAACCAACATGTCTTCAGTTTCAATTAATGATAAGGCTTTTTTTTTGGCAATAAATAAAAAAAGCCAACAATTACATTTTAAATTACATTTATAGTGTGTGTTTAGAATCTCATTTTAAAATTACATTTGTGTAGAAATAATAAATTATTACTTCTTAAAAAACATAATTTTGGGTTTCCAAAGGCAAAAACAAACACATACATAGTTGATAGCAACTCGGTCTTTTCTTGCTCCCTCTCCCGAGGCCCACCTAGCTTAAAGGATTTAATGTGGCCAGGCCCAAATATTTTTGGGGTTTGGTAAATCGTTTAAGGAACTAAACCCCAAACGATTGATGTTTATGACACAAGGGGCGAATAATACGATGGAGCAGGGATTTGAATTGAATTTTTTTTTTTATTAACTATCCATATCCCTTATTATCATATCAGAAAGAATGAATTGAGAAAAGAAAAGGGGGAGGGTATGAGTGGACAGGGTTTGCACCGTACACCCCGTGCTTCACGGGAAGAGATGGGAGGTGAGAGGCGTATAAACGTTAAAAAATATGGGACCCACGTGGGCCCCTCTCTCTTCTTACTCTCACTACCCTCTTAAACACTCTTCTTTCGTCTCCCTCCCTCCATACACATGTGAGCACTGTACCTTTTCCCCTTTCATTTTATATTTTTTATTTTTTATCATGCATTCAATTATTATTATTATTATTTTTTAAATAAACTAAGAAAAATAAATTAAATTTCTTAAAAATTGAATTCTTTATAGCAAAATATGTATATTTTTAGTTATTTTCATTTTATTGATAGTAAATTATGTTAACTTTTCTTGAAATATGATTAAATTATATTTGATAATTTTTATTTTAAGAATTAGTCCAATTTTTAAATTTATTATCTTTCAGTAAATTTATTTTGTTACATTGTATGGATTTTTTTAAAAATAAAATCATTTAAATATTTTTTATTTTATTAATAATAAAATCATAGTCTTATGTTAAAATTTAATAACAATTTAACTATTTTTATTATTGTGTTAAAAATAAAATTATAGCTTCATATCATATAAAAGGTTAACTACTTTTAAAAGAAAGTAATTCAAAAAAAGATGTTTCTGTAATATATATTAAAATATTAAAAAAAGTAAGTATAATTTTTGTAATTTGACTACTTTTTAGTGAAGGTTAATGTAATAATAATAATTATTATTATTATTATTATTATTATTTGTAACAGACCAATTAGCTGACGTCGCCACTGTTGTTGCTGGACCCCATCTTAAACCCATCCCATTATTAATCCAAGATTCGTTCATTTCTTTTTTGAAAATTTATGTTTCCACTTCTTTCTCATTCATTGATTTCTATTTATTATTGATGAATGATTGAATTCATGTTGTGTGTGCAGAAGCAACTTCTATATTCATTTTGTTTAGGAGATTTTGTTTTTGGCCCTCCAAAAGTAGATTAATATCACAGATGAATAATTAAAAAGAAACAGAATTATTGAATGGCAGCAAGCATTTTCCAAAGCATCCCGGTGGGTGAATCCGACACCCAAAACCACCCCCCAACGTCATTGCATGCTCATCACCTGCTGTACTGTTTCTGTTCCTGACAATATGTTCTTCACCTTTGTAAATTTTATTTCCAAGTCCTTTCATCGTTATCAAAATGAAAACGAAATCTAATAATTAATGAACTAAGTTCATTATATTAAACGTCTAATCCAAGGCATTACTAAGTTTGTCGGCAAATGTGGCACAGCAGAGCACGATGATGGTTGATATTATATGTGCACAAGCACAAGCCACTGAAAAACTGTTTTTGATATGACTAATCAGTGGAGAATATCTCGGAATCTATAAACAATCAGGCAGCAATACCAGGATGCTTCTATACTAATTTAAAATATACTAAACCAAAACAATATTTCCATAAAAATAATAATATGAAAATAATTGAGAGGAGAGGACATAATTGGATAGAGAAAGAGGGAGAGAGAGGACAGAAATGGGGAGCCCACTTCGTAGTACCCTCATTAACAGGCTTTGACTATTATCTCTCACTCTCAGCATCAACCTAATCTGGCTCCCACTAAACCCCATCCTCTTCTTTTGCCCATTGTCGTCGTCCTTGCTCTTTCAATTCTCACTTCATTCTCTCACTTTGCTCAAAGGACAGTGCAGGATAGGACTCAACTTGTGATTGCATCCAATTTTTGATATCTCAGCATGTCATGGGTTCTCACATCACTGCAATGAAAAAACATTATGCAAATTAACATCCCAAGAACTCTGAGTACGACAAACTTTTAACCTCCATTTTGGAGTTGAGTTCCAAAACTTCCTATTAATTGTGAAATATATTTGGCACCTATTCTATCGTAGTCTTCCAAGCTTTGGCTTCAAAACTCTGCCTTGGCCAACGGGAGGGAAAAAGAAATATAGTGTGCGCTTTGTACACTTATTTTTAGTAAAAACTATATTTCAAGATTATAATTTAAAAATATTTCTAATAAAAAATATTATATTTTAAAAGTTTAAAAAATAAAACAATTTAACTATAAAAATTAAAAATAATTTTTTGATTTTTATAATAGGATCTCATAATAGTAAGGTGTTTCATACCTTTTTAATTTTTTTAGGTTTAGGTTTAATAGAAAAGATAAAATTTATAATTAGCAAAACAAAAATTAACTATCAGAAAAAAATTATATTCTAAAAATTTAAATTATATTATACATTTAAAAATTTTAAAATGTAATTTTTTTCATCATTAAATCCTAATCCTAAAATCCTAAAAAAAAAAAAAGATGCCTTATTGCATGGCTTGCAATAGAATCTCTTCCGGTAGGGGAGCCAAGCGCCAAAAATAACCTTGCCTCAAAGTAAGATATTAATAAATGGAAAATCAAATAATGATGACAACAAATTTCTATTATATCTTGTGCATGCAAATAATATAAGAATGAGAAAGTAAAGTGGTAACGGAATGTAAAATTGAATAGTAATAATATTAAAAATTTCTTATAACTTTAAGAAGCCTCAGTGATACTAACTTTTCTATTATAACTTGTATATGCAAATGATGTACAAGAGTTGGAGTAAAATGATAATAAACACGAGACTTGATAGTAAAAGAGGATGGATCCTCTACATTGGCACAGATGATTTCATGGAGTGCATTTAACATCTTATAATTTTTAATATTTTTTTTATTTTTAGGAGACTAAAAAAATTAATTAGAAAGATAAGAATTATAACTATGAGGTCAAAATTTTTAATTATACAAAAATACTAAAACTATTAAACAAACACCCCTTACACTCATCTAGAATTGATCCTGATAGTGAAAATAACATAACAAGCCATATGCAACTTTAAAAAGATTCCATGGTAATAAATTTATAATATAATTTGTGAATGCCTCATAATTCAATTTTTTATTTTTTGAATTTTAAAGTAATTTTAAAATTTAAAAATTTTAAAATAAATATTTTTAATTATGATGAAATGTAATTTTTTTTAATATTTTCTTTCTACTATTGCGTTCTATACAATATTGCACAAGATTTTGCGTGGCTATGATCTTGTTTTGGTAATTCGGCTAAATCTTTTCGTAATCTAATGATGTAGTACGGTTTCAGGTCTTTTGATACTCTAAGATCCAGTACGGTTTCAGATATTTCTTAAAAACAGTGTGAGCTAAGAGAAACATATTTCTAATATATATTACTGTGAGATGATCCCATATATAAATTTCTTTCTTCAAATATTTTTGAAGAAAAAAGTTATAAAATGACAACAAACATGGAAGCTAGATAAGAATTTCTCTATTTAGACTATATTTTAGAAAAGATAATTGTAATATATCTAAACAATAATATGCTCATGCAAACGGCAATAGTCGGAAGAAAAGCAAGAGCCGAAGATAAAAGGGCATATGGTAGGGACGGAAGAGCTTAAAAATCGGGAGAGGTTATAATTTAGGACAATGTTATCCATTATTGGATTTTTTAAATCTTTTAGAATTTATATAAAATCTTATTACATGCACAAATTTTAAAAAAAATTCAACTGTTTAATTCATAAAACTTATAAACCTCGAAAAGCTTGCTCCTTCGTTTTGAGGAGTCCAAGGAAGCGGAAATAAGCGGATGACGAAAATCCTCAGGGCTGTAATGCAACGTCGGATCATTAAAACTCTATCTGTCAGTGTTCTGTGGCTCTGCCATTGCATTGTTTCGGCTTCGGACCACCAAAAATGAATATCGAAAGCAAAACAAAAGAAAAACACGTTCCACCTACGGGACGAGAAAATAAATTATTTTAATACTACTGTATTCTGCCATAGCAAAGCTTATTTTAAGGTTACGTTTCCTCCCTCTCAGCCCCCTATGCTTGCAGGCAGCTTGCTGCTGTTCTTTCTCTAAAGTGCTATTTCCAAAGCTAAGCAGAAAGACAAACACTTTTTTAGGTTATTTTCATCTCTCTAGCTACGTAGTTATTGCATATTTTATTTTATTATTTTTGAGCTCTCCTTTTTGCTCTCAACTGTCTTGTCTCACTGTCTTTTCTCAGGCTTCCCCCACTGCCTTTCAAAACAAACTTTGCAGACTTTGCTGTCAGAATCCTCCCCCCCCAACCTCTATCCCTATCTGCCAAATTACAAAGGAAACCCCAAAACTCTCTGCAAAAGCTTTTTAACAGACTTGCTCTCCACATATCCAACACCTCTCAAAACCAAACATAGCTGTAATATTATTAACCCGACTTGACCAACCTTGAAAGAAAAATCCATACTTAATAGCGTCTCTGTCTCCTCTGTCCATGGACTTGTATCTGAAGCAATGGAGAAACCAGCATGAGTCAGAGGCAGAGGAACAACACTCTGCAAAGATGCCAAAACTTGTGCTTGAACCTCATCAAAAGCCACAATCATCTGCCTCTGCTCTCCCTTTGTTTGTACCCGAACCCACCACTAAAGTCAGCACCTTGTCAGCATTATCTGATTCAACGTTAGCCACTACCAGAGTTCCCCGTAAGATTTATATTCCTTTCTTTTTAGTAACTGTAACAGTACTCTGAAACTTCGATTAGCTTCGGGGTTAATTAGTTGCTTCCTTTTCAAGTTTGATTCAAGCTTATACCTTTGTTGTTTTGGATTTATCAGTGTTTGGTTTATTCGTTTTCTCCTTTTTTCCCTTTTTGGGTTCTCATTGATACTGTGGGTGTTAGGGATGGGGAGTTATTTCAGCTTGGCTCAGTGGCAGGAGCTCGAGTTGCAGGCTTTGATTTTTAGGTATATGTTAGCCGGTGCTGCTGTTCCTCCTGAGCTTCTTCACCCAATCAAGAAAAGCCTTCTCCAATGCCCTCCCTATTTCCTCCAACATTACCCACATTATGACCCGGCTTGTAAGTTTCTGACTTTATTCTCTTTGTCCTCTGTTCTTTACGGTCATAAAAAATTTTGCGTTCTATGTTTAACACATACACTTTTTGTTCTGTGATCATTCTGAAAAAAAAAATCTCTCTTTTCTTTCTTCTTTCTTCTTTATGTGAGATGCTCAGTTTATGCTTGTAAAGCTTAATGAGATAAAAATGATCGGATTTTACAGTTTGCATTCTTAAGATTCCGTTTTGAAAGGTAAAGCTGAATAATGAGGGTGTTTGTTGCAGTAGCATTACAATCAGGGTATTGGGGAAGAGCAGCCATGGATCCAGAACCCGGCCGCTGCCGGAGGACCGACGGCAAAAAGTGGCGGTGCTCGAGGGACGTGGTATCCGGCCAGAAGTACTGCGAGCGCCACATGCATCGCGGTCGAAACCGTTCAAGAAAGCCTGTGGAACTACCCACACCAACCTCTGCTTGTGGCGGTGGCTCTGGTGGTGGGGGGCCTGTAGGTGCTACAATCTCCATTACTGCGTCTTCATTGGCAACGGCTTCACTGAATTCCCCTTTCGATCTCCATCTTGATCAAAGGTAATATTGCTGTCTCTGTATCTAAATGACTAGTAGTAGGCAAAGTTAGCAGCTAAACGTTTAAGATTTTACGATCTCTGTGGAACTGTAATGGATATATGACATTGTGCAACCAGTGAATTGAGCCTTGCTTCGGAGAAGGGTTCTAACTGTTACTACAATGAGTGTGCTTGATCTAATTTTGTGGGACATCCTCTTTTTTTCTTTTATTTTTTTTTAAAGAATTGTTTGTATAATTTGTCAAGCTTATTTTTAAGATCACTTCATTGATATTAAGAAAGTAAGTATGAATTGGATTGATTCCCAATTGAATAATCCAAAGGTGTTGTCTTTATCCCTTGGAAGCACAGCTGTAGGACCGTAATAAAGGCCTGGCTGGTCACTATGTCTCATACAAGGAGGAAAAAAAAAAAGCTTTAGCTTAAGATGCTGCAGAAACAAACCCCCCAATCGTTCCTCTTTAAACCAACATAGAAAAAGTGCTGCGTTTGTCTTGTATTCTACAGCCATTATTTGCCCACTTCATGTAATTCCCTCTCCCTGCTTGATATATTGCTGGGTCCTCTGTAGTTCCTCTGGGACCAAGAATGATAACAAGAGCCCGTTTGGAATCCAAGATGATGTGGTTGGGGTTGGCGGATCTGATGGCCATATCCTGCGACCTTTTTTCGATGATTGGCCAAGATCACTTCAAGAACCTGAGAATGCCATAAGCAATGCCAACTCGACATGTCTGTCTATTTCAATACCCGGGAATACCTCGTCGGATGTGTCTTTGAAATTGTTCACTGGTAATGGAGAAAACCTGTGTCCAAGAAATGGAAGTGTAGGAAGAGGGCAACCGCATTCAAATTGGGCAGGAGGATGGAGTTCGGCTAATCATGTGGCTTCCGTGGGAGGACCACTTGCCGAGGCCCTGGGATCATCTGCCACAACTTCTTCACCAACTAGTGTTCTACGTCAGTTGCCTCGTGGCTCTGCATGTGAGACCAGCTAGCTTCATCAGTTCCTAGATTAAGTGCGCTGGTTCCTGAATAATTTTTTGGGTTTTTCTCCCTGCCAATCAAGGCTTCCTCTGGAGCATTCTTGGGCATGTTTGTGTCATCCGAACGATCTGGTCTCATAGTTTTTAATACGCCAGGAAAGGGATATGGTTGCAACGCGTTTGAAACGATGATCCAAACTTTTTATACATGTCATGGTAGTCTGTCCATTAATATCGAGTTTTTTATTTCTCTCTCGAGTATTGAGATTCCTAGGTCCAATCAACTGAGACTGACTTAGATCACCTGCCGAATGCAGATATAGACATTTAGATTTTAATTTTTTTTAAAAATTTTATCCTAATTATCTTTTTTATTTTAAAAGAAATAAATATAAAATAAAGATAATTTATTATAGAACTTAAAAGATAATTTTTATTTTATATTTATTTTTCTAAAATAAAAAATGAATAATTGAGATAACAAATGCAAATGCAAAAATTAGAATTTAAATTGTTTAAATTTGCTATAAGAAAGTAACATGCTATGTTATTTTTTAATGTTATTAAAATTAAATTGATCATTAAATTGACAGAAGTATTAGTTTATGATTCATTAGTTGACGTGATTGAATCAATAATATATATTAATATTATATATATATTTTAATATAATAAAAAATAGTAATAAAATTTGAAATATTTTATTATTAATTATATATAAAAATAAATTAAATATAATATAATATTTAAATTAATTAATTTTTTAATTTTAAAATTTGAGTATAAAATAAGTTATCTATTAATAAATATAATAATCAAATATTAATATATTGAAATAAGTATTAAACTCAAGATAATTATAAAAAATAATTATTTAATATATTTTTTATTATCACTTTTTAAAAAAATTTGTATAACAAATTTTAATTGGTTCTAAAAGATTTGAATATAATGTAAAAAAAGATAGTTGATATATATTTAAATTAAATATCATAAATTAAAAAAATATTATAATTACAATTATATTTATATAATATTATGCATAATTTTATTATAGATATTAGAGAGCAAGTGGCACAATGGTTAATAAGGAGGAGGCGTACGAGGGTTCAAATACAACGGTAGGTTATGAAAAGGCTCTTAAGGAGTAAAATTACAAAGGACCCATAATAATCTATTTATATTAAAATATACACTCAGATACTGATAGAGCATTGCAGGTTAAACGATAGATATATCTTTTGGAACAAAGTGTGCAGAGGTTCAAATTTGGGCCAATAGCAAAACTTGGAAAATTTTTAAGGGATAGTTCAATCCGATTTGTAAGCATTAGTTCTAGTCTAAAACTGATTCATTAAACCTAATTCTTGATCAAAGTTGACCAATTTTGAAGCACATCAGTTTGAAGGCTTGTTTGGATCAAACCTAGGTCTAATTCTTGGTCTAACCAGTTGAACTTACCAATCCAATCTAATTATGATTACCATGTTATTCCCTTAGAATAAGGGATTAAAATGAATAGATTGTCTTTGTTTTATGTTTATTTTTTTTAAAATTAAAAAATGAAATAAAATATTTAAATCTAAGTCGCCTAAGTCCCATCAAGATCTGCATACACATCTCCAAGTCCCTTCCAAAATAGTGAATTAACTTCTCCCTTTTTTTTCCAAGGTATTATGGGAAACGAAAGTTTATGATTTATTTGTTGAACAGTTGTTTAGTAATAAAGTTATCCGTCTTTGAGATGATTCACAACCGAGTATAAGCAGATTATCAAATGGAGGTCAAGCGTGCTACTATTTATCGCTAGCACCTTAGAAGAAAATTTTCACCTTATTAGCACGGTATGAATTGCAGGTCATGTATGACACAACGATCAAATCTCAAGGAGACATGTAAAAGTCCCCGCAAAATTTCCCGAGTAAAAACCCCTCGGAAGTGTAAGACATGTAGAGGACACGATCACAACCTTTTCAAGTGGCAGTGAATCTGAGGTCAGTACTGTCCTAGTTTTGCATTCCCTCAGATGCTATGCCACTACATGGGTCAAACCTTAATACGAAAGGCAGGAGGTGCTATACATAACTTATTTAGCATGAAACGTGCAAGATTTCGGCATTAATCTGCTGCCACACTAATTATTAACTTGCTGATATTTCGCATCAGTTCTGCTTCTTTACAGTTTGTGTTGTGGTCAAACCACCACAGATATTTGTTGGTTGGTTAGATGGACTAGAGAGTTACTGCATCTATGCCATTATGCACTTGCCATCTTAATATACAGGAGGGCAGCAGGTTGCATCTTGCTTCATACAAGAAGCTTACCATCAAGGTTTGACTGATTCTGGTTCTGGTTCAACTTCATCATCTGCAAGGGCATAAACCACTACTGTTCTAGAAGGTGCGTACACTAGAAAGGAACAAGGCCGGTCATCGTACCACCCATTCTGCATAATCATCCAACAAATTTCAAAGACGTGCTTTTTTCCACAATGGAAGAGCCAACTGTAAAATCGCATGCTCATGAATGCAGCACAGATGCACAGAAGGAAATACAACTAAACAAGACACAATGTCACACTCGCATGTGCGCACACACATAGAGAAAGTTTTAAAGAAGTCCCATACAGAGGTGAAGTACTCAGCAGTATGATCGAGCCTATTGAAGCCTCCAAACAATGGATCATCTGAATCCAAGACAATCTGGAAAAAGAAAACGCATAATCCATTATAAAAAATTGAAAATATCTTGGAAATTCAAAAAATAAAAAAATCTCGGCGAGTAGACCGATGAAAACATTAGTAACTAGCATAGGCCCGTGTCAGAAGTGGTCTTGCATCACAAACAGCTGTGCTTTCGAGGCCAGGTATACAGTCACTTCCATGCCTTAATAAACATGAGGATGCAGTTAATGGCACCCGACCTGAGCTGATATAACTCAATCAAAAGAGCGGTAAGACTGATTCCTTTATTTTGGTGATCCCTTACTTATACTTCTTAACTGATCTTTCCAAAACCGAATTAACTCATAACTGTCGATTCAGCTAACTGAGGTGTCAATTTAATCGATTTTGCTGATAATTTGGATTTTGCAGAGAGGTGAAGGCACTTTTGGACGAGCAAAACTTATCTGGATGAGATGCCACCAATAGCATGACTATGAGAAGCTTGAGTGGTGGTCAGCTTGCTTAGTGCATGTAGGCCACTAGTTAAAGAAAGGAGCTTGATACAGAGCAATGTTTTCACTACTGACGAATGATTTACATTAACACTAACAGAAAATTCAAACTCGGTTCGTTTTAAGTATTGTTTGGTACATGAGAATTTTAATTTCTCAGACATTTAGAAATTTATTTATAAGATGTTTGGATATTATAAATATGAAATTTTTGGAATTTATGTGTTGCATATGACCCTAAATAATATAAGGATGTTAATTTTTCTTTTCTTTTTTTCATATTTCAAGCTTAAATTTTTTTTAATAAATAGATTACCAGTTACTTAGAAATTAGAATAACCGTGCACTAGAAGCCACCTTAAGGTTTAGGTATTGAATATCATAATCAAAATATGATTTCCTCACTTACTTATTAAACTTTCATAACTCAACTATTTGTCTACCATTTCCTCCCAAGGTTTTGAGGCTTAATCACTCACTACCCTTGTTTGAAAAATATCTCTGCCATCCCCACTGACTATTTGTTTGCAAAAGTTCATCAACAAAGTTCAATTACATATTTACCCTTATAACTTTCTTCTTTCTTGGAATTGGAACACAACACCAGTCCCTTATTAATTTCTCCCTCTCAATTTGACATTTTCTATAAATCTATAACCCCTCAGCTCTCTATCTCTCTCATGATGCAAATCCATCCATGTTAGGACCAATAAGCTCAAATACAGGTGGCCAAAGAGGTGTACCAAATTTTCCTTCATGCTAGTGAAAAAATTGATGATTACAATCACATCATTCCCTTTGGTAAATAAGCTTATCCACAAGATGACTTCCCATGAAATCTTACCTGTCCCTGACCACAATCCTCAACTACCATCTTTGATATCCAACGATTGGGACTTTACCTACTTTTCCTTTCAACCGAAAAGGGCCAATGATGTGCTGGCCTTTCTTTGCAGAGCAGCAAGTGAATCGTAGATACATTTGTACGACAAGGGAAATCAAGTAGATAGATAGCCATATGAAGATAGAGGAAGTGGAAGCACCTGTGAAAGAGAAGATGGAAGGACATGGGAGAAGAGAAGGGGTATGAGGAAGAAGGCGTTAGACTGGATGAAATCAAAGATGGAAACAATTCGAGATGATGATTTTGGTTGTATTAGAAGATTTGAGGCAACTCTCAGTCTCAGTGGTAGCTTCTAGGCATTGAAATTAAACAAAGAGGAAGAGGGTCAATGAGATAATTTACATTTTAGGAGTAAAATGTACTGCACTGTACCAGACCGTACAATTAATGTGTACTTAATTCTGTTTAATTATTGAACGGTAAACTAATGGCAGGGGGATTTTACAAAACTTGCATGAAACAGTAAGGGAGTAAAGTGATATTTTCCAAACAAGAGGGGTACGGAGTGATAAAACTTCAAACCTCAGGATAAGTAATGGTTATTTACCCAAAGAAATCTTGGAGGGCATTTGATTTATGGAATGAAAGATTCCATTTCTGAGCACAACCATAAAAAGTTACCCTGAACCATCAGGTTCAAAAACCTAAAGACGATATACTAATATTGCTATTACAACTACTATTAGGCTTGCAGCCTTGCAGGTTATGATATGATGGTAGTGTATCTCAGAAGTTAGAACGAGTACCATTATAGTCTAGCCAGAGTAATGATACAGAAAGCAACTAGGCAGGGTTTAGTAGTGAGGGATGTGGGTAATTAGGAAGAAGTCTTAGATTTAAACTTCTGTTCTATCATGTATCCAAAAAACTGTAATGATATAGAGATCATACCTTATATTTCCCTGGCTTTAAGCAGCCAACTCTGTAATCTGAATAGCTGTTGGTCCAATGAAAATTGAAGACAAAAACGAGGTTTCCCCTTTCAAAGACTACTACCCTGTCACCTTCATTTTTACGTGACACATATTGGTGCTCAGAAATCATGAACTGCATCAACAGTTAAGCATTATTATTTTTTCCTTATAGAAAGTACCCCCGGGGAAAATAAAAGTAAGCCTATAATACAAAGTACCAAAGAAGAGAAATAATATTATTAAGTATCCAAGCAGGTAAAGCATGTCTCAGATGAAATAGAAAATATAATCTGATTCCACAAAGTAGATTGTCTGCAGTGATGAGCAATAATCATCAAATTTCAACATTAAGGGACTTGCATTATATCTTTCTTCTAGATGCTGCATGGCCTGATCAAATTCTTGCATCCCACGATATCTTAGATAGTCTGCATCTCCCTGGGTAAACAAATCAGAAGACAGTTTGTTTCACCTCAGAAATTCTTAAGTAATATATGCATCTTTGCAAAAGAAGAATGTAAAACAAGTGCAGGTGCTTTGATGTAAATGTCATAAGTGGTGTAGATAGTAATTGAAGCATATGTTTTGGGAGTTTTACCCAAGAAACTGACTGACCCTATCAGGCAATAATGCCTCAGAATGAACTTCTTTTAATTTCTATATATAAACATCTTCCCCCCCCCCCCCCCTCTTTATATACATGTATATTTTTCTTTAACAACTACAGTTAAATTTGACATGGACTGTCCAAGTATATAAATAAAACTAGAATGCTGTCAATAGTACTCATATACGCTACTTTCTTCTTTCTTACTCCATTTATTTTAACATTCAAATATTAATCTTACTTAGCAACTTCAGCAATGACATACTATTTACAAGATATATGCATATATTATGTTTCAGTGAAAGGGCATTCATTTTAATTCTCTCATTTAGATGTGTAAATAAAACTAGAACAGTTATCAGTATCAAACAAGCTCCACAAAGAGATCATACTTTTGCCATATCCAGTGCTCACACTCGTACTAAAGAAAATAGTTCAGTATACTAAATATACCTTTAACCTCCGATGTAATGCTAAACTAACTGAAAATCATAAATAAAAAAAATGATGGAACATAAACTAGTAATTGCAAATTGTCATACAAATAACCAGAACTTACTAGGTCAAAACTGCGCCTGCATTTATCATAACTGTAATTGTTCCCAGGCCTTGGAAAATCAATCCACTCTGAACAGAAGAACAAAAAAGGAATAACCTAACATTTTCTTCATAACCATCAAATCCAACAACTGCTCAAACATTTGACAATAAGTCATCGTTGATTCTCTAAACAAAGAATGACAAAAAGCAGGTCACCTACACTTACCAGGATGGCCAAATTCATTTCCCATAAAATTTAAATACGCTTCACCACCAAGGGCGATGGTAATAAGCCTAATCATCTTGTGTAATGCTATTCCACGATCTATAAGAGGAGTAGATGGTCTGTCTAAAGCCATGAATTCATACATATCCTGAAGCAGCCCAAAAAATAAAAAATAAAAAATAAAAAAAAATAATAATAATTGTAAAGTGTCCAATGACAGAAGCTGCAACCCAAATGCAAATTTCCTCAATGATACTGTGAGAGAAATGGTATGTTGGATCTTTCAAAATCCCTGCAGATTGTTATCTAATAGATTAAGGGATAAGAACATTGTTTACATTCAGATCACAAATATTTGAAACCCATACAATGCATTGTGCAAAGTTTTAAGCTCCAGTTGAGTTGACCTGAAGAGAAGTAATAAGCAACCAAAAGCACTGAAGAAACAGCCAGAGAAACTACAGATGTTGTATTAGGATCTGATAAGCAACAATCAGAAGAGCTAACTGAAAATGCATATGAGAAGTAGGTTTCCACAAGACCTATTACAGTCAAGCACTTCTATGTTTATGTATTTGCTGCAAATATAAGGGACTTCAATGCAGTAGGCAATTTCATATAGATGAATTACTATCAATATCCTAAGACCAAATACAAGGGCATAGCTATATTCCAGAAAAAGCTAAACACCTTGTCCATCAACCAAAATGCAATTGTCTTGTCACCAACCAGGGCTTGGTCATGACTTTCAGCATAAGCCACACATTTTTCCAGCCACCTTCTGTTTGTGAGCGTGTGAACTATATCACCCAGTCTCCAGTTTTCATCTTTCTTTCTACACAAAGAAGGGCATGGCTGAAGTCAAACATGGTCATCATGTCATGCTACTAAATACTAATAGACAGTAAGAACGAATGACAATGGCCTATCCATGGAGGTGAAGTCATAGGAAGGGGTTCAAGATGATTGAAGCTTCGAATTACAACTTGCAATCAAAGGGCAACATAATTTGATGTTGGCTTCAACTAATAAATTAAATTTCAAGACATAGGATATGTCACATCTTTCCTGAGTTGGTGTATTAGCAAACACTTGGTCAAGCTAGGTAAAAGTTATTGACTAACTTGCAGCAAATTCAAACAAAAAATTAACTTCATTTACTCTTACCTGACTTCTACAGATTCAGTGGTGTTAGGATTTATTATACAAGTTAGGGATACTTCACTTTTGTTCATTTTGTGATCTAATATCATATAAAGGCTTAATTATCCATGAGGCCATAAGTAGTCTTTCTTTCTGGTCACTTTTCTAGTATTTTCATTGTTCAACACAAGGCCATGGTTCTTTTAGGATTTGATAAGTTGTATAATAAGCAAGTCAACTTCATGCCAATGCTCCATAAATTCTTGTTTGATCATAAAATTAGCAACTAGGACTACTTCAAAGAAATTATGCTGTGACTTGGACTCAAGAAATCCAATGCATAGTTACTTGAAAAGCTCAATCCACTTGTCTGCAATGGCCATGTGCAGGCGATAATCAAAGCCAACTCCACCATCTTGTGTAGGAAGGCAGAATGTTGGCATTCCACTGACCTGTGAACAGAAGGAAAATTGTAAAGTCAAGTGTCAGTTTTCATCAAGTAGAATCCAATGCCATATTATCTTTTACTACTTCTAAGTGGCGCAGCTAACTCATTGTAAAACCTTAAAATCAGTTATTACATGAACTAACAAATTGAAGAGTGATGAATATAAGAGACAAAAATTTATTGGGTCATCTATACAGATGACCATGTGATGGAACCCAACACCAAAACTATACTGAAATGCTCCTTTGTTATTGAATTACCAAAACAACAGACAGAAATGCTATGACCAAAGTACAGCAGCAACCAGCAAATGAAGTAAAACAAGCTAACAAAGAAAAGGAATGCAAAAAAGAATAACCCCCTTTGGTATTCGAGAGATCAAAGCACTCTCCTCTCACATCAAAATTCTTGCCTGTCCCTCTGAACCTCCCTCACCCACATATACACCCCTCTAATCACCTACTCTCTCTCTCTCTCTCCTAGCTCATATCCCATGTGACCCAAGACACTCAGCTCGTTACAAACTTCCTTTCCCTTTTTTGCCCTTTTAGACACCCCAACAATTATTAAAGAGCCTTGGACCCTCTTGCCTATTTTCCTCTTCCCATAGGTCCTTAGCACCCCTGGCCCAATGATATAGGTTCATCATTACCCGCCCCTCGAAGCTTCACCTTGCCCTCAAGGTGAGAATTAGAATTTGCACATAAGTCAACAAGATCTTCACTAGGTTCCTGGATATTGGGTGCGTTTTCTTCTCCAAGAACATGTTTCTTTAAATTTTCCTTGAGAGCTCCACCAAAAGAAGGAAACTCCAACTTGAAGAAGGTATAAACATCTTCATCCTTTGACAGAAAATGTCCCATTAACAGGATATAATTGATTGGTGCTGTCAGGGATTTACTGTGTACTATCTCACCCAAGATGTGGTTGGTAGCTGCCCCTTTTGTAACACCTACAGCTTGCACCTCAACAGATCGGCTACTTTGGACAACATCAACTGATGCATTAGAAATTGGACCAGTTCAAAGATGCTGTAGCATATTCCTTGCTTGAAGCCTTCGAAACTCAGTATCTGCAGATTTATAGTTCCATACAAGGGAGGTTTCCCTTCCTTCAAAATCAAAATTAGACCAGGGGGTTCTTTTAGTGAAGTACTCAAAAATATGCTTCACATTGTCGACCCATTCCACATTCAGATGCACTAGCCTCGTTGTCATCCATTCTCCCTTTGCAGGGTGTAACAACATCCCATTCTTTGTTGCCAACCACATGTTGTATTCCTTAAAGTTATTATGTAAGACATTTTGTCTGATTCCACCAAGCACAACAGTCGTGCTCTTTGGGTCACTACAAAGTGATGTCAAGGGTTGATATAATTCTGGATGTACCTTGAGTTTCATTTCCTTAATCTGATTACCCTTTTCTTCAACTGGTTCAGTTAAAGTTGCGCTGAATCCCAAAATAAGCAATTGTTTAGCTGACTACAGATAGCGTTCAATTGTAGTTTTGGTTGGAAGTAGGGGTGGAACTTGTCTTGTCCTTAGTTGTGTCTCAACAACAGTATCATTTAGTTTGCTTACAAAAGTCTCTGCCCATTCCTGCACAGTGTGGGTTGTTACATGTGCATAGTTATGCCTATGTCACTTCTCTCTTTTCCCAGATGACATATTCAAAGCCTGGGCAGCTGTAGTCGCAACTTCTGTGATGTCCCAGGGGTAAACCAGAATTGCACCAGCACCTAGAGATTGAGCAGCACCAACAAATTTACTAAGAATGAGAAGCCCCTTCTTTTTCTCCTAGCAAGCCACAAATTCATAACTAACAAGATTCATCCCATCCCTTAGAGATGTGATCAGTGCTACATCAGTAACAGCATATAAAGCGCATAGTGCATGAAAGTCAAGCAAGTGACCTGGGTGATGTATAGGGATAGCAATCAATCCAAATCTTCCATTAATGCAACCAACAATTTCATAAACTTGGCTTGTAAGCTTTTGATACTCAAGAACATCTGTTCTTGTTGGCACCACAATTTGAAGCCAAATTACTTTATCCTGCCAGTAAGCATTCTCTTCCAAAAACTTTTCAAATGCTAGAATTTTCTGAAGAATCCCTTTAATCATATCAAGGCGATCAACACCTAACATTACCTTTCTACCTCCAAATCTTTCTCGTAATTCCTTGATGTGTTCCTAGACTTGAGGAAGCTCAAGTACACATCCAAATAGATCAGATTCTATCCCAATTGGAAACTTGGGCACTCTAATCTTCTTTTCAATTGCTTCGTTCTCTTTGTCCCCAGTGTCTTCTCCATTACCATTGGCAGTAGTCCAATTTGAGGATTCTTGTTGCTATGGTTTGCGCCGAGTTTGGCCCCATCATCACAACAGGGTCCCAATTCCATTCCATTTGCTACCTCTGGACCGGGTAGGATTCGAACATGCCCTTCAGATTTCACAATAAAAAAGGCTAGGTACGTGGAGTTAACCTTGCTCAACTTTCCTCCTAGATGGGTAATGTATGTGGGGTGATTGGTTAGGGTAAATAATTGGGCTAAGTTACTGCTGCTACGTTTTCTTCTATGAATAGATATGCATTTCCAAAATAGCTTTGGGCTTCTTCCCCAATCAATTGCCATGACCCGAGCCAAAACCCACTGACTTTCTCTTCTGATTCTAATGTCTTCTTCCCCTTCTGCCATCACAACTCAACATCTTGGACGCTTGCCCTCATTGTTTGCCCAGAAGGTCTCTTCTCCATGAGATTTCTCTCCCTTCCCTTGTGCTTCTTTGTGCATTGAAGATTTAAGAATTGGTGCAATTTCTAGAAGCTCAGATTTATCAATGGTGGCTAATTGTACCTCTCCTATGGGTCTGTTTAGTGTTGATTTGTTAGGCTTAGAAATTAAAAGAACTTTTGATTTCTTTTCCTTTTTTGGTTTCTTCTCCCCATTCACCCCCACAGCAACACTAGCAACCAAACCACCTTCTTCGGAATCCTCTTCTCCAACTTTCCTCACCCGTGGTTGGTATTCTTCCTTGGCCTTCGGCTTAGTTGATTCTTCAACAAAAACCAGTGAACCTCGGGTAATCTCCTCCTCAATTACCTCCTCTTTTTCTTCTCTAAACTCTATCTTCTCTTTTTTGCATTCTATCATTTGTTTCTCCATTTTCCACTTGGCCATTACTCTTTGCCATTTTTCCTCTAGTATCTTCCTCTTGCATCTAGCTAATACTTGCTCACTTGTTCCCCTTATTTCTCCTATCTCTCTTTTCCTGTATCTCCTTCTTCCATCCAGCTAATATTTGTACAGTTGTTTCCCTCATTTCTCCCCTGCCTCTCTTTGCTTGGATCTCCTTTTTCCATCTAGCAAACACTTTTTCACTTTCTTCACTAAAAATTCCCATAGTCTCAGATTTTCCCAGATTGTCATTGCTCTAATACCAATTTGATGGAATTCAACACTAAAACTATACTAAAATTCTCCTTTGTTATTGAATTACCAAAACAACAGACAGAAATGATATGACCAAAGTACATCAAGTAGCAAATGAAGTAAAACAAGCTAACAAAGAAAAGGAATGTAGAAAAGAATAACCCCCTACGATATTCGAGAGACCAGAGCACTCTCCTCTCACACCAAAATTCTTGCTTGTCCCTCGGAACCTCCCTCACCCACATATATACCCCTCTAAATGCCTACTCTCTCTCTCCTAGCTCACATCCCATGTGACCCAAGACACTCAGTTCGTTACAAACTTCCTTTCCCCTTTTTGCCCTTTTAGACACCCCAACAATTATTAAAGCACCTTGGACCCTCTTGCCTATTTTTCTCTTCCCATAGGCCCTTAGCACCCCTGGCCCAATGGATACAAGTCCATCGCCATGGTGATTGATAAGGTCAAGAGATAACAATCAGTCAATTCCTATTACAGTCCTTGGGTAATGCATAAATGTTCATAAAGTACACCAATGTGCAATATAAGGTGTCTCTTCCTCAACCCAGGCTAGTAATATTTTGACTAAGACTACCAAACACCAATGCAATCTAAGCCAAGGCCCACGAACTGCTAGCATCTAACACTTTGAACCTATAATGATAACACATTGAGTAATAGCATGTTGAAACCCATGGGTAATCCATATCTTCACATTCATAGGGGAGTAATTTGTCTTCTTCTTCTTAACAGATGATTTCCAGGATTAAGTTCACTCACAATAACTTCTGATAAGATAACATACATCTTCACCAATTGTAACAGCCTCTGGGTAGAGCCCATGAATGACATCATTAGCCAGCATCAAGTAAACCACAGCATCAACATCGGTTGCATATCCAAAATACTCATTATAGTTCCCAGTAAAACCTACCTGCCAGAAACAAAAAGGAATTTCATTAATAAAGGGGGGGGGGGGGGGGAGAAAAGAAAAGCAAGAGCCAAACAGAGGACACCCTTTTCCTCCAGTAGAATATCTTTCATCAGTTTCCTAGCACTGTTTTATTTCCTTCCTCTCTCTTACTTTATTCAATATTTTACCCTATCAAATCACATTTTCTGGATCAGATGTTTGTACCATTGTATGCAACTGGTTCTAGATCATAAACAATTTCATAATCAATTACAATGTTCAAATCAGTTAGTTGAAAATGCCAACAATAAAGCAAGCATCTCAGACCCAAGCTCCTTACAAGGAAAACAATGGTGTAGGAGCAAGCAGGTGAAAACCTGCAGAGCTATATATGGTGTCAGACTGTTTTCTTATTAAGAATCATTTTTAGGCTCATGGTGCATTAATTAATATGGATTGATTAGGTTGTAAAAGTCGGAAAGCTGGGGTGTGGTCTGGAACCTGACATGGTAAGGGCATCAAGGATAAGAGAAAAGATTGTCACAAACAAATAAAACATATCAAAATTGTAATGGGACAATATACTGTATCACGCAGGTCCCAAGAATTCAAATATCAACTTTGGCTGATATTTTCAGGTGAGCACACTGCTATTCTGATCCACATAAACATTGAAATTGTTTAACTAAAATTTTAAGCGAGTCTAGAAGAGACCTCTTGTTTCCTTTTTCTTTCTGCTTTTTTAATATTAGAAGGTGAGTCTAGAAGAGACTTTTTGTTTCCTTTTTCTTTCTGCTTTTTTAATATTAGAAGAATTCATAAAGAAGAAGCACTTACAAAGAATGAAGACATGAATCCTGAGACAGCAAAATTACATTTAATGAAAAAAGTTTAAGGTGTGTAGCACAAATTAGCTTGCTAGTCCCTCTGCATATCTTACAATGAATCCTGGCTGAGAAAAAAGCCATGAGCAGAAATCCATAGGGAACTAAGAAAACAAAACTATCCCATAAAAGTTGGAGATAGGATTAGGAGATAGGAAATGTTGGTCTAAAGCTCTTGCATTATCCATTGATTAAATGCACCACGATCTGCCAACAAGGCTCATGTCCACAACACAGTTGATATTTCAAAAGAATCAGAAAAAAGCTATTATTGGAGATCAGTTTACATAAAACACAAAAATTGTTCTAGATATCATATTTTAAAACACTCTTGCAGAAGCAACAAAAGAATGAAAAAGAAATCAAACAAGAAACACACCCCATATGGATTAACCAAGGAGGACTACAAGAAGCTAAACCTAACAGCATTGATGATTTCACCCCCTTTTTTCACCTAGCGACCCAGTAATCCTTGATGACTTACTATTAACACAGGGAAGTCATCATAAAATACCAAGAAACGTAAAGACAGATGACATACCCCCAAACCATGATGAGTGTACATCATTGAGGTGACACCATCAAATCGAAACCCATCAAACTTGTACTCTTCCAGCCACCATCTTGCATTTGAGAGCAGATATCTTAGTACCTAAATAATGAGGAACACTCACTACTAATGGATGAAAACATGATGGCAAATATTGTCAGAGCTATATCAATGAATTTGTAAAGATGATGCTTACTTCCCAGCTTCCATAGTTAAAAAGGCGAGAATCCCACATCCAGTGATAACCCCGTGATCCAGAATGGAAGTAATGACCATCGGTTCCATCAAACATGTTCAACCCATCCAATGTATTATTTGATGCATGGCTACATTCACCAGATACTAAAAATCAGGTCTACGCAGAAGTTTAAAGAAGTAGTATCAATAAGACCTTGCAGTTAATAGCCTTCATGTAATGATCATTTGAACACAAAGGAATGAACAAAGAAAAAAGAAAACAAGCAAGAAAATAACAGTTCTTAGAGATAGTGCCACAATAATAATAATAATGATCAATCATTACCTATGTACAATATCCATCAGAACAAGAAGACCTAATTCATGGGCTCTATCTGTAAGAGACTTAAGTTCTTCTGGAGTTCCAAACCGGCTGCTAGGGGCAAAGAAATTTGTAACATGGTACCTGCATCAAGCAGAATAATATTTTTACAAGATGGCAGCTGACTTTGGGAGAAAAACACCAATGCACTGAGAAACATGAGATACAGAAGAAAACTGCTTGTCACTGTTTAGAATCACATTGGAAGCAGTAGCAATTTAAAAAAAAAAATTCAAGGAAAACATCAACTTAGAATCCAGCAAGAGTTACCCAAAGCTAGCATAATAAGAATGCTCTTGGATAGCCATAATCTGGACAGCATTATAACCAAGCCTTTTAATGTGAGGTAACACATCATCTCTAAAATTGGCATACGTGTTGATTTTAGGCTCCTGCACCACAAGGTTGATGACAACGTTAATAGCATAAGAAATAAAACTCTGAATAAACACTTTAGCCAGATTTGAGAGGTTTATTCTCCAACAATATGCAAATTTCCTACTGTTTAAATAAGCTTAACATTGATTAAATGGGGGAGAAAAAAAAATAGGGATCAAATCTCCCCACAGGAAAAAATCTAGTCAACAGATAAGGTTGTATTAAAAAATTTAAAGCCTTGTTCCACAAAGTAACTGATGCCCTTCACTTGGAATTTACTGGACAATGATAATTTCACCTTAGGATGATGAGAAAGAATCGTTAAAGAGTTAGCCATTTGCTGTGTGACATTTTCTAGATAGTATTCCCCTTCAAGTGTAACCAAATCAGAACGAGAATCATCTGGATGCCCTTATGCTAGTGTAGCCACAGTTGCCCAAATTTATCAAACTTTGTTATGGGTGGTGTTCACTTAGTAGTGAAAGCCAATGATGCATTTTGTGGAGAATCATGACCCAAAATTTCTTTATAGCAGCCAAAGATATGTTAGAATTAAAAAATATTTTTCCTTTACATTCTAGCATTCATGTTAGTAACTAAACTTCAGCAGTATTAGATCATTGACTACCAAAGTAAAGTTGTAGAGAAACCAAGGCTGCAAAAGGAACCATCAAACAAGCACTTATCACAGTTGAGAAGAGGAAAAGATGCCCACCGGACTACTCATTCCAACATGTGACTCATATATTCTAAGTGATTTTGGTCTCTTTGGCTGTGAATGTTTGAAAACATATTTTTCCTGCAAAGAAGAGAACAAGAAAACAATTTTAACAGAGATGCATGGCAGGTAATTTGAACATAATAAGATCAACAAGTCATCTTTGACTTAGATTATCAATTGCAGAAGTTGATGATATGTAAGTAAGCATCACTTGCTATATCTAATTTTAACAAAGGTCAGACTAAAGAACTGGTAACCAATTATCCCCTCCCCCCCAAAAAAAAAACAAAAAAAAAAGTTTAATTTGATATTTTAAAATATAAGAGAATAATTCATTATATTTGCTGCTTCCTAATTTTTAAATATAACCTACATGGAATGCAGAACCTCACCTCTTCTGGTGGATCATAGTATATGCCATCATATGGAATTTCACCCGGAGCCTGTACAGAGAACTTGATCCAAGCAGGAATTGAGTCCTTGATGCCAGAGGGAGTATCCATGCGGATCTACATATACATATTCAAGAAATATTTATGACAGAAAACCCAGAATTCTGGTTCCAGACACAAATATTTAATATTTATAATAAGAACCCAAAGGATGAAACTTATTAACATTTTTGCTTTGACACTATATATATATATATATATATATATATTAGAGAAAGAAAGTAGGCCAGTGTATCAATTGAGTATAAGACATCCCCCTAAAAGAAACAATAACACTAAAAACCACACCAAAAAAAAAAACAATCAAAAGAAAACTTACCTTCACTCGAGAACCATGAGGAATTGGCGGTGAACCATCCACATTGTTGGGCAGAAATATCTCCCAGACACCAAATTCATTCTGTTTGGACAAATTAGAACAGTTAAAGACCACCAGTAGTGTATGACATAAGTTGTATTATTAAAATTTGACAAAGGATATCCAATATAGAGGAGCTAGCAAGATTTGTTAACATCAGTTCTATTGTTACGTGGCAAGTATTCATTTGAAAAAGGCATTCTGTCCATTTAATAATATTATTTTTGGAAAAATAGTTTTATATATGTATATATATATATATATATATCAAAATGGCACTCCGTACTAACACCATCAACCTCATGAAATGTTGGGGCCACGAATGGATTTCAGTATATGAGAAGTAACAATGATAGCTCTTAAAAGAACAATGCGACAAGAGATCTACAATTCCCAAGGATATTACATAAGATCATAACCCTGTGCCCACCCCTTGAAGTATTCCTTTGGCCTTCCAAGCTTCTCCAACTTCATCCCTCAATGATCTTTCAGTCAAAAATGAAATTGTTTTCCCTTTTTTACCAAAATATATTTGTGTCTACACAGTACTCACCAATCCACCAGTAGAAAAACGTACAGGTCAACACTCAAGAAATTTCCCATCAACAGCATTGAAAATCTAAGTTAATATGAAGTCCCAACAAAGACTTCAAAATTCTATGCAGCTCCTTCAGCATATTCCAAGTTATATAAAAGAATCAGAATAGCTAGTTAAAGCAGTGTCGAAGGGTTCCAATTAAAAAAAAAAACCCATTTTAAAGAGGGCTTTAGAGTCACAATGATGCAAATCCTAGTTTAAGTACATTTTAAATTATTAGGTCTAGAAAGCATTAGTTCTAAAAAATGGCTAAAATATATCTTTTTATCTTTTTGTTAGTTTTTAATTATTTTAAGATTAGGCATTTGACTTTCAATAGGATTAAGATTTTATATATTTATTTTTTATTATTAGAAGTTATCTTTCATTAGGATTAGGAATAGGCTTCTATAAATATAAGCCTTTGCATTTGTACTAGTTCAGAATCTAGCATTGAATAATAAAAAATATTTTCAAAATATCTGCATCTTCCTCTTCCCCCTTTATTTCTTCTACTACACCTCCCTCTTTTCTTATATCTTCTCCCCCTCTCCTTTCTTATTCTAATATCTCTCCCTACTCTCTTCCCTACCTGTGTTACATCAATTTGGTGTATCAGAGTGTGGTTTGGTAAGTGTCTAGAATTCCTTCTGTTGCCAAAAAACATCCAGACGTTCTTGAAATCACCCTTCCTGATGTCGGATCTCCGTGCCACCACCACCATCAAGTTCGCCCGCCCATCAAGACTTGTCGCCGGAGAAGAATAATTTAGGTTTACATGACCATCCGTAACCTACTCGATAAACAAGACCAGTTTAACCACGAACTTACCAACCTACAAACCATTATGACTGAGAGCCACAATAATCTTGAGGCCCAAATTGACTAATTGGAGAGGTCACACAAGGAACTTATGGACCAAATAGCTCTTAGTCACGAGGAAAACAACCACAGGTTTGAAGAAATCATGGATGCAATTCGAGCATCGAATAGATACAACACAAGTACGAATGCAGAAGGTATACTTGGGAATCCATGGACAAGGTGGAATCAAACGCAAGAGATGAACACATGATTCCATTCAATGGTAACCAAAGTGCGAGAAATAGTACACCACACATTCACAAAATGTCTAATTCCCAACCCAAGTATGTTGATAACCAGTGGGATGATCAAGACACGGTTGGACACTATTGCAGACAGTATGAGTCACCTCATGGGCAAGGCTTCAGAAGAAAATACCATGATGACATTACAAAAAAAGTTAAGGTTGAGGCCCTTGAGTTTGATGGAAGGTTAGACCCAGCTATATTCCTAGATTGGCTAGCCAACATGGAAAATTACTTTGAGTGATAAAATATGAGTGATATTCAACATATTCAATTTACAAAGATGGAGCTTGTAGGGTCTACTAGGAAGTATTGGCAGAATGTTCAATTGAACCTAAAGCATCTAGGTCAACCTCCGATATAGACTTGGGCTGAAATGAAGTTGAAGTGGAAAGAAAAATATGTCCCACCACACTATAAGCACCAAATATTTAATGAATTGCTCAACTTGGGGCAGACTTCTACTGTATCTAATTATATGGACCGATTTGATAACCTTTTGATTAGGTGTGGCATACAGGAAGAATCGTGGGTAATAGTTACGAAGTTCATTAATGGTCTATGTTTGAACATATAAGAAAAGTTTAAGTTGAATGTCCCTGACTTTCTAGAAGAAGCTCATTATAAAATTTTAGAGGCAGAAGCTTTATCTTGCGGTATCTACCTCTTAGACATGCTCAAAGCATGGAGTTTCGACAAACCCTAAGCTTTCTTCCTCCTGAACACTCTGTAGGAACATCCCTCAAGACAAGCATTCAAGCTCCCAATCAGACTTTTGGTTTTAAGGGTAGTACTTTTAAACATACTGAGTCTATAGGTTCTAACTCTCGGCTAGTGGCTCCGCTATCAAATGCTTCTGGTGTCACTTTAAAGGGCATATTGCATCAAAGTGCCTACATCGTACTTTGATTATTGACACCAATCAGATGATGTGGATGAAATAGATGACGCTGATATTGTGGTAGATTCTGTTGAGTCTCCCTCGGATGTGGAAGAAGATTTCATTGTAGATGACTATGGATAAGATTTTGGACGCCTTGGCGTAATAAGGTATATCTGATTTGTCTCTTCACCGAAGGACTCATAGAAGAGGATTAGCATTTTCATACTTTTATAAAATGTGGAGATAAGTCATACAAACTAGTCATTGATGAGGGTAGCACAAGGAATGTCATATCTAGTCATGGAGTAGTTAGACTCGGTCTCAAATCAGAGCCTCATCCTGAGCCTTTCCGAGTTGCATGGGTCAATAAGACATCACTACTTATTACTCAACAATGTCGAGTTCCTCTTCACTTAGGAGATTACAAAGACGAAGTCCTCTGTGATGTTCTCCCTATGGATGTCGCCCACATCTTGTTAGGACATTTGTGCCTATTTGACCATAAGGTCACTAATCATGGTCGAAAGAATACGTTTGTATTCAAACACAAGGGTAAAACGATCTTGTTACGCCTTGCTAAACCTGAGATTGAGAATAAGAGTGCAAATAAGTCGAAGAGTGTAAAATCAAAAAGTCAAAGTTTGCATTTTTTGACCAAAAAACAATTTGTGCGAGAAAGTAAGAGGGCTACAGTAGTACTCGATGTAGTAGCCAAGATTGCACAGTGGATTGCTTCTATTTCAATTATAGCGTCTAAGATACCAAAAGAAATCTCCAAACTTTTGGAGGAGTTTCAAGATATCACTTCGGATGAGCTTTCATTTGAGCTACCGCCTATGAGAAATATTTAGCATGCAATTGACTTCGTCCCGAGCTCGCAACTTCTCAATTTACCGCATTATAGGAAAAACCCAAAGGATAGAAAGGAGCTCAATAGACAAGTTAATAATTTATTGGAAAAATGTTACATTCAATACAGCCTTAGTCCTTGTGCAGTGCTAATATTGTTAACTCCAAAGAAAGACGGCTCTTGGAAAATGTGTGTGGATAGTAGAACCATTAATAAAATCACCATCAAGTACAGGTTTTCAATCCCTCAGCTTGAGGATATGCTTGATTTGGTTTCAAGGTCTTGTTGGTTTTCAAAAATTGACCTTCTTAGTAGTTACCACCAAATAAGGATTAGACCCGGTGATGAATGAAAAATTGTGTTTAAGACACAGGATGAGTTGTATGAGTGGTTAGTCATGCTCTTCGGTTCATTAAATGCCCCAAGTACCTTTATGAGGGTCATGACCCACATTTTCGACACTACTTGGGTAAATTTCTGGTGGTATATTTTGATGACATCCTAGTTTTCAGCAAATCTATAGAGGAGCACCTAAACCACCTGCGAAAAGTTTTCCTTACCTTGAGGCAGGAGAAATTCTATATCAATCTCCCCAAGTGTTCCTTCCTTCAAAAGCAGGTTGTTTTCCTTGGGTTTATAGTCTCTGAGCAAGGTTTAGCTACTAATCCTAAGAAAGTCCACACCATTCAAGAATGGCCTGAACCCAAGGCACTTCAGGAAGTACGTAGTTTTCATAGATTAGCATCATTCCACAAACGTTTTGTTTGAGATTTCAGCTCCATCATGTCTCCTATCACAAATTGTCTGAAAAAAAGACAAGTTTAGTCAAACTCTTACAACCTCCTAAGCTTTTCAAGTCATAAAAAAGAAGCTCACTGAACCCTTATCTTATCACTGCCAAACTTTGCTAAGTGCTTTAAGGTTGCTTTTGATGCTTCTGGAATTGGGATTGGAGGTGTTCTCAGTCAAAAAGGTCACCCAATAGCATTCTATAGTGAGAAGCTCAATAAGGCTAAACAGAAGTCCTCCACATATGACAAAGAGTTCTATGCTATCATTAGATCTCTTGAGTATTGGAAGTATTATCTTTTTTCTCAGCAGTTTGTGTTATATTCGGACCATCAGGCTTTTAAGTTTCTCAACTCGCAACGGCATTTGAATTCAAGACATGCTCAATGGGTGAAATTCATTCAACGGTTCACTTTTGTTGTCAAACATCGCTCAGGAGTAGAGAATAAAGTGACAGATGCTTTGAGTCACAGAATTATTCTGTTACACACTATGAGTGTTAACATTGTAGGATTTGAGAGACTTAAGGATGAGTATGCTTTATACGTTGATTTTGGGATCATTTTTCAGGAGGTTAGCAATGGGAACCATCATGAATATATTGACTTCCTCATTAGCGATGGCTATCTCTTTCGTGGGACCAAGTTATGCATTCCACGAACATTTTTGAAGGATTTTCTCATTTGAGAATTGCATGCTGAACGGTTAGCAAGACATTTTGGCGTTAATAAGAGCATTGCTTTGGTGGTGGACAGGTTTGATTGGCCATCCCTCAAACGTGACGTGGTTAAGATTTTGGCTCAATGTCACACTTGCCAAACATCAAAAACTCAAAAGCAAAATATTAGCTTGTACACTCCTTTGCCCGTTCTAGAAACTCCATGGAAGGACATTAACATGGATTTTGTTTTGGGGTTGCCAAGCACAGCTTGAGGCCATGATTTTATCTTAATGGTTGTGGATAGGTTTTCCAAGATGACTCACTTTATTCCTTTCTGTAAGACTACCGATGCTTCTCACCTAGCCAAGTTATTCTTTAGGGAGATTGTGCGATTGCATGGATTACCAATCAACATAATGTCTAAGTGTGATGTAAAGTTTATGAGTTACTTTTGGAAAACCTTGTGAAAGTTGTTTGGTGCCCAACTAAAGTTTTCTTCTACTTTCCATCCCCACACTGATGGACAAATTGAACTACTTCGAAGTTTAGTTGGGAATAAGCTCAAAAATTGAGATTTAGTGCTGCTTGTAGCTAAATTTGCATATAACAACTCAATTAATCAGTCCACTGGCAAAAGTACTTTTCAAATTGTTTAAGGTTATAACCTTAGACAGCCTATTGACCTCATTCCACTACCATTGACCTCCCATCCTTCTGAGTCAGCAAAAGACTTTGCCCACTGCCTTCATGAGCCACACTCTGAGATTAGGCATCAATTAACAGTAAGCAATGATTAAATATAAGTTATCAGCTGATGCTCACTGTTATTTTCGAAATTTTCAGGAAGGTGATTATGTTATGGCTAGGATTCGCCTAGAGCGTTATCTGAAAAATTTCGTTAAGAAGTTGCATGCTCGTACTTTTGGCCCTTTCCGCAGTGTTAAAAAGCTTGGCACTAATGCTTATTTACTTGAATTACCTTCAGAAATAACCATTAGTCCAGTCTTTAATGTTCAGGATCTTGTTCCTTATCAAGGCACTTTTGAACTTCCACTATTATTCTCTGATGATTTTGCAAGTACCCAACCTTCTCGTGCTCCTATTTCACCACCATCGCCTACTGCTCCAGCTACTGAAGTCATTGATGCCATTATGGACGATTAGGTTATCTTCTCACCCGAAGGTCCCATCCGCCATTACCTCGTCCGTTGGCAAGGTTGTTTTGATTTAGATGCTACTTGGATCACTGAGGACGAGTTTTGCCGCATTGATCCCACCCTACTTGACTTGTATTAGCTTTCTTCCTCTCTGGAGGAGAGTCTTTTCAAGCGAGGGAAAATGATGCAAATCCTAATTTAAGTACATTTTAAATTATTAGTTCTAGAAAGCAACTAAAATATATCTTTTTATCATTTTGTTAATTTTTAATTATTTTAAGATCAGGCATTTGACTTTCAATAAGATTAGGATTTTATATATTTATCTTTTATTATTAGAAGTTATCTTTTATTAGGATTAGGATTAGGTTTCTATAAATATAAGTCTTTGCGTTTGTACTAGTTCAAAATGCAACATTGAATAATAAGAAGTATTTTTAGAATATTTGCATCTCCCTCTCTTCCCCCTTTTTTTCTTCTACATCTCCCTCCTTTCTTCTATCTTCTCCTCCTTTCCTTTCTTATTCTAATATTTCTCCTTACTCTCTTCCCTGCCCGTGTTACATCACACAATGAGCATAAATTTATTTTTCCTAAAGATTTCTTTTTTTTTTAATCTTTTTAATTTGTAAGGATCAAATTATTTCCTAAGATACTAATTGTCTGATTATAATAAACACTTATCTTATATTACATCAGATTGTTCAAATAAATCTTCAAATTCTGAAGTAGAATTTTTTTTAGAGAAGTTGGTGATAGGGCTTAATCGTGTAGAATGGGTATTGATTGCAACTCAGTTTATTAGACATTCTACAAGCCTTCAGCGAATTTTGCATTACAAGTATACTGAATATATATTGACATCAAATAGTCTTCAAAAGCAATATTTACAGCTCTCAACAATTGCTAATCTCTTAGTGACACAGTAAATAATTCTAAATCCTAACACTCATATGTAACTAATAGGCTATTAGCTATTTTTATACTTCAAAATCCTATATGTTAAACTTCTACGATCAATTCTGCCTTTGTTTCTCTCAAAGATGCATATATCACCCCACCAAAATGCACTTTATCCCCTTACAACTCGGAAGAAACACAGATTAAAATTGGTTTTACACCAAAAGAATGAGTAGGAACAGAACAAGGGGGAGAGAGGAGGCATATAAACTACATTCTAGGTCAAACAGATAGGATAAGTATAAGGAGAAGTTAAAACCACCAGATAATCAACAATGCAACAAGTAGCATGTTTATGACAAAAAGCATTCTCAATTTCTTAAGTAGTTTAAGGCCAAACACAGATAACATACCCGAGTCATTACATCTGCATTTGGATTCCAATTGTTGAAATCTCCAATTAATGCTGCCGACTGGAAAAGCAACCAATAATAGCCATGATGGTTTGTAAGAGGTATTAAAACTCCAGCTATACAGAGATTGAAACAGCAATTGTCTTGTTGCTTACAGACCCATGCACTCAACACCCAAACTCAAAGTCTCTCTAATCTATGTTTCTATACATGAAGTGATAATATAGTGGGAGAGGGGAAGGAGAGTGAGGAAAGGGGCAGAGACCACCACTTAAAAAAGTATATTAAATATAAATCTTGAATCCTTGTGAATGCATTTTCTCCCTCAGGTTATTTTTAGATCATTAGCAATTAATCATTATTTTGACATTAACAACAAATACAGTTAACTCTGTCACTCATACTCGTAAATAGTCTGAATCCATCTCTAAGAAAAAAGAAAAGGCTAGGAGTCATTAGAATACACACTAATTGCATGCACTGAAAAACTTCAATAGTGTTCTAAGTAAATGGATAATCAAGAAGAGCAGAATTTTAACACAGTTGACTATGCACTACTGTCAAAAATTTTGGCCAAAGAATACAACTTGCAAAGAAATTGAAACAGTATACCTTAGCTCCAGGCGCCCACTCTCTATAAGTAATGCCCGTGGCACTGCAAGAACAGTTTAGAGTTATCAGAAAGCAAAACTTATTTGGAGACAGTTAAAGAAAAGAAAGTTATTACAATTCTCTTAAATCTTCATGTTGCTTTGATTTGAAACATAGGGATTTCGTAATTTTGGAATGAGGGTTTAATTTTTGGGAATTTGTGAATTTATGTTGGGCCCTCAGGTCTTATGATTTCCTATTACTAAGATTAGAAATAAATTACCACTTGGATTAGAAATACATTAGTTACAAGGTTTCTTGTCCTAGTTGGATTAGGGTTATTTAAGTCATCTGTACAGAAGGAGACTTGTGTATTAGGGTTTTCAGTCTCATTTGGACTGTTTCATTTTGAATTTGTTTAACGGTTCTTTCAGACTTTGTTCTACATCAGCTATGTTGGATTAACTTCCCTTACATGGTTGATTTAGTTTCTGACACTTACAGAGGATTAGATTACATGCTAAGGACTTTACTAAGTAACAATTAAAGTAAAGCGTGAAAGGGTAGATTCAATATCTTATAAAGGCCGCACATAAGATTACAAAGCAAACAATCTAGAGACTTTTAACAAACATTTCAAAAGCACAATAGAGTAATGCACATCATTCACTGAAAAGTACAACCATGTTATTGGACATAAAGAACTAGTAGAACAAAACCAACAACCCAAACATAGATCTACTATAACAAAAAAATACTACTATCTAACTTCCGGAATTGCATTTGCCTGGCTCAAATTGTGCTCCTAACAGGCTGATCTCTGGGTAAGTTGCAAATCCAAAATTACAATGGAAATGTTAAATTGATCTCTTTTTTCATGCTATATTGTCATAGTCATAAGGATGACAAACGTCAAAAACATTTTTTTTTTAATCAAACTTACATCACTTTCCAGTAACCCAAAAAAAAGAAAAGAAAAAGAGAATATTGTCAGTCCCATTAATTAGACACCTAAAGCCATCAGAGGTCATCTCACAGGGAATATTCATCAGTTTCCAGAAAGTTGGAGTTAGCAGTGAAATTTATGTGAACAATAAATATAACATTTAAAATATAAAATAAAAGCTCCTCCTTTTGATTCATTAATTACGATTGGTTATGGACTCAGAATTTGCACATGATACAGATAAAAAATTTAATCACATTAAGGATGTGAGATCCAGTAACTTTTGAAACAGAAAAGATAGATATATACATCTTGAACATCAATATGCAAAAGTAGGTGTAATATAAAACCTGCGTGTGAAACCAAATTTTTCATAGCCACAAGAAAATGCTTCCAAACCACCTTCATGCTTGTCAATTTCCCCACGCAATCTTTTATACTGTCCATAACTGTAATTAGAAAAATATGTATTTAAACAAAATCAGGTTATGTTCCACAGTTTGTTAGGTATCAAAAGCACAGAAGCATAACGGATTAGAGTTTGAGAAACAAAACAAATAACATAATAAACAATATAATAATCAACTAAAGCCTACAAAAACAGAGTACTGTATATATATATGTATATATATATATATATATTTAAGATTGACGATTTTTTCACAATGTTAAATTATTTTTACAAATAATTGAGTAAAGAAATTAACTACGACATCTATGCCACCAGCAGGAAAAAGAAATTCCTACATATAGGAAATGTTGCCTTTATTTTATCATATCCTTATGAGTTTCCCACAACCAATTGGTTTTTTAACCCATTTATAATGCTTTTCTCATGCAGGAGGCCCCATTAAACTTGCTCATGTGGTGAATGGAATATTCTTTAGATGAATCATTTAATGAAATCTCTTCTTTCTGCAGCTCAGTAGCGGTTGGACTATACAACAAATAGAGAATAAAACGAGGGAGGAAAAAAACACACACACAGCTCAGAAGCTTGATCTCAGTGTAAAATCAATTATGGCAAGGAATTTAAATAATTTCATAAAACATGAGACAAGCTTAAAATGAATACAGGAAAGTGAGATCTCCACAAGTATATTTATATTCTAAAAGACTAAGTAATTCGAAGCATTGCTAACACCTCCCGGCTACCAGCAGCACAAATGAGCAACAGATTGTCAAGTTCTATTTTTGTACAATACCTTAAAATAGATGGAATAAGATAGTATTTTTAACCCCATTCTAAGAACCTTCAGCAGTTATTTGAGCTTCCAAAGCTTTCCAAGACAGTCTATTCAGAAGTACATATAATTATTTCACTCATTTAAACTATAAGAAGCTTAAGGTAAGACGTCAACTCACCGGAAATCAAGATGATCACGATAGCCTTGCAAATATGGATCAATTTCATATATCTTCTGCCCAGTGCCAGGTGGGGGAATGATCTTAGGTTTAACTTCATCTCCTTCTATCTTTACTTTCTTTTTTGTAGAAATTGATGTTTTAGTTGGAGCATTGGCATCAATATCCACAGTTGATGAAAGAACAGAACCTAGTCCATCCTCAACCTCTCTAAAACCACTAGTTGCTTCATCATCCTTGTACTCATTATCATCTTTCATGGTTAGATCCTCTAAGCTTTGAAGAGCCTAAAATATAAAAGCCAATGCACTCTGAGATTACTAAGAATGAATAAACAGAGGGCATAAACAAAAATACTAATCCATTCACATATGTTGGATTGCTACCTATGAAAATATAGAAAACATAGAAAACCAGTAACGCCTTTGCTCAATGGCCAAGAAATTTGAGAATGACCATAAGCAAATCAACAGTCTAAAGCATCCTTGGACAATTTGTTCCATTCATCCATCAAAACCATCACACTACTATTATGCATGATCTGTTTGATAGTCTCATTCTCATTTTAATATTCTCAAAATTGTTCGGCAATACAAATGCTTCCAGGAATCAGGTTCATAACATGCTATAATTCTACTAATAGAGTTTGTAATGCAAGTGAGAATGTATTCATCAGGAAGCCTGAGATTAATAGCATCTCTAACATTTCAAAAAAAATTGTCGACCCTTAGAATGCTTTCCTCTTATATCCATATATTTTCAATGACCTTTTTTAAACTAATAGATTGCCCTCAAACAAATCCTACCTGCATGCAAATCATGAGACAGGAGCCGGGAATTTTAAAGTTCAAGCAGCAGTCTACTTTTCACATTTCTGAATTCCACCCATAGGATGTAGTTTTCTTTTAATATTTTTTCTCTCTGTTCCCACTTTTCCCCCCTTAAAGTTACAATTAACTTACAAATAATTATGCTATTATTCAACTAAAAGGCACCAGTTTCTTATAATTACAGCAACAGTTAACTTTTCACATTTTTTCATATGCATATGACAACAAAACCATAATCCATGAAAGAAAAAAGGCATGCAAACCACATAACAAGCATGCAAAGTATTTATATAAAACTATAGATTACAAAAAAGCTCCACATGAAGATGGACAAAAGTACTTGTGGATCCGGTGAGGTTATTTCAGGAGTTTCAAGTTGATCTGTCAGTGTTGAAGTGTCATCTTGACCTCCAGGTACAAGAACTTCATCAGATGCAGCAACCATGGAGGATGAGGAGTCAGAATCATGGGCAAATTTCCCAGCAAGGGTCTTCCCTACAAGACGTCATCAATGCATCAGTAAGGTGTTTTCAACTGAACAGTGAGGAATTAGTTTTTCATGTAAACTAAATTTCTTTTATGTTCATCCTAAGGAGAAAGATATATCTCATTCTTCACGTTTTCTATTTCCAAAAAGTTATCACGTTCATGTATTTGCAATTCAAAATGATCAACCATTAAAAATTGACAGCCATTTCACAAACCAACTAACAAACTAATTAATATTACATTTTGAAACCCCAAACAAGACCTCAAAGTTCATTTGAAAAATTGTCTAGTCAAGCAAAGAAAGGAAATAGGCTTGAAAAGAATCCTTACAATAATTTAGATTTACTTTTATATTCTAAACAAACAATGAGAGGGAAAGAAACCGAATTTAACAAAATATTTAGCACAAAATTATGAAAACTATACTCTCAAAAGTATCTCAAATCAATTATTGTTAACAATAGTTTCCAAGGAGCTATGCCACAATGGTCAAATGAGCTTCCTCTAGCTGGTTTCCCAGTACCAAAAATTCTGATTTAGTGAAGTACTGAAATCATCCTAACCAGTGTCTGCTTCAACTTATGATCATCTGCATAATGCCCCAAAAAAATAAAATTTTACATAAAAATAAGAGGAAACTACATATAACCCCTCTAAACTATAGCCTAATTACAATTTTGGTACACAGCCATTAAAACATAACACTTTATTCCCCCCCCCTACACCATCGCAATAAGTGAAAACTTTATATATAAACTAAATTTAACATCCAAAAGCCACATAGTTGTCATGTAATACTTTAAGTGGGGGGAATTCCAAAAGATGATAGGGGCATAAAGTATCATGTGACAATCACATGACCTTTAGAGGTTAGTTTTAGTTGATATGTAAGATTTCACCTTTTGTATTTAGCGGGGTTAAGTGTTACATTTTAATATTCGTGTACTAAAAGTGTAACTAGGCTATATATAATTTGGGGGCTATAAGTAATTCTTGCTAAAAATATTGCACAAATTGTCACCCTACTATTTATTCTTCTTCCTTCTTTTCCCTCCTCATGAAGCCTATCAGCCTAAAGTCTAACCTAAAGAGAGCAGAGACAAGCTAAATGTCACGATATCATCTTTCAGTCTGTCACATACAGAGCAGTAAATCTGATTAATCCACCCAAGCTTGAAGCATATAGAACCAAGCTTGATCTCACCCACCCTTTATAATCTCAAATCGGTACTTGAAAGAATTATCAGGTTTTAAAACTCGACCAAAATGTTAGGTTGCATTAAAAAACAAAAAAAGGCAAGTCCTTAACACAGAGCAAGATAAAATTTATATCACAGTCAAGATAAACTTTAAACAGACATTTAAATTCAGCATCTATACGAATACAAAACTTGAGAACTAAATGCTGAACAAAATGGTACCAGAGAGTTGGGGTTGGCATAGATGGGTTCATATCTTAGAAAAAGCTGCCTGGAGGAGTGCGACTTTTAATTATACAAACAGCGATGGTAACATAAATTACTAGGAATATACAGAACGGAACAAAGATTGATTCGATTCTTTGAAACAAAATTCTGAAAACCTAGTTGTTTTTCCCAAGGACACAAATCCAAAGCAGTAAGGAATTCCAAGGACCTAGATAAAAACATATATGATGAACGAATGTGATGACAGCTCGAAGAAACAGATTTTGTCTACACGGAGCCTGAAAACACTGTATTATGGAATCCATTTCTGTTGCTTACAAATTGCTACATTTCAAAAATTCAATGAATCAGTGTTGGTTTTTTGTACATTAACCAAGCCAATTTTTAAGCAAACACTGGCTATAACTCCAACAACGAATTGAAATAGTAGAGATAACGGAGTGAAGGTGAGATAGGCGTACTACAAGAAATGGAATCCTTGTTCAGAAAGAAAGAGAGAGTTGCACTCCTACGATCACCATGGAAGCTCGATTGCGAGGACTTGTACACTGAAGGAACGACCGGAAATCGTATTCCCGGTATAGTATAAACCATTATTGTGATTTTATCACTTGTTGAGTTTTGAGACGGAAGAAGAGTGATAGAGGTGCAAGACCGATCCGGAGTTCGAACTGCGGTATGTGGAGTGTTGAGTTCAAGTTGAATGGGGGCGTGAGAACCGTGATGATAAGTCAAATCACAATTTTCTTTCTCGGGGAGAGAATTAAGGGATTAAAATATCAACCTGAGATAATTTGTAGGGTGGAACGGTAGCGCCATCCGCAACTCAACTGCAAACGAGGCACGCTACGTGTGATGGGGATAAAGGACTACGGGACCCACCACCCCACCCAGTGGGCTCAAGGATATGATATAACTGGCTCTGGACGTGCAACTTCATCTTTCTTTTTTCTTTTGTGGGTTGGTGTTCCCATCCCATGTCTTTTTGCCTTTTCTTCGATTTGACGGTGTACCACGTAAAAAAAAAAAAAGACACTGGAAAAGTTTCTTTACTTCTTTTTGAGTTGTGACTTTTGAATGTATGCCCTCCCTTTACCTGCGTCTCCTTCTGTGAAACTGTTGTAGCGTTTATTTATATAAAATTCTTTCACTCTTATGTGAAACTCTAATGTTTGATTTCATAATTTAAGTTGATAAAATGTTGATTCAACTAATGTTTCTGTTGTGAATTGGGAGTATTAAAAAAGTAGAGAGAAAGAAAAGAATGACAAAAAAAATTAACGTGGTTCGACGATTGTAACTTACATCTATGGGCAAAAAAAAAATTTAATTATTGAGATTAAATGATACAAGGTACAAAGTATAGATGTAAAAGCTCTCTTTATATACATAAATAATCTCACTCTCAGCTCAATTCTACTTGATGTGAAACTTGTCCATTCTTTTATATATGAATAATTCTCTTTCTATTTGAGTTCTATCTGATGTGAGACTTGGGTTTTGAGATTTGAAGGCATCATCACTATTCTCCACCTTGACTTAAAATCTCCAGATGTCTGATTCGATCATCTCCCTGTCATTACGCCCCGTAAGGCCTCATGTTATTTGTACTCGTACCAGGTCCAACCTATGCCTGAACTTGTCAACAGACAATGGCTTTGTCAACATGTCTGCTGGATTCTTTGCTGTTAGTATCTTCTCTATGGTCACCACCTTATTTTCCAAGGCATCCCTGATGAAATTCAATATGACATCTATGTACTTGGACCTTTCATGATAGATTGGGTTCTTTGCTAGGCTCAACGCACTTTGACTGTCACAATACACCTCAGGCATCTGAACTTTCAATCACAGGCTTCTAATCAAGCCATGTAACCACATTACTTCCTTCACTCCCTCGGTCAAGGACATGTACTCTACCTCAGTGATCGACAAAGCAATTGTAGACTGCAAAGTTACTTTCCAGCTAACAGCACATCCATATAGGGTGAAGATATAACATGTCAATGATCTCCGTCTCATAAGGTCTCCACCATAATCTGAATTTGTATAACCTACCAATCCACCAGCAAATCTATCATTACTATAAACTAGACAAATATCAACTTACTTCTCAAGTACCGCATGATCCACTTTACTGCTTCCCAGTGAGTCTTCTCTGGATTCTCCATGAACCTGCTCACAACACTAACTGCATGGGTTAAGTCTGTTCTTGTGTATAGCATCACATACATCAAACTCTCAACTATACGCTAATAAGGGATTTCACTCATGTAGTCTTTCTCCTCATCCGTGCTCGATAGTATACTAGCATCTAATATAAAATGTGCTGCCAATGGGGTACTCACAGGCTTGGCTTAATCCATCTGAAAAGATTGCAACACTTTCTCAATGTACTTCTATTGTGCCACATACAATTGGTATGCTTTTTTATCATTCTAAATTTTATGCCTAAGATTTTCTTGATTGCACCCAGATCTTTCATCCCAAACTCACTGTTCAGTAACCTTTTTAACCTGTTGATTTCAGCTTTATTCTTTGCCGCTATCAACATATCATCCACGTACAGCAACAAGTAGATCGAAGAATCATTTGACAACTTCCTGGAATACACACAGTTATCGAACGGGTTACAAGTAAATTCTTTAGAAATCATGAAAGTATCAAACCTCTTGTACCACTGCCTAAGTGACTGCTTTAAACTATACAAAGATTTTTTCAGCAGGCAAACATACTTCCTTTTTTCAGGATCTTGAAACCCCTCAGACTGAGTCATGTAGATGTCCTTTTCCAGATTCCCATATAAGAATGCCGTCTTCACATCAAGTTACTCCAACTCCAAATCAAGTGCATTTACCATGGCTAGAAAAATCCGAATGTTCTTATACTTCACAACTGAAGAGAATATTTCATAGTAGTCTATACCCTCCTTTTGTGAAAATCCTTTGCTACAAGTCTCACCTTGAACCTTGCCGACTCAACTTCAAGAATCCCTTCCTTCTTCTTGTACACCCACTTGCATCCTACAGGCTTTACACCTTTTGGTAGAGGTACCAGTTCCCAAAGTCCCATTCTTTGATAGGGATTGCATTTCCTCATTCATAACTAGTAACCAGTCAGTTGCCTCCTTACTTTGGACCGCTTCCTTATAGAATTGCGGCTCCTCAACATCAATGTTTTCTGCCACCGCCAGTGCATATACAATGGGGTAAGTATTAACAAAATTTACATAATATGTATACCTGATAGGTCTTTTATTTTCTCTTCTTCCTCTTATTGTTGCTATACTCTGTTGCTTTTCTTGCAAATCTCCATGTTGGTCTACAAAGCTCTTGTTTGTTCTTGAGATCTCCACTTCAAATTCCACCTTCTGATTAATACCCAAATATTTTTCTACAAGATCATCAAGTTCCTCATTCTGGTTGAACATAATAGATTCATCAAATGTCACATCTCTGCTAATAATGAATCTCGGGGTCCTGTCTTGTTCTGTACACCACAGTCTATATCCCTTTACACCAGTTACATACCCTAAAAATATATGCTTCATTACTCTCGCCTCCAGTTTACCATCATTCACACGAGCATATGTCGGGCACCCAAATATCTTTAAATCATAATAGTCCGAAAGTGTACCATACCACACATCTTGTGGAGTCTTCTGATCAATTGCAATTGATGGAGATCTATTCACTAGATAGGTTGTAGTGTTAACTGCTTCAACCCAAAATTACTTAGGAAGATTAACACCCAGTCGCGTACATCTTGCGCGCTACAAAAGTGTTTAGTTTATCACTTTGCTACACCATTTTATTGTGGTGTGTGCTGTACAATATGGTGTCTCACTATACCTTCTTTCTTATAGAACTCATCAAATGGTGTATTTTAGAATTCCAACCCATTATTAGTTCTGAGTGTCTTGACTTGCTTCTCAGTACACTTCTCAATCATAGTCTTCCACTCCTTGAACTTTTCAAACACCTCATCATTCTTCTTCAAAAAATACACCTATACTTTTTTGGAGTAGTTATCAATAAATGTCACAAAGTATATGCACCCTCCATAAGACTCAATTGGAGAGGACCCCACAAGTCTGAATGTATATATTCAAGGATATCAGTGGAAGTATGCTTTTCCAAACTGAACTTGACTCTGCGTTGCTTGCCCTTAACATAAGTTTCATAGAACTTCAACTTTTTAGTTTCTACACCCTCTAACAACCCTTACTTTTCGCAACACTGTTAGTCCTTTCTCACTCATGTGCCCCAATTGTCGATGCCATAACTCTGTTTAATCATTGTTCTTCTTCAAAAAATTAGAAATTGCCATAATGCCCATTATCGAGTTTTCAATGAGTATATAGACCCCATGCTGAAGTCTACCATTCATCACTATCAGAACACCTCTAAAAACCTTTACCTGTCCACCCTCATTAGAAAAACTGTATCCTTACTTGTTTAAGGCACCCAGAGAAATCAAATTTTCTTGTAATCCAGGAATATACCATGCATCAAATGTTCAAACCATACCATTAAATATTTTTACCTATACTGACCCACTGCCTTCAACACTAAACTCCTGATCATCTCCAAACTTCACACTGCCTTTCCTCTCATTAAAAGAAGTAAACAACTCCTTTATGAAAGTCATGTAATAAGAAGCTCCAATATCCATAACCTAGGTATTTGCAGAATTTAAAATATTAACCGTCAGAACATCTTCATCATCACTTTGATCTGAACTATCCTTAACCATTGAGGCACTTGTTTTACCATGTGATTCCTTATGATTGTTTTTCTTTTTCCACTGTGGACAATCCTTCTTAAAATGCCAATTTTCTTTACACTTAAAGCACCGTAATTGCCCCTTAGACTTTGACTTCGAATGGGACTTACTTCGATTACTTTCATTTTTCTTCTTGCTTCTGCTTCTATTCACTACTAAACCCATATCTGATGCTTTATCACCAGACCCAGATACTCTCCTCTTCAATTCCTTTGATTGTAAAGCATCATTTACATCACCAACCGAGATAGTGTCTCTTCCATAAAGCATCGTGTCAACAAAATTTTCATATGAATTAGGCAACGAGCATAAAAGAATTATTGTCCGGTCCTCTTCCTCAATTTTAACCCCGACCCCTTTAAGATCTAAAATAATTCGGTTAAAATTGTCAATATGATCTCTTACTGGTGTATTTTTTGATATCCTGAGAGTATATAACCGCTACTTCTGATATAACCGATTTGTCAGAGATTTCTTCTGGTACTTGCTTTCTAATGTCTTCCATAACGAAGTCGCAAAGATCTCATTTACAACCTCCCTCAAGAGCTCATCCGTCAAGCTCAATAGAATGGCGCTATGAGCCTTCGACAAAATCTCCGCCCTTTCCTTCACCTTCAAACTCTCGTGCAACCTTCCATCTCCATCTATCACTGCTGCATATCCTTGTTGAACTAGAATTGCTTGCATCTTCACCTTCTACAATGTGAAATCATTCGACCCATTAAATTTTTTAATATTGAATTTGTAAGACGCCATCTTTTTTTAGCAAAAAAAAACTTAAGACAAAAGCTCTGATACTAATTATTGTGAATTAGCGGTATTAAGAAAGTAGAAAGAAAGGAAAGAATGACACAGAAAATTAACGTGGTTCAGCCAATGTGACTTACGTCCACGGGCAAGGAGAAAAACGTTATATTATTGAGACTGAATAATACAAAGTACAAGGTATAAATGCAAAAGCTCTCTTTATATACATAAACAATCCCACTCCCAACTCAATTTTACTTGATGTGAGACTTGTCCCCTCTTTTATATATGAATAATTCCCTTCCCATTTGAGTTCTATCCGATGTGGGACTTGAGTTTTGAGATTTGAAGGTATCATCACAATTTCGTTCAAATAATTTATGCAATGTGACATCAATGTGCAAGTCGCGAATTAGAATGAGTTTTTTTTTTGTTCTATTTTTTGCTTTATTTTTGAGCAAAAATTTTGTTAATTTTTCATATTGGGACCGCATAGGAGATTATTTTGACCAGCAGAGTTTTGACTTCATTTATTAATCAAATAAAATTTAAAATAAAATTAAAAAATGAAAAGTATAATTTTGACTTTATTTATTACTGAAATAATTCCTATAAAACTTATTAATAAATATACTTATAAACATTTATTAAATTAATAAAAGATCAATCTTGCATATTTTAAAATAATTATAAAAATATTTGTCATAATTAACTAAATGATAAATATTTAAATCTCAACAAATGGAGCAAATATAAATGTTCTGATCCTCGAATATTAATACTTAAGTTTTCCTTGGATCTATCCTAATACTTGGTCAACAATTGATATAACCAGACACAAATGGATTAGAGGCAGATTGAGATTGAGATGGGTGAGAGTCAAAATTGCCATCCCTTATAATCAATTTATTATAACCCTAATTAGCAATTTGTCTCTACTAATCCAAATAAATAATGTTTCCCTCGATTTGAGTTTTATTTTTGAAAAAATTAAGAGTCTATATGAAATTGTTGTATATTTCTACTTATTTTTAAAATAGTATTTTCTTTTTTTCAAATTGAGTTTCATAAGAATCATTTAAAACAAGCAATTTGTATTTAATAAAATTATTTAATAATTTTTTAAATATTTAAGAAGTAGTTTGTGTTTAGTAAATCTTTAAAAAAACCTTTGACTATTAAATTATGAAAAGGGTATTATAAATTTGACTTTACAATTAATATTATTTGAACGGATAAAATGATTTTACATATTTATTATAATTAATTTTAGTTAAGTTTTAATTTTTTATTAAATTAAATATAAAAATTAAAATCACAATAAATATATACAACATTTCAATAAAATAAATAGAAGAGGTTAAATAAAATTAGTTAAGGGTAATTATAGTAAATAATGAATTTGAGTGAGAGTAATTTTATCTTAGAATAATTTTTTTCTATTTTCAAACATTTTTTTTTTGGGGTTTCGTTCACACGACAGAAAAAATACTTACATCACCGAAAAGCAGTAAAAAAAAAAAAAGGGATTTGGTTAAACACTACAAATGAGAGGAAAATATCTATGACATGCTCATGTCTCCCCAAAAAAAAAATCTGTTACATGTTTGTATGATTGAACGTTTCTCGCAGTCTCTCTTTATTATTGAAGTGAAAAATATCTTTATTAATGCACCGATATTTTCTTACTCTGGTGAGAGACAGACATGACATCTCCCTCTTTCACGGCTTTTTGCTGAATCAATGACAAGCGAGCTGGATGCATATCCCCACTGGAGATGGAATATGCCGCTGCCAATTATCCAATCAAGAGTTTAATTATTATTTAATATTAAAAATAAAAATATTAAAATTATTTTTATTTTTATTTTCATATCTAATTTTTTTATAAATCCAACGAGTCTTCAATCTCAATCGCCAATTTTGGTTTTATTAATTTAAAATTTATATCAATATTCATACTTTGAGTCCTATTAAGCAAATTTTTGTCAATAATCACTTAATATTTACAATAAAAATTAAAGCTTGAGAAAAAGTAGAAGTTGAAAGTTGGATTCTGCTATGACTTTTGTGTGAAAGTAATTTTACAAAAGGTAAAAATGTGGGGTCTATAACTTCAATGTAATGTAGAAGGTAGTAAATTACAAATCTTCATATTTGAGACGTTTCAACTTCCCAGGCCGACTTGTGAGGCTCTCCGAGGCGCCAAACCGCCGTGAGTAAAATATTATTAGTCAAAATACAAAAAATCACACTCGGTTCAAAAAATTGTATAATTTATTTTTCTTTAACCTTAAAAATTTACTATTCACTCCTCCATACTTTTAATTTCATTCAACTTGTTAATTTATTCGTCCAACACTCTTAAAAATTCGTGCTGCTTAAAAGAGGTCAAATTAATTACGAAAAAACAACTTATCATCCTAAATAATAAACAATGACTTTTTTAACATTTTTTCTACATTATTTGCAGTAAAAAAAGTCCTTGAAATGACATTTTGTTTATTTAACCTCTTTCAACCAATATAAATATGTAATATTGTTTTGGACAAGAAAAATTAACAGAAGAGTTATCTTACCAAAAAAAAAAAATAACATGGACAAATCATTATGGCAGGCGTGATTCAACAAATAAAGCATACTAAACATGAGGTACATAGAACTACAATATACTCATCATCTCTTCCTTGGAACAATTTTTTTCCTCATTCAGATCCTACTATATATGATCCAGTCAGTAATTTGGGATTAGAACTGGAAGCTTCTGATTTAGACATAAAGAAAGCATAGGGAAGACTATCTATTCAATATCATCCCGATTAAAAAAAAAAAAATCCAGATCCACGTTGAATAGCAGTCTGTCTCACCAATTTGCGTTGTTTAGAACTTTGCATGCACAGAAAAAAGTGGGATGCTTTCCACCAATGACCATGGTTGTCTTTCAATTTTCCTTCAGAGGCCCACCAATACATAGTTGAACATATATCCAAAGCCTATCAGGCCTTGATATAACTAATGCAGCACCACGCACGCTACACACGGTCCGTAGCTTACATGTCACGGGGATGGATGAAAAAGGTACAGTAATATGATATTAGAATTATTCAGTGTTATTCAGTTCAATCATTACGAAGCTCTAGTAGATGATAGCTTGATTGCTTAACCATACTGTATTCTCACAATGTATTAAGAGAGTGAAAGCACGGAACTATTTTGCCAAAACATCTGTATCACGAATTATCTTCTTTGAAGGAAGAACAATTGCAGCTACCGGTTTATCTTCATATCCACCACCTTCATCAATGATCAGCCTTAAGCCTTCTAGATGGAGTTTTCCATGATGACCACTAACCACAACGGTTGGACTTGCACTTAGTTCCTACGAGAAAACAGAAGTTAATTAGTATGAGGGAACCACAAAACCAAGTTCTTAGCCCCCCCCCCCCCCCCCCCCCCCCCCCCAAAAAAAACAACAAAAGGAAAAAGATTGACTGCTAACAAAATATTTGCATCCAAAAACAGACAACATTCCTTTCATGGTAATACAGAAGAAAATATTTTGACCAAAGAAGCAGCAAGCCATCACCTCTGGAATATCCCATACACTGTCTCTCCCACTGAGAGCCACTACCTTAGGTACCCGAGTATCCCGAGCGTTCAAAAATTTTAATTGCTCGTTCACATCTTTCCCTTTCTCCAAACCAGCATGAACAGCAATCAACTTGCAGCGTTTGATTCCATCACCGGTCTCCACAAAGACATCATCCTAGTAAAAATGGAGATCATGATCCACAGAGCTTCAGCAGTTGATCCTTAATCTACATCAATTTGCGATCTCAATATGGAATACTGTTCTAAGGTGCAGGTGAATAACTTGCAACCTATGTCAAATGATGAGGAAATTATGCCTTGTGATGAGATAGAAAGGCAAGGAAAGAAGTCCTACCTCTTCATGGACCCAGACTAAATCAGCAAGGAACTTCTTGTGCTCATCAGGAACTGCCTTAACCAAATCTGTACGCATTGATATCAGGGAATAGAACAAAAGAATGTACAATTTCAAGGAAGGGCCAGTTACACTTCAAAAACTTTTATAGCACTAACAACCCTAAGCAGAGCTGAATAAAAGTAATTAAATCGTGTCATACAGAAAGCGCCTGGAAGCTATAAAAAAGTTATACTGACACAGTTGACATAACTGATAAAAAGGATAAAAAGCTTCGTTATGCCAATGTCACTGAAATGTTTAGACGTTTATCAAGTACATCTATGATTAATAAAATCCAAATAGACAAATCAGTGCAAAATAAGTAAACATCCTTATTGATAAAGTAATATTGAAGAAGCATCCAAATACAATCATAACCCAATAATAAATTAAAACCCATGAAAGGAGAAAAAATACTAGGTAAAACAAGAAGCATACCAGCAGAACCGTGAGGAACCCCATAAGACTCAAAAGTGGGTCCAGCATCGTAAATGGAACCCTTATAATCAGTGCCCTTGGAAGTATTGTGCTTGACCTTAATTGTACCAGCCCATCGCCTCCCCTGAAGATGCATATTTTCATATCCATCACCCTTATACCATCCTTCTCTATCCTCACTGACCTCGAACTCTTTCCAGACGTCCGAGAACTCCGAGCCATCAGGTGGCGGAGGCAGAAGGCCGAGAAAGGCGGCGAAGGCGAAATCATGGTTCCCGCAGAGAAAGACGTGTTTCTGATTGGGGTATCTAGAGGGCAATTGAATCAGGAAATCAATAACTTGACGGGTATCAGGACCGCGGTCGCAGTAATCCCCCAAGAAGATTATGATGGCAGATTGAAATAACAAAGGGTCGATATCCCTTTCGAGATTAGACCACAAATTTTGGAGCTTGGTGAGGAAACCATGGGTGTCCCCTATGCAGCACACTGCCCTGGCCATGGGTTTCGGTCGATGCGATTGCGATCTATATTTTCATTCCACCTCCTTCACATTTGGATGTTGGCGTCCTTTCCTTCCTAGTAGACTACACGACCAGCTCCCCGTTTTTTTCCTGGTTTTGACTAAACGACACAGAGATATGGTCGTTTTTTTAAGACTCGCGAGACTTACTTTTTACAAATAGAATTACACTCTCTTTTTTACAAACTATTAAACCTGTCACATTTTGATTTTGTGTAAGAGATTTAAGTTATTTAATATGATTTGTAAGTTAGTATTTATTTATGAACAATTTTAGGTGTGTGAGTGTTATTAGTCTGCATAAATCTTATTATTTAAGATTTACTCGTATGTACCAAAGACATATTTTGGCTGAGCCTCTTTACAATCATAATTTATAAAAATAATAACATTTTAAACATGATAGTTATATATAACCGCTTATAATTTACATAAAAACTTTATAATATATACATATATATACACGCGCGCGGGCGCGCTTGAATTCTTTATTTTGTTTGACAGAAACTTTAAATTCTGGTTGTGCTTCTAACTTGATTATTTTTTCTATCATTCATTTTTCTTTTGCTTCAACAACTAATTTACAGCCATGAAGAGAAGTGAAATAGTGATACACCATAGGATTAGAAAGCTCCTTTTTTTTTGGGAGAAAATGGAAGAAAGAATGGGCCCATTGGGTAAAATACCTATTCTTTATCTAGGGCGCAAATAATCCTAAAACCGATATGGTTATTACAGGCTATCTTCTTTGGAAGTTGAGGGACCTGATGCCATAGGCAAACACAAATAAGAGGAGAACCCAACCCACATGAACTGCAGCAACTACAGGAAGGAAGTCACAGTCATAGCCTAAGCTTTCTTTTAGGAATTCCTTCAATCCCTTGTTTCCAGCTCCTGGTATTTCCAATTCTGCATTTTTGTCACCCACTTGAGAGGTAATAAGGCCATAGAGGGTCCAAGCAACCGGAGAAGCCCAGTAATACCATCTCCACCAAATAGGAATTTGCTATAATATTTAAAAACATGTGAGTTATGTACGCAAGCAAAAAGAGTTTCAGTTTTGGAATCAAATTGTGAATGATCAAAATGGTAGATCGATCACTTACCGTCCTAGGAATGAGAAAGCCAGAGAATAAGTTCCAGAAGATTATGAAGAAGGACATACAAATGGCAGCAATTTGGTGACCCGGGGTTAGCGCAACAATCATCATCCCATAGAAGGTGAAGTAGATGAAACACATAAGTATATAGTAGTAGAACCAAAAGAATTTCCTTGCCTCCCATTCAAACCCGATCATGGAGTAAAGGATAAGTGTATAAATGGCTGCCTGAATTGCATTATAAATTGCCTCTATCGCCACCTGCAGAATTAATGTAGTACTTCGTTTAATTCAGCACTAGTATTTATTAATCATGCTCTTGTTGGATTCATTAATCATACTACCTCTTTGTTATAGAAATATCTCAATTTATGCAGATTTTTCTCCTTTATATTTATGCCTGACCAAATGCATAGGGTAATGCAGAATACATCCCTGCTGCTCTTTCACGATAGAAGACAGTTCTCTCGATAGCAACAACCGACTGCACCGACGAAGCGTTTGTGGCTCCAAGGAAAAGCACAGCAGAGTACATGGCCCCCAAAAGATTCATTAAATCTTGTTGTTTGTGGCTGCCAACCATGTAAATTCAGAATATAAGAATATTATATACAAATATATATATATATATATATATATATATAATTTAGGGCAAACTACAGATTGGTACTCGGTAGTTTATCTTGATTCTATTTTGGTACACTGATTAAAAAGTTGACATTTGAGTGATTTGAAGTTTAAATGATTAGCACATTATTATCATGTATCATCGTTTTATTAATTTTTTTGACAAAATTCCTTAAAATCAGTCTTGAATTTTTAATTTTTTTAATGAAATTCTTAATTTTTTTATTCATTGGAAACTGGAATTCTCCTTAAGACAGATTTTTGTTTTTTGACCAGATCCCTTAATTAATTGGAATTCCAAATTTGACACATAACACATATTTTCTAAGTTTTGCCCACAAATAGAATATTCAATTTTGTTTAAAATTCTTAATTTCCTTATATCATCCCTAAGTTTCAATCCATTAAAAACTAGAATTTCTTTTTTGACCAATTGAAATTTCAAACTTGACATGTAGAATTCAATATCTCCCAAATTATATCCCTAAAATAGAATCCCTAATTATTTCTCTAATTTGACCTTAAATTTCTAATTTGAAATCCATAATTATGCAGTGAAAAATAGAATTGCTCTCTTAATCAATCAAAATCTTAAATTTCATACATACAATACATTATTTTTCTTAAATTTTGTCTCTAAACAAAATTCTTAATTTTGTCCAAATGTCCAATTTTTTATAAAATCTTTAATTTCGTTTAAAGAGCTTGGGAATTAAAATTTTTAAAGATTAAATTTCGCCAAATTAAAACATTTTGAGATGAAATTTGAATAAATTGGTGAAAGCGAGATCATGTGCCATGTGTATGCTATTTTCTGGCAAAGAGTTAATATAATGATATCATAAATTATCAAGGTAGTAATGATTTAAACTTAAGACTCGCCGCTAATTAACCTTTAAGACACATGACACCAAAATAAAATCAGATCAAACTATATGAGGTACCAAACTATAAATCACAAGACCAGTGAAAACGAGAAGCAAGTTGAATATGTTGTAAGTTAATATGACTTACGTCTTGTTGCCTTTATTCCAGAAGATAAGACCAAATAGTACTCCAAACACTGTTGTCATGAAAAATCGAACTGCATTGTACTGAGGGTTTCTCCAATAAGACCAATGCTGTTTCCAAAAGCAAGCTTTACACTGTGCAAAAAACGATTGGGAGTATTTGGTTTGGAAATACAAGTCCTTGGAACCTGGTGCTGGAGTACTGACCTCCTTGATAAGTTCTCGAGTCTTCCTGAAGAAAGTGCAAAAGAAAACAAGAGTAATAAAGCTAATATTATGGTCATATAAGCAAACACATACTAACAGAACCATAAAAGAAAAAACTTACTGGTGAAGGGAAGATTTAGCATAAATATTTGCAAAATCTATATCAAGTTGAGACTCAATTGGAGGAGCGCTGATCTCAAGCATCCATGTGGCTGGATTACAAGCATCCTTGATTTTAGGAACCCCTGGGATAGCCTGCAGCAGATTAATATACCTCTGTGAAACGTTCACCATTGAAATTATAAGCAGCTCGTATTGCTCAAAGCATAAAGAGGTTTCAAGATTTCTTGGATGATAAATATAGAAAAGCTTCTATACTTACTTCAAAATATTCTATGAGCTTATGTGAGTGGCGACCAAGAGGTCCACCATAAATGACTTGTCCTCCTCTTTTCATTAGCATTAACTGCAACGACATAGAGATCAGGATTGAAGATATGCAATATAGAACAAAAATCTACTAAATAATAACCAGATAAAAACTCTATAGTGGACATTCTATAGAGTTCAAAATTACCTCATCGAAAGTTTCAAAAATGTCTATGCTTGGCTGGTGAATTGTACACACAACAGTTCTACCTGTGTTCACTGTATTTCTGACTGTTCGCATAACAATCGCAGCAGCTCTAGCATCAAGACCAGATGTTGGTTCATCCAAGAAAATGATTGAAGGGTTGGCAACCAGTTCTACAGCAATAGTTAGTCTTTTCCTTTGTTCTGTTGACAAACCATCTATTCCTGGAAGACCTACTAGAGCATCTTTGATTGGATCAAGCTCAACCAATTCCATCACTTCTTCAACAAACATCTTTATCACCAATAGAAAGAGAGCTAAATCAGAATTCAAATGGAAAAGACCAACAATAAAAATTGTATTAATTGATGACAGTTTTTAAAAAATGACTAAGATGCTTCTAGCTCACCTTTCTTCTTCGTGTCATTATATCTGAAGGAAGACGAAGCCATGCTGAATATAATAAGGATTCATAGACAGTAACATGTGGAGAATGGATGTCATTTTGTTCAAAATAACCACTAACTCGAGCAAAAGTTGCTTGGCTCTTTGGATAACCTGAAATGCTAATACTTCCCTCAATGTACCCACCGGTCTTTCTTCCTGCCAATACATCCATAAGTGTTGTCTTCCCAGCCCCACTAACACCCACAAGTGCTGTCAATATGCCTGGTTTGAAGGCACCACTGACGTCTTGTAGGAGTTGAAGTCTATGATCTTAGATTCCTTGACTTTTCATTTCCTTATACAACAAAAAAGCACCAAAAACTTAAAGTAAGAAAAATTAATTTAAGTTTACGAAATGAATACTTTAAGTTTAAATTTCCCATATAAAGTGAGGGCTAAAAGAATCCACTGTTCAGAATTGAGTGACGTACTGTGGGCATATGTACGTAGTAGTTCACATGATTGAATGCGAGTGAAAGAGGTTGAAAAGGCAAAACCATTCCTCTTGTTGGTCCTTGATCCGAAGCGTTATCAATTCTTGAAGAATTTCTCACTGCCATGCCTATACGTGTAATTCATCATACAGAATTAAAGTATAGATGTTATTGAATTGCATCAAAACTATCTGCAATCAAAATTCTCTAAACGATAACAATATTCATTGAAACCTTCAGCAGTATGTCGGCTGGAGGCTAACTTTTTATCCTTTTCATCAGCTTCATTCAAGACGACTGTTTTTGAATCTCCCAAAGCTGGAATTTTGGTTTAACATTAATATGATTTACCAAAATTTAAAACTTCATTCAGGTATGGACTCTTAGTATAAAAACTAAATATAACTTACGATTTAGGTAAGTCAATGCCCCAATGAAAAGAAGGTTGAAGAGAAGAGTAAATCCAAATAAGGCGCCAACACAGATCCAAAACCAATAATCATCAATGAAGAAGCCTCTAGACTGAAGAAGTACTTTTCCAACAGTAGGTGCATTAATTCTAGGGTCTGTATTTGGCTGCACAAGATATAATCGGTATTCAACAATGCTTATGTTCGTGAATGTAATTTAGTTCAGTGCAAACTTATCTTTTGTGATTGCATGTATGTAGTTAGCACTGAGAAACAATGAGATAATTGAATTTTTACCTTGCTTCATCTTTTATCAAGAAATTCATTCATGACAATGGCATTCTGACCATACATCATAGGAGAAATGTAGTATCCCCATATCATCCATGGTTCAATGTCATCTACAGCCATAAAGTAAAAACTTGTTTAAATAATAAAATACAACTATAAAGAAGAGTATGCAACACTTTGCAATATAATCACAATTTTAAAGTTGAAAATCTTCCTTTAGGTACAAGAGTTATCCAAATTTAAGAAGTGATCAATGACTTACTTTTGGAAACAATGAAGCCTCCTAGCACAAAAACCAGTAGTAAGGTGAAGGTACCCAGTGTATTGGCAACAACTTGTGTTCTTCCAATCGCAGCAATGAACCGAAATAGAGAAAGAGCCATCTGATGAATGCTGAAGAATGCCAAGAACTGTCGAAAAAATGTGAAGAAATAGAAGGAGGGTTTATGTGTGAGTTGGGGAAATTTGTTCACTCTCAAAAACTGTTATCATTACCAAAGCCAAAACAGAATAATTAATTGAACATTAGAACTGACTAAGTTGAATAAAAACAGTTTAACAGAGCAAGTAAGGATACAAAAAGAAAAGTATACTCATATAATCACCTGCTAGCCTCAGGAGCAAATCCAATTGTATAGTATGTAAGGGTAATCCATATCCCTGATTCGACAGCGGAGAGAGGGATCCTGAGAACTCAGATAGGTAACCCAAATGCCCATGCAGGATAGAACAAGAAATCCCTTTGCTTGTAGAAGACTGGAAGCCTGAAAACAGTCATAGATCGTTCTGCCATCCCATTAAACATCACATTTATTAGACTGAAAAACAGTGCTCCAAAGAACCTTTGTCCTCCTTGAATGGTGCCCACATGCATTTCTGTTCTAAGAAACACAGTGAAGGTAATGATAGACATAATCGTTATCTGCGTCGTCTTGAATATGTAAACAAAAGAGTTACGCTTCACAAGCAGCCATTCTCTGGAAAAACATGCCTTATACAGTTTCCAATTTGATAGACCATACTTTTCTGTCACTAGTGCAGCTGGGTGGGTTCTGGACTTGTCAGAAGGAACCCCAAGCTCAGCTGCCAGCTGCTGTCCTATGTGGAAGGAGGTGAAGGACTGAACAAATTCAGGGACAGAAACATATCCATAAGGTTCATCTTTTCTAAACCAATATTGTTGCTGGTCTTTCTTGGACGTGACTTCTTGTAGAAAATCAGCAACTCCTTTTCTTTCTGGACATTTGAAACCCATGTATTCGAAAAATTCTAGGACATTCTGGCGTGGACCTTGGTAGACAATTTCACCTTCCGAAAGTAGGATAATGTCATCAAAGAGATCAAATGTCTCTGGTGCTGGCTGTAGAAGAGAAATGATCATGGTTATATCCATGATATGCACCATTTGCCTCATGAACTTGCAGATTTGAAAAGTGGTGGAACTGTCCAGTCCCGTTGATATTTCATCCATAAAGAGTGCCTTTGCCGGTCCTACCAACATCTCCCCTGCACCGAATTATACCAAAGCAGTTAGTACAGGACAACGCTTATATACAAACCATTAGCCTGAGATTTTCTAGGCCACTATAAGAAGAGTGGCACAAGTATTACCTGTCATCACTCGCTTCTTCTGTCCCCCAGATATACCCCTTCTCATCTCATTTCCAACCATAATATCAGCACAAATATCCAATCCAAGAATCTGTCGGAATTCAAAAGAAATCAGCTTATAAGGTAGTGATAGTATGGAGGATAGAGGTGATATAGCAGAGAAAACAGAGACACAAACCTTGAGAACATAATCTGTTACCAAACTAGTTTTTTGGCCTGACATTGATATGGCCTTCATAAATGCATCAATCACAGGGTCGGGCTTAATTCCTGCTTCTATCTCTCGTCTTGAAAGCTCCGCCAACATTTCATACCTGGTGCCCACACCTAAACAGCGTCCAGAAAAATCCAATGTTTCTCTAACTGTCATTTCTCCATAGTGAAGATCATGTTGACTAATGTACGCACAGGTTTTTCGAGGAACAAATTCATTTAGCTCATGACCACAGTAAGTGACCCTCCCAGAAGACTGTTAAAAACAAATATCTCAATTAGTTATAAGAAAAGAGAAACAACAAAAATCTAACGCTCAAGAAGACTTATGAAAACATATGAGAAACTGAGAAAAATTATATTAAAGAAGAAAAAATGGAATCGAACCTTCAAATCTCGGTCAAGTTTCCCTGCGAGTGCTAGCAGCAATGTAGTTTTCCCAGCACCCGGAGGACCCAGAAGTAGGGTCATCCTGAGATTAGCGTATCAGATAATTATCAGTTTCAAATGCCATTAAATAAATTATGGAAGAATTGAATTCACCAACTTCTGAAAGAATGTGATTTTTTTGGTATTGAAATCATAAGGCAGCAGAAATTGAATTCGCAGAGGCAACCGTGGTTAATACAGGGTAAGCAAGATGAATTCATCTTTCGTTAGACTACCTTGAAGGTTTGACGATTCCACTGACATCTTTAAGAATCTGAATTTTTCTCTTCTTGGACGGCGGCAAGGTGAACGAATCCCAGAATACTCTATCGTGCACAATAGAAGAATTAGAAACAGCATTTACGCTTTCAAAATTCAACAAATACCACAAAGAGGGGGTTAACAAAATATAACACACGATGAAAGGTAATGCAAAGATTATTCTCATTTCTATCAGGAAAGAAATACCTCTATAGTGTTCAGAGTAACATTAAGCAGGGTAGGAAGTGCCCTGCTTCCAACATGGACATCTCCCTTCACAGACAAATTCTCGTACCGCAGTTCAATTTTCGGAGTTTCAATCCCAACCCTGTACAATCAGAAACAGCGCCAGTCCAAATTTAGCAATGTTGATGAATTAATAAGAACAAAAACTGACAGTAGTTAGATAAACACCGATCAATTCTGTCTCGTAGTCTACGAAGGAGTTTCTCATTATCTTCCTCAACCGCCTTTAGTATGCTTTCCATTAGAAGCTTCTTGTCCCGCATCCCAAGATTGGTAACATCAACTTCATCAAGCACAACCTTTCCACTATCAAGAACTTGCCTCAGAATGCCCTTTCGTAGCCTCTCAAATGTCGGCAAGCGCTCCACGGCGGCCCACTTAAGCTCCTCCTCGTCATCCTCCTGTGTATGCCGATCACTCCGGTTAAACACATCCAGCGGCGACGTCCACACCTCCCTGAAACTCACAGATGCCCAACTCCGGCGGCTGCTGGCCGATAGAGCCAGATAATCCCCCACCAATGCCGATGCCATATCCAAATGGATCTGAATAGTAAGCAATAACCGCTTAAAATGAACAAAGATGAGTTATTTGTATCTCATAAATTCGTTGTGCATATATAGAGCTTTGCAGTTACATGAACTCATTACACATGGAGCTTTATTGAAAATGGTTTGTGCAGCTCACTGGACGCAACGAAACTTTGTAAGGAGAGGAAGAGGAAAAAGGTGGAAACTTTTTTGGTAATGAGGGAACAAATATACAAGCGAGAATCTGGGTCATGTGGACAGACATGTTCTTGCGCGGTTGTCTACCTGATTTGAATGTTGGCATACCTTATATCAAGCGTGATTACTACGACTTACTCTCCCTGCGAAATTTATTTACATAGTACTTGTTAAGTCCATCTTTTGTTTTAAACAGGGATACATTACCCTATCCTGGGACCCAATGCCCCCGCGTTTTGTTTTGATTTTCGTCCTAAACCATGTATTATCTGCCAAAGCGATTGGGCAAAGATGTGAAGCGGTGCTTATTGATTCCCTTGTTTTAGGGACGATTCCCATTTGGTCGTAATATGGCCATTTCCCGCCCACCCCGTCCTAACGTACAAAGAGTTTAGTGAACCACCACCACACCGCCTTTTATCAACTACTTTTCCACTCCATTCCTTGTGATCTCATCCTTTCTTAACTGTGATCTAATTTTATTTTTATGAAAAACTTACCCAATATAATTATTAAATCCAACATATATTGAATCTTACATTAAATAATCACATTTTATATTTATTAAGTAATTATTTACCTGAAGATTTTTTTATATAATTTTTTCAATGGTGCATAATAGTGCAAATTGTGGTGCATCGCATGAATGCAATTCTAGTTTTATTTTCTACTGTAGCAACTTGCAATCTACTATATCATTTGTAATCTGAAACGATTGATGTGTAATTAAAAATGTTATCATAATTTCTAACATTAATTCTACCAATTTTTTTCAAAAATTACATCACTCAATTACTATAAAATAAAAATCACAAATAGCATTAAGCACTTTAAGATGTCAAATTCTACTAATTGAAGGTAGATAATCTTCCCATTAGAAGCTTCCAGTTCATTATTCAACCTCATCATCAAAAGTATAGAGAAGTTGAGATAAATAGAAATATAAAACTTAAATAAACTTTTGGCTATTCTAGTTTTATAAGAACTAAAATTGGATGTATGGGTAGTTACTCATGGGGCTTATTCTTATAATAAATAAATAAATAAATATAAAAAAAAGACCGTGAACAATTTAATTACAGTAAAAACTCATTATTTTTATCCAATTTATATATATATATATATATATATTGATTTTAATTTGGTTTCCATAATTTAAAAACAGAAAATACTACTCTTTTTATTTTTTTTAAATGATTCAATTTTATTCCTTTATTGTAAAATTTATCTAAAATTTAGTATTAAACTTAACATTTTGCAAATTTAAATGTCACTTATTTATTTAATATTATTAATTTATTTAATATTATTAACTAACACTCAACTTTGGCATTCAAGTCAATAAGTTATTTAATTTGGTGTTAAATTTTGGATTGGTATATAATAGAGGATAAAATTGGATCATTAATTAAAAAAAAAGGACAAGATTATCTTCTTTTAAACTGAAAAGACTAAACGAATATAAGAGATGATATGATTATCTTCATACGAGAGATGTAATCAAATCATGAAGGTGATTATAAACTTACTGAAAGGAAATTGGGAAGTTAAAATACCCCATGTTTTTCACGAGACAAACAATTGTGTAGATTACTCGCCAATCACAGTTTGGAACTGTTATTGGGCCTTCATGTCTTGGATTGTACTCCCCCTTTCTTAGCCTAGCCGTTACGTCTCGGAGTGAATTTTACCCCATGGTTTTAGTTGATCCTCTTTCATTGTTTAGCTCCTTAGCCTCGTTATAATTTAAAAAAAAGCCCAGAAGGACTAAATTAAAATTTGTACGAAAGAGAGAAAATTATATTTAAACCAAGACACAATGCTACCCCTAAACATAATGCACGATAATCCGAATGGAGTTGAAAACAGGTCAATATTTAATTTTCCTAAAGTTGCATGTTACTCTCCCATTCGTTGTAAGCATCATTTTACGTTTACTCAATTTGAGAGATTCTGCCAGCCTATGCTTGTGATCTTTTTCTGCAATCTTTTACCGCGATTGGTAAAGTACTGTAAAAAAAAAAAACACCGTTTTTATGCACATAAATCATTAAGAATTCACCGTAGTTATGGCAGTTCACAACTATCAATTAATAAAGAGAAATTACTATTGAGGGCCACAAAATAAAATTATTTATTCTAAAAGATATTGTATTTTAGAATTATTTTAAATGATTAAATGATCAAATATTTGAAATATTAAGACAAAAATATCTTTATTGATAATGATGATTAGGGTAATAGATATTTTATTTTCTTCATTTTTCTCAATTTCTAATGTAGGAAATGATCCAAAATTCTTAATATCAACAAGGTGCTTCAGTTTTTTACGGATAGATTCTCTCTATATATTGTATATAGTATTCTATTCTATACACTCATTTAAAATTATATCACCACACATCGTTATATTCATAAGAATATATAAAAAAAAATTATGTCATCACACTTCAAATATTAGATGTTTAAATCCTTTAAAATATAATATTATGTAAAGTCAATAATTTTTATTTTGTAATTCTCAATTGTAACTTTTTTTCTTAATAAAATATTAGTTTCTGCTATTTCCTCCTTGACTCGATGTTAGACTTAAAGTGAATATATTTTAAAATAATATTTCTGTTCCTTACTATATTAAGATAAATTTTATTATTTTAAAATGGAGTCTTTTTAAATTTCTTTAAGACTTACCACGTGGCAACCTGTCAATGTCATTTTTTCCCGTCAAACTTGACTCGTTGACGTCACTAACGAGTTTGACCTCAGAATTTGAAACGGTAGACAATGTGAGACAAATTGAAGCGAAAATTGTGTATTGTTGACTTGGTACTGAGACCTGAGGGTATTCGACTTCGGTGGTGGAGTCAAAACTCTCAGTCTGGGCGCCTTTTGCCCCAATGCTCACTCTCACATGGAGTGCTAATGACAAGATACTACGTTAAAGGGGAGAGATGATAAAAAGAAACATGCAAATCGTAGCATACCATGTTCAAAAGCTTTTGAGTTTTATGCTGCTCGCTTGTGGCGTCACATACTGTTACATTTAATATGATCTTTTTGTCTATCATTCTTCAATTTTATTATCAAATACCTAATCTGAACTTTTTTTATACTAATAGAACCAAACATCAGATTACCTAATAAAGAGAGAACCTTCTGAGATATAGTATATTATGTAGGTATTAGGTAATTGAGATTAGGTTAATTTCAAATCTGACTTTTATGTTGATAAAGAAAAAGGAGACAACTAAAATTAGAGATACGAAAAGTTTAACATTAAATCAAATTAAGTAATTAAGGTTAGATATTCAAATTAAAAAAGACAGACAAAAGCATAATAAAAATAGTGGTATGTGTTAGGAATGATGATACTGTAAATTTGAAATTTTCATATTCCTTAATTATGATATAATAATTATTAAATACACAACAATATTTTGTCAATTTTATTAAATTTATTGCTATAAGTGTATTCATTAATTATACATAAATCAATTTGACTCTATTAAGAGTTATTAATTATTAAATAAATTAATATTTTAAGTAATTTAAATATAAAAATGTTTATTAAACATTATTTTATATTCAATAATTATTAAATCATTAATATAATAAATTATATTCTTGAATTTATATCATCACTCATGCGTGAACAAGCAGTATGAAAGTCTTAAGATAATTTTGAAAGCTACCATTTACATAATTTTCTTTAACATTTTTTTAACCAACTTCCATTTGGGCAGTAAATTAGGATTCCCTTAATTGAGAGAATTATCAATTGCCATTTAATTGAGGAGAAATTAAATTTGGACTGTCTATATTTAATCTAGACAATTATATTTTATATTTTTTTAATCTCAATCATAATTTTTTTATTCATAATTGAAAAATTATTTTTATTATGTGTTCTATTTTATTTAAAAATTTTAAAATAATAAAAAAATATACAAAATTTAGACTATTCAAATTAAATTTAAACAATTAAAATTTAATCACCCCTCAATCAATCGGCAGTTGATGATCCCCTCAATTGAGGATATCCAAGTAGTAACAAGGCAAGGCCATTCACCACCCTTGTGAATCTCCTACCTCTTTATTCTCATATCTATTTTCTATCGTAGGTAAAAAGTCCCCCTATCCATACTTTCTAATAGGGGCTTGTGAAGATCTCTATATTTATATAATTGCATACAAATTAGGTAAAATTTAAAAAAATTAAAACAATATAATCTTAAATCTAAATACATTTTCTAAGAAAAAATATATTAAGGTTTATTTGTATAATTTATAAATATACAAATACCAATTTAAATAGATATTATATATTAAAAATAATTAAATAAAATAAAAAGTATTTTAGTTAACTTATTATAGTGAGTAGGGTTACATACAAAAACTAACGACCTAGCCAACCCAATTTGATTTAATTATATCAGGTTAAGTTATATTTACTTTAACTAAGTTGAATTGGATTTTGAGCTAAGTAGTTTGATTAACGTGGCTTGACTTAACTTGGTTATATATATATATATATATATATTAAAAAAATTATTTTTATTGACTTATATAAAAATTTATTTTTTATAAATAATATATAATTTTATTTGAACTTATATGAGAATATTTTTAAGCTTATTATTTAATTTTTATCATAAAAATATTGGATCAAACCCAAACAAGCTGATTTGGTCACTCATCAAGCCTTTTTATACTGGGCCAAACATTTTATAAGCCTAGTACAAAATTAGATCAAATCTTATATTGATCAAATCCTCAACTCATGTGCAATCCTAATAGTAGAGATATATAAGTCCTTTTCAATCATTGTATTATTGACAAGTAGACATTTATTTGCACGTTTGTTTTTATTAAAAACAAAATCCCCCCTCTTTGCCTCATATAGGATATTTCTTACAAAAATTTTCACACAAGAAAAAGAACATTTTTAGTCCCCACATAATAGGCACATAGATTTTTCACCAAAATCACAAGTTTGACCTTTATAACTATATATAGTTTTCCAGTGAATCAACATTATAAAATTTTACTCTTTGATGGCTTGCAAATCTTATTATGAGTAAAGTATCATAGTCTTCATCATCAAACTCATCTGATAGGTAAATTTCAAAAAGTATAGGGTAGGTTGCTTAAATTCCTAGACTCGAACTCATTTACCCAGACAAAATTTAATATGAACAACTTTTATTTGTTCAAGTCAAGACTCTCTTACACTAAAACTATCTAAGTAAAATCATGACAAAGAATCAAATGTCTTAAACAATTTTAATATAATTCAAAACTAATAGAATGACATTTGGATTATATATATATTATTGGTTTAAGATCCAATGGGTATCATTTTTTTTTGGCCAAATAATAAGTTTCATATTACCCAAACTTTTAAAATACTCAAAAAAAAATCTTTAAACCCAGGCAAACAAGGGGTATTTGGTCCCCCCCCCCCCCCCCCCCCCCCCCAATTTTTTCAGGATTCCTAGAAATGTTACATGGAAATGACATATTGTCGTGCTTGGTTCAAGTTTTAATAAAATATTCCCTCCTAAAAATACAACATTCTCGCAAAAAAAACCCCCCATTTTCGTTTCTACGGGAAAGGTGGAAATGTTGGATTCCCATGAGATAAAAATGTTTTTAAAATGTTAAGAGATGTATTTGTCCATTCTTGTCGTGATATACTCTAAGAAATAATATATAAAACACAAATAAAAATAAAATAATGAATAATAAATATAATAAATATAATCAATAAATAAATAATTTTAATTTTAATAATTAATAAAATTATATATTAAAATAAAAAATATATAAGAATAATACAATAACCACAGAAAATAACAATAATATTGAAGTATAGCAGACAAGATATAAATTAATAAAAAATATATAAATAGAATATACTATTTAATATATAAAATATAAATAAGATAATAAAAATATATGAATAAACCATTAAAATAATACAAAAAATTATTATTAAAATAAATTAAAAATATATATTACATTAGTAATAAATATTATAACTAATAAAATAATATTAATGATGTAACCAAAAAAGTATAAATATGTAAAATATTGATATAGATATTTTAAAAAATTATCATCGATTTTTAATGAGAATATTAAGTTCCTAAAATGTAATTAAATATTTTTAAAAATATTTGTAATGCAATAAATGTGAGAATGTTATATTTTTTGGACTATAATTTTTTAAATTAACATTCTCAAAAATATGACGATTTTCAAAAATATAAAATTTATCAATCCAAATGCCTCATAGCATATCTAATGCGTCATGGTTTAGGAGTATTCAAAACTAAACCAAATTAATTTAAAACTAATCCAAACAGAAACAAATAGGTTCAAAATCAATTTTAACGTGTCAAAATCGACATTGTCGGTGTGGTTGTTGATTTTGAATGGTTTAAACCAAAGTTAATATTGTTGAATTTTTTATTAGGAATTTGGAAGTGATTATTTAATATAAAATTATAGTTTTCAACCTTTTTAGAATATTTTATATGTTTTTAAACCTCACAAATGTACAAAATACATATAGATTTAGATATTTTAAGAACCCAATTGACTATACATAGAAATCAAATAGGTTCATTTCTTTAAAAAATAGACTTATTTAGTTGGATTTAATTTTAGTCTAAAAATTAAACTAAACCAAATTTTTTCAACGTTAGCTGACAAATTTTTTTTTTGGTTAAAAATATTGACAGACGTATGTCACATAACAAATGGCGTCCTGGTATAAGTTCAAAGCCACTCAGTTTTTATAACGAACTTGGGTACGAAAGGAAGCCATGCAAGCTTCATCATTTATTTAATTCAAGGCTTATCCATTCATAACGTGTCTTTTCTCTTAAACTAAATTAGTCTGATGGCGAAGGTTCTTCTCCTACATTTTTCAGTAAAAACCTCAACAATTCAAATCGAACAAATACTAATATTTCAAGGAAAAAAATAAATATTGTTTGCTTTGAAAACATAAAGACGTGGCTTATAGTTCATGCACGCCGCGTCCCGATTGTCTACACTTCGCAGAGGCTGTGCATAGCATGCATTTCACAAAAACGACGCTATTTTGGGTGTTTATTACGAGAAAAAGAAAATCATTTGGCCGTCCACTGGAAGCTGATCTCCACCGTCCATTGAAACCTGTATTTGACCCGTTTAGATCCATTAGAAAGCCCCCATCACAGATTCGAAATACAAACTATCTTTTCCACCGAACAAAGTATCTTCTCTCACACTCTGTTCTGAAGCACAATCTCACAGGTTTTTTGCAGTAAATTTCATGGGTTTGTCGAGCGATCGTCGATCCTATAATAGGCTCCGAACCCAATCCATTACTCTGCCTCTCACACTCTGTTCTACTCTTGCCATTCTCCTTTACATACCTATCAATCATTTTTTTTCTCCTTTTTTACCTTGGTTTGGGTGGCTTCAAGGGGGGGGGGGGTTCGGCTAAATCCAACCTAGTGGCGTCTTTGATTATGTACGAGTTTTCTCAGTTACCCATAAGAAAACATGGGGTGACTTCTATTTTGATTGTTTCATGCAATGGAAGTTGCTAATCAAGTTGGCGATTCCAAGTTGCATCTCTATTTGCTTCGAATGGTGGTGGTACAAGATCATGATTTTGCTTTGTGGCGTGCTAGTGAATCCTAAAGCCATCGTGGCTTCCATGGGAATTTTGGTCCAAACCACTTATTTTCTCTACATTTTCCCATCTTCCATAAGTTTCAGTGTATCTACATTTTTTCTATTGGGTGTAAATTGCTCGTTCTGTTAATATGTGGCCTAAGTTTGTTGGGTTTAAGAGATTGATTTTGCTGGAGATTGATTTTTTATTGACTTCATGATCTGTTTTTCAATTTACACTTTCATCTTAGCCTCATGGTTTTCAAAAAGCGAAAAACTACCTGCATCTTAGCCTCATTTTCTATTTATCCATGTTATTTGAACAAACTTACAGCATATAAAAAACTTATAGCATATAAAAATACCTATGAACTTGTATAAAACACTTGCAGCATTTTAAAATTCATGGCAACATATAAAAAACTTGCATCAAACCCAGTGGCGGCATCCTATATGAAAGAATGAAGTGGGTATCCAACCAAGTTATATTTTTCATTATCACCTTGATAAATGATGAAAATGGTTTCAAAAATTATTATCATTATTTGATTAAACTTGCATCAAACCAAGCTTTTCTCGATGAAACCAGAAACTAGGTGCAAAAGATGATGGATTATCGAGCAAGGGGGGCTGTGCAATGGTGTCAAAACAAAAAGTTTAGGAGGCTTCAAATGAATTAATGGACCTTGCATCAGATGGCTAATGCATTTTGATAAGTGAGCCAGCGTAGCATATTTTGATCCGTTGGATGCATCGAACAACGAATATTTAAACACCAAAACAGTGTGTTTCACCAAGATGCACAGCCAGATGCAGAAAGCGAAGTGCAAATAATTGGAATGCCATGCACGCCATTGGATGGAAACGAAGAGCCAATCATTATCAACTATTTAATGAAAGTTTCCAGATCTCCATCCAAACATTCGCTGTTTCGATAATTAGTACATAGTATATGCTTAATTTAAACCCCAGGAGATGATCATGATCTATATTAATTATCTTTTCCCATATTCGAACTTATATTTTTGAAGTCAAAAAGTTTACGTGCTTGTGAGTCAAGTTACGTTATTCTTAATACAAATATGAAAAAAAGGAAATATAATGTTAATTTAATCATTTAATCCATGAATCTTAAAAAATATATGATTCTACTCTTAAAAATACATGATTCAATCATTTGGTTTTAAAATATTGAAAATACACGATTCAATTCTTACAAAGTTTTGACTCAATATTCATTAATCATTATCAGACATCACTAAATATTTCAAAAATTAATGACTAATAAATTTAAAATTTTTAAGAAATAAATTATATATTTTTAAAATTTAAGAATTAAATAATCGAAACATATTTTTTTAAAAAATTATATAGTTAAAATTTATATTATTTTAAAAAGTAATAACTACAATTTGGAAAAAAATAAAGTAATATTTTATTGTGTGTCATTGCATAAACAACTATGTAATAGAGAAATGGTAATTTAAATCCCTTCAATTTAGCAATTCTCTCAATTATTTAATTGAGGAATTTGAATTATTTAAATTTATTTAGATGGTTTAAATTTAATTTTTTTAAGTCTAAATTATCATTTTAATCTAAATTGTTTTACTAGCTTCATGGATGGTGAGATCGGGCATTGTAGGATTGTTGCGTATAGCCGTATACGTTGCAAACCGAAGAAAATTACATCTAAATACTTAGATCTTATAAAATTTATAATAAAAAATCTTAAAAATTAATTTTTTTTCAAGAACCACAGTTATTACTAAATTTTAAAAGATTTATTATTGAATTTAAGAAAATTATTATTATTTAAATCTAATAATAATTTTTTTAATTTAATAATAAATCTCTTAAAATTTGATAGTAATTATGATCAATAAAAATAATTATAATTATTGAAATATTTTATTATAAATTTTATAAAATTTAAGTTATTGAATATAATTAAAAAAATTAAAAGTTGATGCGTAAACTAGGGTTTCGTCAACAAAAAAGTTAATTAATATTATGACGCAACTAGCAAATTTCTGACTTTCAGATTGGCGCTGACCACATCTTGCTGCCGATACAGTTACGCAGATTTTGATTTCGTCACCTTAGCATCATGGATGATGAAATTCATTATCAAAAAACATTATTGTAAAATAAAAGATACTACAAATTCGGCTCAGAATAACGTGTGTTGCACTTTCATCATGCTCATCGCAGTATAATTGAAGGAACGTACAGATCAACTATGTCTTCCCTCCGTCGAGATATCATTCATACCTACGTTACTTGTTCTTTATTTGAATGCATCCACATCAATGGCTTTGCCGCCTCCCTCCATATTAAAGTAATTATGGCAACAAGCTATGCATGTTTCTAGAGTTTTTCTTGTTGTTTATTCAAAGATTTCAATTTTCAATCAGTTTAATCAGATTACGATGGAATAGTTTTAAATTTTAACTATTATAACCCTCCATGAAACTAGTTTAAAAAATGCAGAAATGACATTAAAATTTTTACAAATATGTAAGAAGTTAATGCAAAATAAACATTTCAAATAAAATTGACAACAACCTCAAACCTTTAAGATGAAATTTTTTTTAAGCTAGTACATCATTGTGCTTGATTGCAAGGGAAAACGTGAGAGAAACATTAACCTAAAATAGGAATTTGAATTTTATTTTTCTCATATCCTGATAGTCATTAATGCAAACTAGAGTCTTTTTCCGATGTATTAATATTATACCATTGATCTATAATATAGTAAAGTGTGGCGCAAACTGATGGAGACATATATTCAAGTAACACTGGTTTCATTTTTCATTTGCATTGCCCGGGAATATTGCATATATAATCTAAATTTACACAGAATGAGAAGAAACTAGGAAGCTGATAGATACGTGCATGTTCCAAATGGCACTTACAAATAACACTAGAGTAATTGCTTTGGTGCATTTGTGAAGATCAAAGTTGCTCACTTAGTAGGAATTTTTTTTTTGGCCACGAGAAATTTAATTGGTCTCGAGTTTACCTTGGTAATGTGTCTGCGTCTACTGCTCTTTTCTCTGAAATCAATGGGCATTTTTCTGCTGTCTGGTTCTGGTATAAGGGGGACCTTCTGGTTTTTAGTCCATGGAATAATTATATGATATCATGGAAAATAAATGGAAGCCAATGCAATAGCTGTTGGAGATATGATTCAAAATTGTTATAATTAATCTTTTTAGTTAGTTAGTTAGCTAAAAATTTAAAACTTTATCTATTTTTAAATTAAATTAAGTAGCAGTTAGTTTCCATGATTATCTACTTTTAGTTACCATTTATTTTTACATTTTAGTTATTTGTAAGCCTATAAATAGGCAGTCTCAATTGTGAAATTAATGGAAGTCGTAGAATATTAATTTCTCTACATATTTTTCTAATTTCACTTAAATAGCCTATTACTTTTAAATTTTTAATATGGTATCAGAGCTCTCATAGATTTTAAAGGATCTGTGAGTGACTGACTCTCATGACTTCCAATAATACATCGGCTCTCTCACCTCCAATTTTCAACGGTGAAAATTATCAAGTATGGGCTGTCAAGATGAAAGCTCATCTAAGAGGTCTTGGCTTATGGCAATGGGTTCAAGATGAAAGAGAAATAACTCCTTTAGGAAGCAATCCAACTCTCAATCAAATTAGGGCTCATGAAGAAGAAGAAGCAAAAGCTCCAAGAGCTTTATCTTTAATTCATTCTGCTGTCTCAGAATCAGTTTTCACAAGAATTATGACTCGTGAAACAGCAAAGGAAGCTTGGAATATGCTAAAGGAAGTATATCAAGGTAATGACAGAATAAGAAGGATGCAAATCTTAAATCTTAAAAGGGATTTTGAGATTCTAAGTATGAAAGAAAAAGAGACCATACAAGAGTATTTTGACAGGCTGATGATAGTGGTAAACAAAATTCGATTAATGGGAGAAGAGATACCTGATAGTAAGGTCGTTGAGAAGATGTTTATAAGTTTGCTTGAAAGATTTGAGGCAAAAATTTCATCTCTTGAAGATTCAAGAGATATTAGTGAAATAACCTTGCTAGAATTAATTAATGCTTTGCAAGCTCAATAGCAAAGAAGAGCTATGAGAAAAGAAGGAACACAAGAGATGGTTGAAGGGGCCGATCTAGCCAAAATTTCAAAAGGAAAAGGAAAAATTTCTTAATGCAATCATTGCAAGAAGTATGGTCATGAAGAGAAAGATTGTTGGCATAAAGGGAAGCCTCAATGTTTCAAGTGCAAGAGATTTGGACATCTACAAAAGAATTGCAAATTTAATAAGGAAGAACAAGCAAATATAGTGGAGGTGGTTGAAGAAGAAACTCTTTTTTGAAAGTTGGTGAGAAGTGCTCCAACAATTGGAGGTTGGTGAGAAAGTGCATCAACAAGATGATGAGAAGTGCATCATGAAGTGAAGAGAGGTGCTTCACAAATTTGAAGATGTGGAGAGAAGTGCTTCATAAAATTTGAAATTTTGCAATTTTGAATCAAGGGAGAATGTTGGAGATATGATTCAAAATTGTTATAATTAATCTTTTTAGTTAGTTAGTTAGCTAAAAATTTGAAACTTTATCTATTTTTAAATTAAATTAAGTAATAGTTAGTTTCCATGATTATCTACTTTTAGTTACCATTTATTTCTATATTTTAGTTATTTGTAAGCCTATAAATAGGCAGCCTCAATTGTGAAATTAATGGAAGTCGTAGAATATTAATTTCTCTACATATTTTTCTAATTTTACTTAAATAGCCTATTACTTTAAAATTTTTAACAATAGCTAGCTTCTGCATAGAACAGACGATAATAATTGGAAGCCAATTCAGCTTGCCCTTTTTCCCCCCCTCTGTTCGCTCAACTTCATAATTCAAAGGGACGATAAGAAAGAGAAAGTTACATCAGGTAAGTGATTTTTTTGGTTGAGTTCCATTAAATAAACAATTATGTCCTTTGAAAACCAAAGCCTATAGCAAGGCAGAAAATATACCCTAGTGATATGGTGATCCTACAAACTATTACGAAGTGTTTGACATTCAAAAAATTAATATAAAAACAAAAATAGAAAAAAGTAATTTGGTAAATAAAAAATTATTTTCATATTATACTTTTATTTAAAAATAAAAATAAAAATATATTATTGAATAATAATTATAAAAATATAATAGATATTATATACTTTTTTTCATTTTATTTTCTATTTAAATATGTACTGAAGATATTTCAAACTCTTTTGCCACACGATCCCGCTTCAAATCATGTTACATGCATGTTGAAGATATTAATAATTAAAAATTCAATCATTACTTTTATTTATAAAAAAATTTATAAAAGTGACTAAGAGTTCGATTATCGTCGTAACGCATCCGTTTGTCGATGTAGAGCCACAATAAGGGTATGTTTGGTATACCGTATAAGCCTTGATAGTATAAGCTAATACAATACATTATAAACTTATCACTTGTTTGGTGCAAGTAATGTATTGTATAAACTTATACATCATACCTCTCTTATACATCAAAATGATGTATATCCTAATCATGCCTTGGGGGGTAGGATTAGGCCTGATTAAGTTTTAATGTATAAAGCCTTATTAATATTTTTCGATTTTAACCCTTCACCTATAGGAATATTCATTGGTTAGGTTGGATCAGATTTAATTAATACTAGTTGAGATCAGGTTAATTGGGCACTTTTAAATTTTTGGTACAAATTATAAAATTATAAAATGATCCCCAAAAAAATAAAAATTTCATATAAGTCCTTATAAAACAATTTTTGATGAAAATTATAAAATAACCCTAAAAAATAAAATTTTTATATAAGTTCTTATAAAATTATATTTTACCACTAAATTTTTTTTATATAAGTCCCTATAAAATAAATTTTAGTTACGCAAAAACTAATTTAGTATCAAATTCAATCTAATTGGTTTAGCATGACATTAGGTTAGAATGTTTCTTAAACTAATTAAACTACTTTTTTAATATTTAGTAAAAATTATAAATTGACTCTTAAAAAATAAAAATTTCATATAAGTTCTTAAAAATTATATATTTGGCTGAAATTGGCTAATATAACCAACCTGACCTAATATGTCTAAATTATTCTTTAGTTATTTAGCCCGATATGACCAGACGGGATCAGGTCACCTAAGTTACTAAGTAACCATACACTATGTGAAATTTTATTCATCCATATTTTTTTTATAAAAGTTAATATAACACAATAAATTTAAATAAATATAATATATTTTTTAAGCAAAGAGTATTTTTGTCAAAAAAATTGATTTTTATCTTATCCAGCATTATATAGTGTATTACCAAATAAATGATAATATTATCTTATACGATACATTATCTTATACAGTATGATAACCAAACACTGTATAGTTTTAAAATTTTATCAGGCTTTATCCTATCAGGCCTTATCCTATCAAGTCTTATACTATCAGACCTTATCCTATACATCATACCAAACAGGCCCACATTAGTGACCTGAAATTGGCGGATGATGACAGCAGCTTTTTCGTTTCACTTCCACTCAAGGAGGCCAATGAAATGCCTCCCATTTCACAATATTGGACTGTCACCATCGTCAACAACATGTAATTAAGGGCAACCACCAGACAATATTCTCGTCCCACAAGCACTCCAACTCAGAATTCCTATTAATTCCACAAGTGATGGATCTTCCATGCCCCCAACTAAGGAAGGAATATATACATTGACATGACTCAATTTGCTCAGTTTGCTTTAGTGCTTTTCATAGTAAGGGTCATTAATACGACACTCATGACCTAAATCTTTCTCTTCGGCAAGATGTTAAAATGAGTTGAGTACTTGAGTGTGTTATGCTGCTATATAGCATCAATGGGGAACTGATACAACACTTATGAATTACGCAGACAGGGAACCATAGTGTGAGTTAACAGGACACCAAAAACAAAACACCAAAATGAAGAAAGTTTTATCATTTAAGTTGAGTTTTTCTCCTCTAAATATATCTTGAAATTCATGTGCAAAAATATAGATAGTTCTTGGTTGCAAATCCCTTCGAAGTTAAATTAAAGCATGAGTTGGTCATTGCAAAGCTGTGAGCGAGCAGGGGAGTATGCCTCTCTAATTATGCAACATTTTTAAGTTTCTTGCTTTCTATGTTATTTTTTTTTCGCTTAAATGCCTCTTTTGTCCTCTAATTTTATAAAAATTTCAATTTATCCTCTTAATTTAAAAGTAAACAATGTTGTCTTTTCAATTTTTATAATGATCTAATTTTTTCCTTTTGTCTCATAAAATATCCAAAATTTAACGTCAAATTCAACAATATAAAAATAAAATATGAATACGAGTTAATGATATTAAATAAATAAGATTTAAGTTAATTATTAAGCAAAAAAAAAAGAATAACGGTATCTACGTTTAAAGTAAAGAACCGAATTGAATCCTTATGAGATGCACCAGTACACTGAAGCCTATATGAACCTTTTTGGTGCTTTGACTGAAACGTTTTCTTTTCTTTTCTTAAGTTATTACACCGTGGATGTTCCACCACACGTCTCTTTCCAACTAAGAAATTGATTTATGAAAACATAAAAACTGAGATTTTCCATCTTAGTCCCGAAAAAAAATATAAAAAAGAGAGTAAGATCAGAATGAGAGAATTATATTTGATATCTATCATATACAACTGAGGCACATGTATATAAAATCACAGATAACAATTGAACGGGAAGGATAACTAATAACAATATTTTAACAAATTCCAACGTCTACAGCAGTCAACTACAGAACTCAGTTAGTCTTGACATGCCCACCTTCATTAGTCACAATGCACGCCAATATTGAACTGAATTAAGAGATTGATTGAGAAAACGACTTCACTGCTCCCCAAATACAACCTTAATTTTAGTTACGTCGTTGTAGCAATAACGACGAAGCAAGTAACGTTTAAACTTGTGATAGGCACTTAAAACAGTATAACCTGCCTCCATGGCTGGCTCAAGTTACTAAGGCTTAATGAAGGAGCAAATTGTAACAGCTCAGATCATCTATGGGTAACTACAAAGTCTCGTCAGATGTTAAAAAATGCAGTTAATTAATTATCAAATTTTATCCCCAAAATAGCCATTGTAGAGCATGAGGACTGCAAACAACACAAAGCTAAACACACAAATTAATTCTAGGAAATCCATCGTGGTTTCAGATACCAGAATGACGCCAGTTAGTCTCCACTTGCACAGCCCCTGCAACCACAATGAACACACTCAATAACCTTCTCCTCCCTGAGGTTCTTGGGTACTCGGCAAACACAAGTGGTAGCAAAGTTATGATCCCGCGGCTGCATGCACCTCAAGCAACATAGACGTTCATAACCAGGCTGCGATTCAGACAAGAACCAAAGTGATTTAAGATTTTAAATAAGAGTCCCAAATGAGATAAAACTATTATTTATTAAAATGAATTCACCATTTTCCATATATATAGAGGCACAACATGGAAAAAAAATTCCAAAACCCCAATATTATAGCAGTTCTAAGAAGTGAACTTTAATAAGTTAATAACAACAACAATGATACAAAGACCATATGCTTCTAAATAGATTCAATTAAGGCAACTAGAATGTAGCAAGTGATAATCACACTTAGAGGGGGTGAATAAATGTGATATGTAAAAAATTAAATAATACAAAATTTGTACTTACAGTGAAGGAGGAAACGACTTCCAAATTTCAATCATATAAAAAAAGTGGAGCAATTATTAAATAGTCTTAAAGAGATGTAGAAAAGCAATTGGAGGAGGCAAACAGATCTATATATACATATGTAAAATAAAATAATGACTTGATTAGTTAAAAGTAGAGGGTGCAAAAAGTTATCTGATGCAACAGAATGATATCCAATAAATGGAGCAAGCAAGTGCTGCACAAAATTAATTTGATGCATAAGAGAAAGATTCTCCAAAAGTGGAGAAGGCAAGTTCAACAAAAGGTAAAAGAGAATAAGGGCAAAAGAAATACACAAAAATTTATCTTATTTTAGCCCTTCACCTCTATATCCAATCACTTAAATTTCTAAAGAATTTTTCTTCACTCTGAACAACACTTTTACAACAACATGCTCACCGCCAATATAAGTTTTTCAAACTCACCTTAAACTTACTGTAGGGTTTTGTATAGCTCACCCTCAACTAAGTCACTTAGGAAATTTAAAACAAAAATTGAAGGAGCAATTTGACTTTCTTTTTCCTAATTCTTGCTAAGCTCAAAATTTACTTCTAATAAGCAGATAGACCAGACACTAAGTAATGTTTACAATAATTCATAGACCAGATACTAAGTAATGTTTACAATAATTCAAAAATTTTTCTTTCTTGTTATTTCTTTTCTGGATTTACTCTTCAAATTCTTGTGTATATATAGACATTCAGCAACTTTTAGTCGTTAGAAATAATCTTGATCATGCAACATCTTTTTGGCTGAAATAGGCTCGATATGTCTTTAACGTTCAAAATTTTTTATCTTTGCAGCCACTACCAGCTCGAGTAAATCTTCCCATGCAACTCATTTGGTCTACTAGTCATTAATATTATACGAGGCTCAATACATGAGTTGGAGTAAAATATCATTTTTATGAAAAAATAGAGACTTATAATAGAAAAAAGTAGAAAGAATTATTATTCCAAACTCTGATTATGTTTCGTCTACACAAAAGCTGTTCGTTTTTGTCATATGTATATTAATTATTTTGTCTTTTTAGTTAATAACAATGAATTCATAAATGGACCACAAAGACAAATAACTTTTACATAAATAAACTTTGATTTTTGTTATCATCAAAGTTATAGGCTCACAAACTTAGATCAATAATCTCTCTCTTTTGATGATGACAAAACTACTGTGCAAAAAGTTAAGTAATTTATGTAAAAGATTATTTTATGCTCTCCCTAAGTCGTTGCACATAAGCAAAAAGAAGATAATTTAGTATAGTCACAGAATAACCACGCAGAACAAAGCAATAACCAACTACATCAACACAAGTAATAATCGAATAAATCAATACATTTTGTATACAATTCTCCCCAAAAAATCAACTAAGCACAAATAATAGGTATACATTTAGGTAAAATGCATGGATTAAAAAAAATGTAAGACTATCACTAGCATAAGCCAACGTATTAAAGTGGTTCTCAAACTATAGTACATCCCTAAGTTGCTAAATAATACAATGAAATGCCTGACCCATTCAAGCAGTGAGATGAATACTAGCAAAATCAATGTCCTAAAGTCGCTGCACGAATTCTTGTCTATCAGCTTGGAACACTTGCTTTGTATTATGCAATTCAGCAATAACAAAGTATAGTTTCCGAAGGATACTTTGACTGCTTACTATACTTCGATTGGTCCTAACATTGGTAGCTAAAGAATCAAGGTTATTTTGTAGGGCCTGCACGTTGTCATTAAGGTTATAGAGAAGATGGAGAACTTCATTGTTGGATGGAGGAACAATAGTTGGAAGAGGTGTGAGCGAAGATGACAAAAGTGGATGATGATCCGTAGGAGGTAAGGTGAAGGAAATTGAGATTGATGATCAACAAGAAGTGGAGGAAATGAGGGTGAAGGAGGTTAAGGTTGATGTGTTGAGGGAGGAACAGGTAGTGTGGAGTCTAAAGGTAGAGGTGGTGTAGGTGGAGAAGTATCAGATGGAATTGGTGAAAAGAGTGAAGATTTTGGTATAGGTGTAGTGGAAGAAGGAGAGGGTGGAGGTAGTGGAGGTTTGAGAGGTGTGTCTGTGAGAGTTGGAGGAGAGAATGGAGAGTGGGGGATGGTTAAAAGTGTTGGTGAGAAATGAGGTGATGATAAGAGAAAGAGGGAAAAAAGTCAAAAATTTTCTATTTCGGGAGATAAAAGAGGCAAAGGAGGTGAAGGAGGTAAGTCGTCATCAAGAGTGGAAAAGGGAGTCAACACAAGTGTTTTCTTTTTTTATTTAAAGAAGGAGGACGAGATGGAGAAGGCATATGGCCAGTAGAAAAGGAGGATGGTGGAGGAGGGACTGGAGTTGGAGAAACTTCACCTGGATGCTTGAAAGTTGTTGAGTCGTCCAAAACATACTCTTCTTTAGCTAAAATGGCAACAACTTTACCTACAGTACTTGCTGCAAAAGGTTCCTTTACTTTAGGCACCGCTACTTCTTTTTCTTGAAAAAGGAAACTTTTACAGCTTTCTTTTTGGGCTCTATGGATAAAGGTGAAAAAGCATGTTTGAGGTTAAAGAATTGATTATACTTGATTCGAAATGATTCAAAATTCGCCTTGAATTTTTCTATATCACAGTTTTGAATCCACTCAATCTTAATGAGGGTATACTTCATGAATCGTAGAATTGTGACATCATAAGTAGGACTATTCATGAGTAAGGTCGGGCTGGACATTTAGTATGCCCGATACCCAGCCCGATTACATCGGGCTTGTTTTTATGCTTATGGACCAGCCCAACTCGAACAAGCCTAATTTTATGTAGGGTTAGCCCGCCCAATCTTTTTTTTTTTTTTCCTTTATGAAAGGATACTTATAATTTAAAAATATCTTTTTGCAGACATATAAGTATATACTTCAAAACAATGGACTTTTAGAACTCTCATGTTTTTATCAATAATAAAAAATAACTTGTTATTATCAAACAAAATATAAGCTATACTAACATAATTAGCCTTACGTAAACATGTGTATTTTCATTATTTAACAAAAGAAATATCAGTAAGTATGCATATCAATGATAAAAATAATTAAGAAATAGAGAAGGTTTAAGTAAGTAATAAAAATTGCAGCATGCAGAGAAAATCAAATGAAATAAAAATTAAAAAATATATATAAGATGACAAGATATTGATAACTAATAAAAAAGTAACTACTAAAGCAGGTTAAGTAGCACATGTCTTCGTTCGTGGCCCAGCCTGACCCGATATACTTCTGTTTAAAGTTATACCAATTTATATTTTTGACCTGACCCGATTTGACCGAGTTAGGGCAGGCCCCTAAGACTTAATGGGTCAATAAACACCGTTAATCATAAGACACTAAAGCCACCCAAGGTGAGTAACATTTAAAATTGACTCCATATCTTTTGAAAATTCGAATGAAAAGCATTCCGCATGGAAGGTTCATCACTTGCAAAAATCCTCTAATTGCTTCCTCTGTACATCTTAACATCCAGTAAAATATGTTGATACTTTGATGAGCCATTAAATTATATACCTAGAATATATCTCTACGAGACAACACACCTAATGTTCGAACTCAAAGAAATATCGTTATGTCAATGATATGTGCTGCAACGCAATAAAGAAATGCTAGTGCCTGGACGTTGATCTTTCTTCTAGTTATTAAATCTGTTCGTTCCACCACAACTTCAAAAGTATCAACATATTTAACCTTCATCTGAATAGTGATAATCTTTGGATCTTTTTAAAAGAAATACCAAGGATGTTTTTCAAGACGTGTGCCTCAACAGTGATAATCTTCACATTAACTAAAGAATTTAATGCCTTGCCCTCCCTAGTAACATACAAATTAATGTAAAAATTTTCTAACTAAATCACCATAGACAGGTTTATCCAATGTTACCAGAGGAGTCTACTTTATAGCTTTAAAATTTAATTTGATGTGGCAATTTAGATAGGTTAATTTGATGAAATCAACACATCTACCTGTTGCAATGGGTCTTTATTAGAAATCTACAAGATATTAGTCCAAATGTTTATGATAGGTTCTTCTTCTTTAACCTTTTGTTTCCCTTTGCCTTTTGCTGTTAGCATTTCCTTGACTAGAGTTTTTTAGATTGAAATTCTAATGGAACGTCTGACCGGTCTCTAGATTTCTTCCTCTTCTTCTTAGTCAGGGTCTTCATCAATGACCTTTTTTCTTTTCAATTAAGGATTTCAAGCAGAGGCCTTCATCATCTCTTGTGTCTTCTGTCTTTCTAGTTTCTTTACTCGGAGTTTCTTAAGTGCTTGCTCTCATTTCTCATACTATTCGTCGACGTTTATTATTCTTTTGACTGAAATATTTTTTTTTTCTGCCATTGAAATCTTCTGAGGTGAAATGTGAAGCGATTTATGGTTCGGTCTATAAACCTTTCTAGGGCTGGAGCAAATTTTTGAGAGAGAGCAAAGAAGAGAAAGGGAGGTCATTGAATTGACGCTTCATTTCTACCTTCTCAGCCATTTCTTTAAAAAGGGGTCATTTGTTCATTGATGGTTAATTGGCATTAATGCTAGTCATCATTAACAATCCATCCGATAATAAAGGCAAATCCTCGAGACACACTAAATGAGAACTAATTAATACTTTGATAGATACCTCAGAATATGTGACCATAAATTTAAAAGAAAATAACTTTCCCTGTTGGTCAAACACCAAACACGTCTCCAATTAGCAGAAAAGTGATAAATAAATGAAGAAATAAATAAATAAATGACAGAATGGGTGAAATGAATATTGATATTCAATAATGCAATAACCTTATGTGATGAAAAGAAAGTAATTACCAAGATGAGTTGAAGGAGGAACAGCTTGAAGCAGAGGTGTGTTGATATCGCAAAATTAACTTATACTGCTTTATCGAGTTAGATTTTAAGACTATAAGGTGGACCTTCTCTGGTAACAATAGATGAACCGGTTTATGATGACTTGATTAGTGAATTTTACTAATTTACATGTTGTCAAAAGAGGGGAATCAATGAAAAGATTATCACTATTGTGGCACACACTCTAGAGAATATTTTTTTGTATTTCTTTTAAAGGCGACCCAGAATATTATTTTGATGAATATTTTTGGCTTGTTCAGATGAAGGTCAAATACGTTGATGCCTTTAAAATCGTAATGGAACAAAAAGATTTAATCATCGAAAAAAAGACACTTAAACCCTAGCATTTTCCCTATTGCATTGCAACACATATTATTAGCACAATTATGTTTTCTTAGACTCGAACATTAGATATATAGTCTTATAGAGATGTATTCTGGGTATATAATCTAATAGCTTAGCAAAACATGACATATTTTACTGGATGTTGAAATATATAGAGAAAGCAGCTAAAGAATTTTCGCAAGTGATTATCCTTCTTTATGGAATGCTTCTCACTCGAATTTTCAAAAGACATAAAAGTGAGTTTTGAAGGTTATTCACCTTGGGTAGTTTCAGTGTTTTATAATGTAGGAATTTTTTGATACATGAAATACACGTTTATTAGAACCGAATGAATTAAAAATTGTGATGCAGAAGAATTCAAGGTAGATTCTAAAACATTTCGAATCATGTACAACAGGTTTCTCAACCTTCAACAAGCTCCTCCACCTCCAGCCATAAAGCCCAGGAAAAAAGTTGCAAAAGCTTTTTTTTTTTCCAAGAGAAAGAAGAAAGTTGTAATACCTAAAATGAAGGAGCCTCCTACAACAAGTTCTATAGGTGAAGTTACTACCCCTTTAGCTGACGAAGAATATTTTTTGGATGACTCAACAACTTTCGAGCACCCAAGTAAAATTTCAACTCTAGTGCCTCCTCCACCATCCTCTTCTCCTTCCATATGTGTTTCGACTCTAGTGCCCCCTCCACCATTCTCCTTCCCTATTGCCTATGTGCCTCCTCCATCTCATCCTCCTTCCTTAAAGAAACCAAAACACTTGTGTCAACTCCTTCTTCTACTTTTGATGATGACTTATCTCCTCTACTTCCTACAGTTCATCATCCACCTTCGCCTTCTTCCCTTGCACTTTCTCCAGCCATTGTTCCTCTAACCAACGATGAAGTCCTCCAACTTCTCCACAATCTTAAATGACAATGTGTAAGCCTTGTGAAATGACTTTAAGTATTCGGCAACAAATGTTAGGACTATTTGCACTTTGTTAAGCAGTCAAAGAGTGATTCGACAACAACTTGCCTTTATCATTGCCAAGTTGCAATACAAAACAAGCATTTTAAGTCGATAGACAAGAATTTTTATAGCAGCTCTAGGACATTGATTCTGTTATTATTCGTCTTGTTGATTAGATGGGTCAGGTGTTTCATTATATTGTTAAGCAGCTTAGGAATGTATTATAGTTTTGAAAACTCTTTTACTACTTTTACTTATGCTAGAGATGGTTTTAATTTTTTATCCATACATTCTACCTAAATTTATGTCTATTATTTGCACTTCATTGATTTTCTGCGGTACTTCTATTGCATTTGTTACTTTCATCTTCTATTCTCTTCCCTTTTGCTATTGACAAAAAGGAGGAAAATTATACGCAAAATATGTTGACTTATTCAGTTATTGCTTGTGTTAACTTTTGGCTATTGTTTTGCTTTGCGTGGTTATCTTGTAACTCCACTAAATCATCTTTTTTTTTTTTGCTTGTGTGCAATGATTCAAGGAAACATAAAATAATCTTTTGCATAAATTATTTGACTTTTTTTATAGTGATTTTGTCATCATCAGAAGGGAGAGATTGTTAGTCTAAAGTTGGAGCTCACGACTTTGATAATAACAAAACCCAAAATTTATTTATGTAAAAACTCATTTGACTTTGATAGTCCATTTATGTATTCATTCTTATTAATTAAAAGACAAAGCAATTAATATATATACAATAAAAATGAACAATTTTTATGTAGACAAAACATAATCAGAGTATGGAACAATAATTCTTTTTATCTTTCTCTACTACAAATGTCTCTATTTTTCATAAAGAAGACATTTTATTCTAACCCATATATTGAGCATCGTATAGCATTAATGATGAAAAAACCAAATGGGTTATATGGGAAGACTCACTCAAGCCGACAATAACAGCAAAGATGACAAATTTTGAACCTTAAAAACATGCCAAGCCTGGTCCATCCAAAAAGATGCTATATGATCAAGAATATCTTTAACAGCTAGGAGTTGTTGAAAGTCTCTGTATACGCAAAGATTCAAAGAGCAAACACAAAAGAAAAAAGAAACAAGAAGAAAGAAGGAGTTTTTGAATTATTGTACATATTGTCTGATGTCTAGTCTATTTGCTTATTAGACGCAAACTTTGAACTTAGCAAGAATCTTTTAAAAAGGAAGTCAAATTGTTCATTCAATTCTTGTTGCAAATTTTTTAAGTGACTTAGTTCAAGGTAGACTATACAACATCTTACAATAAATTTAATATGAACTTGAAAACTCGTATTGGTGGTAAGTACACAAAATCATGTTGTAAGATTGCTGTCTAGGGTGAAGGAAAAATCCCTTAAAAATTTAAGGAGACTAGACATAAGCCTATGGAAATGAACCAGACTAAATCTTTATGTATTTTTTTTGCACTTACTCTTTTGTACCTTTTACTGAACTTGACTCCTCTGAGGATCTTTCTTTTGATTATCAAATTAATTTTGTGCTGCACTTGCTCCTTCCATTTATTGTATATCATTATGTTGTATCATATTAACTTTCTGCATCCTCTACTTTTAGCTAAGCAAATTGTTATTTTATTTTACACCCACATACACACATATATGTGTATGTAGGAAAAAAATTTATTTTTTTAATTTTCTGCGTATCACACCTATTCACTCCCTTGGTGTAATTATCAATATTTACGTTTCAGAATTATTTGAACATTTTTGCTTGCCACTAACAATATCATCATGACAATGCTTATAATATGTTGGAAATGGTAAGAATCAGATAAAATGTATTATCTTCTCATTTCTCTATATGCTTTCACTTATCAATACCAGAAATATGATAAGACAACAATTATTTTCAACATATTGTTATCCTCAAACTCATGACATGGGCATATTTTTAACCACCAGAATGTTTATGCTGTTGATCATTGATCATCACTTGAGCAAATAACTCACAATCTTTGAATGAATATTATGGAGTTCCACACAAATACAATACAAACTTTATTTTAATAAATTTGTAAATAAGGAATAGCAATTATAAAGATTGAATTAAAAGAATACATGTCATGAGAGATACCTTCTTCCATTTTGCGATTAGATTGCGGTCAGCATATCCTTGCTCTAAACAGAATTCATACAATTCCTGAGAAATTTCCTTCCTCTTGTGGTAGAGGTCAAATATGTAGCGACTCTTCTGATGAGCAATCTTAAATATAGGCCACAATGCCTCACATTTTCTTTTCCCCTCATTTGGATCATTCTCAGCTTTAACAAAATCGAAGGGCATTATAAAACCATTAGCTTCATAGCATCCTGCAAGGAACATATTAATATTTGTTAAGAAATGCGTAACTTATAAGAGACTAACCTTCTCTCATCTTCGCTTGAAGTTCATTAAGTGTAGGCTCAATTAATTCCCACCCCTCAGGATATTTAATGCGGCTTGTCTTTACTTTTGGCATTTTATTATCTGTCAAGTGAAAACATGAAATCAGAAGATCAATTGCCATACTTTCTACGAGGCAAAGTCAACATCACTTAATAAGTAAATAATATAAATATTAGAAAAGCTATCAAATTAATAGTTCAGATACAAACTGTCGTCGTGAAAAAAAATAAGAAGAATTATAAATAAGGATCTAGAGTTAAAAAAAATTATTTTAAAAGACTTATTATCATTGGGTATCATTGGTTTTAATTAAAATTAGTGGTAATCTATCCTAAACAATGGTAACAGGTCTTTTAAAATAATTTTTTCTAATTCTAGGTCTTTATTTGTAATTCTTCCAAAGAAATAATATTTTACATAAGAAAATGTATGCTTAACATCATCAGCTAACAGAAGAGGAATTGCATTCCCTACAATGATGCAAGTCTGCTAGAAAGATAATCTGGCGTGAACAATAGCTCTGATTCCAATATAGTGTAGTATCAGTAAAGAAACTCTTAGGGAACTCTCTGACTCAACTGAATAATTTCAATAAATTTAATCAACAACAAATGAGTAACAATAATAATGAACTAAAGATGATCTATTTATAGGCCACAGAAATATAAAATCCTAGTCATATTAGAATACTGAAATATAAAACTAAATCTTAATAAAATAAAGTTAAGGGATAATAATTTCCTAGGCTATTTGCCTTTATTGATAACTCCTAACTAATCTTAAATTATCCTGATAAAAAAAATACAAATCCAAAGTTATCTTATCTAATAAAATAACTAATATCTTTATCTTCGCAGCCTGCACCCCCTTGTCGGCCACCTCATGCTATTGGGATAAGCAGTGCAGGTTCGTATCCTCAGGGGATAAAATAGTGCAGTTTAATTCTTTGTTTCAGATAATGTCTGATTCTTCTTTCTTCTTCTGCAATATTTGTTACTTATGTCAGTCCCCAATACTAAGAATGTACCATAAATCTCAAAACTTGGTTGTAAGACATTTGCCTTGGAAACACAATAGCCCAAGAATGAAGATGATTGACTTGATTATGTGACTTTTTCTTTCCCCCCAAAGTGACTCCGCTAGTTGAAAGTATACAATGTGAGCTTTCAACCAAATATCAACTTCAACTTAACGAGATGGATATTGTGCTCCCAGTCCTCACCAAACTTATTAGCCTCCCAAGAAATTTTCTTAAACTCGATGATAAATTTATAATCGGTACATATACCAGAGTTCTTAACTAAAGACACGCGATCAAAATGTTATATTCGCCCGAAAATGGAAAAGAAAAAAAAAGAGCGAAATACAAGGTTATCAAAGAACGAAAAAAAAATCCTTGAATTAGAACAATAGAACGAGTAGCGAAAAGTTATAATCAATCCGACAGCTTACTTTGAAGAAAGAAATCTAAAATAACCATAAGCATTTTAGAGAAACAAGAAGTTTGAGAATTGCGAAGACAAAAGAAGCTTAGAAAGAGCTAACAAAAAAATTAAAAGAAGTAAGACATAGAGAGGGAAGAAGGAGAAAGAACCAACCAGAAACTGGAGAATCGACGAAAGAAGACGAATAGCAAGAGGTGCAAGCCGAAGAAGCCTCAGATGCTGCCAACTTCCGTCGATTACTAGCCGGATCAGAGGGCACAGTGAAGCTACAGATCACCCTGCCCTTACCCCAGGTTGGAACAAGAGAGGCAGAGAGGAACCCGCGTGCTACAATTCAAAGCGCAGCGTTTTATTCACTGTATAGCAAGGTTTTTGGGCCATTGGATTACACGCACTTAGTAAACGGACTCTGATTTCTTTGCGTCTCGGCAGTGTGCAACATCATATATTCACATCCTCCTTACCTGCTTAGATTTGTATTGTTCAGATAACATTCTAAATTTAAAATTTTTATTTTTATTAATATTAATCATACTTTTTAAAAAAATAGCTATTAAAAAACTATTTTTATTTTAAATTTTACTCCATTCTAAATAAAAACAATTAAAAATTAAATAAAAATATAAACCTAAATAGTCTAAATTGTGAAGAGCATATGCTTAGAAGTAAACATTATCTAATTACATTTGAAATTTTCAGGAAAAACAATTATTTACAAAAAATTAAACCAAAACTAAATTAACGAACACCCCTCCAAAATTAGATTGTGTGTTATAGTATTTTTATGTTTAAGGTCCCATAAATAAAAAACCTGCAACTTGCTGTTTTTGGCAAACAAAATAAGAGAGAATGATAATCATTTCTTACAGTTTTTTTTTTTTGGCTGCTTTTGATTTAGTAGATATAATATAGTCAAGGAAAACAACTTTGAAACTTTTGAATCCGAAGCTTGTATTAGAGAATTGGGAGTTAGTTATACAAAATTTTTATTTCTTCACTGTTAAGTCCAAGCAAATGAATTCACGCTTTTACTACATTATTTTTTCTTCTTTAAATCAGTTAAGAACATGGAGTCATACAAAGATCCTTCTTTTGTTGTGTCAATCACTCGTTCTCATCCATTTTTTATCATTGTCTTCTTGAAAGCGAAACAAAGACGAAAAAGGAACCAGAATAACGAAGAAAAAGAGAAAGTGAAGAAAGAGAAGTGAACACTGCAAGCAAGCATCTGATCAATTACAGACAGAATAAAGAGACCGCAAAGTAGGAAGACTGATTGCTGAATGAGGTGGTCTCGCAAAGAACGATAGCAATAGTAGCACACAAAGGTAACATGGCAATCAGAAACAGCGAAATTCATTTCATTTGGATAAAATTATATTTCAGGACTATAAATTAAAAACATTTTACTGTAGATTTTTTAAATTTTAAAATTATTTTAAGAACTTAAAAAATAAAAAATTTTAATTATAAAAAAAAATATTTCATATTATAAAACTCATAAATCATGTTCATTGTTTACTTAATTTTTTCTTTTATTTATGTTCATTAATGTTTAAGAAATAGTTTCTTACATTTAAAACTTGCTATATTTTAGATCTTTAACATAATTTTAAATTTTATAATATTTTATAATTTATAATAGATATTTTAAACTTATAATCTTGAAATAAAGTTTTTTCTTCATATACTTCTCACACAAAGTAAAGCCCGCCCCTTATAGATAGCTGTACTTTTTATGTCTTCCACATTCTGAAGAAACACACTTGATTGCATATGCACATGATTATGAATTTCAGTTAGCAATGAAATAGAAGTGTGAATCCCAATGGAACCCCCTCTTTATTTCTCAACATGCAACAGGGAGAAAATCCAAACTAGTATGACTATTTAAAAAGTTGTAACTTTGATGATGATACAAGAATCTCTTCCTAGTAGGGTGATAAGATGCTCATGAGTTATGGCTCCACTTCAAAAATTAGGGTCCGCAGCTGGGGACACTGCACGCCCTGTACCGAAAATTTCGATATATGTGGACCATGCGAGCGTACAAAACTACACTGTTATTACCTCTTATGGCGGCATCGTCTTTGTTGAACAAAACGCACAAAAAAATATTAGCAGCGAACTCGAAGATATGCCATTTCCCGTATTTTGCCAGCTAATGTAGGTGTTTACGCACGATAACTGGTGTCGGCATCACCAGTCTCGTTTTTTCTCTTCCCACTTTTCAAGCCTTGATATATCGCGTGTTTAAAAGTAATATTATCATAACACATCTAGTAACTGTTTTCTTTTTTTTTTTTCTTTTTAAATATTTTTACTTTAATAAACTTCTATAGAATCTTGCCTGGCCAAACAGTATGAAATTTTTTGTTCTTGGGAATTTTCGTTCCTTTCGATTGCGAACATCAAGTTGTAGCCAAATAACACGAACTTCCTTCGCCTCATTAAGGCACACTATGCCGTGATATAATTAAAACTACTATACAACATAGGCTTACCTGTTAGTGACATCTCGATACATGGAGCCGAGAACAAAGGAATCCATATCAACAATGCCACCATCACGAGTAGTCTCCTCAAAACAACTCAAATTCCACATGTTCTCCTGTTGCTTTACACTCAAAATACTTACCCTCGCCCTGTGAGGTCATGTCTGGAACTCCAAAATCACAAAACTCTGGAAACTCTGGCGGGACAGTACATCGAATTAACGCCCAATTAAGGCCCTCAAAAAAGGGATGCTGTTTAATCTCAGCTGCTCCTTTCTCTGAACCCAAACGGTTTTCAGGCTCTTTAACCAACAACCCTCTTATGAGATCCCTGGCTTGGAAACTAACAAATGGGCTGTCGGGAAATCTGAGACCTTGCAACACCACATTAGCTAATGTTTCTTCATTATTAGAACCTTTAAAGGGTGTTTTACCATATAAAAGCTCATAAAGAAAAACACCAAAGGTCCACCAATCAACAGCAGCTCCATGTCCCTCTCCTTTGATGATCTCAGGTGCCAGGTATTCATGGGTACCAACAAAAGAATTTGATCTTGCATCAGTAGGTTCGGCCACAAGCTGTGGCAATGATCTGATCTGGGCAGCAAGATCAGCTTTTAATTTCCTTGCTTTAGCAGCAGCAGGTACGAATCTAGGGCTGAAGCATGAAACTTGACAGGATGGTTCAATGCAGAATGGCTCAATGCAACTAGATTGTGCACAAGGACCAGAAATCCTTGCTGGATCTGCATCAAAAGATGATTTCAGAAGCGTTGGGCTAACAGCACACCTTAGTGACAGGTCAAAATCTGTAAGCATTATGTGTCCATCTTCTCGAACAAGAATGTTTTCAGGTTTCAAATCACGATAAACAACTCCAAGCATGTGCAAGTACTCTAATGCAAGCAGGACCTCAGCAACATAAAACCTGCATGCATAAAAGATGGATCATCAGTACACAAGAACAGTCCGAGTGATAATAAATTCTGGAAGATCAGATTCCCATTATTTTTTCATGTTGAGAAGAAGAGGAATACAAGGTCCGCTTAAAATAACACAAAACAACTGATCAGGAAGACTACTGGCAGATCTAAAAGGGCGGCCCAGTGCACGACGCTCCCACTAAGTGGGGTCTAGGAAGGGTAGATATACGCAACTTTACTCCTATTTTTTACAGAGAGACTGTTTTCAGTTCGAACCCGTGACCTCCAAGTTACTCAGCGGCAACCTTACCGTTGCGCCAAGTCTCGCCCTCACTACTGTCAGATTTGTGCAGGGAAACTTATTCTTACCAGATTTTAATCAATATTCAATATTTCAATAATTAAAACAACTTTTTCTTTGTCAATGGTAGCATTATTGGCAATCAAGAGAATAAGCCATACCAGAATTAAATGTTGCAGGGTTTAAAATTAAGAATGCATTGGCAGTGAGAGGCTGGTGGTTTTGTAGGTATAAGGGAAGGAGTACATTTCTGGCTGAAGCATGGCCAAAGGAAAGATGCAAAACTAAGCAAGCAGCATAACTACACATTAAGGAGATAGCTATAACATGATATCTTACTTAGAAAGCCCCATCAAGCAGCGACCAAAGAGTCGCTGGGAGGATTTCATCATCTAACTTTTTCTCCCCATCAAATTTACTATGGAAAGGAGTGTCTATTCCAAAAAATGAATGGATGATTAACCAAGTAATCATTAAGTCCAATTAAATTGAAACAAATTATAGACAATAATACATGACTTCAGGATTCATACAACCAGCAACGGTGCATAAATAAACTAGACTAATGCAACAATTAAGAATTTATATTTGATATAGGACAGCAATGAACTATGTATTATACAGAAGAAAAAAGTCAAAACCCTATTTACTGCACCATATATACCACATATGTATTATAACCATGAACATCGGCAAGAGCATATTCTAAAAGCTAAGCAATTTAACCAGACTTGTCCGTAGTTTGTACCAAGAGTTATTTAGGGTATCATATCATTTGGTTGCGCCATCAAAGTTTAGTATGGGGGAGGTTGACACATAATTTGACCAAACAGAAAATAAAATGCTACCTACTGGACAACGGATCTTAGTATCATACCTTGCTGCTGGTTCAGTAAAACATCTGCCAGGCTGCTTCTGCCGTAGAACATGAAGATCTCCACCTGGACAATACTCCATGATCAGACATGATAAATTATCTGATGTGAATTGAGCATAGAGTGTGGGTAGGAAAGGATGATCCAGCATCCTTAGTATGTCTCTTTCAGTTTGAGCCCTAGACATCTTCTTCCTTCTTGCCAAAAATTCATTGTCCATGACCTTGATAGCAAATAAGCAATTTGTACCAATTAGTTCAGCAAGATAAACAGTCCCAATGTCTCCACAACCAAGCTTCTTCAAAAGATTGAACTGCCTCAAGCCCAAGACTCCATACTGCATATGAGCTTGTCGTATGGCTTCCCACCTCACATCCTTTGACATGTGAGGCCTATTGCCACAACTAAACCCACTCACATTGCTTTCATCACTGGTGCTTGTACCACTACTGTACTCACCTTGACTACTCTTTGAACTTTGTGAAAATTCAAGTTGCTCTTTCAATCTGGCATTCTTTTTCACTTTTGCTCCTGCTTTGCTTCTGTTACAGCTATTTGATGTGGGAACAGGTTCATTTGCACCATAGTGCACGTTATTTGACCTTACTCCCTCTCCAGGATTGGCACAGTCTGATGCTACACTATCTTGGCTCTTTTCTTTACTAGTACTCTCTAAAGTACACCGACATCTCTCGCAAACCAGTGGAGTTGTACCAAGAACTGATTTATTATTCATTTCATTTGATGTAGGAGCACTTAGAGCAGAACCAGAATCCTGCTTCAGTTTCTTCTTGTTCAAATTCTTGTTCCTTATGACTGATTTGACTGTTCGGGGGGCATTGTGGGACAGCTTGCTCACTCTATTTCCATTTACTGAAGTAGATGTAGATGAGGAAGAGACTGCTTGCAACCTAACTTTTCGCCCAGCCTTTGACACAGATGCTTTATTTCCTAATTTTCTAGGGACAGTATCATTTTCAGGCAACTCTAATTTGCTTCCATCAGTATTAGAAAGAGATGGAGAATTTGCAGATGTTTGTTTTCCTGTTTGGCCAGAATCCAATTGCTGTGATAGAACCCCAACTTTACTTGATGAACTTACCAAATCACTTTTCATGGATGAAGTTGCAGTATCGTTTTCTGTAGTTGCAATTACAATTTTGGGAGAAGACTGAACACTAGCGCTGGATGAAGTGATATTAGCAGTTTGACGAGACTGGCACATTTTCTCCAAGGAAACTGATTTGCTCTCTTCTGATACTACTGATATTTCAATTCCACTCCCTTTACTTTCAACAAAGGATGACCCTAGTCGAGAGCCTTCAGCTACAACTGAATTGTACAATGCCTTGATCTTCCCAACCTCAGATACTCTTGGAGAAATTGTTGACTTTGATAATCGCTTCGTAGCAGCCATTTCTGATGCCTTAGATATACATAGGTCTCTTAATGCCTGCTTCAAAGTTGCAGGCTCAGAAGTACCAACTCGAGGAGACCGAGAAACACCAACTGTTATTGGCTTTTTTAGGGCATTTTTCATCTTAGGGCTTGTACCATCTTGTAAAAGCCCTGAACCCCTTGATGAAGTTTTAAGGGTAATTGATTCAAACAGCTTATTAATATCATCGTCTAGATTGTCCTTGTATCCCAGTTGTAGCATTGGAAGCTTCTGATTTTTCTCACCCATGGTAAATCCAGAATTTGGCTGATAAATCCTTGCAGATTTACCTGAATTTAGCTCTTCCTCTGCTTCAACTATTTCGCAAGTGCCGGAGAATGAAGCCATTACAAGGTAAATTGATCTATACCCTGATTTTGGCGTAGTACAGCCAATCAAGCAGGTTGACCTTCAATGTTCAATTCTATTCTGATTGATTTTACATGGAATGAATCAGACACCATAAACTTAAGCACTCCAACTTACAAAATCCAAACCATTCTTTGGTCACATCAAATTTAAAGACTGAACAGTATGTGCACTCTTCTTGCCAGTATGAATTCAAACCCTGATGCAGTGGCCAGAATATGAATTCATCAGAAACCCAAAGGAAAACATGCTTTGGAAAAAAGAGAAGGAAGAGAGCCAAGGACAATGAAAAATAGGCATCACCAAAAGCATAAGGGAAACTCCAAAAACCAGTCATGCCATCAAACATGGATTACTCACTTGCAGAAAAATGTCCCCTAGAAGACTACAAGTACCAAATTGCAAATGAAACAACCAAATACTGTGACAATAACTTTTTCTATCACATTTCTATTGGCCCAGTGCTCTGAATATAATTTGAAAATTATGACAACAATCGATTTCATAAAATACATGAATTCAAGTATCAAGCAAGTAGATAACATATAAGAGGAGAAACTATGAGGCAATCATTAAGACTAAAGAACAGGATATTCCAATTTGAGTCTGAGCTGCGCATTTAATCTGAATACAAATTTCTCATCAACATTCAACATATTTTACAAGCTGCAGTTTGTACCAGGCATAATGATTTTTCCTTGCTGTTTCTGCTAGTAAATAAAGCCAGACTCAAGTACAAACTGCTCAAGTGGAAGGAACCAAAGTCCTTTAAAGTGGAAACTATTCGCTTATTTTTCTTTCAAACGTTCCTCAATTTGTTCAACCAATAGATTAGATAAAATGTGAAGCAAAATGAAGTTGCAATTCCCTTTATCTTAGGACAACATCATCCAACCAAGAAAAGGAGGGGAAGGCATATGAATTTAGGATCCATTTGCCTTCCACAAAAGTGAGCACGACAGAAATTCAAGGGGGGGGGGGGGGGGGGGGGGGAATGTAAGGAGGGAAAAAAAATATATATATATATATATATATATATACCCACAAGTGGGAATATAATTAGAAATACAGCATCTTCCACTGGACCTTGCTTGTATGTACAATCAACAACCACGGCTTCGTATGTTGGAATTCAAACTCAAAAATAACGAAACTTCTCAATTCACAGAAGAAAATGTCGAAGTCTCAGTTAACAGATTCAGAAAAGGCATGGTATAAATGAACACTGCTCACCAGAGTCAGAGTGTGTGGACAAACGGACAGAGTAAGCATAAAATTAGCCATATACAATGGGATCGGAAACGACAGTAGTACCTGAAAAGGCTAAGAGACACGGGCACATTGACACAGGTTCAACCGAACAAATCCGTAGAACAGCAAAAGAAACCGAAGCGGAGAAATGGAAAAACCCTAGGCGAAGCTTGCGGGTGATGGAGAGGAAACTCGGATAGATAGAGAGGGAGAAAGAGGGAGAGAGAAGGAGATGCGCAACGTATATTACTGTTTCTGCTTTCGGTACTGGGCACTGATTATTTTGTAGGAATAGGGGCCCCACCGTATATGCTGCGTTTCCCAGACACAACCAGATTAATTCAAAAGTCCTATAATATTATATAAATATAATTTGTATGACTATAATGGAAAATTAATAATTTTAAATTATTCGTCGTATTATGATGGTTGCCCATCCTTTTTCATTCTTTGGCAGGGTGGGACTTGACAGCTACCTACGTTGTTTTCCCTTAAAGTAATGTCTCCCTTTTGAAATGAGGGCGATCCGAGATTTGCATTTATATATAATATATATATATATATATATATAGTATAGTAACCAAAAATACATTACATAGTATCCAATGTTCTGGGCTCGGCAGAACAATTGTTTATAAGAGAGAGCCAAAAATTGTGAGTATCAACATAAAAATCACTTCTTTCAAAGCCATGATAAATTAGCATGTAATTTGTGTTTTAAGCGTGACCAACGTCTGGAATGGTTGGCCTTCAGTGTCATAATAACATGGTTTCCACAGTGAATAGTGAAACGGGAAACTTTACTCCATAATTCAGCCGCTAGCTCTCATTAGTGATGAATGATTGTACCCTATGACGTGGCAGGAGGGGATTGGATCGACTGGGGTGATTCTCAGCCTTAATTTCTTGTTGGAAGCCATTATTGGTATGGATCACAACAGTGAAACCTGTAGCGGAGACAAGTTGAATATCTAGCAACCAATCACCACTCCATTCAATACCATCAATTTGCCGTACTAAGGTTTCAATGGACACAGCTATATGTGATTCAACCCACAATTCATAAAGAACAAGTGAAAAAAAAAAAACAAGTTGTTGAAATTGCAAACAATTCTAAAATTAGTATAGTCGACAGAATTTTTGCTGTCTTTAGGGGTGTCCTTGTAATTTTATTTTCAAGATTAAAAGACAATCACTAAAGTGTGTCCTTGGACAATCATTAAAAACAATACTGGGTCAAGTGATTAACAAGCAATAGACAAAATAGATGGGCTAAATTAAAAGTCAAATCGAGTGGAATTAGTGAGTAATCTTAATTCTTACCTAATGACGCGATTAGTTGACCAAACATACATGGCAAACATTTCTTTAAAAAGATCTATATATCCATAATTGGGTCACGTATTTCTTTCTATTTGTAATATATAGAAAATTTGTTCATGAATAATGGTTGAAAAGCATTGACAGCGAAAGCAAAGATGTAGGAGTGGGGTGTGACGTGTTGTGGTCCAGATAGGGAACGCAAATTTGAGTAATCTTGGTGTGACTTTCTACGGTGTGCTGTGCTGTGCTGGGCGGACAAGGGAGTCCTTCTCCTTCCTCGTGTCTCACTCTGAACGATAGCGAAGTCTTGGAAAGGGATTCAGGTTGAGTTAAAAGGGCAGGTTTAATTTATAACAGCGACACACCCATCTCATCTTTCATTTTCATCCTCCCCTTATTTATTACCCCTATAAAATAATTCATTACTGTGGTGGCACCTATCTATGAAGTCGTTCGTCTCTATCGATATTGTTTTAATAAATTGAAAGGGGAACTGTCGCTCTGTTTCTTCCCCCTTTCATTGTATTTAATATCTCGTGCGTAATCAGATATGCATAGCCATTCAAACCCTCTTAGGACTATGTTTTTTATTTTTCAATTTTTGAAGAAAAACAAAATGAATTGTGGTTGCTTTCTCTTCTTTTTGCCCAATACCGAGAAAGCTATACCCCATGGTCGTCTTCGTCTTATTGATACGCGTAGAAGAAAGGTGAGGTAGCATGTCCCATTTGGTGTGGCAGTGGTAATTAGCGCATGAAAAGCAAAAAAGCAGGGGAGGCAGGCATGTGTGAATTATTGAATTCATTAATTATAGTTAGGTCCGAATTAATCATCCTGAAATACTATTCAATTGCGGCATAATTAGAAGGTAAAGTGATGTGTCACCAGACATGTGCAGTGCTACATTTCATTTTGTTTGCTTGTGTGGGCGGTGGATGTCCTTTCTCTTCCTCAATTCCGACGGTTGAAAGGCAGTGTGTGTTATCCATTATCAACTAATTTTGTTGAATTAATCAATTTAGGGTCCTTAATTTCTGTCAATTATTGTTTTTTTTTTAAATCATCTGACCCACCATTATTGTGCGAGGCCAAGCTTCCTGGGCGGCATAAATTCCTACAAGTAGAATGAGAACGAGGGGAAGCAACAGTTACACGTGGTGTGGGGGGACTAAACAACTTAGTTGGAAAGAGATGGTTGGGGTCTTGTCTTGAGAGCCTAGTCCAAAAGAAACATCATCCACAACAACTTTAGATCTTTTAAAATATGAAATCAATAAAGTATTTATAAAATTAAAAAAAAAATAAGTAGATGAAAAAAGATAAAATGAATCTCATATATACTCCCATTTTATGTTATTTTTTCTCATATTTTAGAGGTAGACTTAAAAAAAATTCAGACTCTATGCACAACTAGTTTCTCTCAATCTCAAAAAGTAACCATGCCTAAAGGATTTCCTTCCAAATTCTTACCTTTTATGTTGAGCAAACTGCATCCTCTAAATTTATTTTATGTAATTTTTTTGTAAATTTAGAAAAAGACAATAAAAAATAAAAATAAAAATAACTCTAAATTTACCAAACAAAAAATTATGAAGAGCTCTACAAAATTTATCTCCTAGTTGAGACATTGGTAAAGATCTAAGGCATTGTTTGGTTGGAGGCTTAGATCTTTACCAACAAAGGGAGGGCTCCCCTCCCCTCCTCCAAAAGTGTGAGTTTTTAGAAAGAAGAAAATTTGTTATGTTTCATTTTGATTAAATTACTCTTGATATAATTTTAATATTTTATTTTTGCTTTCATTAAAAATATAATGCAGATCTTTTTTTTGTTTTTTGTGGTGTTTAAGATAATTTTTTATGAAAATAAAAAATATTTTTTGAATAAAAATCATGAAAAATTATTTTTTATAATAGAAAATAAAGAAAATCTTTTTTTTTTTATAAAAATATCTTAAAACAAAAAAAATTAATTATAATATCATAAGAATATAATTATTCATTTAATTTTATCTTCTCTCTCCTTCCCTCCTTAATCAAATAAAATTTTATTAAAATCCCTCTCTCCCCTGGTGGAACCGAACGCGGTGTAATGCTGTAAGGCAATGGTTCTCGCTGCTCAATTATTCTCGTTTTCCATGGCAGCCCAAATTCAATTATGGGCTTTCTTCTCGTACGGCTCATGTTGGACTAGCTAAAAACTCAATTTGGTTAACAAGGTCGACGAAAACTGGAAAAAATTCTTTTACAGATCACAACAACCAAAAGGGATGGGGAGGAATTACATATCCTGAATTATAAGCCTCTTTTATTTATTTATATTGTAAGCATGTCTGATGACAAAAAGGAAAAAAGAAAATTCTATGTAAAAATCATAACTTGACAAATTTTTATTGAAGGGTTTTGAAAATTAACATTTTTTTAAAGAACCAATAAGAAAAGTTATTATTGAAGTATTTGAAAGTTACTATTTATATTTCTTAAAATCATAATATAATCTCAAAGGATTTTCTCTAGTGGTGAATTTTAAGAACATAAGTAATAATCTTATAAAGTATTAATTATAACTTTACTCCTTTAAAATAATTTTAATTTAAATTTACTCCTTTAAAATAATTTTAATTTTTAAAATTTTTTAGTATTATTTTTACTACAATCCTTATCTATAAATTTCCTTAAAAAAACACTTGGTATTTTTACTGCTTTTATGATCTGAAGTGCAGTCACTGGCCCAAAATAAATAAATCTGAACTGCAGTCCAATCGGAAATACCGAACTTTGCACATCATCTACTCCAACCATCTTTCTAGTAAGCCCCAACTTTTGGATAAAAATATTTTGAGAGTTAAATGTGTTAAAGTAGTAGATCTTGAACAATTACAAATGGGTGACTCTATTATTAATCCATTAGTAACAGTTCAGATGCTACAATAGTTGCTTTCAATTTTGGGTTTGGCCTGTTATGTTATGATTCAAAAGTTTGGCATTCTGATTTTTTGTAATTTCAATTATTATTATATTGATATCCTATAATGGAATTGGTTAAAACTTATCTAAATTTCTCATTTCCTATAAAAACTGAAATTTTTTCCTTAACCAACTAACATTTTAAATTCAACCAAAAAAAAAATCCCTCACGTCTTACTGCTTAAATAATATTTAATTTTATCTTAAAATTTTGATTTCCTTAAGTAGTCTTTAACTTTCTAATTTTGTCTTAAGTTATTAATTTCCTCCAAAACCCTCAATTTTCTATACAATGAAAATTAAAATTCCTCTTTGAAATGTCAAATTTGACACAGGCAACATGATATATTTGTTCAAATTTTGCTTCTAAATGAATTTCTTACTTTTACCTCTAATTTTGTATAAATTACCAATTTCTCTATGAAATTGCTTATTTAATAGGCAACAAAAAATCAAAATCTCTCCTTTGCCAATTGAAATTTCTTATTTTAGAAGAAAATTAAAAAATATGCAAAAATTAAATACTTATGGCAAATTTTAACAAATCACATTTAAAAAAAAAAGAAATAAAATCACAGTATATCAATATGCTAACAAATATTATAATACAAAGTTTAAAACCGCATAATATTAAAATTCAAGTGAGCCAAACCTCTTAATATCAACGTGTATTTCACCACGTCTTTAGGCTTCATTTTGGATGCACCCAAAGCAGAAAAGTAATGATACCAGTTATAACACAATAACTACTAAATGTAGAATAATATTTTAATTATTTTAATATATTTATGATTATTATACTTATTAATTACATAGAAATTAAATTAATTCTTTTATAAGTTATTAATTATTAAATAAATTGATATGGAAAGTGATCATTTAACAAAATATTATTTTATATTTAATAATTATTACTTTCTTAACTAGGAAATGTGATGTTCTAAAAAATATAGTATAATCACTCAAAGCAAAATTAATTTGGCAAACAGGTTAAGAAAACTTAAATGTTGATTTAGTCATAGATAGACTAGAAGTAAGATTTCGCCTTAAATTTTCATCCAAATGCATTTTGGAACGCTACAAGAGAGAGATCTATTTGAATGTTTCCACCTAATATTTTTAGTAATTTTGACGTTTTATAGGTTTTCTCTTTAATATTACAAACTCATACGCATCCAAATTATGTAATAAAATACATTAAGCCTAATCTTTAAAGCTACGTTTGGTACGTAAAATAAATTTTGATGAAAATGAGAATGGAAAAAAAAATAAGAATAAAAAATAATATTTATATTTATTTTTTATTTCTAAAATTAAAAAAAATTGATTAACCACCTAAAAATATTATCATCTATGTAAGAAAAACTCGTTCCATCAATTTATCAAAAGAAAACACATTACATCATTTAAAATAAAATTTCATTCCATTAAAAAAAAAAACCATCAGAAATCCGCACTTATTCCCTTTTCTTTTCTCCTCATAACCTTTGTACCAATCGTGGCCTAAATGCAAAGATTTCCTATTCACACATTGAATTCCCCGTAAAAAGAAGTGTCAATTAGTCAAAACGTAATCCAAGAAATAGCCATCCACCATGACTAAATAAATTGAGATTTCATTAGATCACAAAAGAAAAGCTTTTAAACTAAATTCTTTCACTGCAAAGATCATTCGCCTGAATGACGCTAGAACAAAATTTTAACAAATTAGAACCTCTAGATTGAGAATGTTCTGAAGAAAAGAAGTTGAACAGCCCATTAATTAATCAAAGAGACTGAAGCCCATGTCCTGCATCACAAATTGAAGAAGAAAGAACAAGATAACAATTTTCAGGGCGAGCTGGAAGAAAAGCACAGCTTGATTCACATAGTGTAATGATGTGTAAAGCACACAACCAAAAACTTACATCATCGGATTCTTCTTTCTCCTCAACTTTTTCTTCTTTCTTTGGCTCGGCTGCAGCTGGAGCAGCACCACCACCACCTCCACCAGGAGTAGCAGCCACAGCAACTGCAGCACCACCGCCAGAAGGCACAGAGGCCAACTTTTCCCTACCAGTGGCAATTAGCTCTGTTATGTCTTTACCCTTGACTTCAGACAAAAGAAGTTCAATCTTATCATCATCAACCTCTGCTCCAACTGCACATTTACAAAGTACAAAAAATGAGAAATTTCGTTGTCCCTGAATCTTCAAGTAACTATACAGTATATATATAACATAATATAACCATCTAGGTTACAAATTCAAACGTGGCGCGCAAATGTTTCGATTTCACAATCCAAAAGCATCAAGCTTCTATTCAATATTATTATGTAATTCACATTTTTACAAATCCTATAGCGAAGATAAACGGTACCAGAGCCAAGTATGTCCTTGAGATCAGCAGAAGATGGGGAGGCGTTCCCTCCCAAAACGGCAAGCAAATAAGCAGCGATTACCTTCATTTTCTGCTAACCACGAATGCACAATCACAATTAGAGCAACATTCGCCATACACTCGTGGATTTGCAAACAAGTAAGCATAAAGAGGAAGAGGGAGAGGGAGAAGAGTACCTGGTACGGTGGAGATCGGATTCGAAGAGAACAATAAAAGAGCAAACGGCGACTTCAAATGCAGACCAATGGAACTAGTAAAGGTTCCGCAGTTTAGTTTCCTAAATAGCGGTACCTCAACTAGGGTTTCTTTTCTCGACCCCAATCTGCATTTCCTAGACCCGCAAATGGACCCCCAATAATGACTAATTGGGCCTAATACCACTTTGTACAGAAAATAAATTCGCCCACTTGTACAACAAAATTGCTCTCATAACCCAATCTTATTGTTTGGCCGAACCCTTTGAAGGTGGGAAATTGCCTTTTTTTTTTAATATTTCTTTTCAAAAATAAGGTGTTCAGTCAAATCTTTTTTTTTAAATTAACTAAATTATTTTTAAGTGATAGTAAGAAAAAATTTAATTCATGAGAATGGGAAAAAAATTAAACCTCTTTGTTTGAAGTAAAATATTATTTTTTTGAAGATAATTATACTCCCATTTAAAATTATTAATTATTATAATTATCTCTAATCTACTTATTCTTTCAAATACATATCCTTTTTAATAAATTGACATCCAAAATTTTTTAAAATAATTTTTCTTACATAATAATATTAATAAAAACACTTAATAAATGATTTTGACCAACACTAATAAAGACTCCATCATAATGCATCTTATCAAACTCTTTTGCATACATTTGAAATCTTTGATCACAGTGTGGGAGAATGAAATAGATTTTTTTTAAAACAAAAATGTTCATTATATTATTATTCAATAGAATATATTTTTAGTAATTTTTAGAATAAAAAATATAAATATCATTTTTTATCTCATGTATTTTTTATTTCTTTTTTTATCCTTTCAATCTTCATACAAACATATGGACCATAGCTTATCTATTCTATGGCCTTTCAACCTTTCCCGCCATTATTGTCAACCTCCTATCCGACCTTATCATTTATGTCACCTCTTTAAACTTCTCGTACAACTTTGCCTTTAAATCCTCCATCATGTCGCCTCTGTCACCTCCCAATTTTTTTTGCTATGTCACCACTATTAACCTTCTTTGACTCTATTTTTTGACACTAATATGAGAAAAAGAATAAAGAATTGACAGAAAAACTCAACCACTAAAATATTTTTGAATATGCTTAAAGGGTCGTAATATCCGTTCTGCCGTGACCTTTAATATATATATTTTTTATTAAGAAGGTCATTGTAGATGTTCTGCCACGACGCTCTATTTTTTAAAAAAATAATAATTAAAGAGTCACGTCATCTCAAATGCCACGACCCTTTAAAGTTTTTTTTTTTTTGAAATTTTCAGTGAGGTCACGTGTGACCCTACTAAAAACTGCAATGTGCTAGCTGCGTTACTAAGGTTTCAATATTTTTGCAATCTTAGTAAGGCCTTCCTCATGCCTTTTCTCTCCCTCTTCTCCCTCTTGTCTCATTTTTCTTCCTCCTCCCGCATTATAAAAGGAGGTAATATTGTTTCGTGTCCCTCACTTTCTTATGCTACTCTTGCATTTTTCATGTATTCTTGCCCTCTTTGTTAATTTGATGCAATATTAGTTTATATTTATCTATTATAAAGTTTCTAAGGTACAAATTTTGCTTTAGTGCCAAAAACTGTTGTTATATATCTTAATAATTAGATAAGCATATTTGAAACATTCAAGTTTCATCTTTTTACTCCTATAAAGTTCTTTAGTTTCTTCAAGTATGAGTATTAAGTGGAATTATAGTAAAATAGGAAAAAAATTTAAAATTTGTTTTATTAATTTTTTGTTTAATATATGATGTTGCAGAAAAAAGAATAGATTTATTTTTGTAAAATATTCATTTAGTATTTCAATATTGGTAAATATATATAGTACTGTCATATTTTGAGTTTATAATTTTTTTTTACATCTAATACTTGTTGTAAATATGTTGGTGAATATATTTAGTACTATCATATGTAAAATTTGGTTTATTACATTATTCAATTGTTTTTAACATATTTTAGTTGTGTTTAAATAATATTTCGATATATCAAAAATAAAAATTTTTGTTATCAAAAATAAAAATTTTTGTTAACTTTTTTACCAGCAAACTTAATAAAAAAATCATGATATACATTTTTGAATTCAGAAGAATGTATAATATGTAATAGGAATAAGGAAAAACTTATAAAAATAATTAAATGTAAGTTGAAATATACAAAAAATATTTATTTGTGAATAAATAATGAAAAAACTAGCTAAGAAATAAATAAAGATACACTTAAATAAATATAGATAAGATAGAAATTAATTTTCATATAAGCAAATATATTGTCATATATATGTAAAAGAAGTAACTGAAAATATATTTACGTATATATTTTTATTTAGAAACTATGAAATAATTCATTTATATATATTTATAATGATATTTATAAAATGTGTATTATATACATATATACATTATAAGAGTAAATATAGTATTTGATATATATATATATATATATATATATAAGCAAATATAGTTGTTTAAAAAATATAAAGAATTAAAATTTTAGCACACATAAAGAGGTATGTAAAGTACAAAATAAAAAATAATTGAATGAGTTAAATAATTTCCAATACAAATATGTATAAATATAGTTGTATATAGTCTAATAAAAATATGTATATATTTACTAATATATGACTTTATATACATAAATAAATGTTGTTAATTTTTTTTTCATGTGCCATTACACCAATTCTATGATAGGAATCATAATAAATTTGATAAAGAAAATCATATACATTTATGCAAATGAAAAAATTTATGATAGTTACAATATTTTTATATGATAGACCCAAAATATTAAGAGTTGACGCAAACATTACTTTTAATGGGTTGAAAAAGGTGGTGGGCAAAAAGTTACGATTGGTTTCAAATCAGTTTGTATCTAAATTGCTATATAGATACTCGTATTCTTATAATCCCACAAGGTATTTAGTATGCACTCTGAATTATGATTATAATATCTAAATAATATGAGAAGCCAACTAAAAATTTTCAAACCAATTGGACATATCAGATATATATGTGCATCTATCAATTATTAATGTAAATTTGAATATGGCCCAAGCTAAGATTCATGCACCGCTACCCCTCCTGTCCCCTAGCCAGTTCCAAAGTACGAATAACTATGCTTGACAATTTAATTCTTACATGATAGATGTTAGTCATTTTATTTCTCAGCCTACTATCAACTTTACGTGCCAACCAAACTCATCGCATCAATCTATTTTTAATGCGAGTCCTCTGTTGTCCCCAAATGAGGCGGAGGATATTGTCACACCCGAAAATGCGACCGCGTGGCGCCTTTTTCAAAGAAAATTCGATTTCTAGATGAAATCGAAAAAATGAAATTCCAAATTGAAATGAGATAAAATAATAGATAGGGTTCAGGAGTCGCCACCAAAATTTTATTTTTTGAAAAGGCAAAACTTTGGAAAAACCTTTATTTGGAAAATGGTCTACAAACCAGAAAATGGATCCGGGAGTCGATTGTGAGTGGGGAAGGTGTTAGGCACCCCACTACACCCGTTACTAAGAACGGTTACCCTAAGTTAGTTGTGCAAAAATGAAATTGCCTAAATTCTATTTTAATTCTCCCTACAAATCACATGCAAAATAAGAAATAAAGGAAATACAGGGAATAAGGTTCAAAGTAGAAAGAAGGATTAAAATAAAACACAAAGAAGTTCAACGATTGAAATAAAAAGGAAAGAAAAGAATTTTAAAGGAAAATATTTTATTTACAAAGGCAGACTTGACCTAGGATGAAAGCCTAGGGCCTACGTACCCTTTAGAAGGGATCAAAATCCACGTAGTTCGATTAGAGATTGAATTTAGTTGATGTTTTGTTTTGTTTTTGTTTTTTGTTTTTTGTTTTTTTTAGTTTTTTGTTATTTTTGTTTTGTTTTGGTTTGGTTTTTTTTTTGTCTTTGGTTTTGTTTTTGATTTTTGGTTTTTTAATTTTTCCTTGTGATTTTATTCTTTGTTGTCGTGGTTTTTTTTTTGTTTTGTTTTGCTCTCCTTTTTTTTTTTAATTTTTGTTTTATTTTGTTTTTGTTTTGTTTTGTCTTGCTTTTGTTTTTTTGTTTTATATTTAATTTAATTATTTTTTTTGGAAGTTATTTTTTTCTTTTCCCCTTTTTTTTTGTGAAAAGACAAAGAAAATAAATTATCTTTTTCCTTTTACAAATAAAACAAGTTTTGAAATTGGTTGGTGGGTTTTAATTTGCTAAAGGAAAATTTAATTTTACTTTTATTGCCTTTTCGCTTTTTCTCTCTTTTTCTTATCATTTTTTTTCATTCGATTTTTGTTTTTGTTTTTTTTTTATTTTTACTTTTTTTGTTTTTGTTTTCTTTTTTTTTTAGACAAAGAAAATAAAATTTACTTTTTCTTTTAACAAATGAAACGATTTTGAAATTGATTGATGTGTTTTAATTTGCTAAAAATAAATGTAATTTTGTTTTCTTTTTATATTTTCAATTCTTTTTTTTTGTTTTTTCCTTTTTCTTCTTTTTTTCATCCTTTGTTTATTCTATTTTCTATTCTTATGTTTTTTGTTTTCTTTCATATTTTTCTTTGTTTTGTTTTGTTTCTATTTTCATTTATTGTTTTTTTTACTATTATTTTTTTTATCTATTTTATTTTAATTATTATTTTTTCCTTTTTTTTATTATCATTATCATTATTATTTTTCTATTGTGTTTTTGTTTCTATTCATTTTTTTTTTGTTATAATCTTTGTTTTGTTTGATTTTGTTTTGTATTTTTTGTTCAAGCTTTTGATTTTTTTTGTTTTATTCTGGTATTTAGTTATTTTTTTTATTTTTTATTTTGCGTTTCTTTTTTTCATTTTTTTTTCTTTTCCTTGTTTATTTTTTATTTTTTGTTCACCCTTTTTTGCATTCTTTGTTGGTGAAAAGGTAAAGAAAACCAAAATTAATTTTTCTTTTAACAAATAAAACATGTTTTAAAATTTGTTAATGTGTTTTAGTTTGTTAAAGATAAATTTGATTTTACTTTTCTTATATTTTGACTTTTCCTTTTTCATCATTTTTGTTTTTCTATTTTTTTGTTTTTGTTTTTCTTTGTTCTTTTGATTTTCTATTTTTTATTTGAATTTTCTTGCTCTTATGCTGTTTCTTTTTTTTTTTTTAGGGTGAAGAGATGAAGAAAATAAAAAATTACTTTTACTTTTAGCCAAAAAACCAAAGACTAATTCTGTTTCTTTATCTTATTTTATTATTATTTTTTTCTTAATTGTTGTTCATTTAAATGATGATTTTTTTTATTTTAATCCTTTTATTCCTTAAAAAAAATGTTTACTTAAGATTTAACTTTCTAAATTCAAAAAATTCGTTTTATTTTATTTTTTCAATTTGAATATCCTCTTTATGTTTTCCTTAATATATTTTTATTTTTATTTTTATTTTTATTTTTATTTTTTTCTTTAAAAAAAAACATTTGATATGGACTCTAAAACCCAAATGTGTACATTTATCCTGGCAGAGGCCAAGGAAGCTTATTGCTTCACATGATCTTTAGATCTGCTCCTATGTGCCTGAAGGGACCAAAAATCCCACACGGCAATTCTAGTAAAATAGATAAATAAAAAGATATGCATACAGGGGTTTTGATTGTGTGTGTTTTGTGTTCATTCATGATTCATTATATTTTGTGTACAACTTTCATTTCATTACAAGGAAATAAGAACAGAAATTAAGTACAGAGTCAAAGAACCTCCTTCCCCGCTTTCAATCTTTTTTTGTCTGCAGTGGAGAAGCTGCTCCCAAATGTTCTTTCCACATGTGTGACTTGGCCTCCACCAGCTTGTCCGGCTTTTCCGTAAACCTTGTGTGTAGCTACTTTCCCCTTGCTCCAATGAATTTGTGGGCCTCGCACATAACAGAAACAAAAGGAACAGATGGGCGGATGTAAGGCAACTAACATACTAAGTAGGAAACAGAGCCCAAACAAGGATTTAGACCTATAACCACAACAAATATCCAGTATCTTCCTATCAAACAGGAGTCTAGGCCAACTATTGAACCAATATTCATCTGGAGAGAATTTCACAGAAAGCATATCTATAGCGTTACTAACAAGCAGAAAGTCATTCATCCACTCAAATTAACCACTTGAAACCAAGATCACAATTGATACCTATGATCTATCGAAAACCCCAAAAACAAAAGGAGCAGCTTTGCACACTGAGAATATAGTTCAGTAGCATCCAAAATGACCAAACTATAAACCCCATTATTCTTCATCTCAATTCAACAATCAACAATACATCCCCATACCCCTTTTTAAGCAAGAACAGAGTTGACAACAATTTAGAAAAGCTGAGTACCTTCTAATCAAAACAAGCCAGTGGAGATAATATGAATTGCAAAAGTAAAAATCGAATATCACACAGCCACCATACAGGCCAACAGACAGAATCCAAATTGTAATTTCCAGCAACCACACAGGGGAACAGACAGAATACAAATTGCAATTTCTAGCAACCACACGGGAACAGGCAGAATACAAATCACAATTTCCAGCAGCCAATAGATAGATTTTATAATTGATATAGCTAACATCCTAATTAGAAGAAAGCAAATCCCACAAATTAACGCAGCATGTTCATAGATGATTAGAATACGTAGGGAAGGGAATGCACACATCTATCACAAACTGTAGCTTAAAGGGGAAAACCAAACAGATCCAGCAATTATTATCGAACTAGGAGCTTAAACCAAATTTCTTTCAGGCAATCTGTCGAACACCTAGTGTGCATGTCTCCAAATACACAACGAATGCAGTATTTCAAGTTCCATTTTTCCATTTCAATTCTACATTATCAGCGACCCCAACAGAGTATACAATACTGGTGGTTTACCTGAAGGGATGGTGACAGAAGGCGGATTATCTAGTCTCCCGTTGCTTATCCAATCGTCGGTGTTCCCTGGCCCCTTCTGCGTTCGATTTTGGGTCTCCGTCTTCCCTTCCTTCCAGTCTCTGTTCGAACTTTCCTCTCGGGAGCTTCCTCGATTTTTTTTTTCCTTCGATCCGTCCCTCTCAGAACCCCCGAATTCATCCCTTTTGTTCGCTCTCATTTCCTCTTTCTCGAATCTCAGCTCACTCCTCTTTTGATCTGCAATCCCTCCGCCAGATTTTGGTCTCCAAGTTTTCTCGGCCTCTCTTCGTTTTTTCCGTTCGCTCTATCTTTCGCTCTGCCCACCGCTGCCTCCATTTCTCCAGAAAACGTACCTTTCTCCTTCTCGCTCTCTATCTCTCGCTCTCTCCCTCTCGCTCTCTATCTCTCGCCCTCTGTCTCTCTCTCTCTATCTCCCGCTCTCTCAGCTTTTTTTCGATTTCCAATCCCCTTTCCCCTCTCTTCTGGTGCTTTTCTTTTCAGACGCTCCAAATCCCTCTTCCAGACGTGTCTGTCCGTCCTCCTTCAGAATCGCCCTCCTCGTCTCCTTCTCCTCTGTCCGTCCGAAAAACCCAGATCCCTCAAATGTTCCCCTTTTCCTCCTTCCCTCTCTCTATTTTTTTTTCTCTCCCCCTGTCCCTTCTTCTTTTCTGTCGTCTCCACTCTGAAAAGGCGAATCCCCTCCTTTTCCCCCCAGGCGCCCAGACGCGTCTCCCCTCTCTTTTCTGTGTGTGTCCGTTCTTCTGCCCCTCTGTTTTTCCAGTGCGTCTGTCCCCCTGCTTTCCTGTGTCTGTGCGTGGGTGAGTCAGAAGAGTGGTCCCCTCCCTCTGCCACGTTTTTTTGTCACCCAGCGCCCCTTTGCATTTTCTGTCTGCCAAAGGAGAAGGCCGAATAGGACGGGGCACCGGGGGAAGGGAAATGGGTAGGGTTTGAATATGGGTTTGGGTTATTGGGCTTGAGCGATTGGGTTTAGTTAAATCCAGATTGGGCCTGATTTTTCTCTTTTTTTTTTTTAGCTGATTTTAAACCCTTAATTTATTTTTCTTTATACTCTTTTTTTTGAAAAATTTTTTATTTTGACTTGGACTCTACTGAATTAAGTTTTGATCTTTTTTTACTTTTTTTCCTTTTTTTTATTTTTAGTCTCTTTTTGATTTTTTTTTTAATTCCATTTAGTTTGAATTTTTGTTACTCCTTTTTTTTATTTTTCTTTTGTTTTAATTTTAGATTAATGGGCTTTTGTATTTTTTTTGTTTTAGATTAATTTTATTTTTTTATTTTTAAATTCTTTCTCTTTTAATTTTTTTTAACTTATTAAACTTAAAGAACCTATTTGATTTTGATTTTTTTTATATTTTTTTATATTTTTTATTAGTTTAATTTTATTATTATTTTTGGAGTATGTCCGGACAAAATACGGTGTTCACAGATATAATAGACGATTTTGAAAAGGAAGAATATGATGCTCTACCTGATATCAATGACTATAAAGACGATGATTCTGAAGGAGACGATGTTGATGAGGCAGGGGTCACTCCATTTGTTCAATATATAGACCGAGCATATACCATACTTTCACAAATTAGCCTAGATGATGGGAATATTGACTTGAACAATAATCAAAAGTTGTATATCGATATGAGATTTCAAGACGAAATAATTTATGCGCTGTGCAGTGAAAACATATTATGTTCGCAAACACTACACCTTTGGGGTGCATTACTCGTCAGAAAAATATGAAGAATATTGTTGTCCAGAATATAGTATTTGGTGTAATTAGAGAGTTAGAATAAACTGAGATGACAGGAAAAGACATTGAAAAATAACAAAATAAAATGGCCCATATACATGTGTTTATCCATCATTGTCGTAGGATCATCCAAAGATTGATTCTGATGTAATCTCATCAAATATTGTGTTAATGGTGGCTGAGAATCTATCGATCTCCCGCTACACTATGTTATACAAAAAAACATGGAAGATAAAGCACTAAACAATTGGCATTGCATTCAAAAATTGGGAATGATTATATACTTTTTTGCTGAAATGGTTGGTTACGGTTGACCACTTTATATTAGGGTTGTATTATGAGTTTGTTCATAAAGAGTACCCACAAAGTAGCTCAGTTGAAAATCCTTTAGTGATATCTCATCGAGTTTTTTGGACTTTTAAGCCATATATAGACGCGTTTGATTATCTTAAACAAATGGTTCAAGTTGATGGAATATTTTTGTATGAAAAGTACAAGAGATTGTGCTCATTGCAAGTTCACAAGATGGAACTAATAAAGTTATGCTCTTAACATTTGTAGTTATCAAGGGTGAAATGTATTAATCATGGGCATAGTTCCTTTCTTTACTCTGAACTGAGTATTACTAAATAAAATAGGGATCTACTTGATTTCCTGAACTTTTAGCCACTGTCTCTAATCCAAAAATTGGGTGGCAATCATCGGATGTGTATTATGTGTTTTGTTTATGATATATTACAAGTAATCTGAACACAACATTTAGGAATTAGTAGCTGAAGAAAAGATTCATTAATATTAGTATGTATTACTGTTCTTATAAAATGACTTAAATAATGTTGTGTCAAAATGTGTATTAATGGATAATTATTGATGCAAGTTACTTATATAAGTGACATCAAATTGATGAATAATTGATCTAATTACGTTAACTTCATACAGAGACTGCAAATTAAATTAAGGATATTCCCAATAGCAAATAGTCTCGTGCCTACGATGTTAAGGGCCGACGTTGGGGGCACATGACTATAAATTTAGTTGAATGTTTTAATAATGTATTAAAGGGAGACAAGAACCTATCAGCGGATTAAAGTAACTATGTATAGGTTCAGCAGATATTAGATGGAGCATGCGCAAACAATCGCTACACAACATGAGGCTGGTACTATTTTCTCAAAATATCTAATGAAAAAACTATCATTATTGATATAGAGTGCATCTATCTTAATTGTATGCAGGTTTGACAGACGAAAATCAAAATTTGGGGTTAAAAAATCGTATGATCTGGTGAATAAACAATATAGTCAGTGTTGTAAGATGAGCTTGTCCTATCATACCTGTGACTGCAGTGAGTTTGAAATTCAAAAGTATCCATGTTAACATGTATTTGCTGCATGTGCCATGGTCTCCATTAATTTGCTTCAATATGTGGACTGACTTTTTCGACTGGACACAATTATCAATGCTTACAAGACGGAGTTTTAGCCTATAAGAGGGAACTGCATTAGCCACAAGCTATAAGTCCATAGTTAGTGCCTAATCCTATTATGATTTATCTTGTGTGTTTTACTTGATTAACATAATTTCACTGTAACTTTATAATTGTTTCCATCAATAAACTTCTTTTTGTAACATAATTCCATTTTTTTTGTAACATGATTCCATTAATAAACTTATATAACATTTGTAGTTTCCTTAATTTATTTGTAAAAGTTGTCATTTCTTTAAAACTATATTTATAATTTCCTTATGCAAAAGTTACTTTATAATTATATAAATTTGAAAGTGATTTTTGTTAACTTTAACTCTAATATTGTAATAATATAATGACTGATCATCTAAGCGTTGTGGATTTAGAATATGAGGATGACTCACTTTTGTATTTGCAGACTCATCACGTTTCACAGGCCGTGTAATAGGGATGTTACAGATAACACAAGTATAGTTATTTTATTTGACTTATTATAAACTATTATATGTTAATAAAATAAATGCATATTGCAGGCTAATCACATTCTATATATATAACGGATAGTATAAGAGGATCATATCTTCAATCTTTTGCTTGCCATTGTTCCCTACTTGATCAAGGCTTATTTTTATGGGGTGTCTCGATTTAGTCACTTCGAATTTAATGCAATATTAGTTCCAGCTCTTGTGGAGAGATGGTGGCTTAAAACACACTTTTTATTTAACTAGGGAGAGGTAACAATCATCCTATAAAATGTTGCTATCCAGCTTGGCCTCCCTTGCAAGGACAGGTCATTTTAAGCCAGACAAATTATAATTGGGCCATTGTGTGCCAATAGCTAATTGGCATGGCTCCACCTTTAGAGATAATGGATAGATAACAACTCAGTATCCCATGGCTAACTCAGACATTTGTGGCCCTTCCGGATAATGCCGACGATGAGACTATACAACAATTTATTTGGACATATATTATGAGATTGATTAAGGGATACTTAATGTTAAATCAGACTAGACGCAAGGTGATATTTATGTATTTGCCATTACTAGTCGATTTTAATAAGGTTGGTCATTATAATTGAGGATCAGCAATTTTGGTACACTTAGAGAAAAATGTGTAGTGCAACAAATTATGATAAAGTGAATATGAGTGGTTGCTTGATATTGTTGCACTTATAGGTATATGATCATTTCTTGTGATTGACTCTACAACCACTCCCTTAACCTGACCCTTAGATAAAGATATACCCCTTAAATCCATCGCTGGGTTTCAGATGGAAGTGTATCCCCCATATTCATTTAACCACAAAGGCCTTGTAGACCTATAGGATATTATTAGATCAGATGAAAGATGATGAGTTTATTTGATAATTATATGACCTTTCGAGTATTTGACAGTTAACTCTTGACTATTGTTTAGCTTCTCCAAATATATGGTCCGCATTTGTTCTTATTGGTTGCTTATGGCTCGTTGAGTTTCACCATGTAGACCATGTCATTCGCAAGTTTACACCATCTTTTGCACTAAGTGGATTTTTTTAAAATTTTGGGAGTGCTAGTTATTCTCCTTTTACTCCTGATGTTTCATTCATAGATATTATTGGTACTAGTTTGTCTTCATTCACACCATTAGTTTATTAGTCATACTTTTCCACCCTGCCACCTGTGAACATCATATTTTGTCCACATAGGCTTAGAAAATAATAACAAAATTAAATTGGCAAAAAAAAAAAGAGAAAAAGAAATAAAACAAAAACTTTCAAGAAGTAAAAGTAAAAACCAAAAAAATTTCTCTTTCTTAAAATTTTAAAAGTTAAAATAACCCAAAAATTAATAATAATAATTAAAATGCAAAATTAAAAATAATATTAATGAGAAGAAAATCAAATAAAAAAAATTAACTAAAAAAGAAGAAGAATAAAAAGAAAAACAAAGAAAGAAAAAGGATAAAAAAAATTTAAAAGGTAAATTTAAAAGTAAGAGCAAAAATCAAGAAAATTTAATTTAAAAATTAAAAAAAATATTCCTTTTTCATTTAAATTTCAAATACTATTGTCTTCAGTCCATTGAATCCAAACCCAAAAAGGGAGGTCCAAAAAAAAAGTCGAACATCTTTAAAACAAAATTTAAAAAAAAGGGAAAAAATAAAACAAAATAAAACACACACAAACTTTCTGCCCCAAATCCTGAAGCCCATATCCTAATTTATCCTACCCGAAAACAACCCAAGTTTTAAAGCTCATAAAAGTAATAAAAAAAAGGAAGTTCAGCCCAATAAATTTTGGGCAAAGAAAAAAAAAAAGATGGGCTACATGTGCTAAACTCCTAACCTGGATCCATTCACCTAAACCCACTTCATGCTAACTCGAAGCCCACACACTTGAAATGTTTCTTTTGGTCGTCTCCTTCATGTCGCCCAGGGGACCACACTCACACATGCACAAAGTAGGGAGACACTCATAGACATACAATGATCCACGGGAGGTACGACCCTTAACAGAACACCATGCAGGAGAGGGAGGAAGGGAAATGTTAGTGGAGTAGAGAACCACATCAGTAATCTGGTACGAAGGGCAGAAGGCAGACGTGCAAGAAGGGCAAGGTGAGAAGCACTCCTAGGTCCTCTATAAAACAAGAAATTCATTGAGAGAGTGAGGGCTTCTTTTTTGGGATTAGTTTTGGGTTAGAGAGGAGGAGAAATAGTGAGAGATTATGGAATTGAAAGAGAGCCAATGGGTGAGAAATTAGGAGAAGATTCAATGAGAGAACGAGACGTTTAGGAGAAAAATCAAAGGAGAAGAGAATTAGGAGAGAGGGAGAACCGAGAGCAAGAGTTGAAAGACCGAGAGGAAATTTTGAGACAGAAAGCTTTTTGGAGATTTTGGCTTGAGGTTATTCGACTTGTGCTTATTCAAATGAAAGGGGAGAAGTCGAGGGAGGAATTTTTTAGTTGAAAGTTTTAGAAGGGAGTGAAGTAATTGAGGCATTGGGGATGTTTGGAGAGTTCTCCATTGGAGAGAGGTTTTGGAGAATAAAGATTTGATTCGGAAAGGCGAAGCACTCCAAATTTCAATAACATAACTAGACAGGTATTAGCTTCATCTCGTCACTCATACTATAATCTAATTTGCTAACAGGATGGGTTTGCTTTACTAAGGGAAATTTGATTCACCATTCCTGTATTTTTCTGCTCTTGAATTATGGGTTGATTGGTCTTAACTTTTGCATTTTTCTTTGCTTCATATCATCTTGTTCTGCTAGCATATGACCATCATTTTTTATTGGTAGGCTAATATAAGAGAGATGGGTTTTGTGACTTATACTTATGTGAGAATTTGATATTATGATTTTTGGCCTTTGTAATGGTCTGTTTTACCTCCATTTTCATTGAGCTGTTGTGGAATATCATCTCCATATGGCTCTCAAATTATGGCTTTGTGGAGTGAATAGGAATATAAGGATTGTTACTATTAAGGCTTTTAAAATTGGTCTTTGAATTCATAGACCTTAGTATTGTTTAACTATGGATATAAAGATTTAGGATTATGTATGTGTTGGACCTTGTCGTGTTGCTTTCTAAACTCACTAAAGGTATTTTTCCTATAGTGACTAAATGATGGTTTAATTTGATTGTCATGTATTTTCTGTATGCTTTGTATGGTGGTTATACTAATTTAGGTTGCCATTTGAATTGGAACACTGTTTTTCTCACGACTTCCATTATATTAATGTTTTAATAATGTGTAGTTTGAATTCCTAGTGTATGTAGAGACATTAACAATGTGTAGCTTTAGTCCCTTTCATGTTTCCATCTTGTCATATAAATATGAAGATCATCTCTGGATGATTGTGATTGATCATAACAATTGATTTATAGGATCATGGTTCATTTATAAGGTTGCTTAAAAAGGATGAGGAGAGTAAAAGAAGTAAAATTGGCTTTGTTCTTTACAAAATTGAAATATTAACCAATCTCAAAATCCTTTGCAAAAGACAAAGTAATTTTTATTCTTTTCCTCTTTTCATACTTAAAAAAAGAAAAAAGAAGAGTTAGTCAAAATATGAAAATCTTATTTCAAAAAAAATAAAAATAAAAATAAAGACAATGACAAAACAAAATTAAAAAAAAAGGGAGAGAAAAAATAAAGAATCAAAAATCAATCATAGAAAACACAAGTCAAAACAAAAAATCAAGAAAATAAAAATACAACAAAATTAAAAAAAATCAGAAAAATCAAAATACAAAAAAAAAGATATAAGAAACAAAAGGATCAAAACAAACAAATAAAAAAGTAAAATTAAAAAATGTAAAATCAATCAAAAAAATCAATTAAAAAATCAGGAATAAAAATAAAAATAAAAATAAAAATAAACAAAACAAAACAAAATAATCCATAAAAAATAATTAAAACCAAAAAATAAAAAGTAATAAGTGTTTTTGTTCAAATGATTAAATTAAAAAAGTTGCGTTTGCATGACTTTTTTAATAAATTTATCTATAAAAAGAATTTTTATATATTTTTAAATTACTTATTTTAAATATTTCATATTAAAATAAATATTTTAAATTAAAATATTCTTTTAAATATTTAAAATTGATTCTTTAACTTTTAAAATTAATGAATCAATTTGAAACATTAAATAAAATAAAATTTTAAAAGTTAAAAAACTAATTTAAAACATTAAATAAAATTAAGAAATTATTTTAAAATATTTTAAAATTAAGTAACTAATTTAAAATATTAAATAAAGTTAAAGGACTAGAACATTAATTTAACCTTTAATTTTTCTAGTTATAAAAAAAACTTTTGGACGACTAAATTTTTATAATTTTGAATTGCTAGCATCCTCAAATGAAAGTTAATTAAACTGTATGACATTAGCAATAAAGGAGATCTTGGTCTCTAAAATAAAAAATATAAACTACAATAGGCATCCACCCAAACTGCACATCCACTAGTGAAGTGGATCTTCCCTTACTATAGTCACTAGTTGTTACGTCGAGATAGAGCGACATGAGAGGTGATGAAAATAGAGCAACAACAAACTAATGTTATCTTTGGTGCAGGGAATAATTTTTATAAGAATGAAAATAATGAATGCTAATATAATAAAATTTTGTAACCCATAATTATATTTAATATAATATAAAAATGAATAAAAATATCTTAACTTTCATTAGAATGAAAATAATAATTGGCATAGATGAGTTTTGATGGATGAGACTTTTGTAATTTGTAACTGTATTTAATATGATAGGAAAATAAATAAAAATATTTTTTATTTGTGTATTTAGTTGAATTAAAATAATATACAAATAAAAAAATTGAAAAAAAGCTATAATACCTTTACTATATATTATAAAATGTATATTATAAAAGGATAAAACAATAATTCGCTGCACCATCCCCACAAATAAAGCAACATTCCATAAAAAATATTATGAAATACCCATTTCCAAAATTTTGGAAATAAACATTCCCTAATATTGAAATAGAAGCTTTATTATTCTAACACCTAAACATATATGAATGAGAATTTCCTTTCTAATTCCAACTATCCAGTGGAGCATGCTGGTAACCAACCAAGGCATAAGGCCTTAATATAGATTAGATCTTTGTCTTCTTTTTTATTTGTACCAATTGGTGAATGTAAATTTTTTTTATATACAAAAGACTTTAGTTTGACGAATATATACGTTTTGTTTCTTCTTCTATTAACAACTATTTGTTGGTATTGTTTTAATTTTAATTTCCATTTATTGTTATTATTTATATTTATTTATGTTTTTAAATTGGCTTAATTGATCATATTTTTTCCATAGTTGTACCAGAAAGCGAACATTAAAAAAAAAAGTGAAAATATGAAGGAAAAAAAATAAGGGCAACAAGAAGTAAGAGAAGGTATAAGAAGAAATATAAGAAAATAATGTTTCTCGGCTTCTTTTGATTTGTAATTAGCTATGTTTTAATTATCTGTTTTTTTTATTTTCATTTACTTATAATTTATTTAGTTTAGTTACGTTTAGTTTATTTATTTATACATATTTTATATAATATTTTTTTCAAAATGTTATTACCATCTAATAAATAACAAATAAAAATTAATTTTACAAATTAATGAATAAAATTTCAGATATATTTAAGTTATAAAATTTTAACATATTTTATCCATGGCAAAAATCTACAGTTTGCATATTTAAGATTTTTTTCCGACTTTGAAACACCATCTGTAAATATGTTTCATTATTGTAATAAATTATATTGATGAAATTAATATAAAATGACTCAAAGTTATAAGAAAATTTGAAGACAAATAAATGTTATCATATGTATCATTGCCGTGTTTCATCAATCAGTCCTCTCAAATTTAATACATGATAGTACATGAGAATATGGAAACAAAAATTTCCACACTTATTTTTGCATAGAATTGAAATATAAAACTACTTTAATCAATTTTAAACTATTTTATTCAATATAGATAACACTTAGTAGAAACTATAGATATCAATGATTCTGAAATTATCAGAAAATGACACAAATTAGGCACTAGAAATACTTAGCAGTCCATTATGACAATAATAATGTTATTAAGGTGTTATATAAAAAAATTTTATAATTGAAAAAAAAGCACATGGTATACTAAGATGCATGCAGAGACTTAATAACAATTTTCATTTATTATAATTTTTATAATACGAAATTTTGTGTAACTGATTAACAGTATCTTATTATAGATTTTTTCCAAAAATAAAAACAGTATTTTTATAGATTGTATCATAGCTAAAAGAACGTGGTAGACTTGGCCGGTTCTGATCTTGCATTTGTGGCTGTCTCAGTATCTCTATCAGTTGAAACCATATATTTTAGCCATTATGAGCCCACTTGGCATTAAAGGGTTCACATTTTCTTTAAACATTTTTCTTTATTTGTCTTTTCTTTCTCAATGCAATGGAGAGACAGGTGTGAAAAGAAATTTGATGAGACTACAGGTAATATTTTCCTGCTCAATTGTTTAATTCGCGAGAAGAAGGACAAGTTGTATTTCACTATTTCTTTCTTTTGGTGGCGGGGACAAGCTGAATTTGATTGTTTCTTCGCGTTAAAAGGAACTGGGTATTAATCTCCGTATAGTCAAAGTAAAAAAAAAAAAAAACTATTATAATTTTTACGATTTCAATTAAAACAGTACATAATAAAAGAACAGACGAGCTGTTGGCTGGCAACCTACTCCGTTTATTAATGAGAAAAATATGATATATATATATATATTTATTTATTTATAGAGGGGAGTGTGAGGGGTGAGGATGACAATAAAACCGTGTGGAAAGTTTTTTTTTTTTGGGTGAAGGCCTCTATTTGAATTCAAACGAAGTTCAAAAAAATTAACAAGGAGACTAGCCTTGTGAGTCGATGGACAAAATGCCTTTCACGTGGAATCAAACTATAGTTAAATTTCTAGGAAAGCGGGTACTAAGTAACAATCAACGCAGTAAACTTCGAATAAACAAGAGAAGTAGAAGAAGGAGGTGGCAGTACAAATTTGACCCTAAACCCAGAGCACGCATGTTTGACAAAGCACGTTCGTGAATTCCACCTCTTCATGTCTTCTTCTCTTTTTTACATAAACCTTTTTTTTTGGAACTGGAGTAGATTTGCTAACAAAATAAACTTGTTATTTGCTTGGCTTGTACTGTGTTGAATTGCCGATGTTAATTTGGGTAGGGGGTGTGAGTTATTGCAGCTTTAGAGATATCTAAGCTGTCCTCCAGTGGTTGGGGTTGCAATAAATGATCCTAGTATAGACACACAGCTTGTGCATACAGTTATTGCAGCGACTATAAGTGGTGCTAAATTTGCCATGCCATTTAACGCAATTTAGGAATTAAAATTTTTGAACGTACACATTTTCTATTTCTACTACCAGGGGAAAAAAAGGCCTTATTGTTCTAATCATCCGTGGATTTGAATTCACATTTTACGCTATGTTGGAATTTGTCCACTAGCATTACCAAGGAGAAAAACTTTGACAATAGGCCTTTAGAACATTGACTTGCAATAGAAAGTGGAATTGGTATGTACGGGTCATTCGGACGAGTGAATGACCTCTGTAGAACCACATGAAATTAAGTGGTTTTTCTTTTTGGGGGATTGCAAGCAAGTCTGCGGGAGTGGGAAATTTGACCCATCACAAAAATTGGACTTTTAACAAGGAGGGTGGCCCACCCGCTTTTCATTAAATATGCTTCAGATCTTTACTCTCTCCTGATTCTATTTATCAACCCAACTCCTCCCACGCGCCTCCTATATGCCCACGCCACGCATTTGCAATTCATGTGCATTCTCTAGAACCAACTGGGTGTGTCTATATATATATATATATATATATATATATATATATATATAATTTATTGTAACTTTTTAACCATACAAAATAATATTGTTAAAATATTTAAAAAAATTAATATCATTAAAAGAAATCTAGTGATTAATAATTTTTTATAAACATATATGTATGCAATTTTTTATATTTTTACTATTTAATTTTTGAATTAAAAATATGATATATATATTTTAATAATACTGTAATAAGTATAAATTTTTTTAAAAAATATATGATTATTTAAATAAATTATATATCTATTATATTTTAATTAAAAGTTCTAATGATAAAAAATATTTAAAAAATTGCGTCAAATACTAATCTCTCTTTAAAATGCAAGTGACTCATTCTCAACAATGGGTGCCCACTAACAAAGGTAGAGGGGTAAAGCAGGAATTAAAAGCAGCGGACAAAAAAAATCGGTACACCATTTTCATCTTATGTGTGATTTAACGTTATTTAATTTTAATGGTCTATTAACATTTTTGTGTCGGAATTCAGAAGCGAGTGGGTAAGCTAATCCTTGAGTAGAGCGCGTATTAGAATAAACTCAACAACCAAATTAATATGGAAACCTAAAGAAAGGATTGCCGGTGATCCCTGTATATATATATATATATATATATATATGTTCTTACTTCTGACACTCCAAAGGCATCGACACCCTCTCTCAAAATCTCAGACCCTGTTGGGTTCTGCGAAAAACCTGATACTACTGTTTCTTTAAACCGAGTTCAAATGGAGCTTCAAACTCACACCCTCTCTTCCTTGGACCTCCATTCAGACGCACCATTTTCCTACTCTCTTCACTCCTCGTCGTCCTTATCATCCTCCGACATGCATTCCGATCAGTTCTGTGACTCCCAAGACCCCGATTCGTCTAACTCGAGTACGCCGGTGACGGATCATCCTCATCGTCTAGGCTTTCAAATGCCTTTCGGTTCCAATGGCGGGAAGCCTTTGCCAGTAACTGACCAAAAATTAACGGTTGCTCAAGGCCAATGCGGTTCGGGTTTGGGACCCACTCAGAAATCCGCGGGGTCTGACGCGCTGGACGGCGCGTGTTCTCAGACGAGTGCTGCGCTCAAGGTTCAGAAGGTATATAGGAGTTACCAAACCCGGCGGAGGCTCGCAGATTCCGCCGTCGTTGCTGAGGAGTTGTGGTGCGTGATTTAATATCATTTTTAAAAAAATATCATTCTGCCTCTTATTTTATGTTTTTGTTTTTTCTAATTTCCTTCATCATGACAATCTATTAAGAAAAGTGGGCTTCAAATTCATGAAGGTGGCAAGCGATAGACTTTGTAAGGCTAAACCATAGTACGATTTCATTCTTCAATTTACCTGAAAGTCCGGCATCAAGGTGGAATCGGGTTAAAGTGAATGCTTCCAAGGTATCGTCTCACTCCCTCTTTTTTTATTTTTTTTATTTTGATCCTGTTGGTACCAATACATATATAGTTACTATACCCTCTACGTCATTTTAGCGAAATGGGTGTTCTTGTCGTTTGAAATAGAAGATTTGAGTTTCTTTTATTGTTTGAGCAGGTGGGTAAGGGTTTGTCCAAAGACGCAAAAGCACAAAAGTTGGCTTTTCAGCATTGGATTGAAGCTGTAAGTATTGGTCTTGACTCTTTAATACTTTTTAAATTTTGGGCTTTTCTTTTCGGATGCTTCATGCTAGATTCCCTTATTTTAACTGGTATTAAACTTGAACCCGTAGATTGATCCACGCCATCGCTATGGGCATAACTTACATATCTACTATGAAGAATGGTGTAAAACTGATGCGGGCCAGCCTTTCTTTTATTGGTAAGACTGATTTACTTGGGAAAAAGGAAAAAACCTGCCATCTCCTTTTTTATTTTATTTCATTTTTGGGATGTTTGGTTTGGGTGATTGAACTTTTAGCCTTTTGGCTTAGAACTCTTGAGGCTCATGGACTGTCAAAATCATTAACAGGAGTTAGGGAGGCAAAATAGATACCTGTAGACGGAATATGCAGTAGACTATACGGATAAGAAAATTCCTGATTGCAAATGCTTTAGTAATTTGATATTTGTAACATGAAAATGGATTAGCCCTTTCCCTAATATTGTCTAGCCCGTCAATGTTCATCGAAGTTTACTTGAACTTTCTTTTCAGAAAAACAGTAAATAATGGCTGATTGATGAATTATTTAGACGGAATCGGAAATAGAAAGGGAAATTTAGTATATAACATAAAGATAAGGAATTTATTCCTGTCTTTCGTCTGGTTTAAGGAAAGTTGCACTTGAACCTTATTCTCTAATAGGATCAAATAGGGATGAATCAGAGGAAAAGTTGAAAAGTTTCATCACTGAAATTTTGTTTTCACATTCTACAGGTTGGACATAGGAGAAGGGAAAAATGTTGATCTCGTACAGTGCCACCGATCAAAGCTTCGAAAACAATGCATCAAGTATCTCGGGCCTGTATGTGCTTCTCTGAATCGAATTTAGCATTGTTTTCAGATGCTGCTGATATTGAATGCATTGATTCGAAAGTTGTGGCTTGTTGCTACTTTTCTGACACGTTGCTTCATTTTCTTCTTCCCTCTGTCTCATTGGTTCTTTTTTGCCTGATTTAGCAGGAGAGAGAACATTATGAATACATTGTGGAGGATGGCAAAATTCTACACAAGCAATCCGGAGATCTCCTTCATACAAACAAAGATTCTGAGAATGACAAGTGGATATTTGTAATGTGCACCTCTAAGAAACTTTATGCTGGACAGGTAACCATTCAAACTCACTCACATTCTCTCAAACAGGTAGTCAGGCATTTTGCCACGTTGTTCCAGAATCATTGATGAATTGTAATATCTTTACAGAAAAAGAAGGGTTTATTCCATCATTCTAGTTTCTTGGCCGGAGGAGCTACATTAGCTGCTGGTAGGCTGGTGGCCGAGCATGGTATTCTTAAGGTAGACTCAACTTCATAGGTTGTAATTGCATGATTAAATTGCTGTTCAAGAATATCATTGACAAACAATTTTTACTAATTCCAATTTATGTTGCTAATATATAACATCGGATTCTCAATGGCTATGAATTTTCAGTCCATCTCGGCATATAGTGGACACTACCGGCCAACAGATGACTCCCTTGACACTTTCTTATCATATCTCGTGGAAAATGGCGTCAAGCTTGATTCAGTCGAGGTAATTTATTAGCATCAGGCAATTTCTTTATTGCTTAATTAAGCAGTTCTCATCGGCATTTGGCAGAATCTTGAACATAGGAAACAGTTTTCGGCAAAATCATGAACCTTGATATTCTGTGACGGATTTCACTGCCTCTGCTTCATTTTTTTTCAACCCTCTTCTTGTTGCCACACTTGGAAAGTGTGGGTCTTATATTTGCATACCATGTTTATTCATCTGCCTTATGCATGGTCAGAACATGTGAAGATAAAAGGTAAAAACTGGTAGCACATACAAGCATTTTTAATTGTATAATTTTGATTCATGTTTTCAGATACGCAAGGCAAATGAAGATTCTGATATTTATGAGGAAGGCAAACTTAGTGAAGGAGCAGCAACATCTGAAGTTTCTAGCACTGCTGAAACATCCGAGAAAGCTGAGTTTACCCCATCCTCAGTAAAGGAAGTTGCTCAACCTGAAGACGTGGCCAGTTTTAAAAGAAGTCTATCAGGAGGTCTTCAAAGCCCAAGGGCTGAGGTGCCTAGGACTTCAATATTGCAGAGAATTAATTCCAAGAAGGCTGGGAAGTCCTACCAATTGGGGCATCAACTCTCGCTGAAATGGTCAACAGGAGTTGGACCTAGAATTGGGTGTGTTGCTGACTACCCTGTAGAGCTTCGAGTACAGGCTTTAGAGATGCTGAACCTTTCCCCAAAATTTCCTCCTTCCCCTTCATCTTACTGGTCTCGCATCACCTCCACCTCATCTAGCAATGGTGATGCCACTTACGTCAATTGAACTACCAGGAATACCTCAGGTTTTAATGCTTCCTCAGCAGATACCATATACATTAGGTGCTATAGCGAATCACCTCAACTTGTAATGACTACTGTTATCTAATAACATCGTAGTTTTCATCTCAACTTGTGCTTGTTTCCGTTAAAATAAAGAGAATGCAAGGACTAGTGTTTAACGGGACCAGCAATAGTGGTAGCACTGTATTGAGCAAAAGTAGAAGTATTCGATCAACTTTCTTCCACACTTGGCCTCTAGGCGCAAATTAAATTTGTATATCATGATTCCATTATTAATTCAATCTGCGACATGTATTTGGGGTAAATGCCAAAAGGTGTTGCTACAATGATGAAGTTACAGTTCACATCTATTTCTGCCATAACTGAACCAAGTCTTTCCCGCAAAATGTTGCAATTATTCCTGGCATCAAAAGACTTTCACAGGTAGTATATGTATTGGTTTGAAGGTTTTGATATGATTTTGAATTATGTTAGTAATAATAAATTTTTTAAAATAATTTTATAAAAATATTAAGTTGAATATGATCAAATATTATTTATTATTTTATTGTATTAAAAGTCATTAAAATAATTTTATTGATTTACTTTATAACAAAATAAATGTTTATATTTGATTGAGTTTAAAAACATGAAATTTTAGAGAGTGATTTTTAAATATGCAATATCCAATTATAATATAATATCATGGCCTTTGAAAAACGCAATACTAGTGCAAAAGCAAAGTTTTTATATGTTTATTTGTGAAAAATGTGGCATATTTTTAGCAAATAATAAAATGCTTTTAATATATATATATATATATATATATATTTACATTAGTCAAATATGTTGTAATATTTACGAAAAGCTATACATAACTTTTTAGAAGCCTTTTCTTCTTTTTTTTTTTTTCTCTCATAAGCCTGATTGCATTAGGCTATGTTTGGTTCAACTGAGGGGAGGGGAGGGGAGGGATTTTAATGGAGGGGAGGGGAAGGGAGGGAGGGATTTTAATGAAGGGGAGGGGAGGGATTTTAATGATATATTGTTTGGTTCAGGAGGGGAAGGGAGGGAAAATAATAATATGTAGACTATTTTACTCTTATATGTTTTAAAAGTAATAATAATATAATTAATTATTTTTTTTTATTTTTAAAAATTTAATATTTTTATTACCAAATTAAATAAATATTAGAAATTATTTATAATTATAATTATTTAAAAAAATTTATAAATAAATAAAACTAAATAAATAAATATATGGGCATTTTTGTCCAAAATATAACTTTCCCTCCCAATTCCCCCAAATTGGAGGGGAGGGGGAGAGGGGGAGGGGAGGGAAAGTTTAATGAAACTTTCCCTCCCCTCCCCTCCCCTCCAATTATGCAAACCAAACAAGGGGAGGGGAGGAAAATCCCTCCCCTCCCCTCCCCTCCCCTCAAACCAAACAAGGGGTTAAAGAGGATTTAATAATAAAAAGAAAGTTTAAGCAAAAAGAAGCTCTTCGCCATCTGCCCATTGCATGATTTGGAAGTTGAAGGTATGACTCCATAGTTATATTTACAACCATATCTTATGTAATAAAATTTTTTATCTCTTCTGAGGATTATTTTCAAAAGGTGCTCTTTCTATGATTATATTCTTTATGTTCCTATAAAATGGGAAGAAGAAGAAGATAAAAAAGAAAAAAAAAAACAGCAATAGAAGTATAAAAGTGAACATAAGCAACAAGGAAAGAAAAATATAATATAGTTTTCCTTTTCTTATCTTATTTTTTAAACTCAGTATTTAGTTTGATCTAATTTACGAGAGTTTCAAAAAGAGTAAGGTTATTATTATTCATTTCTTAATAAGAGTTTCAAATTTATCATCATATAATTTTATAAAAAGAGTTTAAAGTGAACTTAATAAAAAAAAATTCTCAAGTAAAAGAGTTTTAGGTAAATTTACATAAAACCTAAATGCTATATTAGTTTGAGATGAGTCAACAAATTTTGTGTTGATAGTAAACATGTTAAAAACATTATTACCGTAATTATTGAAAAGTGGTTGAAGAAAAATCTTTAGATTTAAGAGGATTGAACATAAAATAGAAGGGTTGAATTAAAAAAAATTTGGTTGTGTCATCTCTCTCCTTAATCTTTTTATTTTGTGCATTATTTTTTAGCTATTTCAACTTTTTAAGTGAACTCAGCTTTCGAGTAAACTTAATTTTTTGAGTGATATCAATGTTCTATTTTAAAAGCTTTTCAAAATTTTAAGAGGCTCCTCAACATTTTATTTTAAAGGCTTTTCAACCTTTTGGCATCAACCTTCTATTATGGAGGTTTCTCAACTTCTCTTTTGGAGGCTCTTTAACTCTTTGGAAGCTTCTCAACTTATGTTTTTAAAGCTTCTCAATTTTTTGAAAACTCTTCAACATTTTATTCAAAGGCTCATCAACCTTTTGTTTTGAAAATCCTTAACTTTTGCTTTGGAAGTTTTTTCTATTTTCACTTTAGTTTACTCTTTCTTATTTTGATATATATTCCACTTTTGTACTAAAGTTACTCCAAATTTATTATGTGAACAAATTTGTTGTATTTAATTATAATACTTATCACATTTATTCATTTCTTTCTAAATGTGATTACTTGCGTGCATAAATAAAAGAGTGAATTAATAATTTAGTTCTTGAAACATCATTCAAGATTTTTTTTTCTAATCAAAAGGGTTCCCACAATTAGGAAAATTTTTTATAATTTAAAAAAATAAACTTACATAACTATTAACTTATGAGTTAAACTTGTCTAAATAATATTTTTTAACAAAGCTATCATTTTGATTGGACACAAATTTTGAAAGACTAAAATTGACAAGTTTTATTTTTAGAGGATTAAATTGAGAAAATGGTGATTTTTTAAATATTAAATGACTAATTTACTCTATATAAAATTATTGACATGAAAATTAAAAAAAGAGAAAGATGAACCAAAAAAAAAATTGCAAAATGAGGAGAAGCCTATGTTGTAATGTGGGCCCCAAATACCTCAAAGAGGGCTGAACTTTGGGCTTTAAAACTTTGGTCCATTATACTTCTAAGTTTTGTTAAGTTTTAAGGAGGGGGGGTTTACCCAATAAAATTTATTAACTTGATTAGCCGCTCAATTACCGTTTCGATGCTAAACCGTTGTGGTAGGGGCCGACTTTTGTAATGCGGGAAATCGCCTACGTGGCCAAATGCAGAAACGTGGCAAGCACAGATACATGGGCGTTTCTTCGTAAAGATGTCGAGTTGTGAGCTGGCATGACACGTGGCGTTCATATACAATCTATGGGCTGCTTCTGCTAACCTGTAACACCCTCCGCCTCGCTTCGCTTCATTCCTGTCTCTCTGTCTCTCTGTTCTCAGTTCGCGGACTCTCTTACCGTTCCCGCAACACTGTAATACTTCTTCTGTCTTTGAGTGGTTTCTCTGTGTTAGTGCCAATGGAATCAGAGAAGCGTTGTGCAAGCTCTTCGTCTTCGTCTGCTTGGGCGGAGAGGTTGGGTGGCGAGGCGGATCGGCTGGTGAAGATGGAGATTGAAGCGGCGGAGACTCTCGCTGACTTGGCCCGGTTGGCGATGCGTGAGACTGCCTCTGACTCTGGAGAGAAATGGTGGAAGAAAGGCAAACGAGGCAGGAGGCGGCTCACGCGCGAGTCACCGACCGGTGACTCGGGGTTGAACACGCTCGACTCAGTCTCTAAATGTCCCGATCTCTCTCGGGTCAGTTTTGTTGTACGCGTGTTATTCCTTTCCGTTTTTCATCCTTTTCTTTTTTCTTTTTTAATTACAGAATTGCAGTAAAAAATTGTGGTCCCAATTTCGTGATTTAAATAAATATGAAAATTATATTTTTGAGTTTTGAATACAAGTAAAGAATTACAAATAACATTATGTAATAGTCAATAATTTGAAAAGGAACCTGTTAAATGACCATTTACATTATGACGGTAGATGGTTCAGTCTTCCGAAATTGATCAAACCGTAAGGACAAAGTAATGTTTCTTCCGCTGTTCTGAACGAATTTAGAGACACACAATTATGCGTTTCATTTTTCACCTTATAATGTGGATACCTGCACTGGCGAAGTGGAATTCTATTTTAGTACAAGCCAAAGACTCATCGTTCAACCTCGTCCTAAACTCAGCCTTTAGCCTGGGTGTTAGGAGATAGTACAGTATATAATTATTTCTAGTTGCATTCCCCTATTTGGAGTGAAAGTTTTGGAATTAGGCTGTATCCCTCTTCATACTGGATGACTGTTGATTAAATATCACGACTCATTTTAGCTCCGCTGCAACCAGCTTAGTGTGGACCATCTATTATCACCCCATAAACATACCTTTTTCTTGCTTAGCTACTACGAGCTCGCGAATTTGACTTCATTAAAACAAATAAATAAATAAATTCATGTCATGGGCGCAATATGAATTTTATCATGATGCCAATACCTACACGTAATATAGTTTAGAATCCTAAGCTAACTGATATGACTAAGATATCTTCAATGAAAGCAACTAAACATACCCAAAATTTGTGAGTTGAAGTTTTTTTCTCTGGAAATTTTCAGGACACGCAGTCTGTAATGTTGTTAATGGAACATCAACGGCTGATTAGAAACAATCAAGACATTCATTCTTCTTCTCCTGTTTGATTTCCTCATTTCAGTTTTCATTAATTATCATTCATGTCCTGCATCTTTTACAGAGAAATTATCAAATTCCTGAAACATGGTTAGGTTAAAGTGGTACAAATACAAGAAATATGAAAGCATCACCAAGTTGTGTACCATTTCATGCTGGAATTTAGAAATATTTTAATATATGGCAGGGCCAAGCTGTTGAAGGTCATCAGCCACCTCAACAAATATCTCTAAGTAACCCAAAAACGACTCAGCAGGATGTCTGCTTAGGACAAGTGAAGATGGAGCTGGATGCTGATTTACCTAAGACAAGCGCTGTGTGCACAACAAGTTACTCTTTGGTTGGCTGCAGCAAGTCAAGGCGTAATTTAACTGAGGTTAAAGAAGCTTTGAATGTATTTAACTACGATATTTGACCATCTCTGATAATTGAACTCTTATGGGCTTTCTGTTCAGGAAGAAAAGGAGGCGCGAAGGATACGCAGGGTGTTGGCTAACAGAGAGTCAGCTAGGCAGACAATTCGCCGTAGGCAGGTACTTGAAAGGCAAAAACAATTATGCTCTGTTAGAATTGATTCTGAACTGCTCAAAATCTAAACCTGAGCGACGAACAAATTAAGCTGTGTGTTATTTACATCTACCATATTTGACTTTATATATCTTGTACCTAACTGCTCAACACGGTTTGTTTGTCCACCAAGGAACATTTGTTTGTGCTTTTTTCAATCATCACTTTTGCCTTTTGCCTTTTGTTTTTGTTTTTGTTTTTTGATTTTTGATTTTTGTTTTGTTTTGTTTTGTTTTTGGCATGTCGCAACTTAAAGAGGATCCTGAGGCCAACTATTTCATCCTTCATCCCTTAACAATTGTTGTTTATTGGGCATTGCTTATACACATTGACCTATTAAATGAATGTGGTGATAATCTGAAATGTTCTTGTGGCAAGTAAATGTTTCAATGATACCAGAATTGCACATCATGTGACATCTGTTATAACATCCTTCAAAGTTGTAGAACAGCCCCCATCTCTGTTTCATTTGCTACTAACCGTGGCCTTGTTTATAGGCTTTCATGTTTCACAAGACAGAAGTTCTATGTTTAGGTTACTCATTTTAGGGACGTACTTCTGCAGTATTAATATTTAATACTCTCAAATCTACAGTTCTGGGTATATGTAAAGGCTATTGCAGACTTGATTACCATGTTACTTACATAACTTGACAGAATTCTGATACATATATGCTTCTGGGGTTTTATGAGGAGAAGAAAACCTCATATAATTCTGAAGGGTCTAATTGTTCAGGTAAATTGCTTTTCCCATCTGACATATTTAGCATTTTTTTTTTCATGAATATTTGTACCAGGCTCTTTGTGAGGAGTTAACCAAGAAAGCTGCCAATTTAGCACTGGAGAATGAAAACCTGAAGAGGGTATAGTACTATCCCTTATTTGTCATCTTATTAAACATCCATTTATGTCTTTCTGTCCCTCTGCCCTCTTTATCTCTCTCATGCTTAATTGGATGAGGCATCCATTTTTTATATTATTTTTATTAGCTCTGAATGTATTTTTCCTGTTTGATGTGTATTTCATTATCAACCTTTTCACATTTGGCAACATTTCTGGCAAAAAGGAGAAGGAATTGGTTTTGAAAGAGTATCAATCTTTGGAGACCACAAATAAGCACTTGAAGGCACAAGTAAGAGATTTTTCTATGCGAGATAGCTATAGACACAGAAATAATTACTCTTTTTGTTTATAAAATGAAAAAGATAAAAATAACAGAATGAAATTTTCTTCCATGTGCAGATAGCCAAGTCTGTAAGTATCAAAGTGGAGAAAAGTCCAGTTGAGCGTGACTTATCTGTAGCTGAGATAACGACTTCTTCATCCAGTAATGGTCCGTGGTTCCTTTATAACCATTTTCCAGTAACACAGTTACTTTGGCCTTCTGTCATCCAGTCTTCCAATCCTGTTCAATTTCAACATATGCCACAAAGTTCCATTCCCATACCATCAAATATTTCTTTACCATTTTCTTCTGAGTCTGACTTATGTCACAAACAAACTAATCTTACACGGGACAATCAAATACAAAATCCATTATACATGTTTCCAGGTCCTTGGTTCTTCCCACTTCCGGAGTTTGGACATGGACAACCACTACCCTCCATTGGCCTAAGAGATAAACTAGATGAATATCCTGGAGGTAAACAAGCTGGTATTTGTTCATCTCTGAATACAGTGGCAAATGTGGATAATCAAGCTGCTCTACCTTTCAAACTTAAAACAGAAGCGTCTGGCTTGACAGAAGCAAGACCTATTGATGACCCAAATCACACCAATCCTAAGTTTCCTTTGGATGGAGGTGCGAAGCGAACAGGATGTCACGTTATGGAAAGATTCCATGGACCTTCACTTGGTTGTATCGGTCATGCTACTGCTATCAAGGGGGAGCATGGCCTTCAATCACATCCTGCTCCCAATACCGAGGTATCTTCAACAGCTTCTCATACTGCAAATTCTTTGCTGGAAATGAAACAAGTCATATACCCAGGTAAAAATCTAGTGGATGCAGTTGCTGCAGCTGAGGCAAGGAAGAGGAGAAAGGAGCTTACAAAGCTAAAAAGCATCCACAGCCGCCAATGTCGGTTGCAATGTTAACTTACAAATCAATGTAAGTAAAAGATTAAAGGGGAACCAGTATTATATCCATTACTAGCGCTTCTGCAGTTGCTTATCACTTGATTAAAGGAAGTCGTTGGAAATTGAGCGGAGGGCCTAACAATAAACAGTGAAGGCCTTTGAAGGAAGAGAAGCAAAGTTCAAATCATGTGCAATGCTCTCTGACGGCGTTAAAGGTTTGAGCTTATCTCCACCCATTTTGCTTTCCTTTTTTATTTCCTTCTTATTATTGGAGGGTTGCCAGAAATTTTGGTGACCTTTTATTTTTTTTTATTTTTTTGGGTAGTTATTTTGATAATGCTTTGAGGATATTTCAGGAGTTTGAATATATCTGAGCAGTCAACTCCGAAAATTTTGTGTACAAACTATAACATGCGGAAGGACGGACAGAGGATATGAATTTATTTTATCCCGTCATTGAGATTTCTTTCTGCTGCAAACAGATTTTTAAGAACGTTGAGCTCGAAATACAGTTAGCTAGGTCTACTAGTGTATATGCACATTATTTGTTCTAAAAAATATTATATGCGGATATTCTATTATATTTCGAAGCATAAATATCTACATTGTTATGGCTGTTGATTCTATTTTTGCACAATGCTAATTATTTATTGTGTTCTTAAGGATATTGGTTTCCGTTGGTACGACCCCAAAAATAAAAAATGGACTTGGATTTACTGGCCCGTTGCACATCCTAAGCAGAAGTAATCTTCTAGTTCTGCTGAGACGTCCCTTCTCCAATACCTCTCTCTCTCTCTCTCTTTTAAGAAATGTTATGGACATCTTGATTTTGGGTTTTAGTTATCAAATTTCACATTTTTGAGTATGTAATAGGGGTGACCATTTGGCACCGAACTCTTGGGTACAAATATGTTCGAGTGGCTTGGATAGTTTTCATTTTCATGCACTGATCTACAGCCTATTTGAGAATGCACGCATCAGGGTCTATGGCTTGAAAAACAATGTAGGGATCATCATGCAACCATCCCTCCAGCCCAAAACAATTAAACTAAGGCGAATTACAACTTCGATGTACCCAAAGGAAAATGAAAATGAAACTCTTTTAAACTTGAACTAAATTTTGAAGTGGGGCTGCTACAAGCTTAAGTTCCATTGGATGGAGAAAGCGGCCTATATACAAGAATAGGACTTCTAACATTATGTTTAGAGTCATTCCATTCAAGCAATGCAGATAATATCTGTGTCCCCTTTGGCAATGGAGGCCCCTTCAGGACAACCTTGAACGACTGCGTTTGGTGCAATTGAGTAAACTGCAATGTATCTGGGATAACTTGCACGGAAAGACCCCTAGGTGTTGTGACTTTAGCCTTGTACGTTGAAGTCCCGTATCCTACATTAGTCACCGTCCGATGAAAGATTGCTGAGATGCTAGAATTATGAGTCATGAGCTGGATATGCATGGTGGGGTAATTGATTCCATCAGTGCCTGGTGGAGGCTTAACGGTGGAGCAATTGAACCTTTTGCTACCAACTAGCAGACCAACGATGGTGCTGTTGTAGCCCTGCTTGCATAGAAGAGCAACGTAAGAGTTCATTCTAGTGTCGTATACCAATCCAGGATGCACTGCTCTTGTTGGATTAATCTGTCCTGACCCAGATCCCAGCTCCGCGAGCTTGTCTTGAACTATTTTCATGGGAGTGGCTGAATCGTAGAGAAGAAAATTCTAGGTTAGAGAATGAAGAGTTTTATTACTCTGACAATAAGTACTTGAAAAGAAAAGAAATTTGTACAAGAGGGCTTCTCACCGGTGGTCATGAGAGCAGATTTGATAGCAGCAGGAGTCCAGTCTGGGTGGAAGGATTTGACATAGGCAGCAGCTGCAATGACATGTGGGCAAGCCATAGATGTTCCTGATATTATATTGAAGACGTTGAATCTCTTGTCTTCAGGATACCCTGTTACTGTTGTCAGTTTGGAATAAGCAGCCAGTATGTCCAGTCCCGGAGCAGCTAGGTCAGGCTGTGCACAGAACATAGAAACTTAGTTTTCAAGCCAGAGGGAGTATGAGAGAGACAGAGAGGGATCACCTTGAGGATGTTGGGGGTGAGAAGTTGAGGACCTCTGGATGAGAAAGAAGCAAGAAATGGAGCAGGGACTTTTTTACTTCTTGTCTTGTATATAACAGCTTGAGCGTTCCTGAATTTTGAATTTTATTCAGAGTTGAAGTTTCTCAAATAATCAATTTGGCTATGACCTAAATGCAAGTAAAAGGAGTGTACTTGGTGGAATTTATGTAACGTTCAATGGCGTTGCCCACAGTATAGGCATCCACAAAGGTCCCTGGAATAACCGTGGTTTGGGAGAAGTCTGTTTTCTCCGATAGGACCATAATGGTCCCTGCCCCTCCTAATTCGTTGATGGTGTAGTCCTGGCCGCTTATTCCCCCAAGGCAGTACACGATCCTCCCCTTCACCTTGTCCTTGCTTAGAGTCCCATATTCACAAGCACTGCATCATAATTTCAATCTCAACAAAGATCATAGCCTTTTTAGAGAAGCAAGCTGCTTTTAAGAGCATGTCTGGGGTTCTGGTTAAGAGTACCTGGCATTTCCATAGCTATCTCTGCTAATGTTGCTAGCAAGGGCTCCACTAGTCAAAGGGTACATCTTCTTCCGAGGTGAAAAAGTATTAATAGACAGTCCCTGCCAACCCAATACAACAACCAAACGAACTTACTGTGGTGTTTTGCATGAAATTTAAGACCCCTCTAAATGAGTTTTAAATACTTAAGTGACCATTACGCTTTGAATATCAGACTAATAATGCCTTAAAAGACTAAAGTTCATCCTTCCAAGGATAGGGTTATATAATACTTACCGTAGCTTTCTTGCCATTACCGAGCGCTACCTCTGTAGTGAACTCCCTATCGGTGGCGGAAGCTGCCACCGTGAGAATCCAGGGAGCGACGTTCTCCACAGTCATAGTGTAAGGACCTTCATTCCCAGCCGAGCAAGAAGTGAGAATCCCTCTTTTCATAGCATGAAATGCTCCAATGGCTATTGGGTCCTTGAAGAACTCCCTCGTTGCGCCCCCTATAGACACCGATATAAAGTTGACCCCATCGGCGATGGCCTCGTCAAAGGCAGCCAAGAGGTCCATGTCGCTGCATCCCATGCTCCAGCAAACTTTGTAGACGGCGATGCGGGCAGATGGGACGCCACCACGTGCGGTGCCTTTCCCTATGCCATAGAGACTAGCTCCCGCCACCGGCACACCGGCCGCTGTGGCTGCGGTGTGAGTACCATGGCCCTGATCATCCACTGGACTAAGATTCTCATCATAGGGATCCGTATCGAGATAGAAGTATTTTGCTCCAATCACCTTGCTGCGTATCATAATATAAAATCAATCTTGTATGAAATCTAACACTGTTAGGAATTTGAATCTTATTATTGATAGAAGGATAGAAAAATAAATATAATTTTTTTAATCCTTTTGTAATTAATAACTTCATATTTGTCTTTTTTTCAAATGATTATCATGTTATATCAGAGAATCCAAATTCCTTTCTCATGCACATGTTAGTAGGCAGTTTCATCTATTTTCACTTGTTTTCCTGGCTTTTTGCGATTTCTGCTTATTAACATCCTCGTTTCATTGCGTTAGCATCAATATGAGAATTCCCTTTGATCTCTGGTGTAACAATGACGAAACTGAATTGAAATAATCTAACAGTTACCTTTCAAAAGGCAAGAGCTTCTGTGTTCATTCTTCTCACAATCATGTGAGTTGGCAGCGACTTGTGTAGAGTAAATGCTATATTCCTTAGCATAATTTCATCTGTTCGTTTTATCGAGTAGTTATTGAGGTCAAAGAGCATCTCTACTTACATTGTAGTTCCACAAAAAGATAATGGCGGATATGTATGGAAAAAGAACTAGCTTAGCTTTTATTATATGAGAGACTTTAAGCTAGGGAAGCGGAAAGCCTTGATCTACCATATATGGAAGGAGACGAACGATACTGGTTGTTGCTGTAAGGAACAGTTCTTATTCCATTATGTTTGGACAGATGTTGATGTTTTATAGGAGTTTTAAATGTAGTATTATTAAAACGGAGACTTATCTTGGTATCAAAAAAAAAAAAATGGAGACTTATCTAAAAGATGGCTTTTAAGGGAGAACATCTTTTGTTAGTTTGCTTGTTTAAATTTCCATGCAAAAATGTCAAAACTGAGACATATCACGAACTTTATGCCAATTCTATATTTTTTGCAGGTAAATGTGACCTGGTGCTAATATGGTGATTATATTTCAAAACAGTCATTTTGCAATACGAAAAGGTTAAATGAATAGCATTACTGTTTTGCTTAGATGTTTTAAAAACAATCTTCGTTTCCATGGAGTTTGGAAGAATACTTGTTTCTGTTTAAAAGAAAGAAAAAAAAAAAAAAAGAATACTTGTTGCAGCCTGTGAAGTTAGCTCCCGTAACACATTTGCCCTTCCATCTGCGTGGGGGAGGTCCATACCCTTTGTCGTTGAAACTGGGGCAATCCATCCAAATTCCTGTCAACAAGTTCAAAATATATAATCACCAATATTCAAACTAAATTGTTTGAGAACCATAACATACTATATTTGCGTGTGTATGGAGATATTTATGAATTAGTATTCTCCACTGTGCAGCATGAAAACTATTCATTTATTTAAAAAAAAAAATGTATGAGGAAGTCTCTTGTTAGAGGGCTGCTCATGCTGAGTAACAAAAATTCCAGATTCGGATATTTACCTGTATCCAACATGCCCACAATGATATGACTCTCGATGTTGGAGCGTCTCTTTACTTTGAGGGGCATTCCCAGAAAATCCCATGACCTCGTTGTGTGTAGTTTTCGCCGTGTGTTTGGAAACACAGATACCACACCCTCCTTCTCTGCAATACCGTAAATGCAGAATATATGCATACTTTCAAAGAATAAATGTAGAATCCCTCCTTCTCTTAAAATAATTTGACTGCCAGAAACCTCACTTTCTTTCTACTAAAATGGAGGAATACCTAGCAGTTTCTCTGCTTCATGCGGCAATAGTCGGGCTGCGAATCCGTTGAAGCTCTTTCCATAGCTATGTATTTTGGACTTTCTGGCTAACTGATGGCTGTTGAATGTTAAGGACAAAATAAGTGGATATTAATAATTAATATATGCCTTTTAATTATAAAAAAAATGTGCCTGGAAAGCCCACTAAATGGATTCTACTTGAGAATTGAGATCATTACTCTCCAATTGCAGCCGCCAGCAAGTTGTGATGGTGGGATTCTACGGCATAGGTTCTAGCCTCTGGCAGTTGTCCCATGTATATAATATATGGCTGTTTTGTTTTGTCACAAATTTCATATTATTTAAGTTGTTCATCAATCACCAATATATTAGATATTCACATATGCTTCGCAGAAGAAAATTACAAGTAAGAGGGAAGCTTCTTCGCTGAGGGTAGTGACCATTCGGTGCAATTTGGGTTGTTGTGTTTACCTTTCTTTCATTTCGGTTTGATCCTTGGATCAGTAGGGGAAGAAAATGGAGACAGAAGAAGAGTTGTAGCCAGATCCGTAACATCATTGTTTTGCGCCTGTTCTATTACACAGAATCTATTATCAAATAACATTAATGTTTGTGCTGTAAGTTGATGGAGAAGACAGAGCTTCTTGATGTTAATTTATTACTGAATTTGTACATATTCTATAACGGCACTGGCCGCAGATTATGCATTGAGAAGTAAAATAGCAGAGCAACGCGGTCTAATATTCAGAATTTGGTGGCTTCTTTTTTGGATCTTTCAGTTAAGTATATAGATCAAAAAGCCACATTCAGTCTTTTGTATTTGTACTCCTCGGTTCATGAGCAGAAAACCGCCATTAGCGTAATGCCCCACCAGTGTCTTGAAAATAAAGGGTCATCCAACGGTTTAAGAGTTCAGACTCTTGTTTCAATTTTTGGGCCCAAAACCTTAGCCTTGAAAGTTAAATGGAGACCATGCTTCATGAATTTACTGATTCCAATTGGAAAGCCATTATTTGTGCATATGAGTAAATAAACACAACCAACGCACATTTAACAAAGGTTTCCATGGCTAGAAAAAAGAAAAAAAAAAAAAGGAAGGAAATGTAGTTTTTGATCTTAAAAAGTTATATGCCTCAATTATTGGGTCTAAAAATTTTAAAAATATATGATTCAGTCCTTGAAATATACATATCTCAACTATTTGATTACTAAATCTTAAAAATATATAATCCAATCTCTGAAAGTTTTTTGTTTTCTGCTAATTAAGCCCTCTTAGTATAAGCTCTAAGGACTAAGGAGTAGTTAATCTAAAACTTTCAGGGACTAAATTGTGTATTCTTAAGAAATAGAGACCAAATGGTTTAATCCCCTTCAATATAAAGTCTAAGGACTCAAGAGTAGTTGGTCTAAACTTTCAGGAACTACATTGTGTGTTCTTAAACTATATATCCTTTAAAAGAGAAATCGTATATTTTTAAAATTTAGAGACCAAATAGTTAAAAAATATATATCTTTAAAAAAATGCATTTTCTTAAAAAAAAAAAAAAAAACATTTGCATGTAACACCCACAGAATTGAAACTAGCTTGAATAGTTTCAAAGTTCAAACACAAATAAAAGATGACATGAAGCTGAAAACTACGTAGCTAGTGTGGAAGTTGTTGAAGAGCATCCGATGTCCGTAAGTGGCTAAAGACGGCAAGCCACCCTGCCTGCGTGGGATGTATGAGATCCCGAAAGAAAGCTGATTTGGGATCATCGCAGACATTATATATTTCTTGACCTTGTTGTGGTCTATGCTCCCCCAATTATACTGACCATTGACCCCAACGCAACATGGCTCGAAGGGCTTTTGAATATTAATTATGGCTCCTCGTCTTGTTCAAGAATGACATGAAACTATCGTAAAGGTCGAGAACAACAAAGAATATTGGTGTGCTCTGTTTTCTTGGTTCAGCTTGATTTAAGATGCTGTTGTAGAGAGCCACGACGACGTTTAAGGGACCAACACACTTATCGAATGAGGATATGACTGTGATCATCGGAAGACAGCCAAAGGGCCATAGACTGGTCCCCACAATTCTTTTCACTCTCAACTCTTGGATGCGTATTAGATTTGTTGTCGTCTGATTAATCACTGAAGCAGTGTAGGACAGCATCATCTAATCCGTTCATTGAAAAGGGACAGACTTTGAGCAAGATTATGATCCGATGTTACAATATTAGACTAAGAAGCCCAAAGGAATACAAGGAGAAGATAACATGCTAAGCTTAATCTAGCTAATTTAACACTTCTTAATGACCACTGTCTCATAGACATAGTATATCATATTCGAAGGTATACATTATTGCAATCCAAAGTGTGCTGCTCAAGCAATTATAAGAGATAAAAATAATGTGGTTAAATTAGTATTTTAGTTGTTTAACTTCATTTAAAAGTTTAAATTGATTCTTTAACAATAATTTGTTATCTTTTATTTTGGCTTATTAATACCTTCAATTGTTAAGTTTGTCAACATAATCACTATTGAGATAGTTTTAATTATGTTAAGATGATATCTTGCTTAGTTGTTGGCTTTGTTAGTTGCCCAAGTTTTTAAAATTCTAAAGTAAGACATATAACAATTTAAATAAAAAAGTTATGAAACATAAGTTATCAGGCAACTAATAGAGTCAACAATCATATATCCCATTAGAGTTAATAGGATTAAAGTCATCTTAGAAATGACTTAGTTGACCAATTTAATAATGTAAGACAGTTATGAGACAAAATAAAAAAGAAAAATTATAATTTAGAACTTTAAATTAAAAATATTAAAATTTAAAATTATTTTATAGGATTCTAAGATTAAAAATTTTAATTTGAAATCTTGAATTGTAATTTTTATATTTAGTTTTAGAATTCTTTAAAATAATTTTAAAATTTAAAATTTTTTAATATTAATATCTTTAAAGTAAAATTTTGAAATATATTTTTTTAAAAAAAATAAGAAGTTATTATTATTTTTATTTCTATGTTAGCTTTATAATCTTTTTAAATAAAAGTACAAGAGTTATTATTATTTTTATTTCTATGTTTTTAACTGGATTGACCGTTATAATTTTGAACCTATCCATTTACATGAACCACTTATAATTTTGAACCTATCCGTTATAATTTTTATTTCTATGTTAATGTACTCTGCTCTGCATTTCTTTAGCAGAGGAAAACAACTTTCTTTAGAGACACCAAATGCGAAAGGCACATCGTACATACCAATATAGTCGGTGGGGACTCGGCCGCCGGAGAATTGACCGGAGGGTTTGGTCGGAAAAGTTATTCCATATGGCTCTTTCCACGCATTAGGTACCCTTTTTCTGCGGTTGCTGATGTCAGCGGACGAGTCCCCATATACCAAAACTTTTGTTGCATTCAACTGATGCTTCTTATTTTCCTTATGCTTTTCACCTTGTAACCCTCTTTTTTCTATTATTAATTTGGAAAAAAAAAAAAAGAAACACTCATGCACAATATCAATAGACACAAGAAAGGGGGATAAGTAAAATTAGTTCATGTACCTGAGAAAAGTAAAATTAGGAAAAGAGAGAAGAGGGAAAGTTGGAGCTTGTGTGAATCCATGAGCAGCTAGATAGGAAGATAGTACATGCAGGTGCTTTTAAGGGAAGGCAAAAGCTTTAACCTTTGTAGTTTGAGAGAACTACAGAATGAGATATGCTGAGAGAGTTCGAGAGATTGAAGAAACTAAACAAACTATTAATAGTGATCGAAAATGCCTCCATAGTTGCATCAATCTAGTGAATTTCAAATATTAGCTTTTACCCTATGCTTCAGTATCCAAACTAGCTAGTAAAACCAATATCAAAATACGGATTGATGGTAAATTTAGAAACTTAATTCTTAACATGTCAAAATCACCTTTTAGATGCCGTCTACGGACCTCTCATCGATCTTATTATATTGAGGGTGTTACAATTACGACAATTTTTAAAACAAGATCATATGATCCCTCTCATGGAGGGAATTAATCACTAGTCTACTTAATGAAGAATTTCGTAGTCCAAATAGGTACTCTCGATGAATTTGCATCATCCTCACATGCAAATGTCAGTAAAGTGATCTTATGAATCAGGGGAAGCTACTTAGAATGTATCCCGAGATAGACTTCTTTAATTAAAAAAAGAGGGGGAAAAAAAGATAATCACGCAATAAATATATTGATTCATTGATGTATAAGCAGAATCATCTTAAAGTCTGTTTGAAGCAAAGTTGGTTTATGATATAAAAAAAAATAGACAAAAAGGGACTGAGAGAAAAGAAGCATTCAAGAAAGTACATTTCCTAAACACGAAGAAAAAAAAGAACGTTTAATTCGCACATTGCACATTGGTACCTAACCGAAAAATACTTACAAATAATAAACACCTCGAGGAACAATTAACTAAATGGAAGGGGCATATTATTACAGACAAACAGAAGAACTGGTCAAGCTGACAACAAACGTACATTTCCTACGGTTTTTCTTTTTTGTTTTTGGGGTGTGAGGATCACTATTTTGGAAGGTAGCTAGCTAGCTACTGGCTAGTATTGCAGTTGTTGAAGAGCAGATGTGATGCGCAAGTTGTTATAAACGGCATGCCATCCAGCTTGCGTTGGGTGCAACGAATCCCAAAAGAAAGCTGACTTAGGATCACCACACACACTGTATTTCTTCGCCTTGTTATTGTCGTCCACGCTCCCGCAAGAATACTGGCTGCTCACCCCAACGCAACAGGGCTTGAACTGGTTCTGGATATTATGGGTGGAGGGGTGGTTCAGTACGGACATGAAACTGTCGTAAAGGTCTATAACGACAAAGGTGGAATTGTCGTTGGTGTTTTGGTTCAGATTGGCCAGGGCTTGGCGTAAGAGGTTGTTGTGGACAGTTACGAAGGTGTTAAAGGTCGAGTTGCACCGTTGGAATGAGGATAGAGCAGTGATCTCAGGGAGGCACCCAAGGGGCTGAAGACCACTCACTGCAATTTTCTTCACTCCCAAACCGTGAATGCGAAGTACATTTGCAATCGTCTGGTTAATCACTGACGCAATAAACGACGGCAAACCCTGTTTACATTCATAAAAAACACGCGCCTCAGTTATATTCAACATGAAAGTTCTGAACATAGATTTCTTCGAAACTAATTCTGACAAAATCAGATTATAGAAAATTTAGAAATTAAGGCGAGGATATAGCCAGGCCTAATGTGCGTATTATATTATTTGCCCTTTAGGTTTATTGTTTGGGGCTATATGTTCATAGCTTTGCCCCTTGTCTTCTTCCAGACGGTGGAACCCACTACGCAGCGACATGAATCCCAAAATTTAGAAAGAGACGCATGGCAATGAAAATTGAGAACATGTGTCTTGAAAGGACATATGTGTCTCTACCATGCGTGAATAACGCACAAATTGGTCACGAGTTTTCTTTAATAGTGTTAATTGACTTTTTTTTTTTCTGAAAATGGAAATTAAGAACTTAGTTTTCCAGAAATAAAAACGTCTGAAAACCAAAATGAGACATTAAATTTCTTATATAATATTATACTATTTCTGATATGAAAATTTACCTCAGCGGTGCCGTTTGTGGCCAGATAAAAACTGTAATCATTTCCGGCGACGGAGACGAAAGCCACAGAGTTGGAGATGTCAGCGGTGGTGTACACTTTGTCTCTGATGAGGCCTTCGAAGAAATCGATCTGGACAGTCATATTTGGGTTTGTAGAAGAGGTATTGAAAACACCCGTGCCACCATACGCAAAGTTCATCCCGTATTTCACATGTTGGGGCATCAATTTTCTCAGTCTGTAAGGTACTGGCGATTTCACTCCCAAATACTTAGCTGCATGTATTCCCATTCATTAGTTACTAAAACATATTATTCGTTCTGGGTTATGTTAATTAGTTATCACTTGTATAATTTGTTTGACATTGTAAGTGCAATACATACATATATATATATATATATATTATGCAAGTATATGGTAATAGTATACAGTTTCCAAATAAAAACTCTAAAATCTAAATATTAAATGAGACGTTTCTTTTGCTAAAATAATTCATTTATATTTTTCTTTTTCGTGCGGTTGTAATCAACTGATAAAGGACGACAATGCTTAATGCTTGTACAGACAAAGCTGCAGAGGTTCAGAACTGCTGGCGATAAAAGTTTCAGGGGATAAGCAAAAATAAGGATGTCCCAGAGCTGCTTTATTAGTTATGCATGTTAAGACTTTAAACTAGGGTTAAGTTCCTAGCGGCTCGGTATTAATGTGATTTGTATATATTAATCCCTTTCCAGATAATTAATTATGCCAACTAAAATCTGTGGTTAAGTACTTTTTTTTTAAAGGGGGGATGAAACATCATGGTAGTGGTATTGAGTGAAAGGACGTGGGACAGACAGAAAAGAATTTATTACTAATAATTTGACATGAAAAAAGAGAGACACATTACAGGGTGGATTTTGAAAGAGGGTAAGAAAAAGAAAGGTGACACAATAATGCAGCATTTTAGTGGTAAAAGAGAGAATGATACAGGGGCATTCGTATAGATAATTTAAAGAGGAAAGGAAAAGTGGCAAGCCAGCAAAGAAATGAACCCCACCTTCTCAATTATATGTATAAATAATTACAGTAACCTATACAATACTATCACAGTGTTCTCCACCAAAGCAGCCCAACCACAACCACACTTTTCCTGACAAAGGAAAGATAAAGATGCAGAAAGACTAAAAAAAGCACACATATGAAGTTAAGAGAGATTGGTATATACCAATAAAGTCGGTGAGGACTCTGCCATCGGAGAACCGGCCGGCAGGCTTTCCGGGAAAGGTAATTCCATATGGCTCTTTCCAGGAACTAGATACATCTCTCCTGATGTTGCCGGTGTCTGCATACGAGTCCCCAAAGGCAAACAATTTTGTTGGATTCTGCAGCTTACGAGCTTCTGCTTCCAACCCCAAGTGTCCTATTATCATAGTTCGAAGTTTCAGCTTTTTCAGTTAGAGAAAAAAATCTCAATCTCATGCACTCATAATCGAAGTTTGAATTTTGGAGCAGGATGTATATATTTACCTGAGAGAAGTAGACATAGGAGAAGAGGAAGAAGGGAAAATAGGCGCTTGAGTGAGTCCATGACCATGAGTAGGCCAGAGAGTGTGGGAATGGTTTATGCTTCAAGAAAAAGGAAAAGATTCAAAACTAAAAGGAGAGAAGAGGAGGATTTTTGGCAGGACTAGCAGAGGTAATTTGGTGGAATGAAGAGAACGAGTTTTGCCTTTTTATAGTTGAAAAATTAGTGAGATGGCCTTAATTTTTTAATTTTATTTTTTAAATAGCCTTAATTCAATCTTACTAATGATATATATCACCTTGGGGTCTTTTGGTATTTTTGGACTCGTTATATGGCACAGATGAAATATAAAAATTATTAAAAGTATGGCTTCAATTTGTTCGACAGATTTGTACATATGCAATTGAAAATATTTGGGTTTTACAATTGTTGCTGAGCTTTTCCCGATTTATGCATCGCATCACCAAACTACCGAGGGCTTAACATTTGTTAAGCGTGGTTAATTACCTAATCACCATAAATTTAATAGTCCACCATAAAAAATCCAATGCTAAAATTTTTATGGAAAGCTTCACTTCTCTTAGAAATTCACATTATTATATGCATGTAGAATTATTTAATTACATATAGGAGAAACTTAATAGAGAATTTTTTTTATCAATTTTTTTTTAAATTGATATGTCTGTTAAAACATGTCAAACTGTAATATGCAGTTTGATTTTTCGTTAAGAGGGGGTCCAATCTAATCCGTGAATCAGTCTATTTTATAGTCTGCATAGACGTCTTATGTTTGTGTTTACGTGTTAAACTCAATTTGTACGCCAAATTATGATCAAGAGATATTTATTAACGGTTTATATATATATATATATATATATTAACCAAAAATATGTTAACATGCTAATGCACAACGTGACATAAACGACTCAGTTAATTATAATAATCAAAGGGGGTCAAATTGACGCATATGATGCTTTCTGATGCGTTACCGTGGAGGCCTTTACCTTTTTTTTTTTTGACGAAGACTCAGATTTTGTTGGTCAATTTAGATTATATTGAAATGGTCCATAGAGTACGATGAAATTTTGTAATTACTAAAAGGCCCCCTTGGATTTTTAAGGGAGTATGAAAATGCAGAATTCCAAAGAAGAAAAAATCAAATAATAATTCAGCACGTTAACAATTGACGAAAACCAGTATTAATACACCATCGTTATATAGAAATCTAAATTTATATTAGAAAAATTCAAAACAATCAAAGGTTGGAAGGGAAGAAGGACGCGGGGCTCCTTCTTTTTCTCTTTTTTTTTTTTTCCGTTAACATGGATTAGTTTGCATTAAAATTATGGGGTCCTTAATTAATTGTTTATATATAAGAAAAAGCGTCTCAAATTATATATCAACCATTACATGTCCAAAATGATAGAATATGCAGTCCTCTATATGTTAAGCTTGACACTGGAGCAGTTTTTGTTTTTGGGTGCAATGTTCAATCAGTTTGATGGAATCAAAGAATTAGATGAACTTCCATGGAAAATAATCCGCGCTATTGATTTATTGACTCGTCCGTGCAGCAAAATAGCTGTGTGAACATCCAAGGACCAAGATTACGAATTTCAAAGTCAATTTTACTATACACAATGCACACATGATATTAAAAAATAAGAATAAATTATATAAATATTTTTTAATTTTTATTAAAATTATAAAAAAAATTATTTTTAAAATATGTAAAAAAATATTTTAAAAATAGAAAAAATATCTGTATAATTTTAATAAAATTTTAAAAAAATTTCAACAAAATTAATGAAAAATTTACATATATTTCAAAAATAGAGCAGATATTTATGTAATTTTAATAAATTTTAAAAAAGATCTGAATAATTTATTTTTTATTTTATGCAAAATTTTAAAATATATATATATATAGATACACACACATATAATTTTAGCAAAATTTATAAAAAAAAATATGTGTATTTTATTTTATTTTATTTTTTAAGTCAGAACTATCATTTTTGTTACAGAGAAAAGAGATGATAATCATGGTGGAATGGACCATGTTTGAGTTTGGGCCCGTGACATTGGCATGTAGTTGAGGCAGTGGATCAGATCGGACATTGGCTTGAGGACTTTTTGATTTCAGTACTTAAAAATTAAAAATTAATACCTGAAATGCTTCATCACAAAAATTATTGTCCTAAATGCTTAAATTTTTTTTAGTTATATAATTAATGGGTCGCAGTATCTCCATATTTTATTTAAAAATATAGGGTTGCGACATCAGGGATGCTACGACCCTTCATACAAAAAAAAATATTTTATTTTTGGTCACTGCAGCAAAGAGCTGCACGCTGGGAGGGGTTTACCATTCACCTTCTTATACAGGTAATGCCAAATGAGTTCTTGGTTTGTTGGGTTAAATCTGGAGACCATATAGCCATAATTTGAAAAACCTACTTCCTTATGATTTAGAAGATAACCATCAAGTCTGTACTCATGCATCGTCCAACCATTTGTCTTCTTGTACCCTTTGTTCTTGGGTTTTTCTTCCCTTTTCTTCTCTATGAAAGAGAAAGTTCTCTTAGACCTAATATGTTTCTTCCTAGAGTGAATTTTCATATCAAATTAATACTTCCAAGTACCAAACTTTATGGCTCTCACAGCCCTTGAAGATCCCTTGTTCTTGGTACTCCAGTTTCTTAATTTGGTGAAGAAGTAAAGACATTCCTCCTTTCGATCCTCAAACATCTTCCTCAAGAATCGTCACCATCATAGATGTCACAATCAATAACTGCATTACAAGAGAGGGGTTTACCATTCACCTTCTTATGCAGGTAATGCCAAATGAATTCTTGGTTTGTTAGGTTAAATCTGAAGCCCAGTGGCAGAGTTTTCATTTTGTATCCAATAGCTGAAAAAAATCTGCAATGTATAAAATATAGCAAGTCTCCATGTTCTTTGTTTTTGGGTTTTACTACATCAAGTAAGATTAATATGGTGAATTATATTCAATAATAGAATATCAAATTAGGCATAAGCCATTTAGAGCAAGCGTTAAAATATGTGTTATTACATGGATTGTACATTGTACACCAACACTGCATAAGATAAGCTTATAAGCTCCCCGTTCACACAATTATTATATAGTTCTAAAACTATTATAAAATGTCATTCTTCTTCGTCAAAACTCAAAAGCAACCCTCCCATTCATCTTTCTACTTAGTTTCTCCCTCGCACTACATTTTCTAGCTCTGTTGCCAAGAAGTAGAACCATAAAATCTAGGGGACAAGCATTTGTAGTTTTGAAATTCCTCATACATGTATATTCGTATGACCTCAAATTGCTATATGCATGTGGATTGAGTGAGAAAGTTAAAATGAATACCTTTCTGAACATCTTGGCTGAGATCAAATTTATAAATTGAGAAAATTATAATGAACTTGTAATATAGACATTCATACAAGCATTTGTCGTTTAATAATATATAAAATCCATAGAAGTTTAAACAAACTACTGCATATCAAATTGAGAGGGAGAAAAAAAAAGCTGGAATATAAAACACAATTATCCAAAAAACTCATTTTTGTTTTTTGTTCCATATCAATATATGCAAGCTGGAAAAAGTATATCTTAAATAACTAAGATAACAAAACACTTTCACTAATAATTGTTAGCAGTAGAGAATACAAATCATACTCTGAAATACTAACAATTCTAAACTATTCATGGAATTGCAAGAGCATAATACCCCCCGCTGCATGCAACTCTTTGCTGCAGCTTTGTAACAAAGTTACAACCGGACCCGTGATCAAAAATAAAATATTTTTTTTTATACGGAGGGTCACGACCCTCCATATATTTTTAAATAAAATATGGGTCACAGCATCTTTGATGCCACGACCCATTAATTATATATAAATAAATAAATATTTTAAGTATTTGAGATAATAATTTTTGTGACAGAGCATTTCAGGTATTGATTTTTAATTTTTAAGTACTGAAGTCAAAAAAGCCTTGGCTTGAGGGTATAATTAATATGCACTTTAGCAGTTGATATGGTTTTGAAGGAGTGCAATTTACAACCACCTCCTTTATATTGTAGGACAAAATACAACATCAACAATTCCAAGCCATAGTTATACATACATTGGCTTGAGAAACAGGACCCTACTAATAAAAAGCAATAAAACACATACAAATTGGCTCACGTAGCTACCCAATGAAATAAATAGTTTATTGTTGATACTTTTACAATAACATTGAATTTGTTCGTTAAGTAACCTTTACTTCCAACCCTAATGACACGTTTCAAGTAAAATTCTGAAGAGTTGAACATATTGTAGTTTACTCTTTAAACCGGCAAGTGTAAATTGCCTCGCGATTCCAAAGAATCATTTCCTCATGAAGCCAAAGACGTTGTAGAATAAATAGGAAGCTCAATGACAAGTCCATCTAAGGATGATTATGAGTAAAGATAAGATATAAGTATAGTACTCTAGTCCTATCCTCATTTATATTTAGTAATTAAAGAACTTTTCATTGTTATTGAATTCTTAAATTCCCATACACAAACCTAATTATTTAAAAAAAATTAAAATGAATAAGTTTTTCTTAAATGGATGCTTTTTTATATGAATTCTATTTATATAACATCACAACAACAAAAATAAAATGTCTTTAAAAACTATTAATATAATTCAAAACTCATAAAATGATATTTGAATAGTTTTTTTTTTACTCTTTTGCAATATATTATATTGATTAAAATATATATACACACATAAAAATAAAAACATATTTATGCTATGAGTCTAAGACAGGGTAAGTATCATGACACTTGGACTTCGACCATATGCCCATAAAAATTTTCACACCTACACCCAAACAGTAAATTTTATAAGTTCTCATAAGATACAGATATTTTGCCCACCCCTACCTGGAAAGAGTTATAGTAGCTATCAAGAAAATTCATGAAAATGAAACTCTTAAAAGTTTATTGAGTTTGATATTGGATAGTATATTCATGAGAATGAAACTCTTAAGATCTTATTAAATCTTATAGTGAATGGTAAAAATGTCTAAAAAAGATTGCAAATTTAGAGGCTCTGTTTTTTTAGCAAGTTAGCTTTTTGAAAGAGAATTTCCTTTAGACTTGTAATAATAGTATTAACTAGAGCTTGACTTTGTGTCTATAATGAAGTTAACTTATAAGTTTAGAGATCCTACCTCCCTGATACCCTAAGTTTGTAATAAGAACAAACCTTTAAAACAAAAAGAGCGAGTGTGTAAAACATGAAGTTGGACAAAGTATAGGCCACAAAAGCCCGTACCAAAGAAGGATACAATTGTATGAAGAATTCCTTTATTCCAAAGTCAAATATGCTTTTTCCAAAATATTATACTAACCTTGAAAGTAGAGGATACCAAAGCCAATAGATGGCGGCAGACAACTTTTGATCCCTTTATAGAATCAATAGATCAATACTACTATACCACGCAGTGTTATGCTGATATGTTATTTATTTATCTGATATATATTTACTGTGAACTGAAATTCTTTTCAAGCTCACACACACACACACATACACATATGCATGCAAAAGTCAGATTCTTTTTTTATTCAATCCCTAAATTTCTTACCATTATTCATCAAGTTTGGAGACTCATTAAGAAGCATTATCACAGCTTTTCTCATAACTTATGCTGTGGACCGTCAACGTCAAAATCCATGAAAAAATGATAGAATATTTCTACTTTTTATACCTTCTTAAAATATGAAAACTATTCATAGATATGTTTGGTACATAAAAAATTAGAATAAAAATAAAAAATAAAAAAATAATTTTTTAGATAAGAAATATTTATAATATCTTTATTTTTAATAATTAAATAATTATCATTAAAAAATATTAAATAATAATTGAATAATGATTATAAAAATAAAATTATAATTTTTTTTAACTTTTCTTCTCTTTTGTTTTTCTCCTCCGTTCCAAACATATCCAACGGGCTTTAGTTTATATCTAAGACTAGTTCCATTACGTGCCTATGTAATTTTTATTATATTATTTTAAATATTATTCTATCAATCAAATTATTATTTTTATTATCAAATTAAATTTTTAAAAATAAAAATATAAAAATAGTTTATTATCCTATTTACGTGCTTTTTACATTCTTTCTTTTTTAATATCTTTCAACTAAATGGGCTCTAATGGGTGGGATATGCAGTGAAAAAGAATAGAAGTTAAACCACGACAAAATTAGGTAGCGCACCTACGGTTACAATTTATTACCTACTTTATGTGTAGACCATTTGACACATTCCAGACTATAATTCTGTTAAAGAGCTGAAAGATCATGGAGGAATCTTTTGAAAGATTAAGATCAACAACATCAACGCTGTTGATATACCCTGCTTGAACAAACTAGAACATATATATATATATGATAGATGTATTGAAAAAACTTCATAAGCAAATTAAAAAAAAAATCATAAAATATGGACGAACAAGAAGGATACGCATCGATAATGCTTACAAGGAATCCATAAACACCAATGATGGAAACTACTTCAGCAAGATCTTATTTCATGAAGAAAAAAAAATCCTGAATTTTGTATGAAAAAAACCAAGTGAGACCATAAAATTTATAGTGTGATTAGAGAATGGTACAAGTGCCAACTTTAATTTATAGGATATTGGGATCCATATTTCTGGACAACTAGACTGAATAAGGTTTTTGGTCATTTATGGCTACACCCTTATACTCCAGCATAAAGTGTTTTCTATGCAAATGCAACTTCAAAAATTAATTATACTTTTTTATTTGAACAATTTATTTTGATATAAATTTAAAATATTAACATGCATTTTAGTGCATTTGAAAGCCACTAGTACTGTATTAAGATCGTCTCTCGTTTTCTGTTTTGGGTCAATAAACATCACTACTGTGTATGTGAGTGTGTGTGTGGGGGTGTGTGATGTGTGTGTTTGTGTAAACACATACCCGGGCGTTTACAAACATCCTACGAACGTGCGGATATGATCATGTATTTGCTTCTGCGTGCACTCAAACTATATATATATATATATATATATATATGTGCATATTAAAAACAAAACATCTAAAAAGAAAGATAAAAAAAAACTAACCCCCAAAAAATAAGGAAATTTTTCTAAAATTCCACTTATTTAGATAACATTTTAAATACTTTTAAATTTACTTAATTATCTCAAAAATTTGAAAAAAAAATCACTTATTTTTCCAAACAAAAAATTTTTCAATGAAGCAATTAAAACTCTTTCAGAAATTATTTTTTCCTCTAAAGTTACCACCTCAATATTTTTTTTTAATTAGACTATAGCAACCTTGCAAGTTGTGGGTTTGAGGAGCGGGGACCCCACCATCAATTGTTTCTCCTATCTCAATTCTTGATCTCCATTGTGTGGGGATTTTTTCTCTATCTCTATTCTCTGCATTCCCATAAATCCTCCTGAGAACCCTATGGGATAGCATGACAACAAATATTTTTTATAATAATGAGGCATAGTTACATTTCTATAATAAAAGAAAGTTGACAATGAAGGGAGAGGCTTTTAATATAAGATGAAAAGCTTTTAATTCTAATATGAGAAAAATTTTAGATTTCTTTTTTAATTTCCAATTAAAATATATATTAATATAAGAAAATTTACTAACGAGAATTTTAAAATCAATATATATGTTTATACATAAATGTGGAAGATACTTTTATAATTTGATAAGGATATAAAACTTCACAGGGGGTGAAAAATATGATTCGTATCCATCTCTCCAAATTATTTTTAGAAGGATTTTTTTCCTCCATCCCCATCCTCACAATAAGAAAATTTCCAAGTTTCTTGAATGAGGAAGTCCTCGTAAGGATCTCCAAATTTGAGAAATTTTTGCTATCTATGGATTTAATACATAGAGCATTAAAAAACTATAATAATAAACTCTAAAAGATCTAAACTCTCCTCATACCAGAAAGCCATAATTATTCATACACAGCTATTTAGTGAAATAGTTTATTAATATTTTTATTTGTCATATTAAATTTGTTAAGTAGCTTCTAATTCCAAAATATCCTTTTCATCTCAATACTCAATTGATATTTTTAATTTTGGTCAAAAAAATTGATATTTTTAATTACTACCAATACTGTAAAAATAACCACAAAATCTCCAGCTTATTAAAGAAAAAGAGTAAATTAATGATTTAATTTTTAGGAAATTATCTTTCCATCAATTTTGTTCTCTAAAAATAATTTTTTTTGATTTAGTTTCTAAAAAATCGTTCTCCTCTTAATTTAATCCTCTAAAGACATAATATCTTACTTTAATTCTTCAAACATATGTTCATGTTCCAAATGATCACTTCTAAAAGTCTACAAACATTTTTTAGAAGACTATTTTAATTAGGAAAATATAGAAATCTAAATTAAATGTTTTATTTTTGAGAGACCCAAGTAAAAAAAATACTTTTTTTTATAAATTACACTAATTTTTCTTAGATATTAAATTATGATGAGAAGAATAATCTCTCAAAAATTAAATTATTAATTTACTTAAAAAAACTGAGATCTGAAACTGTCGGGATATTAAATGATTATGGTTATACAAGCGTATATTCATCGAATTTAATACTGAAATATTGAAACATCATACCAATATTTCTGCTCCTGAGTGAAGAGAAACACAAAAATTCTATTAAGGTCCATAGGTTGGTAAAAATTTCATTATTTGATCTTAAAAATCAAAATTTCTTTGAGCCAAAGGAATCAATTACTATTAGTATTTTCAAAGTTATCACTTATACTCTTTAAAATTATATCATAATTTTTCAATGTTAAAAAGATATTTTAAATTTGGTAGTATCCCTAAATGAAATGGCTTTTATAATATTAGTAAGATCAAGTTGTAATCTAAAAAAATAAATAATAACTTATTCTTTTAATCTTTTATAAAAATTTTAATTTTTGAAATTTTTTTAATAAAACTTTTATCAAATTAAAGTCATTACATAAAAATTTTTCTAAAAGAAATCTTCATGTGAAGTGTAACAAATTTCTCAGAGGGGCCCTCTTCGTGCTTTTGATAGTTGCCCATAGATATTGCAGTAAAAGAAGCTCTAGTAATGCACAGATTTATGTGTGCATCTCACGACAACCGATGGTTTAAATTTTATAATTTTTTTTATAGAATATAAAATAAAAGTAATTTAATTGATAATTATAAAAAAATAATATTTTATATCAAAAAAAAATATAAAATTTGAATAGTCTAAATTAGATGCACAACCTCCAAATTTATAGAGAATTCGGGCTCTAACATAGAATGAATAGAAATAACTCACATTTAAAATATCAATATTATTAATTAGTAAAAAAGCAAATCAAACAAAAGGTAGTCCTAATTATAAGCATATGGAGGACAAATTGTAATTAGTAAAATCTAGACTAAATTTTCCAATAAAAATGTAACTATTCGGAATATAAATAACTATTATTCAAATAAAACAAAACTATGGTTCTTAAATCCTAATCGAACCAAAAACTAACTATATTAGCAAAATGTTGCATCTGCATCACCATGTCACTATCTTCATCCTTGTAGGAAGCACTAAATTTGCTTCTTTAAGGGTCCGAAGCACATCGAAGTTCTTCTTAATATAACAGAGTCTCAAGTGACATGCCGAAGACTCGAGCTTATTGTAGTTCAACCTTTAAACCGCAAATTGTTACTTTCCTCTTCAAGCCAAAGAATCATTTCTACTTGCTGTGCTTTCATCATTAAGCACTTGGTATTCTGTATCCAGGTTCCCGTTCTCAATAGTTTGTGGAGGAACAGAGTCCTTCTCTCTGCAGATACCATCAATGGTTAATAACAAAATATATATAAATCTATTAACAAAAATTTGCAGAGTGCATGGCATGGAAGCATCCACAAGTAGACAAGCACACTCAATGAAGTACTAATCGTAATGTAATCAAGATGAAAATCAAATATAGCATATGGCAAATAGCATGAACACATAGTAGAATCTATAACAATAAAGTCTAGAGATGAATTTTAGTACATACGTCGTAGAATAAATGATAAGGCCAATAACGACGATTCCGAAAGAGAGGAAGTACAACCAGTCCACCTGCAATTGGATATAAACATTTTGTCACATTTCATTAAGTGATAATAACAAAAATTTGAAAAACTTGATAGTTTTAGCACATGGTACTTGTAAATGGTGATTGAATGTTAAACTAAACTCATAGTCCTTTAATTGCTCAGTTTCGGGAGTAATACCTCCTGGTGGTACAAATAAATTTTAAAAACCACTGCCCACATATCAGAAGTAAGAAGAGAGAGATTGAACATCGCAGCTCCACTCAACTGCATTGGAAAAAAGTACTCTTAGAGAATCTGTCACAATATTATTAAGAAAAAATATAAATCGTTTAATCATATGATTAATCTGAATATACAAATTTTTGCAAGTGAACGTCAAACCAAATTGTTTAATGGCTGTACTATTGTAATTAATTATCCTTCAGCAAATATATCTATTTTTCTGAAGAAAAGGACTTGTACCATGAAAGTCCAGAAGGAAACTAACCTTTAAAACAAAAGGAGCAAGTGTGTAAAACAAGAAGCTTGATAGAGTATAGCCCACCAAAGCAAGTACCTAAGAAAAGATACAATTGTCTAGTTAAAATGAAGAATTCCATTATTCCACAGTCAGATATGCAGACATAATTTTTTCAAAATCAGAGGATATCAAATCTGACAGATTTATGACTTATGAGGGTTAGAGACAACTTCTGATCCCTTTAAAATCAATACTACTATATACCAAATAGTGATATAATGATATATTATTTATCAGTCTGGTATATATTTACTAAGAAATGGAATTATTTACACACAAATACGCATATGCAAGCAGAAATCTGATTCATGTTTTGTTCAACTTCTAAATTTCTTAAGATTATATAGCAAGTTTGAAGAATCACTAAGAAGCATTATCACAGTTTCTCACAACTCATGCTGTGTACTGTCAATGTCAAAAACCTTGAAATAGTGATTGAAAATTTCTAACTTCTTTTTTTCTTCTTAAAATTTGGCTAGTTAGTTTACTTTTGGGAGCAGGGAACAATGGGCTGTGGACATATATGCAGAGAAGGGCGATAAAGGTTACAAGAAAGTTATTACTATACCTAAAATGATATAAGAATTTAATATTACTTACTATATCAGTAGACCATTCGATAGATTCCACAGTCTTCAATTCCATTATAGATCTGAAAGATCACGGAATTAAGGAATCTATTGAAATTTCAAGATTAGTGACATAAACACTGATATACTATGAATGCACAAGTTAGAACATACAATAGATGTATAAACATCCTTCATAGGCAAATTACAAATCATATATAACGTGGGCGAACAAGAAGGATACGCTTCGACAATGGTCACTAAGAATCCATAAACACCAATCATGGCAACTACTTCAACACGATCTTTTTTCTTGACACAAAATTCCTGCATTTTGAAAGTAGAAATCCAAGTGACTCCATAGAAAATATAATATGTGATTAGAGACTATATAGTGCAAGGGCCAACTTTAATTTCTGAAATATGGGGATCCAGATTTCTGCAGACAACTAAGCTGAATAAGTAATCCTAATATTTATGGTTGCTTTCAATGCAAATGCAAGTGAAGACTACCAATGAATGGGTGACATACCTCACCAACATTGCTTATTGCATAGAAAAGCGTCCCTGCAATCACAAGCATGTCTCCCAAGAGGGGTTTTGTGCCACCTGAAAGATGAATAATGAGTCGCACTTCATTAGATCCATTGCCTGTGAAAATCTATTTCATAACTAATAAGCAGATATAGGAACTTCGGTTCCAACTAGTGTAAGAGAAATGTGACCTCCGCCAGCAACCCCAGCATCTGAAAGTAGGACTAAACCAAGACCTAGCACACATAGGGCCGCACCACCATACTGCCATAGAGAATATCGAGTGCCAATGATGAACCACGTTAGTATTATGGCCCAAGGTATCGTCCAACAGTCCAGTAAAGTCACACTGGTAATGGATGCATACTGGTATGCTTCATTAACTGCATACAAGAATAAGAAGTCAGTAATGAAATCTTCATCACACTTTCGAGTTTGGGTCCAGGAGAACATGCATAACTTGCAAGCTGCAAGCTGGTTTTGCAACAACGAGAGATAGATCAAAGCAACTTACCCAAGTAATTCCCTTGAACATCAACAAAACCTAATAGTAAATACCAATACCAAGGAATCTGCAAAGCCCACAAGATCATGCACAACTTTAGAATCTCCAAATTCTAATTCACTTTCATCCCCATAATTGGCATGCATAAAATCTCGAAAACAAACGTTTTATATATTGATTAATAAGTCAGCACAGAGATATTACAGAGATGAAGATAAGTATACCAGAGGTTTCTGACGCCTCCAAATTAAAATGCTTCCATAAACCAAGGCCAAAGATGCGTAGTTGAACATACTCTGAGAAAGAGGTGCATCAACACCTACATATAATCCCCCAAAGAGTCCAACATTAGGCTTCAAGGACATAAAGTAGATAAAAACCTTAAAAAGTAGCTTAATTAAGATTACCCAGATCGGCTATGAGAGAGGAAGTGAAGCTCATAATTGCCATGGTGGCAGAAACAGCTTGACCCAGCAAGAGTAAGCCGAACACTCGTAAAATTACATGGCTTCTCCACCACCTTGTCAAGGAAGGCCAAACCATTGTTACTACCTTCATACACTTTCAATTTTTCAAGACTGCCGCAACGTTCAGGCGGAGGCTAAGTTGATTGAGACGTTCCCTTATATATGCAGTATCTTCTATGTAAATTGTTAATATTGGAGTTATTAGCTATCATAAGGCTTAAATGCAATTTTATTCCCTATAATTTTATTAAAGTTTCAACTTAGTCCTAATTTAAATACAGGTAGTGTTGTCATTTTGTTGTTTCTAAAATGATCCAATTTTTTTTCTATCTCATAATTCATATAAAATATAACACTAAATAGTTTGCTAAGTTAAACAGTACTTATTTACTTAATAATATTAAGTCTCATGTACATATGTCGTCTAAGTTAACTTATTATTAAATTTAACATTAACTTTTGAATAAATTATGAAACAAAGGGCCAAAATTAAATTATTTTAAAAAGTAAAAGAACAGCTTTAACTGTTTTTAAACTAAAGGGATCGAATCAAAATTTTTATAAAATTAGAGGGATAAAAAATATATTTAAGCCTTATCATAATCAGTATGGTAGTTTAGTTAAAATAGCGGCAGCTACCGTTCTTTTCCCCTTGTTTGAACGGGAGGCAAGACATCCCTTCACCCTCCGGGCGGTTGGACCACGAGCTTTGGCGTTCAGCCAATCAAGTGCTGGAGTCTTTTACAAAGTTTAGACAAACTCCCACCTAGTCAAGTTTTGGACATTTTAAAAAGCACATTCTTAGCTATATAAATGGAACTTTTCTTTTGGGACTAAAGCTGATCCATCAAACAAACTGGCCCAAAACCAACTGAGCCCGGAAATACAAAAGGACACATTAGTCCAAACCCATCCCCCTCTTTTTTTTCAACTAATAGATCCAAAAAAGAAGATAGGCTTCACCAGTCTCCCTTCCCTTGGATCTCTAACTTCTCGCAGACAAACTTACGTTCCGCTTGGGTTGGGGAAAAGGAATAGAATTCTATTCTTTTTTTTTTATTGATAATATTTGTTATATTTTTATAATTATTATTTAATAATCATAAGTGCAATTATTTATATTTTTACTATCAAATTTTTTAATTAAAATATGATAAATATGTAGTCTTTCAATAATAATAATATGACGAATATATAATTTAATTAAAAAAATTATATAATTATATACAAACTTCATCAAAGATATAAATAATTATATATAATTTTTCCATTTTTTTGGGGATAATTAAATTACAAGAAACATGAGTTGGAAGCAGCGCTAAGTTTAGGCCACAGCGTGCAACAGGCCATAGACATGATAAAGGACTGACCCATGTTGAAGATGGTCCATTGTGGGTGCAGCTTTGAGTAAATTGTTTTGGTAACATCTTGTGATAGCTATTATATTAGGGCCCTGGTAACATCTTGCATTGTTTTGGGCTTTAGGTGCCCCTTCAAATATGAGAGAATCCTTTGACAAACTCCCTAGTCCCCATCACGCTCATCGCTAACTTTGTGCATATTCAATGAACGGATCATTAACTGGAACAGAGTGCATACAGCTAAGCGCAAGACGTGTTTCTCTAAACTATCTTCTCTTCTCCTTTTTATTAACCTCACCTAACCTCACCTTTTTCTCTCCCACTTCCACGCCCACCGCCACGTTTCATTCTCACCCCCTCTGGATTGGTCCCACACGTTCCCCACCCATGGCCACTCCCACCAACATTACCCTCTTTATTTATTTATTTATTTTTGCATTTCTCATTTCTCATTTCTCAGCTCATCAGCCATCATGCATGAATTTCCGTGGCCTTTTATTTCATTGGATAGCAAAATAATAATTAAACCAGAATAAATTTATAGGCTCTCTCTATCTCTCGTATTAATTTGTCACAACCTTATTGATTCATATTTTGTCTCCTAATTAGGTACTAATATTTAATTATGTGTTAATTATTGAAAATAATCCTTCTGTTTGTCATGTTTCGCCGTTGTTTCCTGTCCTCCTCTCTCACACATCCTTTCTGACTCTATCGATCATTGCCCCCTTAAAGATTCTTTCCCCTCTCATTCCCATTTCCATACTCATCTCTTCTCCTCCCCTCCCATCTCTTGTCTCTCAATCAGGTACTATTTCTTCTTCCTCCAATTCTGTTATCCTCTGCTCTTCCTTCTTTCCCTTTTTCTTTCCATTGTTTGCTTCAGAAACCTTCGCCTATTTTTCGTCTTTTCTTCGATTTATTGCCCACAAAACGTATACAGATAAATAGAGATCGTTTGCAATCTCTATTTCTCTTTTTTATCTAGTGTTTGGTTTTAACCCCCAAACGATTATCAAAAATTTTACCTTCCCTTTATTTTCTTTCTTCCAATCCAAACATACTTGATCAGTTTCCATGCTTACGTTTCCTTTATTTCCTTTAAATCTCAGCAGGTCAAGGCTTCTTTGATCGTGACTTCCATAATCCGTTCCGAAATTCAGTTCTTCCCTTTTGAGAAAAAGCAAATCTGTAAGAACAGATCCAGACACGAAGAACGACATGGCGGAAGAACATCGATGCCAAGCTCCCGAAGGCCACCGACTCTGCGCCAACAACTGCGGCTTCTTCGGCAGCCCCGCGACCATGAATCTCTGTTCCAAATGCTACGGAGATTTCCGTTTGAAGGTACAACAAGAAGCCTCTACCAAATCCACCATCGAAACCGCTCTCTCCTCCAGTGCTTTTGCGCCGTCGTCAATGTCATCTCCGTCACCGGCCGTCGACTCCCTCGCTCCTCCGCCAACGTTGACATTGCCGGAGGTTGCAGTAGAGGCCTCGAGCTCGGCTGTCGTATCCCCCAGGCCGGACGTAGCTGTGGCGCAGCCGAACCGATGCAAGACATGCCGAAAACGGGTCGGGTTGACCGGGTTCAAGTGCAGGTGCGGTGTCACGTTTTGTGGGACCCACAGGTATCCGGAGAAACACGCTTGTAGCTTTGATTTCAAGAAGGTGGGACGGGAGGAAATAGCTCGAGCAAATCCTTTGATCAAGGCTGAGAAGCTCGAAAGGATTTAATCTACACCGTAGGATGTTGGGACCACGGCGTTTGAGGGTTAGAGATTTGGACAAATTGATCAGGACCGTCCATCTTGGACCCTGCTATGATTATGGGAAGCTTAATAGGATAAATAATTTATTAGGATAAAATTTGAATTTCAGTCGTGTAGAAACTAGGAAGGTTGAAAGAGTCATAGGGGAATTTGTGGCTTTGCTTTGTATAAAAAAAAAAAAAAAGACTTGCCTTTTCTTGCTTTTGGATGGAATTGAAATGTTGGGTCCACCCAAGGGTTGGTCGAATTGTGAAGCATTGGAGTTTATCTGTCTATCGCCGATTCGGTGGGGGAAGGAGCATTTCTGTTTTCAATTATGAATGTGAATGTCACCTTATCATCTGCCTGCTTTTCGGTTGTCATTATTTGAAATGGATGAGTGTGTGTTTGTATTATGCAAAATAATCTAGTCAAAATTGACCCACACGATATTAGCAGAAGCATATATTATATCAACAAGAAGCAACGCGGAAGAGTGTAATGCATATTATTATTATTATTATTATTATGTTTCGTAGGTCAATAATAAGCGTCGATTAGTTAGCTATTGTTTAGCCAGATTAGAAGTCATAAAAGGTTCCATCTCCCTTATCTCCACTATGCATATAACAATAAATTTATGTACTCATCCTCTAATTTAGTCTAGCAACATAATTTGCATTAAAAAAAAAAGTTAACAAGAGAAGTAAACCTGTTCAGCACTACCTATATCCCTACTTAATCCACGTCTTATCGGTTAGATATCTATTCAATTCAAACAGAACAATGAACCAGAAAAAAAAAAAAAAAAGGCTTGAAGCCTCTTTAAGATAGGTGGATTGAGAAGGCCATGCCCGAATTATGCCCAAGTGTTAGACCTGTTGACCAATATGGAACCACCGTGGACGTCAATGCGTAATGAGTTTAGCTGGCTTGAGGGTGGTGGAAAACACTAAGCATGCTTGGCTTCTTGGATTATTGTCCACAGGTCATCTTATGGTTGATTGATGGATAAAATCTCACTAATAAACCATGATGGAGTCAAAAGAGATCCATGTGTCTTTCAGTTTTGTCTCCTAGGGCCTGCTTTTACAATGCTAGATTCTTTGAGAAATTCTTGCACATACTAGTAGATATATGCATATTTAATAGTTAGAATTTATTCCATAAGTCAGGATCTACTTTCTGCACTACATAAAACAGATTCTGACCATTCGACATGTGTGTATCTGATATACCTACAAAATTTTCAGATTTTTTACATACACCGCACCAGTGCCAACTTATCATTTAAAATCATGTTAAAAAAAATTATTAAGGGTCATAATTTAGCCAACTGTCTATCGGTTCAATATTTCAACTAGTTTCTCTTTCTTGAATTTTAAGTTGATGTCTAAGAATGTGAATAATATGTTATTTATTATTAATAAAATATTAAACATAAAGATATTATTATTTTAAAATTGTCATATCTTAAATTAGTCAAATTCGACTTTTTTAGTTTGAGGTAAATTAACTTTAAAAAAATTCTATACCTAGACAATTTTAAATGTTAATATTAAAAATAATATCTTAATTATGATGACTTAGAGTTGATATTATAATTGATGAACAAAGTTAAAAAAAATCCGCGTGAAAATGCTGTAAGCCCAAGCTTAGCCCATAGGCCTGGCTTAGAATGGGCTTAAACTTAGACCGAAGCTCATACAAAAGAAATCCATTAGATTTATGCCCAAATTTGACCTGGTCCAACCCATAAAGAAGTATGCTGGAGAGTGCCTGTAACTGCTTTTCAGTGCATTCCCAGACATGTTTCCTCGGGCATGGTTACCAAGGAAATCGCTAATTCCCAAGATGTTTATTCATTTGAACCTATCTGAAATAATAGACGTTAGAATAACCATGCGGCCTACAGTAACACCAGGGGTGAACAAAAGCGAAGAAAAAAAAATTATATAAAAAGGGAAATTCCGAGCCTTGAACGATTACCCAAAATAAGGACAGAACTTCGTTGGCAAGGCTCTATTTCCTAAGCTGCTTTTAAGTGTAGGAGTGAAATCAAAATGGCGAAGGAATCGCAGCCTCTTTGAATAAATTCACGAACAAAGAAATTAGCCTTATATGATCAGGTCAATTAGCAAGGAAATTAACAAATATAAAATTCTTCACCACACTAATTTGATGTTAAAGCAATCAGGTAAACACTAATTTAATCTGTCTTGTTTTCATTTTGTTGGCGGGAATATTGTTGGAAACTGAGGCTTTCAGAGTTCATCATGATCCGGCGATGAATCTAGTGTGTTCCAGCATGCTTTGGAGCTGCTTAAACTATGTATCCAAACACCATCAGCTTCAAATGCATCAGAGTCATCATTGCGGTGCCATGACCAATGCGCATGTGTTTCGTTCAGGATCCTTAACCTTCCATGCCCAAAGCTTGGCTCCCGATACAACGATAGAGGGCTCGAAGGACTCTTAAACCTATACAGCTCAAAATGCACAAACATATCAGTGACCAAACAAAAACTACATAAACTATCACTGTTAATTAAACTAAATGTTAAGTATTGCAAGCTCACGTTAATGCAAGTCCCTCACGGTTTCCCCCGTCCCCAATTGTCACGTACATGGGACCGCAAGAATCAGCCTTGTTGTTGTAAATTCGAGTCTGCAATTGATGCAGAATATTAGAATATATTCATGCCATATATCAATAAGGAATATTTAACTGTGAAATTAAAAGCTAAAAAATAAATAAAGGAGCAGAAAGAAGAAAAATGACATACGAAGCGTTCGTATGCATGAACATGGCCGGCAAAAACAAAGTCAACTCGGGCATTGTAAAGTAGGTCTTCCATGGCTAGTCTCATGCTCTCACCTTCACCTTGGTGAGCCGTATTAGTATTATACCAAGGTGCGTGAAGCAGGGCAATGAGCCAAGGAGTCCTCTTCCTATCAACATTTGCCAAGTCAGCTTGAAGCCACTTGTATTGGTCAGAGTCAGCATCGAAATCGGTGTAAGAACCCAGCATGAGAATGTGGGCACCAGCAACCTCAAAAGAGTAGTAGAGGTTAGAGGTGGAGCCACTTTCCTTGTAAGGCATAGGCCAACGAGCGTTGAAGGCGGTGAAGCTCTCAGGGTAGGTGGTTGGGAAAGACTCGATCTCGTGGTTGCCTTCGGTCACCATCCATGGCCTTCGGCTAGCGGATGGCTCCACCAAACGACCGAAAGAGTCCCATAGTGGTTGCTGGGTATCCGCGTAGGACAGATCTCCCGGTAACAGAAACACGTCGTAGTCTTTGCTATCTACGTGTTTTAGGGTCGATGCAGTCCATTCTGTTTGTCCTAAGTCACCTACATACACATATGGCATTTACGTTTAATACAATAATTAATCTATATATATATATATATGAACAGCGCTAATATAGAATTTTCATACGTACGTATAATGATGTGTCCGTGTGTGTGTTTTGGTTCCCCAAGTTGTACAGGTTGTGTTCTCAAAGTTTTATTGACCATTGGCTCGAACACAGGCACTTTAAATCGAGTCAAAGAAATATGGTCTTTTTTGGTCTTGTCAACAGTAGAAGGCTTATCTTTCTGTCGGATGTAACTATCATCAGAACAAAATTAAAGAACTAATTGAGCTCACTTTTACCTCCTGCTTAATCCCATCCTTCAAAATGAAAAGAAGAGAATCGTACGAGACAATTCGTTTTACATCCAACAATAGCGATCAACTATTCTATGATTATTACTCTGTGTCTCTCCTTTGACTCTCTTAACTCTTACTGTCAGGTAACATTAGTGTGAAGGACATTAATCACAAATTTGCGACGAATCGCATATAGCATGTACTAAATGATTTCCCATAGCTAGATTCCATTTAGAAAAACTGAATTTATTTTATTAAAAAAAATTCTAGTCTTCTCCGTTGTGACAGTTTTTTGGAGGATAAATATAATACACCAAATTCAGAATCCCACCGAGAGAATATCAATCCTCCTAGAATAACATATTTCAGAGCTAATTACCTGTAAAGTAAATAATTGATCCATTCAATTGACTAATTATTCATGACAAATATGAATTTAATTACACATTATTATATTTATAACTTGCATTTTATTTGTAAGTTGATTACTGGAGTAGCGCAGTTTTTGCCTCGGAAATCGAGTGATATGAAGGTGTTTGAGCAATTAATCAAAAGTCTTGCTCTCTTTGACCCTCTATACGCCCAAATCATGCCCATTGATAGCCGAGGCATATATATATATATATATATATGTGTATGGTTTAGGATTCTTGACGTATGTTTGCCTAGTTTCTAACAAGTGGTGGACACCATACCCACAGAGATCCTATCCTGAGCCACCTTTGCGTTGGCTTCAAGCATTATCCAAACCCACTCTCCAAGGTTGCTATTTCTAAAACCTCCTAATTACAGGATGCAATGCATAATAAACGCAAAGCAACGAAACTAAAAGCAAAAGAGCAGAACGTTATAGAAAAGAAACGACAATTACTTACCGACGACCACAAATTCAATGGGGAAGTCAGCTGGAGGGGTCTTGAAGGAAAATTCAGGGCCAGACCCTCCGCAACGGTAGAAGTAAGTGGTGCTTGGCTCAAGAGGCCCGATTTTGACGTGGTGAATCTTGCCGGAATTGTACAAGAAATATTGGTACGACGTGTGATGTCCCCTTGCCTTTTCACTATATTCCCCGGACACTGTTCCGTATTCTACCGTCGATGGTGCGTGTTTGTCTTCCGTAATCCACGAGACTCTCACATGGTCTTGCCCCACCAGTGAAATGTGCACCTATAATTAAGTACACATATATATATATCGATCATGAAGATGATGATGCTAATCGATCAAGGCATAGATAAATGAAGCAAATTGCATAACGGAACCTGTTGAGGGTCAGATTCGGAGCGGTCATGGGGAGTGAAGATGACGGGGCGAGGAGGCTGACGAGAAAAATCATTGCCCTGGTGTGATAGTAGGGGCTGAGGGAGCAACAGCATGCATAAAACTTGCAGGAGGAGAGGGAACACCACAAACGTCTCACATTTCCCCATTTTGTTGTCTTGCTTCAACTTGTTGTGAATGAATGGTATTTTGGGTTTGGGATTTCTGAATATAGAGGAGGATTTATGTAAAGGAGTTGCAGACAGCAAGAAAGAAATAGAATACATTACTTTCGACTAATCAACAATTTTAAAATCGAATTTTGGGGGTGTTTGCAATGGCGTCAAGTAAGCTCTGAAAAAATGTTGGATAATCCTTCCGCGACAACCACACGGAAGCCTCGAGTTTGCTTCCTCTGGCTTGGTTTGGTTAATGTTATGGCTTGTCTATGTTGGTCTTTCTTGGACCCGCATGTACGCCAACAACGTTGCTGTTCTTTTCAATATGCCAACCATCGGGGAAAAAATATCTCTATCATCCAGGTTCATGAAAATTTTGATGATATTACATTTAATACTTTTATGTTATTAATTGGCCAAAAAAGGAAAATACTTTCATGTTGTTACCTTGAAAAAGTAAGAAAAAAAACCTGGCAAATGCGGTTGCCAAGCCAGTTACTTCACCAGCGATGGTTGATGAGGAAGTGAGGAGGGTCCTATATTTCACTACAAAGAGAAAGTTGTTCGCATTTGCATTTTTATTTTTATTTTGCCCTCGTCTTTTTTGTGTTATTTGTATTGTTGATTTGGATAGTTTAAATTACATTTAAATTATTTATTATTTATTATCTTGTTTATTTTAAAAAATAAGATGTAGAATAAAAATAATCTTTTAATTATAAATTTTTAAAACATAATGATTAAAATTAAAAAAAAACAAAATTAAATCATCCAAATCAATATTGAGAAAGCAAATGCTGAAATTGTCACGTTCAATCACTTTAATTAATTAATTTACTTATTGAACAAGTTATAACAAATTTTAAAATTTGAAATTATTTTTAATGATTTTAAAATTAAAAAAATTAACTTAAGTTTTTCAATTATAATTTTTTTGTGTAATTTAAATTTTTTATTCTATGATCCTTTAAAATAATTTTAAAATATGAAATCTTTTAATATAAATATTTTTAATTTAAAATCTTAACCTATAATTTCACTTATTCATTCTCTTGTGTAGCACATAAATAGAGATGTTAAGTTGACTGGGCTGTGTATTTGCTTGGCTCACGACGTGTTAGAAATGGAGACCAAAAATTAAAGTGCTTTGTCCCATGTAACCATGTAACCTCATGTGATATGGTAGAATGATTAAATGATCATGCTCTAAACAACTATTTTACATATTATGTTGTCAATTTATTATTCTTAATTTTTGAAAATTTCAACAAACCGTTTCAACTTTTTTAATTTTCACAAAAATTCCCCATTTATCAAAAAAGTATAGGAGAATGGTTTATGGAGTTTTTGTAAAAATATAGAAAGTTAAAAAAGGTTAGCTAAGATTTTTAAAAATTAAAAAACAATAAATTAACAAATATGATTTATAAAATAATTGAAACTAAAATAGTAATATAATAAAATATTTTTTTTTACTTAAAATCTTTATAATTTTTATCTTATAATTTAATTATTCTATTTTTTAATATCAATGTCACTTTTTTTTTTGGCTGACATATCAATATCATGTGTCACAATAAAAAATAAAAAAAAATAAAAACAAAAGGTGAAAGCTCCCGTAAGCTAGGAATTTCAAGAGTAGCTTATTGGGGTGGACACGTAATTATCAGAATATCTTTTGGAATATGCTTCTAGAAAAACAGAATCGCTGGACGCGTTTAAAGTACACAATCCTCTATGCTCTTAAACGTGGGTGCCGTGAGTAATAAAAATTCTGTCTAACACGTGGAAATTCATAAATTTGAATATAAGTTGACTTGTACCCAAAGGAATCTTTTATCATTAAAATATAATATTCCCATAGAACATAGGTTCGTTTGGTACGGGTTTAAAGACAAAAATAATTTCAATATATTTATTTTAAATAATTAATAAATAATATTAAATAATAATAAAATAATAATTATAATAACAAAATAAATATTATACATATTTTTTTATTTTTTTAGTCATATCAAACTAGGTCTAATATGTTTGGCTAGCAATAAAATAAAAATAATTTTTTATATAATTTATATAATATTTATATATTTTTATAATTATTATTTTATTTATCAAATTATTATTTTAACTATCAAATTATTTTTATAAAAATAGAATCACAAAATTTATTTTATATTCTATCTACTTAAATTTTATATTTATCTTTTTCTTATATCATTCAACTAAATATATCATTAAATTCAATGAAAATGAGTCTCATTTTGTTCCAAATTAAAGGATATTACCCTGTTTGGTGTAACATTCTAAAATTAATTAAAAGTAATTATAAATAATTATAAATTTATTATGAGGAATTTGAAAAGATTATGGAAAATAGGAATTTTTAAGAAAAATAATTATTTTGAGCATTTTTAAGATAAATAATTATTACTTAGTATTTTTTGGAGAAAAATAAAATATTATTGTAAATTTAAATTTAGTTTGGTTAAAAATTTAATTTAGCCCTATGATTAATTTATTTATGCTATAAATCATTTATAAAAGCCTAATCTACTTAAATCCATTTATCTATAGCCCAATGTGCAAATTATAGACTTAATTGGATTATGGGCTCTTAGATATCTCATTACCACCTAAAACTTTAAAAGTAAATAACTTTTTTTATCTTATTCCGCAAACTAACAACTTATTCATCGTAGGAAAAACTATATTTTCGTATCTTGAGAGGAAGCTTAGGGTTTTTTAACATGTTACCACTAATTTACACTATTAAAGAGAGATTTAACCAAAGTAAACTATATAAAACATGACCTTTTTATTCTTTTCTTCATTTTGGTTAAATTAGTTTCTTGTTTGGTAAGTTTTCACCTTACCTCTAAACCTGAAATTGAATGCTTTCAATGGTTTCTTGCATGATTTTTAAAGCTTAAAGTTAAAGGGACCATTGGGTAAGTATCTTCTTTTCATTTTGATGTGTTTCATGTTAAAAATTTGGCTTTAATGACTGATTTTCATGTTAGGTTCTATTAATGTACAAAAATACCAAGACTTTGGAGTGAGATATTGTAGTTTCTGATGTTGGAAAGCCCAAGTCTAAATTTGAAATTTATTGGATACTAGGTAAGTAATTCTTAAGTAATTATTGATGCTAAGAGTGAATAAGTAATTGATTTCTATAATATATGGTGATTTGGAATTTAGTTTTGATAATTTAGGATCTCTAAAGTATTGAAAATTAATTTTGATTTTTGAGAAGTTGACATAATTAAGTGAGGTAACTGAGAATTTCTAATTCCATGTTAATGTGCATTATAATATGATATTTGATATATATATATATATATATATATGTGTGTGTGTGTGTGTGTGTGTGTGTGTGTATTTTCTATACTAAATAATTAGTTGGCTATTTGATTGTATTGAACCATAATTGTGTCCTTAGTAGAGTTATGGTTATGCTGCCACCATGCATTGTCCTATGATGATGCATTAAGTTATGACCAGATTCAATAGAATGCACCGATCCATAAGCATGCTCAATAAGAAGTTGGCATTGTGGATAAGTCTTTCCTTCTATTTTTTACCATTGACATGTTGTATGTAATTATTAGTATAGGATAATAGTCACTAGTAGTCTAATTAGTTTATTTGTTGATTATATTGATACTTCTAGTATTTTTCTGTATATATGGCATTTATATTGATTATTTTGTATATATATATATATATATGTGTGTGTGTGTGTGTGTGTGTGTGTGTGTGTGTGTGTGTGTGTGTAATTTCTCCTTTAGTTATTAAGATCTACATCTCACCCTATTTTATGGGCTAATAATTTTAAATAAAAGTTCTTTACTTAAAGAAAAAGGGAAACAAGTGGGTGACCACTCCTAAATTTAAACCTTGTGTGAGGTTTTTGCATTTAGACAATTTTAACGTAGTATAGATGTTATTATTTTTGTAGTCAAACTTGTATAGTATCATGATGCATTAGTTTTTACCAAGTGTATTTATTTTGATGTTTTGTAAAGAAGAATGTAACCATTAGGAAACTAAACTTTAAATTATATAGAATCTGATGTATTTATCTAATGTTGATATAATGTGGATTGCTGTAAATGTACAAAGCTTGAATAGTTAATCTATGGATGAGGATTTTGCTATTATATGAATGTTAGCCTATAGTTTCTAAGGTATGAAAGTACATATTGTTATTTATGTCTTGTGTGTGGATTTACGGGATGTCATAGCCATATTTTATACCTAAGGATATTTTAGTAATTTAATGTTAGAAACATGTTTATTTGATTTATTGAAACTTGTCTAAAATGGCCTGAGGTCAATTGGTAAGGTAATGCATATTTTAATATTGTCATTAATGGCTCTAAGTACCTTTTTTGCTGTCACAATTGGTGAATTGTTGATATGTAGTAAGATTAATTGTTTTGGTCAATCCTTAAGTCCCTAAATGATGAGAATTAGCAAGTTGAGACATATAGGAGATTTTATGCCATTAAAACTATGCATTATAGGCACAGAAAGGACCATATAATTCAATTAGAGGAAGTGTTGAATGGTTGGTGTAGGCAACTCAAAGTTTAGGATCAGAGATATATCAAGTCGCAGTCAAATATCTTTAAGTCACAGCTAAACTAAGTTTAGGGGGTAATAATAGTGAAGTGCACCACAACACAAGTTTTTTCTGTTTATGGTGTGATCCAGAGAACAATCTCGCCACAGTAAGAATTAGGCAAGTGTGTTGGGAGGGTTATAGTGTGCAATCTTGCCATAGTGCTAAGCAAGCTCACTACGTGCGAGACATAAAGGTTTGTACGCAGGAGCTATAGGGAGCACATTGCTGCAGTGTAGGGGGATTTAGGCTGCGACAAGTGTTGGGAATTTTGTGCTTTTTGGTTCCAGTAACGGGCTAAGTCATGGCACGGATCTTTTAGGTCATAGCATAAGTCCATTTTTTTACTTTTAGAGTTATAGAATCAAATTAAGTCGCAAAGGGAAGTTTTTAAGTTACAGAATCTTGATGCTTTTAGAGGTTTTAAAAGTCAACTTAGTTGTCGTTAAGTCCTTCCAATTCGTGACTTAAATCTCCAAATCTCCATTTTAGCTAATAAATTCTAGTTTTGGTTGTGTTAATGATGTTTAATGTCTTGAAAAACCAATATATAAGAGTTTTTGTGCTTCTAAATTCATTTGTGAATAAGATAAAAGTCTTAAATGAGAAATATTTTCTATGAATATAAATCTTCCCAATTATCAGAATGGTGATTATTAATGATTAAAGGTTTAAATTTCTCTATACTTTTATATGTTATTAGATTATTATTGCCATTAGACTTTAAGTACTAATGATTAATTATATAATTATACTTAGTTAGACTGATTAGGAGTTAAGGTCATTACATTGGTACATAGAATTTTGTTTGATGAAAATGAGAAAAGAATGCTAAACGGAATGGAAAGGAAATGATTTTGTCTGATATGATATAGAAATGAAAAGGAATACTTTTATGTTGTTTGTTTGATTGACAGAAATAATAATGGAATAGAAAGCAAACAAAAAAAAGACCAAAATATCCTTTAAAAAATAATTATATTTTTATTTGAAATACAAAGAAATAATTTGTTTGTTTGACATTGTAACTTCTATCTCAACAGCAGTGGGGTTTCTTTGTATATTTATTTGCCTCTCATGTCTGCAACTTGATGATGTCCAATCACAAGGGAATCATTATCCACTCCACTCATGCATATTGTTTCTTACTTTTGATTCAAAGTGGAAGCCCCCATTATGGAGAGAAGTCCACCTACATTGTCTCGACAGCTTGTGCAAACCCATTTATCCATAGTTGAATCACTCTTCCCCATTACAAATCCTTCATAACTTGTGGCATAGTTTATATGTGGAATGAGTTGCTCACCTTCCTCCTCAAGTTGTGTACTAAGTGTTGCAGGTTCAAGGGAGGCCTACTCGCAACAAATTAATAGCATAAGTGGAGGGAGATGGGACGATCCGAAGATTGGATGAGCGTTTTATACATTCACAAGGGGCATTATGGGTATTTCATAGTTTTGGTTGCACAATGTCCTAACCTTCTTGTACAAATTGACAAAAAAAAAGCCATAGAAGTTGAGGTTTTCTTTTCTTAGAGCTTTCTTTGTGCCAAACACCTCTGGCCCACTAATTTTTTTTTTCCTTTTCTCACATCCAACCAAACAGGGTGTAAAAAAAACTTATTTAAAACTACTTTAGTAAGACATTTTTTTTTTCTGGATCTTTATAGATAGTTGCTTGATTAAATAGTGTAACTTATTAGCATACCTTAAAAGATTTTATATTTTCTAGTGAATTAAACTAAGACCCTACTTGACGTCTGTAAACACCATATTTTGTCCAGGCATAATAAAAAATTGCAATAAATTTTTAAAAAAAATTAAATTAAATTAAAAGGAAAAATCAAAAATTAAAAATCAAAGAGAAAAAAAAGAAAATAAGGAAAAATTTTAAAAGATAAAAAAGTTTCAAAAAATTTCAACCTTAGCCCAACAATAATGAACGGCCTAATGCAATAAAAAAAACATTAACCCAAGATAAATAATAATAATAATAAAAGATCTGTTTATATTTGGCCCAAATTTTGAATTTAGTTGCTCCAAGCTCATCAACTAAAAAAGATTTGGCTCAAATTTCAAATTTAGTTGCCATAAGTCCATCAAAAAATGAATGAAATAAAACCAAAAAAAAAAAGATAAACAGAAAATTTAAAAAGAAAAAATTTCAATCATATAAAAAAAATAAAATAAAACAATACAAGCAAAAACAAAAAAATTCAAGTCCAAAACCCTAGCTTAAAACCCATCTCTTTGACCCAATACTCAAAACAATTAAAAGCCCAACAATATATAACATAAAAAAAATTATTAACTAATTTGTGTTGTTGATGGGCCTGCTTAATCCAAAACCACATCCACTCTCACTGAACCCTACTCGTATCTTTGGCCCGAGTCTCTCTCTGGTATCCTCACACTCACACGACTCCACAGCAGGGGAACCCTAGTGGGACAAGACTGGGCATAGAGGTAGGGATACAGAAAAAGGCAAAAAAAGGAAGAGCAGGAGGCGCACAGCTTGAGACATGAAAGGGACATATCTCTAGGGTTTAGTAGAAGAGGAAAATGGAGAGCTAAGATTGGGGGGGGAGATTTTGAAATCTAGAAAAGAGAGACAGGGGGTTAAGACAGAAGGGGAGCGAGAGAGGAAGCGAGAGATCGAGGAAGAAAAGGAGATTCAAGGAAGGAGAGCAAAAAAAGGTCTGAGATTGAAAACCGAAGGGGGGAAGTAGAGAGGCGACTGGAGAGTGGAAAGAGGGAGACTTGGTGCGAAAAGGGAAAACAAGAGGAGAGAACCAGGGAGGCTGGGAAGGAATAGAGAAAGGGACGCAAGATTGGCAGAAAGAAAAAGAAAGGCATTCTTCTTCTTTTCAAATTAAGAGCGAGAGAAGGACGAGGGAGAAGAACAGGTGCTAGAGAAATCAAGAGTAGGATCTGCTTTGAGAGATTTTAGCTGGAGTATATTGAGAAGAAGTAGAAAGTGGCGGAGAGAATAGAAAATGGAAGGGAACGAAGAAGAGACTGAGAGGGACTGAACGAAGGAGAGGCCAAAACTGAAAGAGGTGAGCCCTTTTGAACTTTCCTTATTTTTATTCTCAGACATTTATGTAGATGGAGTACAATGTTTAGTTTTTTTTTTCTTTTCACCGTGGATCCTAGCTCAGGTTTTATATTACCTATGCTTGTTTGATTGAATATTATTTCAGTAAGATGTGCTGAATTGCCTGAATGTATAATAGGGGTGGGCAAATTTGTCCCGACCCGGTTGGCTTGTCCCGACCTGATGCATAATCAAGTCGGGACGGGCTGGAAATTTTTTTTTAATTGAAACAAGGTCGGGTCGGGATAATACTTCGGGTCGGGTCGGGTTTCGGGATAACCTCTTGACCCTATCGGGCCCGGCCTGAGGTATATATATATATATAATTTATTTATATATAAAATGATATAGAATAAATTGAAAAGAATTATTTTTCTTTTTATAATTTTAACCAACATTTCTAAACATATTTTATAAATTATAAATAACTAAATGGGTTAAAATTTATGTTAGAACTCTCTTAAATATAATTATCACATTCATGTAAGAAAAATAAAATAAAAAATATATATTTTTTCAAGTTTTAACTACTATATATATATTTTTTCCTATTTTCTTCATTGAATTCATGTTTTTTCATATCTATTGCATAAATTTAAAAAATATATATTAAAAAAATAGTTATATGTCCAAAATAATTGAGCAAATATAAAAATATAAATTTTTAAAATTAAATAAAAAAAAAAAGAAAATTGGCTTGTAGCCTGATTGGCCCGAACCGAGCCCGATTATAATCAAGCCAAGTTCGGGCCGGGCAGGGCCCGGGATGATTTTTTCGTCCCGAAGTTGAAATCGGGCCAGGATTCGGGTTGAAGCAAATCCCGGCCCGTCCCGACCCGTGCCCACCCCTAATGCATAATCATTGGCTGTCAGTTATATTTTGCAACTAATTTTGAAGGTTTTGGATCCATTTTGATGTGTATGGTACCAATTGCATTCCATGATACTGAATTCATTTTGAATGATTAATGGATTAGGTATATGAATCCTTAATGCTTACTGGATATGCATCATGGTTATCATATTATTGATGTGTTTCTAAATTCAAGATAATTGTTGTGATCTGATCCTTCTCGGGCTCCTAGTTGTGTAGGTTTTCCTTAATCTTATTAATATTTCTTTCCTTTTTCAGACGCAGCTTATGCCACTTATTTTGTGCCTAATTCAGATCATGAAATGGATACAACCTGAGATGCCTTGATGAAAATTTGTCACCAAATTAATCATAGCTGTGATTAGTCTTAATCTGCATTTATATTCAAATAGAATTTTAAATGAGTGGTATATTTCAATTGACAATCCCATCTACATCTAGGTGCTCTCATCCTAGCCGAAAATAAAGCAAACTTTGAGTGGAAGGGTTGTGCCATATCAACTCACCCCCCATTCTTTCCTATTTGTGTGGCTAGAATACAAAAAGGCATTCAGATTTATCCTCAGTTTGGTGATGTTAGTCTTGGATTTACTTTAGAATGATTTGTTGATCACAGAGTTAGCTGAATGTGGTTGATGTATGGGTCTGGTCATTTTGTTTACAATAAATGCAAATTGAGCTTCTATTTTTATTTGATTGTAGTATTATAGGGATGAGCATATGACCTTACATATTGAACTCTTGCTAGACTTGTGTATACATATTTAGAAGCAAGCTTTTGGCCCCGATTGAGATGCTTATCCCTTAATCATTGTTGTATTCATGATGTGTTTGTAGATAGATTGACATTTTTGTGCATATTTAAGCAGAGGTGTTAATGAATTTTTTGTCTGATAAATTAGTTACATTTTTCTTCCCTAACTCTTTCACCCATTTATCCTATTCTTACATGGTGTTTTGGTTCCTGAAATGGGTTGTTGTTGAGGTTCCTACCAAGGCATTGATTTCAGGGGTCTCAAGTAAATCAATTTTAAGGATGTATGTCATTTTTGGAAGTTATAGAATTAACTTGAGTATTATTGTTTGGCTACAAACTAATGCATATTTCTTTTCCTGGCTTATTGACATGGTGGAGAGTACCTTGAGACCACATTAGAATTGCGCTGGGGATTTGCTCAAAAGAGGATAGCATGGCAGGGATTCCAAATACGAAAGACTTGGTAATCATAAGGAAGTTGAAATACGGAGGCACAACCATGAAGACAAATTGGTTTTGTGTTGCATTTTACACTTTTTTTTTTATTTTCACTTTTCCTCTTTCATACTTGAAATATATTTGAACATGATGTTTAGCTGGCTGGACACAATCACACACTGTCAAAATAAATGCTGTAAGCCTGTAGATATTTTTGTCTTGCTTTAACTTTATTTATTTATTTTTTTTTTTTTTAAGAATCGCTATGTGGGATTCTTTGTCCCCTCAGGCACATAAGAACCAAAAGGCCATGTGTGACAATAAAGCCTCTTTAATGCCTTCTAGGTCGTGAATTTACATTTTTATATTTTGGGTTTCAATGGCCCCCATTCAAAAAGTCTCTAGAGAAAGTTCTCCCAAAAAAAAAAAGAGCAAAAAGTATAAGAAAATTAAAGTTTTAGTAAAAAAAGTATTTTGAGTTTTAAAGATTTATCTTTTTGTAAAAGGGTCTTTCACAAAAATTGAAAAATAGTGTTCCAAAATCCAAAGATAAATTTTTTCTCTTTTAGAGCTGGTCCTTATCTTTAAATAAAAAAAAATGAAAAGATAAGAAAGGCAAAGGAAAAAAGGCTTAATAAAAAAAATAACAATAAAAAAATAGAAAAAATAAAAACATAAAAACATTTGGAAAAGCAAAAGGTCAAAAGAAAAAAAGAAGAAAAAATTCTTGCACTAAAACATAAATGTCAAAATTTAATCTTTTTACTTAAAATAAACAAATCAAGAAAAAAAAGAATTTCAAAAAAAATCAAAAACAAAAGATCATTTAAAAGATAAATCAACAAAGATTGATCAAAAGAAAACAAAAAAAAACACAAAGCCAAAAAAAGGGGGTAAAATACAAATAATAATAAAAAATACACAAAAACAGAAGAACTAAAAAAAAACAACAATAACAAAGAAAAAATAACAACAACAAAAAAACAAAAAAACAAACAAAACCAATAAGTCAATAAATCAAATGAAAAATTAAAAAGAAAAATGAAAAATTGAAAATCCTTTTTAATTTCATTAAAAATAAATAAATGAATAAAACAAAAACAAAACAAAGAAAAAATGAAACAAAACAAAAAAGACATAGAAAGAGAAAATGAAAAAACAAAGGATGATAAAAAGAAAAGAGGAAAAAGATTAAAAATATAAAAAGAAAGTAAAATTACATTTACTTTTAGCAAATCAAAACACATCAACCAATTTCAAAATGGTTTTATTTGTTAAATGAAAAAGTAATTTTTATTTTCTTTATCTTTTCAAAAAAAAAATAATAAAGAACAAAAACCAAAAGTAAGAACTAAAAAAAAACAAAACAAAATCAATCAAAAATTAAAAATTAAACAAAAGCCAAACAAAAATAATAAAAAACAAAAAAATAAAACAAAATCAATCAAAAATTAAAAATCAAACAAAAGCCAAACAAAAACAAAAAAAATATTAAAAAAAAAAACAAAAAAATAAATAAATATAGATTAAAAAAAACCAAAAAACCAAAAAAACACAAACTAATACAATTCCTTATTCGAACTACGTGGACTTTGATCCATCCTGAAAGGTACGTAGGCTTTAGGCTCTCATCTTAGGTCAAGTCCGCCCTTGTAGATGAACATTTCTTTTAGTTTTATTTCTCTAATTTCTTTCCTCTGATTCTTAATTTTATTTCTTTAATTTCTCCTTCTCTTTTACTCTTAATTTTATTTCATTTAATTTTTTTTACTTCTTATTTCGTATGTGATTTGTTAAGGAGGATTAAAATAGATTAAATGTTATATTAATTTTGCACAACTAACTTAGAGTAACCGTTCTTAGCAACGGGTGTTGTGGGGTACTTAACACCTTTCCCACTCGCAATCGACTCCCAAATCTATTTTCTAGTTCGTAGACTTTTTTTTTTTATTTTCTAATTAAAAAAAGAATTTTTTCAAAAGTTTTGCCTTTTTAAAAATTAAAATTTTGGTGGCGATTCTACCACTTTCAATTTTGATTTCTTTTTAAGCGCCACATGGTCGCATTTTCGGGTGTAACAACGTCAATAGTTGAAATTAGAATGTAGAACTATAATTCTAATTCCAATTCCTTTTTGAATTTTAAAATCTGTTAGGATCTTATACAAAATTAGAACATGAAATTGTAATTCTAAATTCAATTTTAATTATATTGTTTGAATGAGTAATAAGTATTAAAATAATAATTAGCATATATATAATTTATAATTTTTAAAAATATTTTCTTTTAATGATACGAATTTTGATGATATCTTCCTCTACTATTGTAATTCATTTTGCAATTTGTTTTCCCAATAAGTCTAGAAGAATTTCCACAAATATGTCTAAAAGAAACCAAGATACAAAGTACTTAAACTACAGGAAAGAAAAGCCAACTACCACCAATTAAAGCGAGCGGCTTCTCTTCAGTTTTCTCGGGGACTGGACAGTGCAGTCTTGAGACAATGATAATATAACTTAAAAAAAAAAAAATGAAAGAACAATCAAATAAAGCAGCTTCTCTTCCTCATAATTGGACCATCCAGTTTGTGCCAAAATTGGAGAGAAGCTGTGCCCTCAATTAAATGGCAGGTAGGTAATGATCCACTTGATTACCACACATTTATAAGCGGGGATATAGCAATCCTTAAAAAAAAATGAAAAAAATCATGATAAAGTTTAACAAAGGAATTCTTCCTACATAAAAGGTAAACATAATGACATTGTGCATTTTTACGTGAAAAGCAAAGATGATAATAGTGGCAATTGTTGTCGATCAAAATATTAGCAGTTGTAGAATATGGTGGCAGTAAATAAATTTGTAAGGAATATATAACATTATAAGAACTTATATATAAATTATATTTTTTTTTAGAGTTATATGTCAATTTATGAAGAATTATATGTAAATTTTGTTTTTCTAAAATCATACCAAAATTTTACTAAAATGGTAGGGGGCTTAGTTGTTTGGCCTCAACTTTTTAGGTCAGACACTAATTATACTGATCAAGTAGGTGTATAATGTTAATCTTAATTCTTAGTTTTGAAATTGTAATTTTTAAGATTGAAGATAAAAATTAAAATCATCTTTCACTAATTATTTTTTAATTATGTGGAATTAGTGTATAAAATTGGAAATGTAATTTTAAAAAATACAAAAAAAAAACTAGATCTAATTCTAATTTTAAATCTCAATTTCATGCCTAGTTCTTAACTCGAAACGGGCCTAAATGTACTCAGTTTTACTGCTGCCCTTTTTATCAAAAGTTTTACAGCTTTCAAATTGGGTTAGTACGTGTAACATTTGACGTGGGGACCATTGGAGCACTTTTGGGCTTTAGCAATCGCTAGAAATTCCCCTCCAAAGCCCAAGTCGAAGTAGCGGTAAACGACTGTCACCATTCCGACAACGCAGCGAAGCAGTGAGTGTTACGGTAGCTGGGAAAGAAAACTGAAAATGGAAACCGTCCGAACTGGGCTTGGAGCTCTCAGGTGATCTTCACCCTAATTTTCTTCTTCTCGAACCTTCAACAAAGGCTGCACACAGTTCTCCATGCATGCTCAAGTGTGACCAGTGCTAGGCTCCATTGGAAGAGTTAGGCATTTTTTCACATTTAGCGCCAGCATATTCTCCAATCCTACAAAGGGAAGAAGCCACCTTTCGTGTCATATATCTCCTCAAAACTACCCCTTTCCTTGATCCCGCCAAGGTATCTTCTTATTTTCCCTTTCTGATTTTGTTGGTTTCGTTAAAGAGAAACTTTTCTGTTTCAATTCTGTGCCTACCTTTAAAGGGTCCATTTAGTTTCATGCAAAAATGACCCCTTTTTGTGCATATAGACTCGGAAGTTAATTTGGCAAACTAATGTGCTCACTAAATTGATTGCAAAATTCTCTCTCCAATCATTCTATAGAACTCAATTTCTTATACTTTGCTTGCTCTGTAGAATTATGTAGTCTCTTTACTATTTAGGCCAAATGTATAATAATCGAGTGATAACAATCATCTCACAATTTTTTTTCATTAAATAAAGTGAATCTAATATGTGAACCTCTTAATTTATGAGGGAAGAGCTTGGCTGTAACATTCCTCACATCAAGAGAAAGATTAAGTTTTTTAAAAAACGTTAGTTCCTCAGCCATGTCTAATTGATTTAAAATTACTACCGTTGCCTGGACTAAAAGGGGGAGCCTTTTAATTATTTTGAAAAGCAAGTTCAATTGCTCAAACATTTCTCTTCATTAAATAGTGAAGAAAAGGAACTGTTTCTTTTATTTTCGGTCTTATCTCATGTGCGTTTCATGCATCAAACCATGATTATATTTGAGGTCAGTGCAAGTATGCAACGGCAGGTTTAAAGGGGAGATGGAACTAGATATTTTGGATAAATTGAAACCCGTTGAAGAAGAGTTTTACACCTCTGATCATTGCCTACAAAATTTCAATTATAGCCTATCTCTTCGACTACATTGCAGCCCATTCGCTAACCAAGGGAGATAAGTACTGTTTCCAGTTGAAATCTCGTTGATAAACCTAATGCCCAGCTACCTGTTATTATTTCATTCATTGATAGGTTGTAATAATTTTTCCTGTGGTAATGAAAGGAATCTTTGCTCCTTTTCATAAAAACATGAGTAATTTCTTTTCAGTACCATAACTATGTTTCTAAGAGAAGTCATATATGCTGATGTTTTTGTTTGGGATAACACTTATAGCTATGATGTGAAGTTTAATTTTCTGAGTTGACGAGCTAGCTTCCTCTACCAAATGAAATTGGATAAAGTTGTAACAATTGCAATGGTCCTCCGTGGATGATGGATAAAAGGTATATAATGGCCCTAAAGACTTTTCTGAAGGGGAATGGTTTTCACCTCCTTAGCCATAGCTTTTGGAAAATCTTTCATGATGTATATAAACAGGAGCATTGACAACTGTTTATGTTCCAAAATCTTTGAGCCTGAAGACGAAAGATTATGCAGCAAGGAAGACCCTTCTTCAGTTTGGATATATGACATCTGGCTAAGATATGCAGTAATGTTATGGTGGAATGATTTCAATTAAGGATGTAGCTTTGTGAGATTTGAAATTAGATAGCAGTTTTCTTCCACAATTTCATTGGATAATCATTTCTGCCGGTGAAAATATATTGGCCTCTCTTTATTGTGCTGGTCTTTTTAGCATCACGAGCATTTTGGAAATAATTTTATGCTGAAACAAAATCTTCATTGCTGAAATTGACTTTCAGATAGATATGATTTAACTGCAAACGTAAATTTTCTTTTGGTTTATTTAAATATTTCCACAAGAACTAATTATTGCATTTCCTTGTCTTAAAACTCTTTTTCACTTTCTTTAAATCTTAATGAGACGTAAATTTGACATCCTAATTAAAGTATGTTACTGACTAGAATGTGTCTTAACTTTTTGTAAATACCAACTCTATATATAACCCCTAAGAAAGAACCGTCATTCTTTTTGTAAGCAAAAAAATTTACTATTGTGATGAAATTATATTATAAAAAATATTGACCAACTCTGTATATGACAATTAGTACGCCTCATATCTGGAAAATATGATTTTTCGGTTACTGTAGGATCCTCTCAACTCTCAAGCATCCGGTGATCAGCAATGTGTAAGTTGTCCACAATGAAGATAAATTTGGTTAGGTGGTCTATAGGCAACTGCATAGCTAACTACAGCTATTAGCCGATAACTATGTGAACACAAGTTGGTTTGGAGAGTAGTGATTCCTTCTTGTGGTCCCTTAAGTTATCAACCCCTAAAAACATTGATCAAGCCCTAAGCTCACGTGTAGAGTTGGAAGCACTTACGGAGCGTAATAATGGAAGAAAAAAAAATCATCATTAACAGTGCAGGAATTGGTATTATGCGAAATCATTAAACATGACCTCAGAAAAAGAAGTCATGGGGGGACTTTAAAGGCTTACAATATTGATGAAGTCATGGCCTTGGTGTGGTTAAATGCCTCCATGCCTTTAGTTTTTTCCGGAACTCATTACCAGTGGGTCACTTGTAGATCTTTCTCTTCTCTTGCCAATGGAATCACACGCCCACCCATGATGAACAGATAAACCTACAGGATGAAATTTCAAAGCCTTCACGTGTGTTGGTCCTTGATCACTTCCTTTGCTTCTCACAGGGTGATGCAATCATCTCTTTTCCTTTCTCTCTCTCTCTCTCTCCTTATATTTTGCTTGGTAAAAATAAAGATGGGTCGTCATTACCACACTGCATAATTGTAATTATAGGCATGGTATATGATGATGGGTATTCATGAGTGCCAGTTCTATCTGTGGCCTTGCAAAAACTCTTGAGCACTGTCATACACATTTATGAACAAATTTAAACACCTTAACTCCCCCTTATGTCATGAAAGCTCAAATTTTCAATAAAATATTCAATGGGGGTGACTCAAAATTGCAGGGGAAAAGTAAAATGGTTATTGAAGAGGGGGGTTGAATGGATTACAAAGGGAAGGGAACCATTATTATTGGGGCTTGCCATCATTGTTTGCTTCTGACCATATTTATTCAATTCATTCACGCAGTTACGCCATTTACTGCGTATCTTATATGCTTATGGTTTTGGGAGATAACCTTTTGTCTCCCTACGCTTCTTCAGTTCGTTTGACCGAACCATTATCATTTGTTGACCAACCAGATGTTATGTTGGGGCAGCGACCAAGTTTGAACATCGGATAGCAACCTTGTTTGGCTACAACTTTTGTTGATCTTGCCTGTTTCGAATCGCTATTATTCAGGCTCAAAAGAAAAAAAAAATCACTATTATAATAATCTAGAGTGAACTAATATATATTAGTTTCTAAATCTATAGATTCAATCAGTTTAAGTCCTCAAATTGTTTTACATCATATAAATTTATCCTGAAATGTATCTAACTCGTTTAAATTTGATCTTTTTATTAAATGTTTCATATCTTAATTTAAATTTGTTGATGCTAATTGATTTAGTTAGGACGTTAAAGTCTACTTGACCAATTCAAATATGCGGAATCAAACTATTGTTTTATAATTACTTTTAATTTTTTTATAAAAAAGAGTGACTACTTTTATATATGATTTCTATAATTAACTGTAATAACGTAAATTATTAATTGAAAAAAACAAGGAGATACCATCGATGCTTTTAAACGCTCAACGCCGACATGGTAAGTTGGTCATTTAGCCAACCCATTAATTGGAAAACCTAGTAGGACTAGGTTCTCTCACAAGGAACTAGGACTAAGACGAACTTGCTTTTACTATGATGACAATGCATCTCACACACAATCTCTTTTTATATCCTTTCTTTTTTTCGCTTTTTGTGGGAACCCTTTAAATGATTTCACATTTGGTTTGCCAGAAAAGTACCCGTCTTAAATCGCTTGAATATGGAATAGTGGCGATAACGTTTAATTGTTGGATATTAATTTGGTCAAAAACAAAAACTTGTTAGCATATCAAAAGAATATATATAAGTGGAGGTTTTCCAGTTGCACTATGAACTAAAGACATGAACAAGGGAATCAATGTTAAATAGGAGAGATGGCATAGGCAGAGACAAGTCCAGAAACAAGTGGCAGTTTGTGATCTCTCAGTCTCAACGAAAGGGAGAATAAGAATGATTACAGGCAGCAGTTCCCAACACATGAAAATTACCCAAAAAAATAAAAAATAAAAAGAGGCCAAAAAAATAGAGCAACAGTGGAGTATAAATAAAAACAAAAGAGTAATCGATGGTAAGGTGGGGGGTTGGTTTAGGACCCAATCCAAACCATCATTGCGAATCTTGGGAAGGCCTAGCCCACCATCATTTTACAAACCCCTAGCTGAACAAGCCCCATTATTGTTCCTCTCTTCTCCATCCTCTCTTTTTCCCATTTTGCCCTTCCTCTCCTCTTCTCCTCCATACAAGCGACACCAACAGCAACAAGAAGCATAACAGATACAAAAAATCCCATCATCATTCACATGACGCCATAACCATAACCATAATCATAGAACCGAACACATGAAATCTTTTAGGCCCCTAACCGGCCGCCTTCCATGCTTACCCATGCATGATTGTTGTGTCAGACAGAGAAGAACCACGTCTTCTCTCCCTCACTCCTTCTTTTCTTCCTCTCTCTCTCTCTCTCTGCGCCTTTTCCTCTATAAATTAACACCTTAATGTTCCCTTTGTCCCTCACTTTTCTTCCACAAGCTCCTTGTTCCAGAATCCAGATTGCTTCCTCAGCCAGCTACTCACTCAACTTCCTTCAAAAGGTCTTCTTTTTCAAAAAGTTCTATGGAGAAAGGCAGAGGCCCCCACCTCTCTCTCTCTCTCTCTCTTGTTTTCTTATACCTGCTTGATTCCACAAAAGATACACATTGTGTTGTACATTGAGACCTATTTCAGGCTTAGGAAGTTGAATTTGGTTTAACTTTTGTTCAGATATCTGAGGTCCAATCATCTTTAACTCTGTCTCTGTTTGGCTTCTTCTAACTTTTGTGGGGGAATCGCATATGGGGGTTCTCCCAGTTGGGCGTCTCAGTTTACTCCACCTGATTCTGTGGAAGAAACTTGTGCCTTTTTTAATGTTTTCTCAGTGGATCCTATACCATTTTGCTTTAGCATTATTGGGTTTTTTATTTAGTTTAAAATACACAGTCAATTGTTTTTTTGTCTTTTGTAGCTCCACGGTAACCTCCTATACTTTATTAAGTTTTCTTCCATTTTTTTTAGTAAGTTTACATTAAAAAAATTTGAGTGCCTCTAATGAGCGTGGAAGAGCAAGAGCTCCGTTTAAACATAGACATAGAAACACACCGAAGATCTATCTCTGAAGCTTGTCTCTTTTGTTAATGACCTTTATCCTTTTCTTCCCTCTTGGGACAGCCGAAAGAAACCGTAATTTTTTTTTTGGGGTACTTTCAGGTGAGTGCAGGGTTGGACAACTGTGTTTTTCACCACATTCTTTAGTTTCTCAGACAACCCATATGACTCTATTTATTTGATAGTGTGGTCCAAAAGACTCACTTTGTCCTGGCCTCCACCCGCTCTACTTTTCCCTCTTGTCATTGGCTTCTTCGTTTAACTGTCATAATTATATCTACCAAAGCAATTTCATAAAGCAAAACATTCCCAAGCAAGCCTAATTTATTTTCTTCTTCTTTTCGATATATCAACAACCAAGGTGGCTCTGTTCCTTTCTTGTCTTCTTAATTTTTTTTTCTTTGTCTAATCATATATCTTTGTGTTTGTCTCGATGAGGTGGATATTTATAGATACATTATCTATATCATGCTTCAGGGGACTTAATTATATTTATATAATGTGAAGATCACCTATTTGTTCTGATACCATTTGTTTTGGGTTTCAGGGGCACTTGTGAGAATTGTTTGATAGTGATGGAAAGGCTGAACTCGAAGCTGTACTTGCAGAACTGCTACATAATGAAAGAGAATGAGAGGCTGAGGAAGAAAGCTCAGCTTCTTAATCAAGAGAACCAGGTTCTGCTGTCTGAGCTCAAGCAGAAGCTGTCCAAGCAGGGCAATTCGAAAGCCAATGCTTCAAACACTATTCTTGACCTGAACCTCAGCTCAAGCTCCAACCAAAATGCTTCCAGTTCCAGCAATTGATCTGCTTGGAGAGCAAAGTATCATGACCCCATTAGCACTATTTGTTCTTTTGTTTCTGTGTAAAACCTGAGTCAACAGTAGTAGTTCTAGTATCTGTTCCATAGGATAATATCACTATCATCTATCAGGTCACTATTACCTTCATTTCCATTCTCATGATATCTTTTTTTTCTTTTGGAGGGGGGGGGGGGGGGGGTTAGATATTAATTTGTGAACCAAAATTTATGAGGTATCAGGCTATCTGCTAAAATGAATGAATATAAAGCAATTACTATGTTTAGCTCTCTGCCTGTGACTGACAAATATTATAAATGAAATTTGCTTTAATTGTCAAAAGGATTTCTTGTACTCCTATGATATAAAGATGCTACATCTTTCAGACTTTCAGTCTAAGAAATCCACTGGTTCATCGCTGAGCTTTAAGTTTCATGCTTCTGTTCCAATCCCATCCTATCCCCATGACGCGGGCATATGACTTTCACTTGGGTGAGTGCTGCGCCATTTTAGAGTCAACCCCAATGATTTAAAAGTCGGATCGATGATTAAATTGGGATAAACATGTTTCATTTTAAATATATACATATATATATATATATATAATATTTTATAACTGAATTAATATAAAAATTATAAAATAATATTTTTAAAAATATAAATATTGAAAAATGTTAAATTTGTTATATTTTTTATTTATAACAGTAAATTTATGTAAAATATGTTTAGCAGAGCCCATTAAACATAAGTTTTATTACAAAATATAAAAAAATGATTTAAATATAAAATAAAAAAAACTAGTATAAATTTTTAATCGATTTTGAAAGAAGGGAAATCTTGACAAATTTATTATTTCTTTCAATTAAACTGGTCAATTCAATCCAATTTTTTTTAATAATTGTCAAACTAATGAAAAGTTAATCTTAAATATCTCTCTTGGCTCAAAAAAATAAAAGTACAAAATCCTCAATCTTTCTCCATGACAGAGATCTGCGGGGGACTCGGGGAATAAAAATGGGAAGAAAATCCTGTCGTGACAAAACTTAAGAATGAGAATGGAAAAAAAGAAAAAGAAATTAGATAATGGGGACAAAAAGCGAAGGAGCACTCCCTAGTTTCACCAGACAAGGTTGTCATCTCTAATTGGGCAAGCAAAGTTTATTAGGCAGTCCGTAATCCTACCACACAGGGTTGTCATCCCCATTTGACCTTTATCCATAGTAAGAATTGGGACCAAACTCCTCTCTCAGAGCCCATGGGACTGAGAACTTTGTTAACAAGAAGTAATGGTTCATTAGGACACCTACAATTAAATAGAGAAGGAAGAAGAATAAGAGAGAGGAGGAGGGAGGCTTATTTGTCTCTTTGCATAAAGGCGCATGGTTTATTTCTACACAGACATGTCATACACAATATGTTTGAAAGTTCATGAAAAATAAATGACAAATAGGAAAATGATAAATTATATATCATTTTATTGTTTACAAATTTAATAATAGAAATAAATGAATTATTAATGGAATATAATGACTTATAAATTACTTTTTTTAATATTACTCTTATAATTAGGATATGATTCTAACAAAATTTTAATTAAAAATAATATAATTATAATTATAATTATACCACTTATTATTTCCCTTCTATTCTTAATCCCTTAAATTGAAAAGACACAAAAATTTAAATTTTGGATAACAATTAATTTTAAAAATTATCTATTGTCATTTCATTCCATTCTAAATAAATAATAAATAATAACTTCACTTTAACGATTTCACTGTATATCACATACTCAGATAGACCTTTATATACTCAAATTGGTACCTATCAAAATCATAACTCTAGCCAAACAAATAACACATATGGCAGAAAAGGGGATCCGCTTTACCAATTTATCAAATTAGGGAGAAGAAGAAAATGATCAATAAACCTTTAGAATTGGAAAATGAAAAATGTGGAAATTGGGTTTTCGAATTTGAACTCCTCTGTTTCACCTTGCAACTTCAGCTTCGAGTTCGAATGCAAAATTAAGAAGAAGACTTGGAATTCCCATAAACCTTAAAACATAAAACCCAGAAAAAATATGAACCAAAAAAGAAAACAGTTGAACATGATGCTTATTAATAAATATTCGATTTTAATCCTAGAAATTCTTCAGAAACTTGAAGATTTTAGGGTTGTGTACAGCGATTTTTTTTACGATTTGGTTGTAGAGATCTTTTTTTTTCTTTCTTTTTTCCAAGAGGAATCTAGCTATAAGACTTACAGACCCCTTGTCATTTTTTCCATCACTCCTGTTGAACGACACAGGGTACACTACTGTGAGTGTGCAAAAAATGAACGGCAGACGCTCGCCAAGGTTGAAGAACAAACGTTTTTGAATCCATTGACGAGAGAAAGATTGAGAGAAAGAATGTACATTAGAAGGAGCAATTCTCACCTACAGACATTTGATGCATCACGTTGTTTATATATTTTATAATTAAAATTTATTTTATATGTGAATTCTACTTGTATTATATATAAATTCTATTTGCATAAATTTAATTTTGACTTTTAATATTTTTAAGTGCATTTAATAAAATTTTTGTTAAAAGAAAAAGAGAAAATGAAGATGATGAGTTGAAAGAAAGGAAATATATAAAATATATCTAGTTAGTATGTTCTGTGGCTTTAAGAATGCCGCTCTAATATAACTCAAGTCATATTTAACGGTAAAGGATAATTACATCAGAAATTTATTGATAATATTTTTGATATATATATATTTATAGTAAAAATATTTAAAAAATCAATGTAAAATATTAAACATATTTTGAACAATAAAAAGAAAATTTTGACCGAAAACTTGAAATGAGAAGGATGACAAAATGGCTTGTCCTTCAGATATTGTTTGATAAGAGTATCTAATCAGAAGCAACGTCATCAAAGGATTGCTGAAGTCAATGAGGGTTCATTATAGTTTGAGTGTGTGGGAAAAACACAATAATACGTAATAGAAGATATCAAACTCTGGGACACGATATTGCCTCATGGCCTATCACTACGTTTGACCATCAATTTAAAAAAAAAAAAAGAATTTAATGTGTGTCAAGGATGTCTAATCAAATATCAAATGCAATTAACAAAATCTTTTATAGCTGTGAGTAGCCCTGCTGCTTCTAACTGAAACAGACCTCCAAAGGTCACCCAACCAGGTCAACATCTCAGAATGTCAATTGTGATTTGCAAGAGATGGACCAACCCGGACATGCCTGACTGAGATCTCCTTACTACACCCACAAATTAGTCAGCAAACACTCAATACCAGTTTTGAACGAAAATATTCAAAAATTTATTCACTGAAAATAATAAATTGACAACTACCATGTCCTTCCATATACATAATCCAAGCATGTCCTTACATCTATCATGATTCATGGCTCCTCTTGGATTGTGCATCCATACAGAAATATTTAAAGATGAACATGTTTGAATTTAATTCAATTCATGTTGACTCACAGGGCTTAAATTCATTCTAGCTTTGTGCTCGTGATATGCCAAGAATTATTCATTTGTCTTTGTATTAAATGTTAGTAGGCCTCAGTTACAGAGTATCTGCAGCCTGCGGATTTCGACATCATAACCATATCTAAGACTATAATTTTGGTGTAAGGCTGTCGTTTTGATATAGCATGTGTAGAAAATATGGAGATAATGGTAAAATCATTGTAAAAAATTTGATATTTTTAATCCTTGATGCTTAGCAGCCAGCAGTGAGAGTGAGAGTAATAAATGAAAGATCAGATATGTCTCATTTTTACTGAACTGAACAAACATAAATTATTTTAATTTTTTTACTCTTATCACTTTTTAGTTTCAGATGCAGTGTGAGACTGAAAGGCTCTCATAATTCAGTGCCAAGCTGTTGTTCCTATACTTGTCCACTTATAAGAGAGCAGATGCACGTGCTGCAGAGGCATCATCTCCCTCTGCTACAGTATAACATTACTTCTCAACTAGTTGGTAGAGACTTAAACACCAACCAAATGAAGCATTTAAAGGTTTGTTCTTTTTAAGTTGGGAATTAAAGTAGATAGAATTGTCAATGGCAAGTATATGGCACGAAATCAAAGTATGAACTGGAAATGGTAAATTTCATGGTCATTCTTGTCTTGATTCTTCTGCGATTGTGAGCTCTGCGTGTATAACTACAACAGATGACCATACATAGGAATAATCAGCCAATATCCTATAAGTTTATATATGAATTTGATCAGTCAGTCACTGCTCCAGAAGATAATGTCTTTTTTGGGGATAGAGCAGAAATTATACGCTGTTCAACTGATCTACAAGTTATTTTCTCATGAAGCTCAAGAACCCCGTTATATAATGAATTCTTTTCCCTTTTTGTGTGGGGGGTCAGAGATGATGCTGTACCTACTGTCCGTGAAACGAACAGAAATTGGAAAGCTTGGACCAGCAGAGTCACAATTGTAGGTAAATGACCTGTGATGCCATGATTCCGAGATCAGTTCCAAGATAAAATTAACATACTATCAGCTCCAAATACTAAAGGCACCCCATCATAACTTTTATTTTTTTTGGTGTACATAATTAATTATTATTTTTGAGTCAGATAATTATATTTAGTTTAATTTACCTTACACTGACTTTACCTGAAAAGTTTTAAGAGGAATTTATACGTAACCCCTACCTATCAATTTAATATACAAACTTTAAAACAAAACACTTTGGGCTCCCAAAAAAAAAAAATAAAAAAAAAATTGCATTTTATTTAAAACTAACTCCTAAAATTATGTAATTGTCACCAAATACGTGAAGAGAGGAAATTTGAGAAAATAATGAAAGTAGAGTATTATGTGATTTTTAGACATTAGTTGTAATTGAAAATGTAACATTTTTATATTTGCTGACAATTGAAGCTTGAATGGGTAAAATATTGCGTATACTAAAATTATAATTGTAATTAGAAGATGATCTAACAAGTGATGTGCAGTTTTTCCAAAATTCCACTAAACACTAAGAATGTAAACAAGCTAAGTCGAGCTTTGGCATTTTCAAATTCAACCTGTTTAATAAACAAATTATTCAAGCTCAACCGTGGAAATTAAATGAACTAAAAAATGAGATCAGACTCAGTTTGTTTTGTTAAAATAAGAGGTTCAACTGGTATGCATTTCCTTAAGATTATATACAAATGAATCATGCGAGATTAATGAATTGTCATGATATTTCAAAAAAATATTCATAATTCATAATATAAATAATAAATATAATTATTTATATTATTTTATTTTTTAAAAAAATTAATCTAAACTAAACAAATTAAATATCAAAATTTCAAGGTGAGCTTATTTAATTAAACAACATTAATGTTATGCTGAGACTCATCCACTGATAAATGAATGGAATTGGAATTTCTTTTTATACAAATCCAACCCAAATATTGATCACAAATAGTTGAGCTCATATACGATCCCACTAGACGCTACGAGTCCAATACTTCGTGTAACGTCACCGGCCCTGCGGCCCAATAAGTTTCTCCCGTTTCTCAGATTAACACATGTGAATTGTCAACAATGCCCTTAACTCGCTGGCAGTGGGCGGTCCGCGAGGCACACCACCGCCCTTGCAAGGAAGAGTTTTGCGCGTTTCCGTTACTCTGCCTTCCTTTCTTTGTCCCCATAATCTTTAGCTTCCTTCTTCCTTCCTTGTAAATTGTAACCCTCAATTTCACTTTCAGCGCACAGAAAACCCCCCACAAGTTCATCTTCAATCTTCTCAAAACCCTCATTTCATAAATTTCCTGCCTTTCCAACAGATCGCATGGCTACTAAAGAGTTTCAAGTCCCCCCGGTGGTTTTTAAGTCGGGCGCACACCCCACCACCGCTGGGGCTGGTTTCCAGCAGCGGCGGGTGCCTACGGCGCCGTTTCAACCTCCTCGACCTTCCAGTTCCAGCATCCCCTTCATGTCCTTTGACATAGGCTCTACAGCTGCATCCACCTCGGCCGGCCCAATTTACGGAGGATCCATCGGGGGCGGTGGCTCTGCTAGCTTCGATGATGAGGAACCCCTGCTCGACGAGCTTGGGATCCACCCGGACCAAATCTGGAATAAAATCAGATCGATACTCATTCCTTATCGGATAAATTACATGGTTCACAAGGATTCCGACTTATCTGGCCCCATTCTTCTCTACATGTCCTTTTGCCTCTTTCAGTTACTTGCTGGAAAAATCCAATTCGGTGTGATTTTGGGTTGGATCGTGGTATCGTCTATTTTCTTATACGTGGTTTTCAACATGTTGGCTGGTCGATCCGGTAATTTGGACCTGCATACGTGCACAAGCGTGGTGGGATATTGTATGTTGCCGCTAGTGATTTTATCCGCTCTGTCGCTGTTCTTGCCGCAAGGTGGGATCGTGAGCTTTGTTATTGCCTCGTTTTTCGTACTGTGGGCGACGAGGGCTTCCACGAGTCTGTTAGTCTCGCTTGCCGATGGTGGGGATGAACATCGCGGATTGATATCGTATGCCTGTTTCTTGATTTACACTCTATTTTCGCTTCTTATTGTATTCTAGGGATTTTATTGGCACTAAAATTTTGCATGGCAGTGTGTCCTCTATTTTCGCGTCTTGATCACTGTCATAGTTATACTATAATGAGAGAGAATCTTGAGATGTAGAAAATGGAGATATTGCCCGTGATTGAAAGTTTTTATAGGAAAAGCTACCCTGCGTGACTTGTATTGTTGTATTGTGTTATGGAAATATATGTTTGTACTTCTATTTTGTTTTCTCCTCCAGCATTTTTATAGATTTCTTATCACTTATTCTTGATTTTCCAATTATGGCGGTGGTATGTATGGTGCCGGTTGATAATTAGAACAGTGTTCTAAATTAAATCTCGAAGATTGCACAAAATCTGGTCCATTTGAGAAGGTATCAGCCTAAACAGATATATTGTGCGACCATAATTATACTGAATTGAACATTTTGCGCTGGTAATTTTTGTCATCAGAATGAAATGGAATCATGAGGTTTGGTATAGGTTGCTTAATAATACACACACTTCTCACTTGTTGGCTTAAATTAGAGGATTTGATCTGGCTATATGACGAGCTTGATTGTGCATACCCGATTTGAGTGAATTTTAACTTAGCTAATGTGAAAAAATTCAATAAGGGTGAAAACATATAGGTATTATTTTTTATTGGTGCAGTTCACAGATAACCTGTATGTGAAGTCATCGATCCACCATATTTGGGTATGGATTGATACTTGCATCAGTAATATCTTGAAAAACAATTGAGCGCCATCTTAAATGTCTTTGGGGCTTCAAGTATGTACTTGATGTTTTGAGACTTAGACGTATTTGTCCTAGGGCATTTCGATATCAAATTCTCCCATTTGCAAATTGGCCATAATGTATGAATGTTAAGTTCATTTGTGTTGTCAGCTGGTGGACGTGGAAACCTACAACCTGAAGGCTGAAACTTACTCTTTTTGGGTTGTGATTCCTACTAATAGAGGTGTTTTATCTTTGAAAATTAAGAGTTTGAAGTGTATATTTGACCTTTAATCTGCTTATAATATATACTTACTAGTAAATACAAATAATAATAACATTCACAATCTGTGCATGGATTAAAATGATGATGAGAGCATTCTTTTTTATATGTAAAATAGTATGAAGGTGATACAGAACACCCCCCCTCCAAAAATAAATAAATAAATAAATGAAGGTAATCATGTATGGCAATTGTTACTGTGAGCTGATTTTGAAGTTTGGGTGCATAAAATAGTGTACATTGTAAGATACATAAACTCCCATGTTTAAACATTTCTTAAACTTCCTAAATAGGAGATGTAGTCAAGTTTTCTCAAAATACCCAGTTTCTCATCAACTGGTGAATCTAATCTCAGGTACTGTTAAGCTATTTCCTATATTTATGCCTACTAACTAGAAGATAATAAGCCAAGCGTATTTACATAATTTGATTGGAGCACAAGCTTTTCAATCAAACCTAGATCTGCTAAAGTATAAGGTGATGCTTTTGCGTTTTTCATATATAGTTGCTCTGTTGTCGCTGGTTAAAGAAACTTAAGTTTGCTGAAATGATTATTTATGTTGACTGGCATGGATTATTATCTCTCACACCAATGAGCTTTTAGCTCTCTTGCGATGAACAGGTTACTTATAATGACGTCTTGATGCACTATTGATTTGAGATTATACCTTTGTTATCTTATAAAATTGGTTTGTAGGATATCATACGCAAATCATCTTTGAAAGCTACATAAAAATATTGGACCTTTGATACTGTTGAGCACGGTTTCCTCTCAAATCAAAGAGCTCATGTTCAGCTTAATGGAGCCTACTGTGGTAGAGGAGATTCTTTCCTCATTCATGGAACTGTATTTATATCCTTTGTCTGTTCTCCTTCGACTTGTTATTGGAATTCATCTAGACTCGGCCTTCCACAGCTTAAGATTTATGTTGCTATTGCTGATAACTAAAATGTCTTTGCTGGGAAGTCATTCCTTTTTTGTTTCTGGAAAATAGTGTTTGCAGAAATAGTTGCATTTATGCTGTTGCTTGTGATAAGGATCACTAAGAAATTAGACCTGAACATGGGTCTGGCTTTCAAAACAAATTTGGTTGCAGAAATGGGTCTGGCCCCAATTTTCTTCCTCCAAACCTGGCCCAGCTGGGCCAGAAATGGGCACAAAAGACTTTATAAATTTGGATAATACCGTCTATTATCTAATTTTTACATCTATTCTCTCTTTAAGATTTTGATAAGAATCTTTAATATTCTACTCGGGTACAAAATACTTTACTAGTCTCATTGATAGAATGATTCTTAGAATTTAATTTAAAAAATGGAGAGATTGAAAATTAAGTTAAGAAGTATAGTTTAGGAAATAAAAAATTACAAATTAAAAATCAAATAAGTAATTCTTGAATTTCATACAGACAAAGTCCTTTGAAAGCTTATACTGAGTTATTAAAAAATGAAAGTGGACAATTTTTTCTTGAGCTGGAAATAAAAACACTCACATGTAAGTAAGTAAAAATGATGACATAAAATATAAAGAAATATTAATATATGAAGCATTTTGGATTGAAAAATTTTTAATATTAGAATTAATATATTGAAAAAAGAATACTGGTTTGAACTTTTAAGCAAAGTCGGGCTTAAAAAAAAAAAGCTCAGCCCGATTTACAAAATAAGTTTTTCCAAACAAGCTTATTTTCCGAACCTAGTTTATTGTGAAGTTTGTTGGTTGTTGATATGATTTTCTCTCCAATTTTTATTTAAGGATCTCCAAGTTATGTCTTCTTCCTCAAAGTAAGGTCACCTGTGCTATTTTGTCATTTTATCAACTTACTGAGATATTCTGCTGAGGTAGGTAGCTCTCCGGTTGACTCCATATTACGATTTTGGTGAAAGTTAGTCAACTGCTTATCTTTCAGACTGAACATGAGCTTTTCCCAATTTAGAATTATATTTAGTCCTGGTAATCGACTGTTATGCTTTGATTTTATGTGTATGGGCCTTCCACCAGGCTATTATAAAGTAAGTGTGGAAGTTCAGCTACTTCGGATTTGTGTCAAAAAGCTAATGTTAGATTATTCAGGTATATTCCCTTTCTATTTTTTGATATTATATTAAAAGAATCGAACTTTTAACACTACATGCTTCCACTCCACTCTTACCATTTGTATTAGCCCCAAGTGGCTCTAGGTGTACTCACTTTACATAATCTGCTTGAGTATTAATTTTTGACATCTGCTTGCAGGCTATAATTTTCAAGTGAATGGTATTTGATAAATGGATAATTGAGAGTATCCAAATCAGTGCTGGAACTGCTGCGTCTGTTAACTGTTGCTTACTCGCTTAGATTTGACCCTTCGAGACAAACAGGCCTATGTCAGCTTCAGGCGTTGAATTTGGTGGAGCAGCTAAAAGGAGTTGATGCTTTGAAACCCATGCTGGTCGATGGTTGCAAATTTGTTGGAGAGCGCTCTACTTACTACCCACCTGGACATTCTAATTTACCCCTATATATATACATATATATATATGTATATATTACATTATTACATTCCCCGAGACTGAGATAGAACTAAAATCATGACTTATACAGTTGAAGGCTCTGCTGATGACAGAGAATTCCCCCAAGAGATAGATATGAACGAGGAAGAAGATGTATTTGAAATTGATCTGGAGGCTGTAAATTGCATCCCACCACCTGATTATTGGGAGAGTTACTACACTAGTTCCACTGGAAATGCACTTCTCGCCAATTGTTTGTTGCCCATATCCGATCTCTCTAGCGCTGTTCCTATATCTTTGGCGGGGACAACCAGCATTTTTCTGATTACAGAACCCATGACTGTGGGGGAATGTCTTAAGCTACCTTTCATTGGTGGCTTTTTGGACTTACATGCAAGAGAATGAAAGAGCACCCGTATTTTAAGGTTCAACATCACTGGTTAATTTATCATGTTTTGCAACAAGTTACTGGTCTTTGTTTCGTTTTAAAATCGTCAAATTTTCTTCCTTTTAGAACGACGATTCAGGCTTAGTGACCAGAGAGAATTTAGGTAACATAGGATGCTTTTATGCATTGGTGGATCATTTTGCTATTAAGTTCAATCCAGCTTTTCCTTCCTATAAACAATGAGTTGTTATAACGATGATGCGTGGTTTGGCCTCTTTTCGGTCGTGGACAGCTCTAATACTCGTGGCACTAGCGCCCCCACTAATAACGAAGATGCTTAAAATCTGAGGAAAGCATATGCTCGCTTGTTGTTATCTTAACCCTGAATCGAAAACACTTGGCAGAGTCTTGTAGTAGATGAGTATGAGCACATCTGTTTCCTTCCTCTCAGAAAAGTCCTACTCTGCTATTTCATTTTCATGGGACACAGCTTATATAATTCAGGCATGGATGGAAATGAGTATGCCAACATCGCGTGGAAGAAAACGACAAAAGAATGATGTGTCAAAAAGTGGTGTATTAGATAAATATTTTTTGAAGTTACGTTATATTGGTAATTTGTTTTAAAAAATAATTCGGTATATTGTTGTTAAAAAGCCTTGTATATTAAGTTGGCCTGTTTGAGTGGTTGTGGATTTTTCTTGAAATAGCTCTTCTTCAAATATAACTTCATAAGAAATACTGTGAGAAAAAGTGTTTTCATTAATATTATTTTGTATGATAAATCTCTTTTAAAAAAAAATTCTGTCAAAATACTAAAATGATATGTATTTAGAAAAGTAGGTAAAATGAGTTAAAAATAATTATGATGATTAATAATTAAGTGAGGATATGATTTTAAAAAAAATAATACTTTAATTTTACTTTTATTTTATAAGAGAAATTTTAATCTTTTTTTTTATTCTCACAGTCAAATAATTGCTTTGACTATGACTTCGAAATGACTATTTCATTTTTTTTAATTTTCAGAAGCTGAGTCAAACATTTCATTTACGCAAAATAAGTATTTTTTAAAAAATAAACATAAACCGGTTCCACAGCCAACCCTAAACTGAAAGGCAAATGACAAATATGGTGTGGTTTTGGTATTGCTTACCCATATATATACACAGCAAAATGTAGTACACTGATGGAAAATAAACCATAGAATATAGCAGAACCAGAGTTAAAGAAGAAATGATTCTCTTTGTCCCAGTTATTCAACGAGACGTACGTGAGGATTAACCACTTTATTCAGTACATTGCCCTTGGTAGAGCAAGTTATATGTATAGGTAGCTAGCGCCTTCTTGCAGCTGTTTCCCTCTGTGCATTGAAGTACACAGCAGCAACAGGGAGACCAAGGTCGTTTTGTGCAGCGAAATTGCGGGTGTTGAAGTGATCCCTTGAAGAAGAAGAAGGTGCACTCACACACAGCCTTCGGTTTTGCTTAAACAGCACAAACACATACCTATGTATCCCTATATTAGGCTTTGGCATCTCATAGCTCACCAACTCTTTCCCTATATTTTTAATATACACAACCCAGACAAAAAAAAAAAAGACCAGTCAAGTTTTTGTTCATCATGCGTTTCTTTTGGAGCAAATCAATCAGTAAGTGAGCCTACCAAATGTGGCATCTGTTGTCCCCGGAATATCCGTCACTATCCTGCCAAAATCACACATGTTTCGACCAAATTCAAAGTTAGAATCCTTTCAAATCTTTCGTTTACCTTATACTGTTCTAACTACATGTTTATTTTTACTGTCTTTTTCCCTCAATTCCATTGGTCTGACTTGTCATGGCTAGAATGTACAACTTAAATTATGACATTTCACAGAGGTTTGTACCTTCTTCATGTGCTAGAGAGTTGATGTAATGAATGGGATGTATACGATGCAACTTCAAACGTATATATGCGAGAACTAGATGGCACGCGCTCCCGCATATACATCTATATAATGGTGTTCAAATTAAATCACTCCCTAAACATATCCAAATCAATCAAAATCTAATTAATACCTACCAATTTTCAGTTTAAAACGGTTCAATTTTCTGTTTGAAAAATAATTTGATACTAAATGGAACCGAACAGCCATATATCTTGATATCTTATTTAGTTGATTTTTTTATTCAATGGTTGGTAATAAATCATAATACTAATACTAACATAAAGTTATTTGATTTTAAGATGAAATTCATAAATTTTTATTTATCTATTATCTTTTATTATACCCTTATATTATTATAGTTTTTGAGCTTAAATAATGAAAAATATTTGAAAATAAATCAATGTAACCTAGATTAGGCCTAAATATTAAGCTAAATACTCAAACCAAACCACCCAATATTAATCAACTCTGGTTTGGTTTTATACCCCTGACTAAATTGATTAGTCTTTTTCTTCACTAAACTAATCTCGGCGATTTGATTGGCTAGTATGCAAAATTCAACAAACCAAATTGTTGAAACTCCTAAAACCATGGTTGTTTATATGTCATTTTATGAAGACTAATTTTAGATAAAATTCTATATGTTGTTAGGTTCTCTAATGAATATGTAGCGTAGAATTTAAAAAAAAAAAAACCTTAGTAATGTTAAGTTATAAAAATATTTATTTTTTATATTTTTATTAAATAACATGATAACAAATATCTAAAACTCATACTATAAATTTTATCTCTTTATGAATGACTGTCTGGTGATACAACTGTCATTAACTGGGTGAAAAGCGAAAAATGATTTTGCTGCGACAAGCTAACCTGTTGTGTATATGATAATAAAAAAAAAAATATTTTATATAGCTTCTTAAGAAAATTCAATAGTAAAAGGTTGAACTTACCGTAGCATTACCGAAATGTAAAATGTTTGGTTCATGGTTCATGAAAGAGGAATTACCAGTGCAAGTGTTCTCTCAGATAAGGATCACTGGGGCCAGGAACATCCGGGTCTGTCATGACCTGCATTTAGAATCGGAGACAAATATCTCAAGCTTTATAGGGAGCATTCCAATAGTACTAAAGAGGTATACAATGCGTGAGTATATGATGATAATCCAAAATCACGAAAGAAATAGAACAGCTAGCGCAAATTGTTTGTTACAGAAGAAAAAGAAGGAGGAAAAAGAGAGGTTTCTTGAAATAATACTTACTAGTGTAAAGAAGGACCTCATATCAAGTCCCTTAATCTCAACCCTGGGTCTGTTGGTGACTGCAGAAGGGAAGAGCTCGTACCCATTGAACACTTGCTTGTTGATGTAAGTGACAGTCATTTCGACGCTTGCGCTGAATGAATCAAGTACATCTCCTATCACTCTCCCAACTATCAGAGGTTCTGATGGCATTCTTGCCATTATATTCAACTACAACAAGCAAGGACAGAAACTAGAGAATAGAGGTGTATCAGAAATCCTGCTTGCTGTTGCTGGGTGATAGCGGGAGTATGACCTTCAGATATATTTATAGTGTTTTGAAGTAAGAAAGGTAGAGTTTAATTAGATCTAGAGATGATGAATGAGAATGGAATGCCCCCCCCCCCCCCCCCCCCTCCTCTCTTCCTTCTTTTAAGGAATAACAAAATTTGCACCAACGAGGTGCCCCCACCACTCTAATGTGCGGTCTCTAGCACATTTCAACAGATGTTTTTGTGAAAATCATATTAGTGGGTCCCTCTTTTCTTATGTGACAATTAAATTTAGAGTAAAGATTTAATCTTTCAAGATCACTTTTCTTTTAATTTGATTTTTTAAGAATACTTTTTTTTTATCTATTTCATGAAAAAACTTGTGTTTTATTTTTATTCTCCAATTTTTTAAATTTAATTTCTTAAATATTTACCCTGAATCAAAATATATAATTTTTCTAGTTGACAAAAATGAAAACCCATATGATAGTTAACTGATAATATTAACTTATTTAAATCTTTTCAACCTCCAACATAATGTTGTGTTTGCATTAGATCCAGATTTTATTGCATCAAATTAAGAGTGACAAACATTTTTTTGAAAAAAGTATTTTAATTAAAAAATATTTAAAAGACTAAATTAAAAGGTTAAATTAATTGTCACACACTAAATCATTTATTTCGTCTTGAAATTAAATTCTTCGATATCTAAGAATTCGTCGTAAAAAGAAAAATACGCTAAATGAGGGATTCTCACATATAAATTTAGTTAAACCTCCCACATTGTGTTATGCCTCTTCAGTGTAGAAAATGTAAACTATCCTACATCCTCGTAACTATACATTAATGGATGGGTCCCCCGGAATCGGTTCTCATTGGCTGTACTAATAGTCAATGAATTCCTCGTGCAATTATTAATGGAGGCATTTTGCTGTTGTCCTGTGCCTCTGGTCAGAAAAGCGAGCAATTTTTACGTGTATAAAGAATTGTCACATCATTTATATATTTAATAATTAAAATTTATTTTTTATATAAATCAATCTATATTATATATGGATCTCATTTATACAAACTAAATTTTAACTATTGATTATTCTTAGTATATGGTGCACCAAAAACACTTAAAAAAAATTCCAGAAAAGCATGATTTACGTGCCATATATCTGTAAGTGGGTCCTTTGTTTGCAGGTTGTCATTGGTCAAGTCTTTCACCTTTGTATGAATAAACAATATGCATAAAAAGCAAAAAATCTGGGAATGCTTCTTCACCATTTACGCTGATAAAGGGAGACATTTCATCAGTAAGGTAATGGCAATGGCGTTATTTTGTTGAATGCCTTGGCTAGAGAACCTTCCTTAAGTACACCCATATACTTTCAAACTTTTGAAAATTGCTATATTTGACAATGGGACCCTCCTTTTCTTTTTTTCTTTTTTTTTTTCCAATACTCCATTTTTCGGTAGATTCTTGAGGGCATAAAGGGACTCCACCATGAATGCTTATGAGGCTGTGGGTAGCGAAGGTCATTTCAGAATAAAACAGGCTCACAGATTCAAACGGAGTTCCAAGACTGGAAAGGGGAGAGAAGTGGAGTTTCTTCAAATGGAAAACGCTGAATTCTTCGCGTTTGGACCTGTGAAATTTTATGTGCTTATATGCTTTTTGTTTTGAGGTTGGGGATATTGACGTGTGTGCTTGAAAAGATCGAAAATTCTCAGCAAAACATATATATAGTTGCATATATAATTAAATAAGGACTCACCCGGTTCTTAAATTTTTCAGGATAAGAGTGGAATTTGTCCCCCTCCAGTGTATTTTGTATGAATATTGGAGGCACTATTCGCTGTGGAATTATAATATTATTACTAAATTAAAAGTTGTGCAGGTGGACATATGATTCTAAATTCCCTTGTTCTGAAAGCACTAACAACACATTTAGTAGCTTGTCAGAAATAGAAAAGGGAATAGAATACATCAAAAGTTCTATTTGATAGCCAAATATTGTTGTATCCATAAAGGAGATGGAATATATCATAACCCAATGCTTTCCTTTTGATAAGCGTGTATTTGCAGAAAAATTATAAAACTTAATTTATACAAAATTTATTATGTTTATATTATTATTACTTAACAATATTTTTTATTATATTTTTAAATCAAGATATTTTTATTATTTTTAAATATTATTATTTATTATAATACTATTTTTAGCAAATCAAATATATAAATAAGATTATATATATATATATATATTCAACCATATGCAATTGATTTTTTATTTATGTCCTTGTTTTCTTTTCATTTTCATTAAAAATAACCGTCCGTACAAATGGGGACACAATATCCTAGGCTATCCGTAGGTGTTTTGTCGTTCCTTTCCCATTTTTCTCTTTTTTAACGTGGGTAAAGTGCTTGTTATTAATTAAGCACGAAACTCTGTTTTATCTGCTTAACGCATTTTATCGTTTACTTCAACTCATCAAATTAAAAGGACAAAGTGTAGGAATACGAAGGAGTAAATAAGTAATACATACGTCCTTAAATATATATTATTTTTTTGAAATTTAAATATAATTACACTATCCTCTCCTAAAAGAAAATTTTAAATTACACTATCCTCTTTTATATTACAAACAAATATACATTATTTTTTTGAAATTAACATAAAATTAAAATAATTTCATGAATTATATTAATTTTTATTTAAAATATAACTAATTACAACTTATTTTTATAATTTTATTTTGATATTATTTATTTTGGATTAAAAATTAAAAATTTATTTTATTTTAAAATTAAAAAATTGACTATTCTTATATTAGTCAAATATATCTTTAATATTTATTATAAATCAAAGAGTATTTTGATTTAAATAAATATAATTTTACCTTATTTTTTTACTAGAGAAATATAGTACTTCTTTCAATTGTAAGGGAAAGCGTATAGGTTTTTAAAATAAAAAGAATAACTATATAACTTAGATCATTTTTAAGATAAAAGAGCATAATTTATTCCCTAAAAAAAATCTGTGATCAAAATATATATTCAATTTCAATAGAAAATGTGAAAGACCTCTAAAGAAATGTAGTTATGCTTTATTAGCATGTATTTTGAACCCTAATCAACCAAGGCTTCTATTCTAACGGGGGACGTTAACAATATAACAAGATAGAATAAATACTAAATAAGAAATATAATCCCCGCAAGAAGTGAAAATACTGATAGCTCGTTTGGTTTGGTTAAGTGAATTTTGGACTATATAATTGTAATATGAATGCATAAAGAAATATGTCTATTTCAACAGTGTTTATAGTATGATTCACATCCAAACAAAAAAAAGAGAATATTTTTACATGAATTAGAAAATTAAAGGAATGTAAATCATAGCTAACAAAATGACCAATATTTCCCTAAACATTAGAGTAAAACATTTTAAAACAAATGTACAGAAAAAAAAAACTCGTGCAAAACAAAAATTAAATTATGATATTTATCTTTTCTAAATTCATCTATCTCTCTGATCCACCCCCAATTCCAGCCAAACTCCCATCCCCTTGCCCTCTACCCCAATTTACGAAAAGTCTAAGAAGCTCTCAAAAGCTGCCATTATCACAATTGCAGATGGTGTTCTCTTGTAGCCTTGTTACTATTCTTCCTCCTCTTTCTTCAATGCCTTCGCGAATGTCGACAGGGCTAGCAAGCGAAGCTGTCGAAGCCTGTTGCGGCAACACGTGGTATGAAGGTGGAGGCTGAAGTATCGTCTTTGAAAGACGATAGCACAGGTGGGTCTATGGAGGCAGAGAGGAACAAGTTGGTGTTCTTCAAAGGCAGAATATACAATTTCGATTTGGAAGATTTGTTGAGGGCTTTTGTAGAAGTTTTGGACAATTTTTTGTTGATTTTGTTTTTATTCCCTTTTTGCTGTGCTGCATCCAATTTCCTTGATACCTTGAACCAAACACAAAAAACAGCATATGAATATGTTGCCGTTTATCTCCCATCGTTGAACCAAAAACGGCACAAGTTATGAATACATATCATAGCGAGCGCAACTCCGTCAAATGTCTTGAGTTATAAAATGAATATAATACAGTTTATTGATATTTGTGTCAATGAGAAAGAAAATAGTTAAAATGAGTTTACTCATGAATAAATAAATTCAAAAGAAAATATGAAGAATAATAATATTAGCTTAAAATCACCATTGTTGTTAATTAATATTTGCATACTCCTAATACTTGAAATTACAAGTGTTTAAGGCTTCATTTGACCTGGCCAATCCAATTCAATCTTGTTACATCACATTAGGTTGAGCCGAATTAGAAAAAAATAATTACATGACCCAGTCAATTATATTGGTTAGTGTGGCTCAACTCAGTTTTATATTTTTAATTTAATAAAAGCTTATATAACATTTTTTAGAGTAAAATATAATTTTATAAGAATTTATATATGAGTTATTTTATAATTTTTATCAATTTTTTTTTTTAAATTTAACTAATCTAAAATATTAGCTTAACCTAAACATTAAATTAGACTAATGCTCAACCCAATTCATATGTGCAGTCCTGCTTGAAATCCAATTGAAGATGAATAATTGCCTATTAGGCAACGGATAGTCTGCAATTTATAAATTATCCTGTCTTTGATTCCATCTTTGAATTTATTTTATTTTATTTTGGCGATATTTTTTGTAAGTGTGCAATCATATGTGTTATAGTCACCTATGGATTCTTTTCGAGTAACGCAGAAACATGATGATCCAGTCAATGTATTTTGTATTTTTTTCAATCTAAAAAAAAAAACATAATCCAAAATACTTGACTGACCTATTATATTCTCATGTTCAACTGGAGAGAAGCTGGAATTGTTATAGTCACCGTTGCACTCAGTTTTGCTAACGAAGCATTGATTTGACGGATACATATTAAAATTCTATATCATGGAAGAACTAATAAAAACTCGATCAACTAATGTTGGTCCATATTTATTTTGATTGACTTGGGGGATGCTAATATTCTTTTTACGTTGTGAAGAAGGTAACTAGGAAGCAACATTTATTTTGCAGAGGACCCAGTAGTTTACAATGTTAGAAGAATCTCTCTGGAACTCAGAGGTGCATTATCAAAACTAAGTACCTCAATCTTTTTAAGTTTTAACCCGTCTATACTAATATATTTATTTATCCAATTCTAATAGAAACTAAGCAACCAAGGCATTTTAACTTAAAATTTCACAGATTTCTATTATTAAAGTACATTTAATGACTCATTATTCAAATTTTCTTAATAATAATAAATGTTAAATTAAGAAAGCAAGGAAGTTTGGTTATGCATGTAAAATGGTAGTAAATAGTAAGCTTTAAGTAATAATGGTAATACTTAAATCGGGCATAACTCTGATAATAATTCATGTTATTACTTATTAGAATGAAGCCTAGGCGTTAACTCTTTAAACTTAAAATGTGTCCAGTCATATATTGTTAACGTTAAAACTTTGATCTTGTCTGGCCTTGTTTTAATGAAGTCTAATAACAATTTTTGATTAAATTCAAATGACCTTAATATTTAAAGAAGGGTAAACTACAGAAAAACGAGTAAAACCAGTACAACATAACACAGAAAAACTAGCAAAATAGAAGACAAACAAACACAAACTGGGAGTTCGAAGCTATAAATTTGTCTTCTGCGACTGCGAGTTCGAGTTAAAAAATGGTGCGAATGCGATTTCTTTTCTCCTTTTCTCAAAAATACCTGGGCAAGTGCATTCGCCAAGTCAGATGCGTTTTTGCTCAGTTCATGTCCCCAACCACAAGTAAATAGGAAAAATTAATGAAGGAGTTACGTCCCCTACAATTAAAAGTCTCGAGGTTAATAATCAATTTTTTTTTTAACAAAACAAAATGAATAAATTGGATGGAGTTTCTTCCACTTTAACCATTAGATAATGAAAAGTAACTTGAGTTAAATTTAACAATACATAATCCAGCTACAATTGGACAAAACATAAAACGCGTTTGAAACTTAAGGTTATGTTTTAATTTTTTAATACAAAAGTTGAAATTAAAATGCATAATAAGAATAATAATTTAAATTATATGTCATTGGGTCGGATCTGTTTATAAAATTAAGACTCACGCTAGCCTCTGTCCAACCCAACTCTTAGATTTTAATATAAGTCCAAATCCTGATTAAGCAAAACCAAACCCAAGTCGTCCAACTACCAAACTCAAAATGCCCACCCCTAAAACCATGTAATCAATCATAATTATTTATATCTAAAAATAAAATTTTTGAATTTAATCAATGAAAATTTTCATATTTAAATGATAATGACAAAATTTATTTTTTGTTAGAAAAATAAATTTAAAACTCTTTTTGTAAAGCAAAAAATTAATATTTTTAAAATAAAAGTATTATCATTCAAATAAAAAATTATAAATACTATCTTAAGTATTAATAATGTTTTAAAATTATATATATATATATATATATATATATTAGAAATATAAATTTAAAAGACTAAGTGTAAAAAAAAATTTATTTTGGAGCACAGCCAAAATTACTTTGCATCATTATTGTCTAGCCGTATCTATCACTTCCACGTCTCAGATCTCTGTACTAGTCTTTTTTTTTTGGGGGGGAGAAATCTACGAACTTCAGTCGATCTTATTGGTGAGTTTTGTTTGTCTGAGAAAAACGGGTTCAGTGGTGGAAGAAAATGGCGAGCGGAGTAAGCAGGAAAATCTCTGCTGCATCAGCCAGGGCTCATACTAGGAGACCTAAGAAAAGCAGTTCAATTCATCTTCCTTCAGGTGGTTCTTGAGCCTGTTTCGTATTTTTATTTGATCTATTATGCTGAAAGTTTTCTTTGGCATCGTTTAGATTGTTATATTAAACCCCAATATTTGTCACTTTATCTGGGTTTGTTTAAAATTTCTGTTATTCCTTTGTTTGTTAAATTTCTAAAGTTTTCGTCAATTGGGCTTTAATGAGATTTGAAGTTTTGAACTTCACTCAACTGAGGTTCCTCTGTGATTGTTCCGCTTGGAAGCCTAACAAGTAGAACTTAGAATTTCTTGGATTGAAAATTTGTATTTGTATGCTTCAAATACCTTAGTATTACAGAAGCCTTTTCTGCGAGGGTTCTTCAATTTTTGCGAATTCAGTTAATGTAAATCAATTATTTATACTGTGAATTCTGTGCTGTTATTTTCAACTGAGTAAATGATTACCTCTGTTCTTTCAATTTGACCTTTATTATCATTATTATTATTTTTCATATCATGGTATTGCTATGCCTAAGTGCTTCAAGTAATAGGCAACCAATATATTAATTTCTAGAGCGAAGCACACATTGAACCTGTGTGTGTGAGAAAGAGAAAAAAGCATTAGTTATTTTTTTAAAGAAGTGGAGTAGTACGAGGAAATGTTGTGAGAAATGTAAGGAAAGTGGAGATACAAATGAGGTTTAATTATCCAGAGTATTATTTATTAGTAGTAACAATTCTTTTTGTCAGTGGTACGGATATTAAGCCTGAGGATGCACTGTACCTGGTTCATTCCTTTGCCTTCCCTTCTAGCGTCATTTGTTGCTTACGAATTATGATTTTCCTTTTCCCATGTTTGTATGACATTATCTTAGGTTCTGACGGGAGTTCTTCACTTCTTATTTTGTTCATCCTAGTTCATTAGTTAGTGAGAGACTTATAGGTTGTCCTGCAATAAATTATTTCTCTAACAAATTAGCTCTGTAATCTCTCAGGATTGCTTAAGACAGCGTTAGTAGTGTTGTTTGGGGGGTTTCTAGCATGGGCTTATCAGGCTATTCAACCTCCTTCTTCCAAGATGTGTGGCTCTCCTGATGGACCCCCTATAACAGCACCCAGAATCAAATTAAGAGATGGAAGACATTTGGCATACAAAGAGCATGGTGTCCCAAAAGATTCAGCAAAATATAAAATCATTTATGTTCATGGTTTTGATTCCTGCAGGCATGATGCTGTGGTTGCCAAAACCCTATCTGCGGTGATAATTTATATTTACATTTGGATTTTGTCTTTGCTTCCATAACATTTTTTATATTTTTGGAGTTTGTACTATTTCAACTTATGGTGGATTTGTCCAGGAAATTGCTGAAGGCTTGGGAGTCTACATTGTATCTTTTGACAGACCTGGTTATGGGGAAAGTGATCCCGATCCAAATCGAACAGTAAAGAGCCTGGCCCTAGATATTGAAGAGCTTGCCGATCAGTTGCAATTGGGGTCCAAATTCTATGTAATCGGTTTCTCACTGGGTGGACAGGTTATTTGGAGCTGCCTTAAGTATATACCTCAAAGGTATTAATTATTCAGGTTATTTGAAATTCTTTTGACATGAAAAATCACCAAACATTCTTTTTTGTATAATTTCTCTGTCTTTTCATTCTTTTGGCATGTTAAAATCCTTGTGCATGCTGGTGGTGTGAGATAGAGTTGTCAACCAGTCTATTTATCTGTTTCTTTCATTAAGGAAAATGTTCAACACTGACAGGCTGGCGGGCACTGCGCTCTTAGCCCCGGTTGTCAACTACTGGTGGCCCGGTCTTCCTGCAAACTTAACCAGTGAAGCCTATAACCAACAAAAACTACAAGACCAATGGACACTTCGTGTCTCTCATTACCTACCATGGCTAACTTATTGGTGGAACACTCAAAGATGGTTCCCTGCCTCTAGCGTAGTTGCTGATAGTCCAGATAATCTTTCGCGTCAAGACCAGGAACTTATTTCTAAGATGGCTGATAGAAAGAGTTATGTGGTATGTAACCCGCCTTTAGTTTATTACAATAATTGTAGTTCTGTTCTGATGCAATAGAATGAAAGGCTTTAGTTGAAAATCTGAGTGATGCGTTCATAATTTAATACTGGGTGTATTTATGTAACTCAGTTTCTGTAATTTGGTAGTAAAAACTTTCTCAAAGATCAGAGTTGGCAACAACTGTATGAAGTCAGTGTTTGAAATTTATTTTTTTGGGAGTTCTATTAAGCAGTTGTGGTTCTATAATTGTTAAATTCTGCATGTACGTTGAAGTCAGTTTTAAACTGTTCTCACTGCTTGTTATTCTAAAATAAAAAGAATTACGTTTATGACGTTTGAAGTTTATTACAACAGAAGTTTGTCTTTGGTTACAAATAGCTGTAAAAGGACATCTTATACATGGAATAGATTGTAGTTGTTGAATTATAATTACTAGTGCTTTTGTCAGTAAATATTAGGAGTAAATGCAAAAGTAATAGACTGCTTGAAGCAATATTGATAGAAGCTTCACTGAATTTTGCATCGCATGTGGATCTGTCTACACAGTGTTGTTGTCTTGTTTTCAACCACTAATGAAGATACTATTTTGGGGATTCGGGTTCATTTAAGATTTGGTTGATTAATTGGACTATGTGATTATCTGGTCTAGTCTCATTTTAATTGAATTTGCATAGGATTATGTAGTGTATTTTATCTTAAACTAAATGTTTCCTCTCATGATATCTAAGCATTTGTTGCTTCTATAGGAACATTGATGTGAACTCTTTTTGAACTAACCTTGCCCCTTAGAACGTCCGCTCCTTTTACGATTTTCTTTTTGGATGTGGCTTCCACAGGCACAAGTAAGACAGCAAGGAGATTATGAAAGCATTCACCGTGACATCATAATTGGAATGGGCAACTGGGAATTTAGTCCTATAGATCTGGAAAACCCATTTCCTAATAATGAAGGTTTTGTCCATCTGTGGCAAGGAGATGATGATTTGCTGGTGCCTGTTAAACTGCAACGATACATTGCACAAAGGCTTCCGTGGATTCAATATGATGAGATTCCAGGTGCTGGTCACTTGTTTCCTTATGCTGATGGTATGAGTGATACTATTGTTAAGTCACTTTTACGTGGGAAGTAGGCTTCTATATAGATCACTGGCTATCACGCATCACCTTCTCTGCATTTTATATCTCTGCTAAGGAGCTTTTGAATTGTGTTGATCCATTTGATATGCATGGCCCGGTTAATTTTGTAGTTTGTATCACATGTACTCTACCAACTATTGTGAGAATCCACTTGCTACTTCATGATCAAATTCTAGACCTTTATATTCGCATGCTATGGTCTTCTTTGTTTGTTTGTTTTTTTTTTTTCAAATGTCTTTAGATATGGTTGGAAAAAAGATAAAAAGTGGTACTAAAAGAAATTCTAAATCTTTAAAAGGAGGAACATGTGAGTTTATATTTTACTTGTTTCCTAGACGATTTAACAGAGGCCAGAATGTTTCATATCTGTACCACTTTCCTTCCTATTTTTTGCAATGTTTATTATGTCATTTATATCATTATTCAATAGTGTATGCTTTTTTTATTATTTTTTAAAGTAAGAATATGAGAGTCATTTTTTATCCCTTTTTTTTTCTTTTCATTTCTATTCCTATATCTAATATTTTGTGTACCAAACAGCCTCTAAGTGAGAACATCTAAGACATGGTCATCATTAGAGACTTTGATTTATAATTAGGAAGCATAACCCAGTTTTTCTTCAAGCTTAGAATTTGGAAGTTCACAATGATGTAATACTTGTCGTCGCTTATTTGTCCCTGAAATTTGTGTACCCCTTTTCGTGCCAGAGAATCTACAATTGGTAGGACAGATGATGGGATTGTGCATTGAGAATCATATACATTTCTCCTGCAGTGAGGTTTTGTGAGACATGCAAAATTTAAAAAAAAAAGTAACAAAATAAAAAATAAAAAAAATTGGCTGTGTCTTACTGCAGAGGAAATGTTTGGGATCCTCACTGGAGAGGATCCCAATCCACAAATGATAGGATGTACACGGACAGAAAAGGGGAAGGGGGGGCACTAAAATACAAGTTGAGATATAAAGAAATCAATTTCAAAAGATCATGATCTGTACTGAGCTGCCAGTGAGGATCCCAATCCACAGATGATAGGATGTACACGGACAGAAAAGGGGAAGGGGGTACTAAAATACAAGTTGAGATATAAAGAAATCAATTTCAAAAGATCATGATCTGTACTGAGCTGCCATTGATAGCAGATACCAAACACTGGCACTTGCCATATGCAAGCTGTGTCTGGTTTTTAGTCCTCTTGTCCTCTTACACACATAAGGCCAAATGTTTGCAAAAGAAAAAAAAGAAAAAAAAACCCGTAATGCATCGATATACTATACCAAATTGGCAACGGGACATATTTGCTTTATATTTTTGATTGTGCAACAGGGCAATCAAAGCAACCTTGCCACCACTAATAAATGTTAGTTTCTCGTAAATTTTCAGTTATTGATTTTGATACTTAATCATTTTCTGAGCGTTGTGTTTTTGGGATGCCGCTTATAATGTCTTTCACTCTCATTCTGACTACTCCTTCTCGCCATCATCCCTCCCCTCCCTCTGTGGGGGCTAAAACTCATGATTGTTCATATCACTCTCTGGCTTAACACTCACAATAGCATCTTGATGTAGTGGAAATCATGAAGTCACTTTCGCTTGGCACGCCTTTGTGTATAGTCTATCCTTTTAAGATCAAGTACATATTAAAGCAACACCACCGACATATCGTTATTTCTTTTTCTGTTTTTTCTTTTTCATCTTTTTATGGAGTTTGGCGAAGGGACTATTTGCTGTTTCATTAAGTTTGAGAGCTAGTATATTATGTAACCAGGCAACACTCCATTCTTCACCTGAATTGGACTCAAAAGAGAAGGAAACTTAAAGAAACAGACAAACAAACCACCCATGAAAACTGAACCCCAAGATATAACTCAGGTAACAGACAACATAACTACCACGTGTGCTCTACCTTGCTCTTTTGGGATCAAATCTTCTTCTCATAGTTCCAATCTGCTTGGGAGTCAATCCAAAAGCTTTCTGTAAGAGCTTCTCTTCAATCCCAGAGCCAAATACCGCAGACGGTATTTTTTGCAAGCCGGGGTTTTGGCTATTGAAACTTCCAAATAAAGTAGCAGGCTTATCACCAACATTCATCAGGAAGTGTACTAAACCTCTGGGAAACACCATCAGCTCTCCTGGCTCCAGTACTCTGTCAAACACCCTATTGCTGGAATCCACGAAACCTGAATAAACTTTTCCTTCTATAACATAAGCTAGCTCTGTGGCCCTTGGATGAAAATGGGGTGGACTAATGCCTCCCACTTCAATGTCTGCCCTTACAAAGGACATTCCCAGCGTGTTGAGCCCAGGGAAGTTGACAGGACTCGCAGATACCACTGCTAGGCCGGTGTCTGAGAAGTTTCCGGCAGCTTTCATGCCGGAAAAGACAAAATCATCGGTGGTGGCCTCGGAAGAATTTTTGCACGGTAGAATTGTGAGCACACCATGAACTGTTGATCTGGTGGAACCGGCAGATCTTGGGCTCGGTATGCAGAAGTCTTGAAGTGGATCGGGGTCAGAGGCCAATATGATAGGCAAATGAAGAGACAAAATAGCAAACAAAATGACTTGTTTTGAACCCATTTTATCTTTGTCTTTCCTACTCTCCCTTTAGGTGTTTGCACTCCAATGTGTTGCGGAACGTAAGAGTTAAGCTGGCTTATATAGAAATGAAATAGATACTTAGAAAAGGTAGCTTTACATTTTTAATGTGAATGCTACGCTCTTGGAATGATTAGACAGTATAAGATGCAAAACATTCCTTGCAGGATCTAATGCACCTCTTCTGCAATTGATTAATGCTTACAGGCTGTGATCCTAATCCGGGTCCGACTGGTCGTGACATTCTTTGCTATATTATAAACCACAATTTATTTTTAAGTTTATCGGCAGTGATGGAAATCATAAGGTTTTCCACGCCTTGTAGAAGGTGTTGCTGACAATAACCATAATTAAAATGATTACTTAGGAATCTACGTATTGGATTCTTAGGTTAAGCATTCGGCGTGACCACTGAGTGCTAATTTTTTGTAAACCATTTATTTCGAATTCAAAGGGGCATGTATTGATCGTGTTTGTAGTGCTATTTTCATTCATTTGCTTGATTGTGAAGGCATGCGAGTTGGCTACATCAGAATGATGGATTTTAACCCACGCGTTGATGACGCCGTTATTCGTTGGCAGAGACGGTCCCGGTGGAATTGTAGGATGCGCATTACCAAGTGACATTTTTAATTTATAATAAAACCTACCTTACACTATTAAATATTTCACTTAAATTACATCTTGTAACTTAAAAAACATAGACATTCAAAGAACTTCAAGACGCCCCTCCCATTAAATCAGAAATGGGCCAAGGATTTTTTTAAAAATTTTATTCTGTATTTACTTACTTTTTTATAAACAATTTTCCTATTTTAAGAAGAGAAGTTTGGGAATCGTTGGCCTGTTTGATTTCTTGTTTCTAGACCAGTTTTTTATTTTTAAAAACAAAAAAAAAAATTTTAATAATGTATTTTTAATGAAGTGTTTTATCAAAAAAAAATAGAATTATGTTTTTGGAAATAGAAAAATCAAAATATTTTTTAGATGTTTTGTAATTTTTGTTTTGCAGAATTAATAAAAAAAATAGTAATTTTTTATGATAAGGATTCAAACATATTTTTTAATTTTTTGTTTCCAAAATTTGTTTTAAAAAATATTTATTTTAAAAATATTAAAATCAGACCAGAATCAAACAGATACTTTCTTTCTGGGTTGGTAAACTCAGTGGGCTGCAACTCAAATTGAAGGATATAGGGCTTCGTGGTCGGAAATGGGCACACAAAAGATGCTTGAAGGGGCTAACATGTGGACCCAGAGCTTAATCAAATACTCATGCTTGGGTTTGGGCTTCTGAGCCCAATAGTTGAAACACCGCCTGGGCGGATCAGTGCGCTTGTTTCTCTGGAAGCATGTTTGCATACGTTAGTCCGCAGAGTGTGCACGTGCGTCATTCCACCAGAAAGCGACACGTGGACAGGAAAGAAATTGATCCAAGTCCCAAGGTGTTGTTGATTGTTCACCATAGATCCTGACGTAGTTTGTCGTGGGATCTGATACCCAGAGGCCTGCGAGCCGCATTAAGAAAAGCATTAGGGATAGGTATAGGAATAGGAATAGGAATAGGAATAGGAATGGGAAAGGACGAAAAGCAAAGCAACAACCCAAAAAAAACAAAAAGAAAAGAAAAGAGATACGTGTTGAGCCCATACCACAGGCTGCACCAGAACGACGTTGCACAGGCGACACCTGTCCTCAACGTGTCGAGTCGTCCTCATCCCACCTTTGAATTCGGGAATTTCACTTACCCTTGTTTTGTGGGGTCCCCTGCCATAGATTCGCCGGGCTGTAGCCACAGCTACCTCTGTTTGTTCCAGCATATAGGTACATTAGTGAGTGTGGTCACGTCTTGGACTGCTGCCTCTTTTACTCATCTTTCATCCTAACTCTCATTCATATTCTAATAATGTTTATCCTGTCTCTAAAGTTGTACAAGAAATTTGTTATCCTTGCTTGACTTAAATTGACTGCATTGCAGCTCCCCCTCCGGGTATCTCTTTTTCTTTTTTCCCTCCTAATCTCTGTTTTGTTCTGCCTGCAATTGAATTACCTAGTTATCATTCGAAAGAATCTCTTAAGGGGATTGATTGATCTCTCTCTCTGTCTTGCTGCATGTCTTGTTACCTCGGTGGGTGGAAGGGCGATAAGATTAGATTTGCTAGGTACGGAGATTGTGTGTGCCCTGTACTATGGTGATTCATGTATGCTTCACAAAGATGATTTCATTTTACTTATCTATATGCATATGTTAGTGCGCTCGGGAGCACCCTTTTCAGCCACTATAGGTGCTTTCTAAAGCAGGAAAGGTTCCTTTTCCCCTTTTATCCAACTCCTGCCCGCCAGTTATTCCTCTTTAGGAAAATGCCTATCGCCTACCTTCCTATTTTCATCAATTTTACTATAGACCTCAACTTCTTCAAATTCTTCATTCTTCGATCAACAAATTATTTTACAAAATTTCTAAAATGTAATTTCTTATTTTTTTTTTTAAAAACTGTTACATCACCTACAACTTCTTGTAGAAGAACCCTATTTCTTTCTTATTATTCATAGTTTTATATTAGACATTATGCTTTTGAAAAGGCACTCGAGTTGCCCTAATTACATGTAGGGGAATCAAACATCCCAGTTCTTCGAGAAGATAATATTTTGTACTTCACTAATTATTTGGTAAACCAATAGCTGTTAGTATGGAGCTCGAGTCTTGACGCTTCCTTAAATTCTGACATATTGATCCAGGGACATTCGAATTCGATTTCTCACTCTCCCTTCTTATTTTTTGAATAGACTTTCTATTGAAAATTATCTATGTGGTTTAAAAAAAAAAGAAAAGCAAAATAGCTCCACATGGGCCGTGAACACTCAATCACGTGCATTGATTAGTACATGTCTATTATTTTTCAATGATTTGGTATAACATTTATTTCTATAACAACAGTGATGTTAACAAATCTGGTTGAGAATTTATTCTTTATCCGTTATAGAAGTTGCTCTTCCAAATTTATATATACTTCATTTTAATTTCCCTAAAAAGCACTATACTAAGTCAATGTGAGATAATTTAGATAAAATTTGATAATACTTTCATTGTTAAAAAAAAAATTATATCTCGTTGTCTCAGAAGGAAAAAGAAAATTGCTGAGAGACAGAAAAGCAAAGAAAAGAACACAAGAAATTATTATTTGTAACCATTAGAAAAAGTTAATGGCAGATCGAGTAAGCGAAAAAAATTTACCGATATAATCTCCTGCTTTTTATCATATCAGAGTGAATATTAATTAGTACATCACCATCATGGATATCTTTTCTGCTAATTGTGTTTTTGTGCGTCTTTTTATTGACAAATACCACGAGCCCTTTTCAGCTGAAAATTGCCAAACTCCGTGCTATAAGAACCAACTGACCTGAATTTGACTAAATCATTTCACCATTGTAGCGCTTTGCAGAAGCTGAAGCTAGAGAAGAAGAAAATGGGGGTGGCGGAAGGTGAGATGAACTCGCAAGGTGAGGTTGAATCAGGGCTCCAACAGGAGCAACAACACAAGAACAACCACCCATTCTCATCAATCGGAAGACAATCATCCATATACTCCCTCACTCTCGACGAGTTCCAGAACACGCTGTGCGAGAGCGGCAAGAACTTCGGGTCCATGAACATGGACGAGTTCCTCAGCAGCATCTGGAACGCCGAAGAAAGCCAAGCCATTAACTCCACCCACAACATTGCCAGCAACAGCAACAACAGCACAAATGAAGCATCCACTGAAAAAGGAATAATAAGGAAGCAACCAAGCCTTCCTCGTCAGGGCTCTCTGACGCTTCCTGCGCCGCTCTGTAGGAAAACGGTGGACGAAGTTTGGTCTGAGATACACAAAGGACAGCAGGATCACCAGAGCAATAACGGTGGTGCGAATGGTGATGTGCAGAATACCGAATCTGCCCCTCGCCAGCCCACTTTTGGGGAGATGACTCTGGAGGATTTCTTGATCAAAGCTGGGGTAGTTCGGGAATCCTGTACAACTACAATGCCTGCCCAAGCCCAAGCGTCAACACAGCAGCAACAGTACGGGATGTACCCGAATAACAGCTCTACAATGGGACCCTCTTTTGTTGGTAGGCCCGCGTTGGCAGGTAATGTGGTTCCGCCGTACCAGGCGGTGGCTCAGGGAGAACCTTCTGGATACGCCGGAAATGGGAAGAGGGATGATGGGTATCCTCCGCCACCGCTGCCGTCGGGGGTTTGCTACGGAGGGAGGGTGGTGAATGGAGGCGGTGGGTATGGGGCAGCGGCGCCGACTATGGGAATGGGCGCGCCGTTGAGCCCGGTTTCGTCGGATGGGCTGGGAACAAATGAGAACTGTGGTGGTCAATTTGGGGTAGAGATGGGGCTGTTGAGAGGAAGGAAGAGGATCATAGAAGGTCCGGTGGAGAAGGTGGTGGAGAGAAGGCAGAGGAGGATGATCAAGAACAGAGAGTCGGCGGCGAGATCTAGAGCCAGAAAACAGGTATCTGCTTTTTTATAAGCAAATGCAGTGGCTACAATCAAACTTACAATTATGAGGAAATATGAATTTGTTTTGTTGTTATAGACTTCTTTTTGTTTGAAATTGTCAATGGAGATGCATCTATTTTCTGGTTTTGTTGGCCGTTGTCTGTGCTGCATAGAGCCGTTTATGATTGGGTGGAAGAATGAGATGGGAGAGTGCATGGTTTAAAAGGCTTTGGAAAGCAACTATAGCTAGGATCATATTAGTAAGCAGAGATTGTCATATTGCATGATGCGAGTAGCTAGATTGCTGAAGCAAAGATGATGGGAAGACTCTCTTTTGATAGCTTTAGAGTTACTTGTCTATATACATTCGATTTCTTGCTGAATCCCACGTGAATGCAGTCCAAGGCATGGGGTTACACTAAAGGGAGGACAGATTATTAAATTTTGTTGGAATTGACAGTGGATATTCGCAGAAATGTTGATGATGAGCTCCCATAAACTTTTTTCTTCTTCTGGCTTGGCAGGCATACACGGTTGAATTAGAAGCAGAACTGAACCAATTAAGAGAAGAGAACGCCCATCTGAAGCAGGCGCTGGTACTAACATGAGCTATAAAGAATGTGAAAGTTTTTCTTTCTAGCACTTGCATATCAGTAATTGTAAACACTGATGAGAATCATGCTTTAATTCTATTCTTCAGGCCGAGCTTGAGAGGAGAAGAAAGCAACAGGTAATTCTTCTACTGACGTGCGTATATTAATGATTAAAATTTATGGTAACTATTTATGCAGTTGGCTGTATATGCAAGGGCAATTTGCACACATTGAAATTATAAATATATCTGCAACTTGATCGATGTGGTATTGTTTCCCGTGAGGATACATGGTCAGATTATAGAAAAACTCTCACTTTCTTATGTTCCATTTTATCCCACTTTCTTGCTGCAGAGTCTTGAGGAATTGAACATGAGAGTTCCTACCAAAGCTGAGAAGGCAAGAGAGAAATTGAGAGCTTTGAAAAGGAACGTAAGTTGTCCTTTGTGAAGAAACTGCATGCATGGTAACCAGTGACCCCTATAAATTCCGTATTTTAGTATTTAAAGTTGTAACTTCTTGTAATCAAACAAAGAAGACTTGATGAAGCAAATATAGTGGGTATTTAAAGTTGTAACTTCTTGTAATCAAACAAAGAAGACTTGATGAAGCAAATATAGTGGGAAGAAGAAAAATAGAAAACTCAGAATGAGACCAGGACTAGGTAGAGAGAGAAAGCGATACAAAGAGAACTATAATCTTGATATCGAGCCAAATTATTGAGATGTTTAAGATATAGCTGTCTGTATTATTCATTTCTTAATGTTGCAGTTACCTTGTGTGTGTACGTAGTCAACTGTATAAGATATACTATCTCTACCTTAGCTGGTTTCGACCCAGATAGCCTTATATAGAAAATCTTTTCGGTAAACCTGGAATAGGTTGCTTGCTTCTGAGTTGTCCCCCCCCCCCCCCTTCTCTCTCTCTCTCTCTATCTCTCTTTCTGAATTATTATATGGTTATCTTAAATATTCCACTGGGGGGGGGGGAAAAGTTGCTGGCTAATTTTTCGCATTAAATTATTATAACATAGTTGTGCAACATCGTGGGTCAAGAAAGGAGGCAAAACACTAATTTGTAGCTTCCTTGGGATTTTACTTAGAGTGAGAAGAATTGAGATTGTATAATATTTCTACTATGTTGCACGCAAAATTTTGAGGAAAAATAATATAGATTGCGTTTTACTTATTCCAAAAGGTTAGACCTATGAAACGTGTTGAGGGTCAAAAACATGCTTCTGCTTCGTCCCCAGGAGCGAACAAGCATTTCTATACGAAGAGAGACAGCCTCTTTCTCCCCGGACCTGCAATCCCTGCTTATGTTCAACAATGATTATAGGACTATAGTGACGAGAACAATTGAACTTACATAATTGTAATTGGAATATCAAACTTGTACATAATCATTTGAAAAGGGATTTCTTATACATTACGAATTTGCAAAGGAATTAGCAACTTTAGTGGAATGTAAAAAACAAAAAAGTGTTTTATTGACGTCGTTATTTTGTAGTTTGACTTATAGGGTGGAATGATCTAGATGCCACCGTCAACATTTTTGTCTCCATTTGCTCATCATTTTCCCAACCTCGTCTACTTTATTCCTTTCTAAGGTACAGAAAGACAATATAAGGAAACATACAAAAGCTTCCTCTTTACATATGAATATTGGATGGTACTGGGGGTGGTGGTACGCCCAATCATCATCACCAGCATTTCTAAGTCTCATTTCTAGATCTTAAAATGTTCTTTACATAATCATAATTCTGCATATTAGTGTCACATTTTCAACTTCATCCTTCTGCAGTATCACTGCTTGGGAAAAAGATAAAAAGCACGTTCAGAAAATGGAAACACCCCACCTTCAAATTTCAGAGACCCATCCAGGTGTGCGTACTGAAACTACAACATGAAAGGTCACAAGTAGCTTTAGAAAGCTGAAAAGCAACTCAAGGGATACACTATCTGACTCTAATATTAGAGTAATTTTTATATACACCTGTTGTGTTATATCATTTATATATTAAATAGTTAAAATTTATTTTATACATAAATTTTATTTATATTGTACGTAGATTCTACTTATATAAATTTAATCTTATTTATTAATTTTTTTAGATATACCATGTATGTTTTAGATGTACTTACAAACATTTCCTGACTACAACTTTTAACATCAGTGTGCATAAGGCAAAGATCCATATCAGAGATAAGACTTTGCTTCCAAACACGAGACTTTACACAACATCTATATCTAGTGAAAACACAAGAAATAAAGAAGGGATTAAATGTAAAACTGATACTATATAAAGCATACACACTGCAGTTGTTTCGATCCCGACCTCTATATAAAGGAGGGGAAACGGTGGTATGCCCAACTTTTTTCTTGAAATATGTATACCTTCGTTTTCAACGACGAAATATTGAAAAGAAAAAACTCTGACCTTAAAAAATAAATAGATCAAAATAATCATCGACAAATGTTTAAGTATGTTAAATATATTTTTAACAAAATTTACTTTTGACGTATTTACATTTCTACAAAATAAGTCATCCTATCCTTTATTAGGAACAGGCAAAATACCAAAATTTTATGGGTATTCACAAAAAATATCTTAGATAGTATAATACCTATCCAGTCCTAAACCCGTATTTTGTATGTGTGTGTGCGTATATATCCAATAGATTGAAAAATTATTATTCAAATAGCATTTTAAGAGTTTTGAACTATAACAATAATTGTTTGAATTTTTTTTTTATTGCGGTTTTATATGAGAAGATTTTAGGTAGAGAAGTTTCAACTTTAAAAAAACTCATCTGTTTTAAAAATATTTTGCATAAATGAATTCGAGTTAGAAATTCACGGGTTCAATGAAGACACAATTTTTTGCCTACTGAATATAAATCTGAAAATAAAAACTATAGTAGTATATTCATAATCATTTCTACTCCTTTATGCTAAAACCGGAAACTTTAGACCACAATTTGTGGAACCCCAAAACATACACACTTCAGATTAATAATATACTGTCTCCTGTACATTAAGGATCCTACAAGAGGACCAGGTACAATTCCTACAGAGCAACCAAATCTCCAAATACGAAGTTTATGAAAAGGATACTTTATGTTATTTAATTAAAATATAAGATGTGAAAAATTTTATTTTAAAAAAGTCAATAATCTAATGCTTTTTTTTTTTTATCAAAACCAATACTATTATGTTCAACTGTATAAAATATTTAATTTCTACTTATCATATTTTTATTGAAGAATTTAATAACAAACACTTAAAAATTACATCTAATTTTATCCAATCTCTAATGAAACAAAATTCCTAAACATACCTCGTAGAAACAGGGACAAAATCATGCAGTAAGAGAAGGCATATATTTCCTATAATCTGAAACCAATATTCATAGTATACTCGAATTGAATTTTAGTTTTCTAATACAACTTATAAGCAACATGATCAATTAACCTCTTTAATACTCACCTATTTCTCTCCCTATCCAGATTCGTGAAATAAACTCAGCTTTGTGAAGGAAGAGCCATTCAATGATTCAAAACCAGGAATAGAGCCTTTAAATGCATTTACCAACCACTAAAAACCGAAGTTGCTACGTCCAGCCAGGAAGATTGTGGCGTAGCATGTTAGCAATCCTCTTTCAGATTTTCCAGAAGGAATCCACAGAGAGCAAGAATAAGTGCAATGCAGGAAAGTTCAAGCACATAAAAGTTACCACTTACCAGATTTAGAACAAGTAGAACGGTGAGGCAGTAAAGTAGACGAAGAACAGTTTATTCATACTAACCTTAGCCCCAAAAAAACAAAGAAAAGAAAAAAGAAAAAGAAACATAAGCAGATAAAGAAAAGAAATACGAAAGTGATTGTATGATCCAGGCTTAAGAACCACAGGTAGAACTAAACAGATATGGAAAAATCAAAATTATCTCATTTAGTCATTTACACAAAGAATCTGCATCTTTACATGTGATGAACTCTTTTGCTTCACACTTAATGAAACACCAAGGAGCCTAGAAACTCATGGGATATAGAAGTACCTTCTGGCAGAATTATACTAAACCGAGACTTAGACAAGAATGTATGATACTGCAGTACTCACTACTCATATTCAAACTCAACCTTTACATGCATATATTTTCGTCCAAGTTGCAGAATGGATTCAGTAAATTTGGCAAAAATTTGACACTCTTCATGGGTTTTGACCTCTGAAACAAACCCATAAATGATCAATTTTTTCAAATTGGGACATCTTTCCAAAAGTCCAGCTACCCAAACCGAGAAGAGGTCATTAAATGCAGTCCATCCAAGCTCTAGCACAACCACATTCACCAAAAGAGACAAACCCCGCAAGCCATAATTAAGTACTCCATCTCTTAAATCATAACTTAAGGATAAGTGTGTCAACTGAGGAAAACAAACAGAAATTGACTCTATATCCACAACCTCATCTTCATCCTCAAATACAATGCCCCACAGCCGAAGCCTGTATAACTTTGATGCTTTTGAGATCATATGATAAAATTTTGGCCACATAATTGTGAAGTTACTGACATCTACAATCTCAAGATTCTCTGTAGTCTCACCAATATCAAGATGGATAACACTCACATCATCAATCTTCAGCACTTTCAGGGTTTCCTTGCTGATCAATTCAAAAACCTCAAAGGTACAATCTTTCAGATGCAAATTCTCAAGCAAATCTGCCTCTAATATAAATTTGTCCAAACCAAATGACTCGACATAAAAATGCTTCAAATAAGAGCTGCTAAGCTCCATGGAAGCCTGCGCATCTGACATGGCAATTTCTGGACTAATCATAGACAACGTTTCAAGTCTTGGACAAGCAGCAAGTAGAAGGCTCAGATCCAATGCTGAGATGCTAACAAAACTCAGTGAGAGTGATTTCAAGCAAGGAAATTTCTGATAAGTGGGCTCAACACCTGTGATTGAATTACGAGCCAATGCCAACGTTTCCAGTTTTTTCCTGCCACATTTTTCTATGATATTGAAATTTGGGGTTGTCCTTACATTATAACGTAATTGTCGCAAGGAATCCCTAGTATACATAAGCCAAGCAATGACTGGGGCAGCAGAAAACTCATCGACATCATCCATGTAAATTGTGAGGCATTTCAGTGCTCTGGTTTGGAAGATCGTTTGAGTGATAATTATTTCCAATCTACTAGGGGTTAATTCATGATAGATGGGCCAGTCACTAGAATTGAATGAAAGAGTGTGGAGGTGATTGCGCCATGCTTCTCTCCATTTCTTGCAAGTTGCTGATGCAATCACAACATCCCGAGCGGACCCAAGATGGGATAGTATATTACCAATCACTTCAACAGGAAGGTGCTCCATCGTAAATGAAAAAATTAAGAAAAAAAAAATGAAGCAGCAATTGTTTCTAGAATCGAACACAATTGAGAGACGAATTTATCAAAGCCTGTCCAATATGCGAAGACTTCATACTTTAGAATCAATTATGAATACGGATAAAAAATAAAAAATTAAGAACAGCCAAAACCTTAAAAAGAATAATAAAAGTTCGCTGGTGAAAATTAAACAAGGTACATAGACAGCAAGAAATAAGTATTGACTAAAAAGTGTACAAATTTGCAATTTTCCCAGAGGATATGAACTGAGTAAGAACTAGAATGAACGCAGGAGCGGAAAACCAGAATGGGCTAAATTAAATAAGGTACACTTAGCAAGAAATCAGATTCAAACGAGTTGTCGCCAATCAAATTCTTCAATCGGCAGATAAGACATATACACAGTGATACATAAACAATCAACGGGAAAGAGTAAACAGAGAAAGGGAGGTGTATTAAATTAAGGCCATACAGCGTCTCACCAGGACAATGTAACGATCATGTTCTTGAAGAGAAATCGGGGACAGATCATCCAAACAGCCAAAACTCGTAGGAAAGGAACAAAGAAATATGGCTTCGAAAGGGTCAGGTTCTTGATATCGAATTCGATTCGAAGAAAATTTAAAGAAGGAAAGCGAATGAATACTGGAGCTGCGGATCACAGAAGAAGGTCAATCTTCCCCTCGGGGAATTTTTGGTAGCGCTATGGAAAATGAGTGGGTATTCAAACTCGTGTGCCATCGTCTTTTGCACGTGTTAGGACAAAAGTTCCCAAGCACTACCGCGCGATCCCAAGCACTACCGCGCGATCAAGCTCCGCGGGAAGAATTTGGCACTTTATGAGCTTCCGAGAGAATAAGGCAAAAATTTATTATTAATCTCTAAAATGTTATTTTAAAAATTTATTTTAATTTAATATAATCCTTAAAGTTTTAAGAATTATAATATATCTTTTTAATTTCGTTTACTCTATTAATACAGGTGTTCAATGTAACATCACATGTAAAGGTATGTTTGGATTTAAAGAATCATCTTTGTGTAAAAGTAATAACTTATTGCTTGATAAAAGACATAAAAGTTATCAAATTTTCAAATATGCATTAATTCTAGGACCAAAATAAGATGCTGATATAATAGTTCGAATTCAACTCCTTCTTTTTCTTTTTCTTTTTCTTTTTTCCTTTTTTTGGCCAAGCGGATTCAACTCAAATCTAAATTAGACCATTTTACACGCAAAGATTGGAACAGAATTGATATAGAAATAGATCTTTTTAGCGTCAGAATGGCCAGATCTTAAGTTAGATTTGAGTTATCAAATCAACATTTTATTCAACCCATAAAATCACGTGTAAGATATGTCAAATATTTTTGTTAGTGAAGTTATCAGTGAAAAAGGTGATATTATTTCTTTTGGAAAGAATTATATTAAATCAAAATAAATTTTCAAGATTAAAAAAATGTTAAACAATAGAAGTTTGATTTTGCCAAAAACTTATGCCCTTGGGAAGCCTGCTAATCAATGTCGGATGCGACTTTGGAGTCCACTTTTGAGTGAAAAGTGGGGTCAGGCCTCCAGCAAATATAACAAGTCACCAAAGATCTATCAACAGCATAGACTTAGAATATGACTAACCTTCCAGTCTTAGTTGACGCGTCAATGTTTACTAGGTAAACATATTGATGAAACAACCCAACTTACATTTCACGAGAGTTATGTTATTCAATCATGAGTCTTATTTCTGCGCACATCCGAATTTACAGGTCTTATTTTCCTTATATACACAGTACACCATCAAATTACCCTACTTTTGTACAGTAGTAGTTGTGCAGAACATCACAATAGCAAACCATTTACAACAGTATAGCCAGAATCACATGGTACAAGTATTACAATAACCCAATTTTCATCTCGTCACTAACATCTGTACAGTAGGGGAAATCATTCGTACATGATAAAAGCAAAACTGATGCCTTTCAACCTATCATGGGAAGCCAGGCTAGCATCATTTATTAAGTGAAAAGAAAATGTGACCTTCCAAATTGGCATGTCACTGATTCTGCTCATAGTTATAATAAACTAGGGGAAAATCATTTTAATTATTTTCATACCTTGTGGCTACAAATTATACAATGTTCCACAATACAAAAAATTTTACATTAACAATCAGAATCACCTGAACAAATCATACGACAGTACAAATTGCTGTTCGAAGCCTTATTAGCACAATGCTTAAAAAACTCTGTATACTGAAACAATGAAGCCATGTCAGGGTCCTTCTGTTACTTAAGTGCCTATGCCTTCATTTTCCCCTATTTGCGGGCAAAATTACAGAAAGCCATTAGTTTTACGTTCAATAAATATATCATGAAAGTGCGGCTTCATAATCGTGGTTCCACCGTGAAGTTAAATAGCAATTTCAACTATTTCCTGGCTTAGCAGCTCCAGCACCGGCCATTGTCATGAAAGATTCACCACATCCACACTGACCTTTAGAGTTTGGATTAATAAAAATGAACTCAGATCTGTCAGAAGAAGCAAAAAGATAATAATTAAACAGGACAACCGAAAAGAAAGCAAAAGTTATTGTGTTTCACATGCAAGGGAAAAGCAGTTGATGCAAGTAGCAGAATCAAGCACAACATTTAACACAAATATCCATGCCACATTTCATAAAAATCTTCCTGATTCAAACACTTTTTCCTCGTGAAATTTGGGGTTGGAAAGCCACTGGCTATCCTCAAAATCAATCATAACGTACGGATATGTGTAACAATAACATTCATGCCTTTAGTGATACAGAAATCTACCACAAGTCATATCCAGGATTGGAAAATCACTGACCATCCTGAAAATTACATATTAATGCATGTTCTGAATGGAAAATCACAAGCAACTCACTGCCCAAATATTCTGTGCCCACATGGAAGAATGAAATTTGCCTGCATATTGGCGCAGAAGTTCTAGTTCACTCACACTACAGAAGTATAGTACAGATTAATAAAGAGAGGCGGGAATATAGGGGCAACATTAAGGGGAATAAGAAATTTGCTCATGATTGCAACAATAGCGTGTTTGGCATTCTATGTTCACCTCAAAATCAGATATGATTTAAAGAATATGGATATTTTCCAATCTTCACACAATCCCCAAAAGAAACTTGGTCACAAGATGGGTTCCTTCTTCCAAACAACCAAGGGGTCAGATATAATTTATAGAAGTCAAAGAGGTGAAGAAAATTAACTACGTAAGTTGGTCTACATGGAGCAGTTCCAAATACAATAAATCCTAAGAAGTCAATTTCCCGATATTTGCAATTGCATATAAAGTTCATAAATATAAAGAGCCTTCCTCACTCCACCCCCAAACACACTACAATAGTTCCAACAACATAAAGTAGGGTTAAAGAAAATATTTACCTTAGTTTGTCATCTACATAATCCATCTTAGTTCCAATAACATGCATAAGAGCCTTTGGATCAATCAATATCTTAACGCCCTTATCCTCAACCAACTCATCAAATTTCCCTTTTTCATCTGTCAAAGCAGCAGGAATTGTACTGTAAAAAGTCATAATGCATCTGTCTCCAGCTCCCCTCAATTAAAAGGCATAATCAGCATACAGAAAGGTAAACACCCAATAGGCTTGAAAGTTTCCATAATGTCACTTACCTTTAAGGCCAGCACAATTCTTTATTCTTATTTGAGAACAAAATCGTGGCAGGTCTATTGGAAAGTCCATTAATATTTGATATACTTCCACATAGACAAACCTCAGAGTGCAATTTATTTCATCACCTCAAACGAGTTTTTCCTTTCAAATTTACTTTCTTCAAACAACCAAAATTATCATCTCAGAATTCAGAAGAAACCTTGTTGACCACTTTCAGTCTACATAATTCAATGCAATATGTGTGTGCAGCCAAAGATATCAAAAGAGTAAGCAAAGCTGTCCCAAGAAATATGGAAACAGGACCATAATGAATGCAACTTCTCACATCACAAATTTTACAAGCCTGGATCCATATACTGCAGCACAATAATCTGTGCCCCTCCAAACAGGAAAAGTGTACACATCAAGAGGTAGTCTTTCATTAGGCAAAACAACTGGAAAATATGTCTAAGGCTGCTTGGAGGACCACTAATTAAAGAATCAGATAGCCCTCTCAAAAGGCCTGAGAGACATATAACTGTCTATTGATGTTTGCCTCGTAACTAGGCCAATATGATATGCTAAATGCATATGGCTACTCAAAGAGGCAGTGAGTTTCAGAGTTTCAGTAGATGAAGAAAACGTAACTGGGAAAAACAATTAATGTGAATACAGAAAGGAAACTATATGGGAAACAAATCTAACATATTTGGCAACAAGACAACTAAAATCAAACTCGTCAAATCAGTCCATCTAGTTTCAAATTATAATGAAGATATCATCAGGACCATCTATAAGATAGACCTGAAGTTAATCCGTCCATGATGTACTTTTCCGAATGATTATACCATAGGAACAAAAGGAATAATTCCTAACTGATTCAGACAGTTTAAGAAGAGCACAAATTCCTGATTAATCGTGCATATAGCTTAGACATAAAAATCAATAAGTAATTTTGCTTTAGTAGTATATCATGGTCCAACAAAACATGTGCCTGGCATCAAATAACGTATATTATGATGGTTTTTTCACAAAATAAGGAAAAACTACTGTTTCCCCAATCCCCAGGCTTTGTTTTCCATAACATCAAGCAACGAAATGAAAGCATTGAGCACTAAACCAAAAGAAACAATATCTGAGGAGAATGTGTTCCTGCTAAATCTAGCCATGAACACAAACTCCAAATCTCTCGCAAAATTTTTCACCCGCACATAATTTGCCTATTTCATTTAAAAATCAACAAGGTATGAACCAAGATGAAAATTGGAAAGTATCCAAAAACAAATAAAAAGAAGACATCGAAATCTCGAAAAGAACAGACATAACTGGAAAGAGTGAGATAAACCTGCGTAATTCAGGGTGTATGTCAAGCCATTACAACCGCGAGCCTTGACTCCGAGCTTCAGAAACGACCTCTGACGCTGCTGTAGCAAGTAGCATATTCGCGAGGCAGCGGCGTCGGTTAGGGTCACGGCTTGACGTCGGACCGCCGTTCCAAATTTTTCGGCTGCAACGGCCATTGCCTTGGAAGCCATTGATGGGCTAATTACGAAATTGCCTCCATATTCACCGTCTCTCCACTCTTATACGTGTGAGGATAATTTCGTCATTTTCTGACAGAAGAGCTCCCCGTCATTTCGTTTCTCCGTTAGGTGTGCGTGGCCACCACGCTTTGCTTCAACAAATTATCCACTAGGTTCTAGAACAATATGTCGAAAAATTATTAGGTATGTAACATAATATTATCTAATAAAATAATATTCAATTATATAATTAACTATATTCTATTATTTATTATTCTACTATCACATAAATAAAATATTCTATAAAATCTATATTTTATTATTTACTCTAATACTATAAAATAAATGAAATATTATACAAAATTTATTATATGATTTGTTTTATTAATTAATGTATAAATAATGTGATATACTGAATATATGTAAAAAAAAATTAATATTCTATTACAAAAATGAAATATTTGTGGTAACTATAAAAACTAAATATACTAATGAACCTTTTAAAAAAATTATGTAACAATAATAAAACACCATAAGTGAAAATATTATTATTAGTATTGTATGTAATTAGTAATAGTAATTCATTTATTAAAGACTTTTAGTTTTATGTGGATTATGTTATAAATAGTTATTTAATGCATAGAATGTTATGTATGAAAATAAAAAAATGATTACAAATAAATAATAGGCACTACAAAAACATGATAAAAAAATACTTTATAAATATTTATAATTTATTTCAAATGACATTTTTTTAATAAATTGTATAATAATTTAAATTTTAAGTGATCTAATTCATATTATTAGCCTTTCGATCAAACAATTATATTAAGTACTCTATAACCTCCATTAAATTAAATTTAAGTTTGCAACTATCAAATTTAGATGCTCAAGGATTATGTTACACCTATAATTAGGGTTGCACATATAGATTAAGTTGAGTTTATACTCAATTCAATATGAAATTGGGTTTGAAAATTTAGGCCCACGATGTGAGCTAATTGGATTTGACAATACTTTATGCAATTTTTTTTTTAACTTTAAAAGACTTAAAAAGCTTTAAAAACTCATATTTTTATAATTATCTAATCATTTTAAATATATAATTACTTTTTTTAATACACTTTTACAAAATTTACATAATAAAAATAAAAAAAATATGTCTAAAGGAGAAAATATAAAGAAAAGTGTAGATGGTAAAACTTCAAAAAACTAGTAGTTAGTTTGGGATTTTTTGTTTATTTTGGGTAAATTTTTGACATGAAGGTGATGCAAATTATCAAGAGTTATTTATCTGTTTATTTTTTCTAACAAATTCATGTTTACTATCTCAACTTTTATTTTTGTTTGTCTCTCAACTCAAAAGTATATATTTTTCATCTTGTTTTTTTTTAATTTGAATGTAATAATTATACTTAAAAAAAATTGGTAAGGATATTAACCCCTTAACTATTTATAATTTGTAAAATATATTTAAAAAATATTAGTTAAAATTACAAAATAACCCTTAAAATATTTTTTTTATCTAGATCCTTATTTTTTTTTCAATATACTACGAAACCAAATTGAATGAAGCCAAAATTAACCAATATAGCTGACTTAGGGCTCAACTTTCTTTTTTTTTTTACTTTTACTAGGCTAAATCAATGTCCACCCTTATCTATAATCAATGTCCAATTGGCAATAAGCAATTACCAATGGGCATTATACAATTATTGTTGTACTTGGGATTTTATCCTATTAGAATAATTTTTTTTTTTTGCAATATTACATTAGGTGCAATTATAAAAAAACTGACTAAAATATTTCTAACATTGGAAGCTTCTCATTCAAACTTTTACTTTTAAAAGTTACTTAATTCCATATCTTCAGTATATCTCTTTCCAACTGCATTGTGTCAATTTTGGGAGAGCTGTAGAAATTTTGGATTGATGCCCAATTGAATAACTAAGTAAAGGGACCTACTCTCCCATTTTCGAGCATACACTTATCTTATATTGCTACTTTACTGAATTTCTTTCGAAGCTCCTATCCACTTAGTCATTAAAAGCACAAGTTAAGGTCAATTATTTTTTGCACTATTTTAGGTCTCCTTTATTCGCTCCTCACGAATGGGAATGAACAAAATATATAAGTTTCATTTGGTTCACTGTATTGTAAAAATAATCTTTTTATATAATTTATATAATGTATATTATATCGTTATATTTATTATTCTATCTATCAAATTATAATTTTAAAAGTAAAGATAAAATAATTATTTATTATTTTATCTACATTCACCTACTCATATTTTACATTTTTTTTACTATTATATCATCCAACCAAATAAAACACTGAACTCTATAAATACCCACAAATTTTACTCACTTTTATCTAAGTACAAAAATGTGTATAAATATATTATGAGTTTGAGTATGAATTTTGATAGTATGACACCTATCTCACTCTCAACCCATTAGATACACACAAGCATAGCCAAGTATCATTGAGGGTAAGTATATGTCTCCTTTCAATTTTTTTTAAATTTATATGTATATAATATTACAATTTTGATATTATGGCCCTACATTTATTCAAGTTTTGAATTCATTGGATTTACTAAATTGACTAAATCTAGACATATAAATATTTTTTTAATTATTATTTAACATTTTAATTTGAATCCACTCAATTTATGCATGTTTTTTTTTTTTGGGTTCATCTTTTCATTCATTTCATTTAATTTTTTTATTCCTTTCCTATTTTTATCCTTAGTTTTCTTCTTCTTCTTTTTTCCCATTACCCTTTCTCTTTTTTTTGTTGGTTCTCTTTTTTCTCAATTGCTCTATATTTAATCTAGATATGCATGTCTTTAATACATTTTTGTAAATAATAATTTTATAGTAATTGTGTAAAACATACCCAAGTTTAATTTCAATACATTATTTTTACTTAGGTCTAGTACAGTTGCCTTTAAAAATATTGCAAAAAATTTTAAAATATTGTTAAATAAAATAGTATTTGTAATGCTTTATAAATATTTTTTTGGCAAATTAACAATGATAAATTCGTATGCTTCATTAGATAATTTTTTTTAATTCAAAATGTCCTTCTAAGCTATTCGTTGAACTATTAGGATGTCAAGTAATGATATATTCCTTTTTAATATATCCTTATTATGTATTACATCAATTCTAGACAGATACACAACTATATTTTCTAAAGAATTTAAATAGTAAAATTGTTGATATTAATATGAAGAGTAATTTTTAATATACTATTAATCTTTTAAACTTATATTATTATCAAGTTAATATTATAGCTTAATTTAAAAATATAAAGAAAAATATTTTATTCAGACAATATACTATACAAATAACTTTTTTAGATAAGATATAAAAAGTTTGTTGATAAGATTTTTTTTTTAACCTCACTGTCTCAGGATTTTTTAGCTCTACCACTATATATATATATATATATATATATATATCACATTTACAAACCTTATCTTGAACTCAACTTTTGTTCGTTACATACAATAAATTACCTCATGCATTCCCTGCCACTTAACTAGTATATTATAAAAAAGAAAAAAAAAACATTTCAAATAGCATTCTATGCGTTTTTTTTAAGATATTTTTTTATTGTGATTTTATATGAACGTATTTTGTGTAAATTATATCCTAATATGGGTTGAGGAATGGAGGCTACGATACCCTCCTTATACTTTCCCATGATAATCTCAAATTGTGAAAGCTCTTCAAGTTAGAATACCATTCAATGTTGGATAAGTTTATTTGAAATACACAAATAACTAAGATAGGTTTCATTTTATCTTATTATAATTATAAGAAAGAAAAACAGCAAATTAACCATTTCATCCTTAAATTATACCATCCATTTAGCTTTCACCTCTAAAAATTAATAAATATATGAATTAATGTTTGTAAATAACAAAATTGTTACATATTAATTATTTTGTCTGGCGATTCAAAAATATCGTAAAAATTAACCTATAACGAGCTTGTTAATTTAAACGATTAGCTTTGTAAAAAAAAAAATAAGTTGACATGATAATTAAGAAATCAAATTGTTGGTTTATCAAACAACAACAAAAATCTTTGAACAACATGGCAAAGATATTTCTGATTGTCATATGATCGTAAAATCAGCACTATATTGCTGTGTGGTTTCCACGTCTACTGCTGATTTAATGTTCTTATTCCTTCACCACAGTCACGGACACAATGATATGTCTTGAGATATAACACGAGCCAAACAGCCATCAAACTTTCTAATATAAATTCTGACAATTAATTGCAGGCCATTATTACCTGAATTTAGTTATTTGTAGACACCGAACCATGTCACTTCTTTATGCTGTACAAAAAAAACATTATTCAGACACAAAATCTCTTGTCATGGAACTCTTGGAACCTGATGACATGCATGTTTGCTCCATTTCATTGTTCTTTATTGTTGAAATCACTTGAAGATTACCTACTCATTTGCAGGCCATGCTTCTCCTCCCTCATTTTTCATTCTCACTTGCAACTTGTCTCTGGTTAAGCTTTTGTCATTTAGATTGGCTCTGATGTTTATCGCATAAAGGAATATATTTTCAGACAAGGTCACAGTAATGCAAGGGGTAACTTTCGGATTTTCAGATATTTTTTTGTCAAGCACGGGGAATTTTAAACTGCAATGACTATCACTCGGTTTATATGTTGTAGGAGATCTTGGTTCTGCAGGGGCTCCCTGACAATCTTGGTGTTTACCTGTGATATTTACTTCCAAGCCAAAAAGACAAGTAGTGAGGATTTTATGATTTCACGCAAACTTATTCCATTGCATTCATCTTTTCTACCAAATAAAATTTCACAGGATTTTTTTTTTATTTTTTTAACTTCTCATGAAGATGCAAATACATTAATTTGCAAGGTTAAGAACTTAAAAGTGCCTAATTAAAGACAAAGAAGATTTGATAGAGACAAAACTCGTCAGTGTTCAAACTTCAAATAACATGACATAAGTTTCATCTCAATATATTTCAAATATTCAGCCAGATGTGGATAAACAGTTCTACGCATTTCATTAAATCATGTTTATTTTAAGTGTTTTTCAAATGGTGACGTAAAAAAATCCAATTAAAAAAATCTTAAGAAAACAAAATTGAGTCTTGAAAATGACACAGAACAATAATTGGTTTTTTTTGGGAGCTCACATGCCCTCCCCAACAAGAAAGCAGTATTGGTTGGTCGCGCCTCGCAGATTTTTTCGCGTTGCGGCCGAATTAGAGAGTGAAGGACAGAGCTGCTAACCTCCAAATACGGAGGGAGACCCAGTTTGCACCATTTGGGTTCAGCACTCAAATGCTGTTTCTGTTCGAGAGCTCTGCTACATTTTCAGGTCTCTATCTCTTAAGCATTTCCTGTTCTTCGTAGCTGTAATTTTTTCTGGTTTGTTTGTCGTTTCCCATAGCGTTTAGTTTGTTTTCTCCTCAAGTAGATTTCTGAAAAATTGTAGTTGCATTTGTCCTTCGGATCTTTGCAATTGACCCAGACCGGACATTTTTTACCTTTGTGGGTCTTGAGATTTGTGATTATGAGCTATATTATGTAATTCCTTGTTGTAATCCTCTCTATTTGAGTCATTTCCTCTCAGGATAGTTAATTACTGGGCCCTTACCTGATATATCAGTTTTTGGTCAACAGGTATTGGAAGAAAAAATTCTGGGCGAATCGGAGTTTGAATCCTTGCGACTTTAAATTTTTCAATCTATTGGCTTAGCTATCAGAAGTTTGGCTCCCAAATATGGCAACTTGTATGTCAACAAATTTTGCACTTTCTAATACTCAAAATTCATCTGCGATGCCAACTGTTCTTAGAGAAAGGACATTGACAAAGAATTACCCGGGGAGGGCATGTTGCATGAAATTATATGGCAAAAGAAAGTCAGTTTTGATTCAGATTAAGTGCTCTGCTAATTCCCATAGTGTCAGTCCATATCATAGCCAAGACCCTTTTCTAGATCTACATCCTGAGGTGTCAATGCTTAGAGGGGAAGGGAACAGTGTAGTGAACAACCCAAGAAAGGATAATTCAGGTGAAAACGTCTCTGAGAGCTTAGGTGTTACATCTAGTCCAAGTAGTTACAATGAAGCAAAGATCAAAGTTGTTGGTGTGGGAGGTGGAGGGTCAAATGCAGTCAATCACATGTTAGAGAGTTCAATGAAAGGCGTAGAATTCTGGATTGTTAATACTGATGTTCAAGCCATTAGAATGTCACCTGTCTTTTCTGAGAACCGTTTACAAATTGGTCAAGAGCTTACTCGGGGTCTTGGTGCTGGTGGCAACCCCGAGATTGGCATGAATGCTGCCAAAGAAAGCAAAGAATCAATTGAAGAGGCAGTTTCTGGAGCTGATATGGTTTTTGTTACAGTAGGTTCAACTACTTCTTTCCAATTATAGCTTCTGCCTAGTGAATTACAGATTTACATTATGAATTTTCATTTTAGTACTCTTTTAGACATTACACCACTAGTACTCTTGTTTTTTCTTCAGGGAAAGCATTTATAGGGATGAAACAGAACCTTTTACTTTCAAAACAAAGCATCAACAATCTGCACAGGGAAAAATGTCACTTTACCTGTCATTCAACACAACTTCCCTTGAATAAGAAATCCCCCGGAGTACCCCTATAAATGAGAACTGGAAATGTGTCAAAACTGATATTTTTTCTTTTTTTAAAAAAAACTCCCTATGACAAACAGTAACAACCCCAACAATAGTATAGTTGTTTGTTTTGTAGTAAATAGTCTTAAATGTTTGCCGCACCTTGTTTTCTTCAAGTTATCATGACTGCAATTGATAGGAAGGAGCTGGGATGTCATGTTGAAATTATAAAAAAATTATGTCTCTCCTTTTTAAAAGGAAATGATGCTCCAATTTTAAATACAGAGATGAGCTTACGCTTATGAGGAATGAAATTATCAATACGCCATCTTTCTGAAGTTTCAATCTTTCTAATAATTTACATGACAAATAGCATGCCTCTAGCTTATACATAGTAAAAATACGGGTGCAATATTTTTCATGATATATAAAATGATTCTTGTTTCAGAAATTATCAATAAGTGCTACTGCAATATGTGGCAATTTTATAGTTGTCTTGTTGTGTAAGAATTATTAATTACTTATTATTTATGTTTATTTGAAATTCTATCATAGGGAGTTATGTGATGATAACTCAAATGGAAGCAGAATTGCAAAAATTCATTGCTGTTATCTAGTTGTACTTCTAAATTTTAGCTCATTACCCACCATAATATTAATATTTGAGGATTTATATTGTGAAACCCCGGGGCCAGGCAGGCATAAATTTACATGTGTGTCATGTTTCTTTCTTTTTGTGGTCAGGAGGGAAATTCTTAGAACCTGTATAACATTCAAGTCTCTGCTATTTTGACTTTTAATACCCATTCTAGATAAGGAATCGGCAGTTCTTGATATTTGAATTAATCAAATACCTTTTTTTTTTTGGGAGGGGGGGGGTCATCAACTGGTAACAGGTGTTTTGACAGTTCCTACTTAACTGCTCATTATTACTATTACTTTTCTAACCTTGGAAATTAAAATTCACTTGTGCAGGCTGGAATGGGTGGAGGTACTGGCACTGGTGGAGCTCCAGTTATTGCTGGTGTGGCAAAGTCAATGGGTATACTGACTGTTGGTATTGTCACAACCCCTTTTTCTTTTGAAGGACGAAGGAGGGCGGTTCAAGCCCAAGAGGGAATTGCAGCCTTAAGAGATAATGTTGACACTCTCATAGTCATTCCAAATGACAAGTTACTGACTGCCGTTTCTCAATCTACCCCTGTAACTGAAGCATTCAATCTAGCTGATGATATTCTTCGACAAGGTGTTCGTGGCATATCTGATATTATAACGGTATGGAACAAACCCCCCCCCCCTTCCCAAAAAAAAAAAAAGAAAAAAAAGACTGATCTTTGAATGAAAACACATTCCTTCCTATTATTGCTGCATTTGTTTTGTTCTCTGAAAATTGATCGTGGAGGAGAAAGGAAAAGTTGAATAAAAAGGGAACCTTAAGTATGTCATGTCCTTATTTGTTTTGGCAATAGCCCCTACCAAATCAGTTCTAAGACTGCAGGAAGGCATGCTAATATTGCTGGTGCGCACATGGTGAATAAGATACGTTAGTAACTTAATAATTATGTTTCTCTAATGACTAACATTGATTCATGTACCCTTGTGGGCATAAAGTAGTTTGACTTATTGATTCAAAAATGTTGGAAGCAAGTTGGTATGATTTGACTGAATTTCTCTAGTCTTTATGAATTTTAGATGCTTGTTGATAAATGATAAATCATACTGTGATCCTACTATTAGGATGTCCTGATTATATGGTGCTCATGATTTGAAGTTGATGGTTTCTGTCTTCAACTCATTTGTGTTTATTAATCTGGTTAATTCAATGCAGATACCAGGATTGGTAAACGTAGACTTTGCTGATGTTCGGGCAATAATGGCTGATGCAGGCTCATCACTGATGGGGATTGGAACTGCAACTGGTACGTATGGAAACTGCAAATGGGGCTGCATTGCAGCTCCTGTGTTCCTGATCTTCTACTGGACTCAAAATATAATGCAATGATTGGAATCAGAAGGAGCTGTGGATCCTGCGTGTTGCTCACTGAAAATTGTATAATTTGTGTAGGGGGTAGGGAGATAATCAAACTCTACGTGTAGAAGGGTATGACTCGCATGTCTGGAAGGGAAGGATTAGATAACCAAGGTGATTTTGGAAAGCATAGCCAGCATTGCCTAAAAACTAATCATTAAATACCAAACAAAATAATTTGAAGGGTTGTAAAAATATTAATCCTCATGAATCATGCAAAATGGTAGAGGTGTGCACAGGTTGGATCGGACTAGGTTTCACATTAGTCTAAAGTCTGGCTTGGTTTAAGTTGGGCAAATTTTTTTGGCCCACTACCTGGCAATTGAAACTTTAAAATGAAAAAAAAATTAAAAAACTTTAAAGGCTCATATTTTTGTATTTATTTGACTATTTTGGGCACATAACAACTCGATTTTATACTTTTTTTTTATTTTGGAGATTTATGCAATGGAAAAGGAAAAATATGGGTTCAAAGGAGGAAATAAAAAGAAAATGCAGATATAGAGGTTAAAATTTCAAAAGGCGATTAGTTGGAGCATGGTAGTCCAATTGATTTTTTATTTTTTGGGGGTATTTGTTTATGATGGACCTAACCCAAAATGCCAAAAGCAGTTTGCCTGGCTGTTTTTGCCAAAAATGTCATTTAATATCTCAAATCAAAGTTTTTTTCTTTCAAATTAAAAAATATTTTTTTTTTAAACTTGTTTTCTTTTGTTTGAATGTGATAATCATACTTGAGAGGGGCTTGGTAGGGGTCTTGACCCTCTAACTATTTATACTTTATAAAATGTGTTTAAAAATTTTTTGCTAAAATTATAAAATAGCCCTAAAAAAAGAATTTTTTTCAGTTTAGTTTCTATATTTTTTATTATTTATAATGCCAATGGGTTGAGCTGAACTTAACTGGTTGAGATGGCCGGCTTGGTGCTTAGCCTTTATTTTTATTTTGGATTGGACAGTACTGGGCCACTAGGCCAGATGAACATCCGACCAAATGGTTCTTGGACATATAACCTTTGCCTCTCTACACAACTTTCTTCTCTTATTTTCTGAAGTATAAAATGTATTATGTGTTAATTAATGCATCTCTTTCTCTGCTTTTTTTGGTTCAGAATTTGACAAGCTCATTCTTATCAATCTTGTGTACGTCATTCAACTTATCTTCTGGCTCCGTTATGTATTTTAGGGAAAACAAGAGCAAGAGATGCTGCATTAAATGCTATCCAGTCACCTTTACTAGATATTGGTATAGAGAGGGCTACTGGAATTGTATGGAACATAACTGGTGGAAGTGATCTGACCTTGTTTGAGGTAGCTACCAAACCCTCTGGCTCTTGCAGCTTTATCTTTGCTATGTGCTAGTGTTGTCGGTGACAATTCTGCATCCATGGTTGTTTTCCCTATCCTTTTTAATTTCTTTTTTCTTCCATTCCTTTGGAATATAAATCATCCAAGGGCTATTGGAGGCTGCTAGGAACTGCATGTTACTGATGAAAGTTTCAAATATAAATCATCCAATGTCTTGTGTGACTGAAATTGCAAGTTATATACGTTTTTTCATTTTATATGATATTTAAGTGAGCAAGCAAAATCTACAAGGTAGATAGAAACTTTCTGAGAAGACAGTTCACCTCTTGGTCATTAGTGTAATTCTATTGTTTTGCATCATTGTTAAGTCAGCTTGTAGTTTGTACAAACTTGGATAAAGAATTGAACAAATCAGCAAACGCTTGTTTGAGGCATGCTTGGCAATCATGCTTTCAGCTAAGAAATAAAATGAAGAAGGCTTGGGTTGTTCTTAATAGCTTCGCACTTCATGAACTGCCATCTGTTGAGTTCATCGTGCTCTTGCTATGTAAACATTGCCCTTTCGTATGCTTCAGCTGTTGATACTATTATTTACAGGTAAATGCTGCAGCAGAGGTTATATATGACCTCGTGGACCCCACTGCTAATTTAATTTTTGGAGCAGTGATAGATCCATCGCTATGTGGCCAAGTAAGTAACGTAACTTACAAATATCCTACAATCATGTTATGGACCTCAAAACCTGTGAGCTTTCAAAGAAAAGAACTAAAAGTCTAAAACTAGTAGCGGGGTGTATATACGGATCAAGTCTAAATTACCATAACTAGTGTGTTGTAACATACATCAAATATGAATGGTGGGTTAAAGCCTCATGTTTATTTTTTCATTGTTAGAGAAAGATAAAGTTCCTGATGTAATATATCTTTTTAAAATGAAGTTGAGATAAAAAGATAAATAAATAGATAAAATTGGTAATAATTAAGATGCAACCGGTAGAATTTAAAAAGATTCATAATCTGTAAAAAGTTGTTCTTTATCTTTTAACTCATGAGTCTTCATAGTGCGGATATGTAGAGAATTTTGCGCAAATTACTTTTTACATAATCTGCCATCTATAGTAGTTATTTTTCCTCTCGTTCTGTAAACTTGCCCAGTGATTTTTTGGTTGCTGCTACGATTTGTGGCTCAATGCTTTCTAAACTTCCCTTTCTGATACCCAAGGTTATTATTTGAGTTTGTTATGATATAGGTAAGCATAACATTAATTGCAACTGGATTCAAGCGTCAGGAGGAAAATGAAGGGAGACCCTTGCAGGTATGGCTCAACTCTCCCTCTGTTTCTCTGTCATTTATGCCTACCAATAATTCTGGCTTTTGTTCTAATCACAGGCAAGTCAGCTTACACAGGGAGATATGACTACCGGTATCAACCGGCGACCCTCCTCTTTCAATGATGGTGGTTTGGTTAAGATCCCTGAATTTTTAAGGAAGAAAGGACGCTCGCGCTATCCTAGAGCTTAATACTCTTTCTCTTCCTGTTCTAAGCTTCTTTAATCCCGTGCATTCTTCCCCAATGCATCGATTTTTAGGGATACAAGTAACATTGCTCTAGGTATTAGGTTTCCGTTTTGCCCTTTGACACCACCTTTTAGGTCAGAGTTGTGCAATGTGCATACGATTGTTCACGAAAGCTTACCTAAGTACTTTCGAGAGTTTGTTGTGCGCTTAAGTTGTAATATTGAAGGGTTAATGCTTGTCTTGTTGGCATATTTGAATGAGTATAGTAGCTTGTACAGAAAATTTTTCATAAGATGATCAGGGTTTGTGTTATAGTAGTTTCTTAAGCTTGCTCCAACGTCCCAGTTTACATTGTGTATTTAGCTTGTCCAGAAAATCGGTGAATGAAAAAACTGGTCAATGATCAGTCCAGACGGTTAGAAAAAAAATGGTAGGGTTTGGCACTGGTTATTTCTCATTTTTTATTCAAATCAGGATTCTAGTATTCTGCGGTGAAGGTTTATGATGTTCAACAGAGCTATTAATGAGTTGTTATGTGCAAAATATTTTAATTAATTTTTACATTGTTAAATATTTGTTTTTATTTTAAGTATTATTTTATAATATATGTATTAATTTAATTATAAAATAATATATATATATATATATATATTAAAATGATCAAATTACAGTTCGATTGGAACAAAAGTAATAAATTATGAATTAGTCTTTATTTTAACTTAATGATTAGTCTAATTTCTTTTAACACTAGGGTGGGCTTCCTGTGCTAGCAACATGAAGGGTTGTGTTACTAAAATAAAATTTAAACTAAAAGAAAAGTGAAAAAAAAAAAAACTAAGATATATGCAGCCCAAGGAAAAGGTCATACTGCACTTCATATAACCTCTCTCTCTCTCTCTCTCTCTCTCTCTCTCTCTCTCTCTCTCTCTCTCTCTCTACATATATATATATATTTATTTATTTATACACACACATTAAATTAGTATTTTGTTGAACCCAAAGAAAGAATAAAAGAAAAGAAAACCAATAATAGGAGGGAGAGGAACCCACAGTTTTGCTTCCAGCTCATCCAAGCAATCCAATGACAAAACTATAGGAAGTACATCATAAAATATGTTCAGTAAATAAGAGTAGTCTTATAACATATTTGGATGGGCGTTTGCAATGAGAAAATCATAGTTTGTAAAGAAAAAATTATAATTTGTAAAAAACAAAAAATTGGTGCTTCTTCCCAAACGTAGTTTCGTAAAGCATATCCAAATATGCATTTAACCTTTTACACAACTACGTTTGTGTAGCTCAAGTAATAGATTGAGAAATTAATATTAAAAAAACCTTAAGTATTTATTATGAGACTTTTTATATAATAATAACGTGGATTTTTTTATTAAGAACCCATTTAATTCACGAAATTGTTAATAATATAATATGAAAAGATATGAAAAAAAATGAAGAGATGAATATGTTTAGCATGTTATAAAAAGAAAATAAAATGTCTTGTTAAGGCATGTTTAGTTGTATAAAAATAATATGAAATGAAAAGATAAGAAGATAAATTGATAAAAATGCCCTTACTGAAAATATAAAATAAAAATAGATTCAATTTGTTTTATCCATTATGGGGTCCCAAATTGAAGGTGATGACATCAACGACCAGGATGGGAAGGATAGTGTACGTTTCGATTCACGGTAAAAAAAAATCATAATTGCATAAAAATAACAATTTATTACGAAACATGATTTTAAGAAAGTTATTCATTTTGGTCTCAAATATAAATTATTTTTAAAAAATTATTTTGGTCTAAAATATAAGTTATTTTTTATAATTGTCTTGATTATTAAATAATTTTTTTTTTAAATACTCCCAATTAAATAGAGAGTCATTAAAATTAATACAATTTATTAAAAATAAAAGTAAACTCTTTAATTAAGGGTAAATATAAAAAAAAATATTTTAAGATAAAATTAATTAATTAAACTACCTTTAACTAATTTTTTTAATATCTAAGCTCGGAGTGAGTATTATCTTTTCAAACACAGTTGTAGAAATCGTGGTCAAGAGGGCTGTGACTGACGCCGATCACTGTGACCGGCGTGCACTAGTGTTTTCGGCAATCCCTAACTCTGAAGAGAGGCTTGAAATGAGGGGTGCAAGCTGCCATGAGCGTGAATACAAATGGGTTCCATAGAAGTTCTAAACAAAAGGGCAAAGTGGTCTTTCAATGGTTTTGGCTCCAAAGCAATCCATGTTCCGTGCCTATCAGTGTCGAACAATGTAGGGAGACAAATTCAGTCGCAGGTTCCCCAAGCCATCCATCCATGTCTTCTAACTAAACACTCATTACGATGGGTATACATGGTAGTTTACGAATTTTGTGCATAGGTTGTAACTACTAAAAAAAAAACATAATTGGTCTGTGTTAAAAAAATTTTATACGCAAAAAGTTAAAAATAATTTTATATATAAAAATATTTATAATATTTTTATTTTTAACCATTTATAAAATAATATTAAATAATAAATATAAAAATAAAATTATAATTTTATCAAAATTTCACCCTCTTTTTTCTCGTCTTTCCTCCGTCCAACCAAACATGCCGTCACAGTTAAAATTGAAAGCTTGGGCATGAAGTTGGCTCTCATGTTCTAGCGCAACTCAGGGAGTGCATCAAGGTTCTCTTTGAACCTTTTACGTTACTTTAATTTTCTCCCCCCATTAATATCTGATTAAGTAGTCATTTCAAAACGTTTTTCTCATTTTCAACATAATTGCCCATCCAATTTTTGGTTTTCTTTTTTTGTTTCTTTCAATTACATAAAGAAGCACTACTAGAACCTTAAATTCTCAATCTTCTAAGGAAATATTAGATTCTTTCTCCGAAATTCTTCTCATCCCAATAAAATTAAGATTTACATTTAAGTTTTTGCATTTTACAATCAATACAAAAATAAAAACATATTATAAACTTTACCAAAAAAAAAAATTCTTGATGTGATACTTGATGCCATACCAATGGACGAGCAACTTCCCATAATCATAAGTCGAGAATCACATTGGCCGTACTCTTTGACCCTTTTATGTTACTTTAATTTTCTCCCCCCACTAATATCTACAGTTAAGTTGTCATTTCATAACGTTTTTCTCATTTTCAACATAATTGTCCATCCAATTTTTGCTTTTCCTTTTTTTTTTGGTTCAATTACATAAAAGCACCGCTAGTAGGAAAATATTAGATTCTATTCTAAGAAATTCTTCTCATCCTAATAAAATTAAGATTTACTATTAAGTTTTTACTTTTTACAATCAATACAAAAATTAAAAAAAAAATTATGAACTTTACCAATTTTTTTTAAAGTGACGCTTGATGTAATAGATGAGCGACTTCCCAAAATCCAAGGTCGAGAATCGTATTGGCCGTATAATTTTATGGCTCGTTTGGTTGCGTCACATAAAAAAAATTAAAAAAGATTTGGTGAAATTTTATTTTTATTTTTTTAATCATTATTTAATATTATTTATTAATCATTATTCAATCATTAAAAATAAAAATATTATTAATATTTTTTATTTTTAAAATTATTTTTTTAATTTTATTTTTATTTTTAACTATTTACATATCAAATCATTAGAATTATTTGATTCTTCCAAAGCCTTTAAGGACCTCTTCCAAACATGCCCATGTGGACACAATGGTCCACACTCGCCTTCTTTATTGCTTATTGCTGGCAAGTGACACGCATCTTTGTCAACATACCAACCAAAAAAAACCTTGTCATCTTCTAACCTTGAATTATAAAATGCCTATCAACATATGAATAATATTTGACAAATACGATTTAGAATTATGATATCAATATATAGTTTTAGAGGTGAACAATTCTCAGGTTGAGTTGGGTATTAGTTTAACTTGACTTTTGATTTAGAATTACATAAAGTTTTAAATTTGAAGTCTGATACTTAAATTTAACTCAATTTAATATTTTGATTAATCAAGTTATCTTTTAAAAAATAATATCTAAAAAATTCATATAAATCATTGTAAAAATATATTTTGTTTATACAAAAAATTAAAATTTTTATACAAATCTTTAAAAAAAATTTAAAATTAATATTATTGGGCAAGGCCAATCTAGATAACAGAGCTGACCCCTGGGGAATGATTTTAGCCCTATATGACTAGCTTAGGCCAAGTCATGTGTAGCCCTATATATTTTTTCGAGACTTTGTTGGCACTTTCATCTATATTAAATATTTTTTAATTAAAAATGTTTTAGAAGCGTAATTTAAAGCATGTGAGAATTTTTTTTAATGAACAGTTACGTATCCTATACACAACCTGTAAATTGTCATGACTAAGGAATTTAACCATAATGTGCAACTACAACACTGCTAATAAATTATACTTCCTCTGGTCTCAAATATAAAGAAAAAAAATTACATCACACATTTTAAGAAATTCAGTTAATGATAGTTAAAAACTTTAAATTTGTTTCAAACTAAAAAAAAATTCACAATAACCCCTCATTTATTTTTTTACACTTCAACAATGCCTTAATGCATCAAAGAAGTAAAATGTTATCTTGTGAAAGTATATAATTTAAATAAGGATAGACATAAAAAAAATATAATAAATGCATTAAATAATATTTTTTTTATATTATGAATTAACGGCTCATTTGGTATCTCCATGTAAAATGAAAAGTAAAATAAAAATTAGGGAGAATTACAATTTTATTTTTTTAATCATTATTCAATCATTATTTAATACTATCTATCAATCATTATTCAATCATTACTCAATTAGTAAAAATAAAAGTATTAAAGTCATTTTCTATCTCTAAAATTATTTTTTTATTTTTTATTTTTATTTTTATACCTAATTTTTTACATACCAAACAAGCCATTATGGGATCAGGAGGAGTTGTTGAAGGATTGGATTGATTGCTCTGCAATATTCCCTTACATACAAGACCAGAGAAAATATTTCAAAAGATATAGTTAGGAATTAAATTGCAATGAAAGGGACTGGTTTAAGGTGGGTACCAATACCATCATTCCTCACAAACAAAATATCTTTTCAAGCGTACGATAAAAAGTTTGTAAAGTAATTATATAATTTTTAAACTTTTGTTTGAATGATAATCATTGAAATATCTGTTTAAAAAAAGTCAAATCCTACAACCTCATTGGTTGAAAACCACGAATCATAAATACTCAAGTAGATCAACATCAACCTCACAATGCTCCAAAAATCCATCCAAGGTATCCCTCACTATCTTTTTTTAACACCCTTTTTCCCATTTGGCAATGGAGTACTTGCAAGTTGGAACTAATGAGCCACACATTTTAGAATAATCCCAACCCAAAAAAGACACGTACCTTTGTCATTTACCATACACAGGAAACTCATTGTGGGTGACGTGTAAACTAATTTCCCACCCATTCCCCTTTGCTTTAATCCCCACATATACATTCCCACCACTCCACTACTTCCATATCTGCTTTGCACAGAAAGAAAAAAAAAAAAAAGAGAAGGTGGAAATAGAGAAAGAACAGAGCACACACACATGAAAGAGATAACCCATTTCATAGCTCAGCAACAACCTTCTGCAAAATTTGATAACGAGATGTCCCCTCAGGTTCAGCCATTGAAATTGAAGAAAGCCTGCCAATCTGAAGATTGTGATAGTGGTTATAAAGATGATACACAGTCACAGAACCTGTCTGTTTCAAAAACCTGTGTCTGCAATGAGGAGAAAATGGCATTGCAGGAGCTGGTTTCCGCTTCTGCCGATGTAACAAGAGGAAGTGGTGAGGCAGAGGAAAGTGGACGAGAGAGGCTGAAGAGGCATAGAGTGGAAGTGGCAGGAAGGGTGTGGATTCCAGATATATGGGGTCAGGAGGAGCTGTTGAAGGATTGGATTGATTGCTCTGCTTTTGATGCTCCTTTGGTTCCAAGCAGAATCCTGACGGCACGAGCGGCTTTGGTTCAAGAGGGTACAAGAGCCAATGCTGGCGGATTTAGAATAGAGAACAGGTGTTGAATTTTCATTTCTCTGTAATTCACTTTTAGCAACGAGCGTATATAGATGATGGTTTATTAATCCTGACTCTTTATAATCCTTATTGTTATTTTTTGTACTCCTATAAGAATTTTATTTTTAAAACTTGCTGCTGAGTAGATATATCAGCAGAAAAAGCTTTATGATTTAGCCAAAATTTGGAACTATAAATGAGGGAACAAATCCTACTATTTAAACTTAATGCTTCAAAAATTATGATACTAGGCTTGAATCAATCAACTCCCGCTCTTTTCTGCCTTTTCGAAAAACAGCTAGCACGATTTCAAAGAACCAAAAACAGAGACTTGCACATAGTGGTATTACCAGAAGAGATCACGTAGGTGGATGAATGAGTTGAAATTAAAAATTACAAGTTCAGTCCTCTTATGCTTATGCCATTCCTTCTTCCCAAAAAGCAAATAAGGCTTTTTAATGGAAGGAATATGAGAAACTTATTATTTTTACTCAGAAAAAAACAAATGAACGAGCAGCTGTCTTTGTATGGAAGTTTATATTTTGACAGCAACCTCCCACTCATCGATTACCATTCCTTGTAATCCGGTATTTAGGCATCGGACTTGTTGTAGTGAGCATTTTTATCACAGTTGGGAAGTTATTTTGCAACCAAATATTAAACCAACCGATGAGCCAAAATAAAAGAGTTACAGCAGCTCTATAAGATCAGCCCATAAACCAAAACCATCTAGTTTTCACATTAATTAATTTACAGTCACGCCTGAATGAATACAAATTTTAATTAATAGGCAACAAGAACTATGAAGACGCCTGCTCATTTCTACTATTAGGCTTCAGCAGTATAAATGCTTCTTCTACTGATACAGAATATGTGCAAAACTTGAATCAGTAAGTCACAGTGATACCAGCTCCCACACCTTGATAGTTCCATCATCGCTTGCAGAGGCTAGCAGCCGCTTCTCCTAACAAGCACCAGATGACAGAAAAATTTGGTGAGTGCCACCATTGGCAGAGGTAGTCAAACAATGCATAGACTCTGCTGAAGCAACTCATCATTCTCTAAATTTTTAAGTTCTTATGAGTTGTCTGTAATATCTGTGAATTCTCTAGTGCCCCTGGAGCACTGGTACCTTACATAGTTGGAAGCTCTATTGACCATAAGATCTGCATTAAACTTTTGATACTTTAATTCAATGGTCAATGAAGTTGCCAACTAGGCAGGGTACCCGCGCCCTTGGATCATGAGAGAATCCACCTGTAATCGGAGAAACCAACTTAATTCTAATAGGTTTGACATATTTGTAACTATAAATTTTATATATCTTAGACCACCATGTAAATAATTCCATCCTTCAAGGTGCAATTTCTCTAATAAGGATTCTCAGTTCAAAACTAGTAATAGAAGGCCCACAACTCCCTACCATATTTCTTCATCTAGTACTTTAATACTAGAGTGGTAATTTGAGAGATCATTCTATGGACCAAGGCTCTATGATGATCATAATCCAATATTAGCACTGGAATCCTCCCACTTGATGTTTGCGGAAAGAGGAATTAACTTCATCATCAATGCTACTCAATTAAAGTAGGGTCTGAGGATCTTACCCCAGGGCTCCATTGCACTGAATTTATATCCATGTCATGGGCCTTCTCCTTCTTCAGCAGCAATTTATACAGAGGGCCGCCATCAACCTACATCACAAGCAGGCTGGTCAAATTTACTGGTTATCCTGATGAACTTGATACATGTACAGTGTCCAAGTAAACGAGCTCAATAATTTGAAGGAAAGAAAGAATTTTTTTAAAAAAATCATTGTTTACCCCCACAATGGCACAATCATGTATAAGTCAGAATTTTTCAGGGACTGGGATATCAGTGTACATAGTACGACATTATCCCTGAATAATAACAGCTTCACAAATATTGAAGCTCAAACTACCCTAAGGTTACAACTTATAAGATGCCAGGAATAACAACTAAACAAAAGAATCTGATGCAAGTCCACAAAAACAAGGAGAAAATGAGAAGGTATTATATCAAGAAAAATATATGGAAATCTCTTGTTCCAGTTAGCTTGTAACTTTAACCGATATTTGAATAACAAAGCAAGGTCATTATTGCCAACATGCAAAAAAACACAATTTAACATAGGAACTCAAATCAGATAATTAAAATTGCAACACACGGTATATCTATTTGGCTCATTATTCTTCTCAGCCCTTTAACTAAAATCATTTCAAATATGTTTTCTATTGGTACTCTAGTAAGCAAGTGTGAAGAGATATAAGGGGGGGGGGGGGCGCTCCAGGTAAGGCAAGCCAATAAAATCTCACAGAGTCCATGATATGAAGAGATTGGCAATGATTTTAAATCAGGAAAAGGAAACTTGTAATGGACAATGCAAGAATCCGATGCCCCTTTTCTGTGAACTCTTCTTCATGCACTAGGACTAAAATGTACCAGGACAGAATACTGAAACCTCATACAGCCCCCCAGACATCACGAGTGAGTGAAAATCAAATGAAATAAGAAGACAAACACAACCCTATGGCCCATCGGTATTCAACAGAAGGAAAAAGAAGGGAGAGGAGGAAGGATGCAACAGCTTACAAAAATTAAAGTCAAAAGTCTCAACTGTTGGTTCTAAAGTCTTAAGTTCTTGACTACTGGTACCAATCTAGATAGCCTAATCTATGAGTCAGTACAAGTTTGCAAATCCTGACATCAGAATCTATCTGTTAGGCATCAACTGTGAATCACAGAAACAATGACATAAGAAGAATTTGAACTGCTAACGTTAGAGGATGACTGCAGCATCTAAAATGCTGCATCCTTGCCTATCCCAAAAGTAAAAATTACATACCAGGCTTTCCTTGTTCTCCACAAAAAGTCGTATACCATCATCAGCTGCTCCACTGGCAATGATACCTTCTCTGTCACACTCACACACAATGCAGGATACAGCAGGATCAGACTTATCATTTATCTGCTATCTTGATATATATAAAGTACATGAGTCTTTTTTCATCTTGCTTTCAATGATTAACAAAATTAAGAAAAGAATGCATGATTTTAAAATGAATTAGTAGAATGTTACAAAATCACACTTTTATTGTTACCAAGTTCTTTTTGTGACCCAAAGAATGAAATTGGGTAATTCAACCAGGGCACAGGCAGAATTGTCAGCATACAATCCAAACATAGGCATTGGCTGAATTACCCTACAACAAAAGTAGTCATCTAGATCCTGCCATGCATCTGGCTTAAATTTAAGCCCCTAATAATGGGGATGTCTGCCTTTCCAAAATCCAAATCCATACCACATAAAATTATCAGCGTTGAATTGTTCTGTGAACACACAACAATTTATGTATGCCAAACATGGGATGCAAATTTCATCTCAGTTAACTAAGATGCAACTACCTTGACCAATGAACCGAGAAAATTGTCCGATCATGATAGCCAGTAAGAGTGCAAAGATGTCTCCTGAAATTTCAAAACAACAAAAAAGCAAGAAACAATTTCTTTTTGTGCAAATAAAGAGAAGCATAATATTTCACAATAAAATGACCCACCCTCAAGTATATGTGTTAATCAACTCAAAGTTACTGCCCCAAACCTGTCTAATTGATTCTAAAAATCCAAAATCATTATCTATATATATATATATATATATATATAAAGGTGTCTCAAGCCTTTCTAAACCATAAAACCAAAATAAAAAAAGACAAAAAAATAAAAGAGACTACCAAAAGGCATTAAAAAGCAAATGAAAAAGAAAAAAGAAAGTAGGATGGGTAAAACAAAAAGCAAAGTGATATTATATCTAATGATATTTAAAGAATATGAGTATTCAAGCAAAAACTGATTATATTAATCCATTTTAGATGGTTAGAATATGATCCTAATTACGGTCATTGTGAAAGCTTACTCTGCTGTTCATGGGTATACATGTTATCCTCCTCCTGTTATACTAATAGGCCGCTCTTATTGTCAGTTTTCAGGAAAAGTCAATTGCCTATAAAATATATGCACAAATGTGTATGACGTACATCATACAACTTTTCATTAAATAACTGGAACATTTTGATGGAGTCCAATATTGGATAGTCACAAGTAATTCTTGTGGAACTTAAGTGGCATGGTTCTTTCCCCTCAGAAGTCAGCTTTGAAAGGTGGATTCCCGTACTTGCTTAGCTCTCCATCACATTACAACATCTCCAATATGTGAAATATCAAATACATGTTCTGGTATTCTTGCCCAAAGAGGAAGAATTGGTGAAAAAAATGCATGTTCCTTACCAAGGTGCAAATTCATTTCCAGATTGCATTCTTAGGTTTTCTGTTTCCCATACCTTCAGGGTGAGATCATCACTGCCACAAGGGGCAGGGGTCAGAATGCCACAAAAGTTTAACAAAAGGCCAAAATGATTCCTAGGAATGAACAGAGACATATGACACATACCTACAGGTAACCATTTTGTCTCCACTAGTATTGAAGGAGAGAGCCCAAACAGTAGAAGTATGACCACTGACAAATAATATAGTTATATAAGAGCAAAGTAATACTAGTTTAAGAAATTAGTCATCCTATATAAACTAGCATAATAAAGATATATGCAATGCAAGAGCTATATGTCATATGATGCAGAAAAATAAATCAGGTTTAAAAGAGAAGAAACCAAAGAAGCTATAAAAGTGAAGCCAACTCGAGAGGTTAAGATATAATACTTATTAGGTCCTCCTAGAGTCTGAATACACTGCCAGTCATCACTGTCACCTTCATCTGCCCAAACCTGGAAGTAACATTAATTAAATCATAATGTAATCACACTATCCAATTAAATTCATTGACAAAACAAGCAAATGTATAGGCTAGAGAAAAACGGTAAAATTATATTAGCAAAGTGATTTTAGCATATACATTACCTTAACATTGCTATCATAGCTACATGAAAATAATATATCCATTGTTGGATGCCACTGCACCATCTTCACATCTTGTGTATGTCCTTGCAGCACTGATACACACTCAAACTCATTACCTGGCTGCACTTCCCATATCCAAACAGATTTATCTCTACCACATGTTGCAAGCAGAGACCCAGATGCATTCCAAGACACACTCTTCACTTCATTTTCATGACCCTGTATATAAGATTACATGAAATCAGAGTACATTCTTGAGGGTTGAAGAAAAGAGCAATGATTAATGACTAAATACATTCAAAGGAAAACATAATGACCAGGTTTAGGGTATATTCATAGAGAATGACTTCTTCACGATAGAATCATACCTCCAGAGTAGAGACACACTCAAAGTCACCCCCAACATTTTCCCAGATAGCAGTAGTGGCGTCAAAGCTGGCAGTAGCCAACAGTTTCCCGGATGGTGACCAAGCACAAGATCGAACTGTTCTAGTGTGTGTTTCTTCCAAAACTGCCTGCATTTTAATATCAGACTCTTAAAATTTCGAAATGTTCCACCAAACAAAAATGAAAATAAGACTTCAATATAAAATATACTCCAGCTTTGTTACTTTGTTGAGGAGATTTTAATATTTTCTCAGTAAGTCACGTGGAAAGAACCATTATGTCTTGACCACGTTATTTCACCCTCCTTGTTTTCTCTCGTAGTTGTGAGTAAGATTAGACCAAAAAGCCATTACCAGATAGCTGAACATGAAGACAGCCCAAGTTCCTAGTCTTTAATGATGATCATAACTTGAATGGCGAAAATAAAACAGATATCATAGCTAAAGTAAATCCGGAAAACCTTAAAACACGATACACTTGGTCGCCGAGAAATCATTGGGAAAATAGCAAACCACTGGATATCAACTTATTCAAGTTGATTATGCTACCGTAACTGTTTTAGGTCTACCCAGCAAAGCTCGTCTCTTTTCCTGTTAACACTCACATTTTAAACTAAATCACACGAACCACTCTATAGTCTTCTATATTCTCCAGGTAACCAATTGCATTTTCTCTCAATCACCCCGAGATTTTGCAATAAAGCATTAAATTTGATTCTTTAATTCACATAGGCCCGTCAGAATTCAAAAGCAGCAAAAAAAAAAAAAAAACCTTGCAGTCCCAAAGACCAGAGGAGAGATTCTGCTCCCAGATTCGAACGGTTTTGTCGCCACTACAAGAGGCGAAGACAGATGGAATTCCAGGATGCCGAGTAGCAGGGTTCCAAGCCAGGCTCCAAACCCTATCGGAGTGACCTTCCAGTGTCTGAATCTCCTTCAGTTCAAAACCTTCATCGAAGTTCTCCATCGAAACCAAAGAATAATCACAGAAAAATGGTTCAAACTCGCTTTTTAGTAATCCCTCTCTTTTACAGGTCTTTTTCTTTGCTTTTTGAGGGATTAACCTATATTTTAGAGTATACTACTGGTAATTTGACGAACCAGCAAATTGTCTATTGTCTAAGCGGATTTCCACGCGCACAACACTCGCCGGACGAAACGGACTGAACAATGAAGACTGCTTTGGCCGCTGATGGAGGGCGCCTCTGCACGAAGTCGGCTGCGTTCTTGTCCAGCTTTTACATATACTATTCAGCTCAAATTAACTCTTTGGCCAGTTGTAAAAGAAATGGAGGGCGAGTTAAAAAATAATACTTTTGAGGATACGAATGAATTTTATTTTTTAATTTACAAAATTAACAAAAAGTGATAAAATATGGTTAAATAATAATTATAAATTATAAATTATAAATATATAATAAATATTGTATAAGAAGTTCTTTTACGTAAACATTATCAATTGCGTCCGTGAACTATGTTTGATATGTGGTATTGCAGATTCTAAGCGAAAACTTAAAAAATAAAATTAGTAAATATTTATTATGTCTATGTAATATTATTTAGTAGTACTAATTCATTTTCTTTTTTTAAAAAATGGCATGTTTGGTTGCTAGGTGAAAAAAGAAATAGAAATTAAAATTTTGGTGAAATATTATTTTTATCTCTATAATCCTTACTTAATTATTATTTTAATATTATGTATTAATCATTATTCAATCATTAAAAGTAAAAATATTATAAATATTTTTTATTTACAAAATCACTTTTTTTTATTTTCATACCTAATTTTATATGTACCAAATAAGTTAAAGATATCTTGGCCACTTTTTATCTCTAATTTTTTTTTTTTGCCTTTTCATTTTCTCAATTTTTTTCCTACATATCAAATTTTTAAGTTAATTCTTCTAGTTCTAAAATTTTGAAAAAAAATCATTGTTATCAATCTCTATTATAACACTGTCAAGTAGATATAAATAGGACAAATGCTATAGCAAATATTTATTAGTCGTTTGGTACACATAATGATTAGGAAAGAAATATAAATAAAAAGAAAAAAGTAATTTATAAATTAAAAAAATAACTTTCATACTACTATTTAAAAAAGTAATAAATATTGATAAATATTATTAAATAATATTTATATAAATATAATATATATTATACACAATATTTGGAAACAAAATTTGTTTCCTCCAAACAGACCATTAATAAATGTGGATTTAATGAATAGCCATATCATTTACACTTGATGACTGAGCTACACCTAATCATGTATTAGAAAACCTACTTGACTCCATAGATCTAGCACCAAAAAGAAAATGATATAAACTAAACAAAAGGCTCATTTTTTTAAAGCCCAAATAGAACATGAATCAAGTTTGGGTTTTTTTTTAGCTTGAATCGTATTATAATATATATATTATATTATTAAGTAATAACAAGTATATTAATTAATATATTAATTAAACTTTCATCTTTTTATTTCCTTGATTTAATTTGAGTAAAGTTTGCATTTTAAGATGATAAACTTTGAATTTCATAAAAATTAAGAAATATTAATCAATTGACATTTATTTATAGTTAAAATTCTTACTTGTTGTAGTAGTCAAATATAAGATCCCTCAATACTATTTTTTTCAATATATCCAAGAATTATTCATCATAAAAAAATTTGATTTAAACAAGGTTAAATTAATTTAAAGAGTTCACTTTGAAATATGGCATAAGGCTATATTTATTGTGCAATCCTAAATTGATTGCTAAATTAATAATATTAATTATATTTTTTAAAAACAATTATTACATGATTCACGTCAACTGAAGGAAATGGCCTTCTAGTGATATATGTATAACCATTTTTTTTAAGATGCGAAGGTATATTGGCACATTTATATCAAAATGACATATTTTCAAAAACTTCATTCACATATACAAAGCATAATAAATTAGCATATTTATGGGGTTAGTAATTTTTTAAAAAAGGAAAAAAAAAAACAAGTTAGACTTAGCTAGTTTTTAATCATGTTTGAGCCTTTTTTTATGTGAACAATGTTAGGTTGGGCCTAAGCCTAAATCTAATTTTTTTACAAATTTTCTTACAAACCAAATTCATTTTTTAAACGAGACTGGGCCGTAATCAAATTTATACTAAAATAATCATAAACCAATGTTTAAAATTTTTGTCTAAATAAGAGTTTCACCATTTTGCAATAAAGATTTATAATATTTATAAAACTCTATTCAACTCATCTCATATAAATTTATTGTCATATATAAATGTTCTAACTAATTTTTGTATTTTTTATTATTTCTATTCATTTTAAATATTAGTCTACAATATTTGTATTATATGCTAATATTAATATTAATATTTCTATATATGTTTTAAAAAATGATTTGATCTCAGTTTAACTATGATCATAATATTGAATCATTAACAACCCTTTATCCCAATTCATTCAATTTTTAAAACATTACCAAAATATCTTTCACTAAAGCCTTCAGCAAGAGATAAAGCTATTGGGTAGAAGCCAAACTAAGTAAAGCAATACATATAGGGTTCGTTTAGTTGAAAGATGTAATAGTAAAGAGAATATAAAATGTGAGTAATAAGAAATAGGTGAGATAAGAAATAACTATTTTATCTTTACTTTTTAAAAGGTAATTTGATAGATAGAATAATAAGAATAAAGGTATAATAGACATTATACAAATTATATAAATAGATTACGTTCACGACACAGTGAACCAAACAGAGCATAAAGTAGTCCTGGAATTGCTCTTCATAATCTACTTCCCTTTCACATTTAGCGACTTCAATCTTGCCATATCAATGGAAATAGATTCCAAATACAAATTAACATCTAACCCTAGAAATTGGAGCATCTATGGCACGACAAACTTTTGAGGTAGTTGTGACAACTAGGGAGGCTAAAGTATGGATCGAAGAGGTAGCTAACAATGGTGAACATGATGTCAAATTAAAAAGCAATAATGAAATAGGAGTGAGTAAGGCAAGCACACATTCTTCTCACTTCTTACTCTCCTCTTATTTTGTTTTTGCTCTCTTTTATTTTTCTCAGGCTTGGAAAGCCTTATGCAAAAGCAAGAATTTGTGAAGTAAAAGATACTAGTGTTAGAAAAGTACCTACAAAAGTTAGTAGCATTTAGTGATAAAAAAAGATAAAGAAGACACAAATATAATTATAGGTAAATAGGTAATTTTATTTCATTTTATATTGTATAGATTGTATGACAAAGTGTATTTAATACGGCAATTCATTAAATTCCATGTTTACTAGGTATTTGACATTGTTTGCCATGTTAGCATTTAGTTAGTAGTATTTTGAAGAATGTTAACAATAAGAATCTTTTTATAAAGTTCTAAAACTATGAGGATCAACTTACAAGAAAATAAAATGTAAGGACCAAACAAAAAATTTGGTAAAACTATAAGAATAAAGAGTTCAATTGAACCTATTATTAAATTATAAATTAATAATTTTTTAAGAAAATATAAATTAATTTTTAGGATAAATTACTATTTTTCTAAAATGCTTAAATTATATAACTTTTCTCTTTATTATGAAATATATATAAATTCCTCTAAGTTAAATTATAACAAAAATACTCTTACAAATAATATTGATTTATTTTACTAAAAAATGACTTATTAAAAATTATATTTTTTTAAATTTTTATTTCAATGCTATTTGTTTTGTATTGAAAATTATAATTATAATTTATTATTTAAAAACTTGATAATTTCTATATTATTCAAGTACATAATATTATATATATTATATAAGTAATACATATAAAGATCTTTTTTATCAAAATATATATAATTATAGTTATATTTTGTTGCCATGAAAGTTAATTTAATGCATCTTTTAATTTTAAAGAAAATGAGTATAGATTTTTAAAAGAGGAAACTCTTGTATAATTTAAATATTTTTTAGAGAGAGAAGGAGTATAACTTAATTTAATATTTAATATTAATTATTTGAAAAAAATCATGTCCTTTTTATTAAATAATCATAAAACAATTAACAAAAATATAAATCCAATTATAACCCATTTAATTTAAGTCACTTAAAGATTTATTTTCAACACTAACAAAAAAAAAAGCAAAATTACAAGCATTTTATAAATCCATGTTACAACATGCCTTATATAGCTTAACTAAATTTTAGATTAAAATTTATTAGGATCACTGGTAAAACTATACTAACAATAAAACTATTTACTTTAAATACATGTTACATTAGCATTTATAAAGTTAGGTAAAACATTAAAAAATTTATTATAAAAAATTATTAGCATGGATAAGACATAATTAATAATATTTTTATTATTGAAAATTTTGAAAGGCACACATATAAATTCATCTTATAATGTAACACATAACTCAACTAATTTGAGATAAACAAATTTTAAATTAAATAATAAAATTCAATTAATAATAAAAATTTACTTAGGTTAAAAATTATGTACTTTTATTAATGTATTTGTTTTCAAATTCTTTGATAAAAATATAATAAATAATTTTTAGTTCAATACTATATAATTAGATTTTTAAAAAAATCATATGTTATATTTTTATTAAACAAATTTGATAACAAACTTTTAAAAAAATGTATTTAAAATACATATTATACTTTTGTTTATAAAACTAAAGATTATAATTAGTATATTTTTTTTTAAAGATAAAACAAAATGAAGCAAGGCAAATATGAGACATTAAAATATATTTAGAATTGTCAAAATATGCCCAGCCTAAGTTTGTGCAAAGGACATGCAAAGGTAGCGATGAATAAAATCTGTGTGAAAGAGGTGATCTTTTCTAAAAAGAATGACCAACTTGATTGAAGTGCTAAAAAGATTAAACGCAATGATTGCTCTCTTGATCCTAAGGCTTCCATAATTGTTTATGGTGATGTGGTTTGTTATGAAAACCCTTTTAAGGAGTGTAGGGAGGGCTTTAAGAAAAGCTACAATAGGGGAGACCTCATTGGATGGTTTCTTCTACTGATAATGATGAAAATATGATGGATTCTTGGGCTCCAATAAATGATAATGATGAAGTTAAGGCTACAAGAAATGGTCTATATGGTCTTAATAGTTATATTATAGATCTTCAAGTTGTTGAATCAAAAGGGGAATGGTATGAATGTCTTGAGTTTAAACTTTCCTAAAAGCTAAAGAAGCATTTGTGGAGACCATGGAAGCAATATTTGATTGTCAAGCTCCTGGGATGTTCCATAGGTTACAAAGCATTAGAGGCACTTATTCAAAAGATGTAAGCAAAAAATAAAGTTCTTCTTGGTTAAATTTCTAGCTTTAATGATTTTGACTTTGATCTCATTGGTGGCCCTTGCATGATCTATGATCACTATCTTATAATTTAAAAATGAAGTTTTAATTTTGACCTATAATCATCTACCATTAACAAAGTGACTGCTTGGGTTCGGATTCCCAACCTTCCCACTAAGTATTATGATATTAATTTTCTTTCCTACATTAGTCATAGGTTTGATAATACTGTCAAGGTTGATTTTAACATCTCTTTTCAATCTAGGTGGCATTATGTGCAAATTAGCATCAAACTTAATCTAAAGAAGCCTCTTGTTCTTAGTTTTAAGTTAAATGGAAAAATTTTTAAATTTAAGTATAAATGCCTACATTTATTACATTTTCAGTATGGGAGGTTTGGGCATTATTTGAAAGGCTTCATTGAGATATCTATCTTTATGGTTATAGATCAACATGGTTTAATTGAGGAAGATTTGGCAAAGATTGTTTTCAAACATCATCTTACTACTAACAGTCATGGGCCATGGCATGTTCTTCAAAAACATCGACAACCTCAAAAGATGAAGGATAATGTAACTACAAATTTAGACAGGATCATAATTTGTTTCTTTAGCAAAAATAATTGAGGAGGATTCTATGGATATAAATGCCAACAATCATAACAAGATTGTTAGAATTGACTTACTATACATGATGGTTCATGAACTTGTTATTGAGACAGCTTTTAACACTAGACCTACTCCTATTGACAAATCAATAGGCCTAAGTTAATGTCCAAAAAGCAAGCCTATCTTAAAGCATTGTGATGTGAACTTTTTACCCAAGACATACAAAATTGTGAATTTAACCTCTTTGCGAACTCAAAGACTACCCTAAGCCACAGTAAGGAAAGCAAGCTAGAGCCCTTAAATGGCATGGAGATTTCAAATCAGATCAAAGGCCCAATGCCAACACATCATCCTATTCTTCATTCTAATATGACAATTTAGCAAACCATATTAAACCTACCCTACCTTTTGAATCATGAACCCTTGTTAGGTTATCATTCAAAACCTCTAAATGATCATGGTGGAATTGCTGCTAGCGACTTGTTGGACCAGGATATTGGTGAATTAGAAAATAATGTTTCTTGTATTACAAAAGCACTATGCATGTATGAGGAAGACACAACCGAGATGTAAATTGCTTAACTCCATTTTTTTTTCTATGGTTAAAGCTTTAGTTTGGAATATTAAAGGTGTCAGCGGTGTTAACTTTCATCATTACATGAGTTAGATGAAAGATTCTTATTCTCCGAATTTGGTTGTTTTAGTTATGACCCATAATGATGGTGTGATGGCCAATCGTAAACTTCAATGGTTAAGCTTTATGGTTGTTTTTTCTGTTCGAAGCAATGGAAGATTAGAAGGCATATGGGTTGCTTGGAAGAAGGCTAAAGTTGTTATTTCATCCTTTACCCCCGGTCCTCAATTCATATATATGCTTGTTAATAATGACAACAAGAAATGTTTTCATTTCATTAAATGATCTATGCTATTTCACATTTAGATCACAAGGAGAGGTTGTGGTACTGGATCATTGATAATTTGAATACTACCACATCTCTTTAACTTGTGGCAAGAGACTTTAATGATATTTTGAATTTTAGTGAGAAAAATGGTAGGGACCTCGATTAATTTAGCTTGTTGCAATCTTTTTCAAGAAATAATCCATCAGTGTGGCTTTTTCGATCTAGGTTGTTTTAGTTCTCATTTCACTTGGAGAGGTCATAAGTTGGAGCATTTTAACAAACTTTTTGAGAGATTGGATAAAGTCTTAAGTAATAGGTCTTGGATTACTTCCTTCCCTAATTGTTTGGTGACTACATTGGCAATAGTAAAATACTCTGATCATCATCCTTTATTTATCTAAACTGACCATTTGAACATGGGTAGCAAAAGGAATAGACCATTTCAGTTCGAAGATATTTGGTTAAATTATAATGAGTATGATATGTTTTTGAAATCTTCATGGAGAAAAGACCTTAGTTTTTATAAGGCTCTCTAACACTTTACAGACAATATTCTTACTTGGAATAAATATGTTTTTGGAAACATAGAGAGGAGAAAAAAATCATACTATAGCCTAGCTTCGAGGTATTCAAAAGAGTTCATCTTATCCTTATTTGGATTATTTTTGCTCTCTTAAGAATTCACTTATTGATAAATTGATAGAAGTTTTATTCCAAGGATAAGTTTTTATAGTTCGTAAAGCTAGAATTTGGTGGATTGATTAGGGTGACTGTAACGCCAAATATCACCATGTCAAAAACATGGTCAATAAGAGAAGGAACAAAAATCGTAATCTTAAAGATGGTAATGGGAATTGGATCAAAGAGCCTCAAGATTTTTATAGGTTCATGTAGTTCATTATTTTAAATTGCTATTCTTTGAAGAAAATAATGGTGTTGATTTTTTCCCTACCTTTATTTCTTTTCCTATATTTTCCCTTAAGTGTCTTCGAGTGTCTAGTTGGAGATATTAATGATGAAAATATTAAGGGTGCTTTTTTTTTCATGAAAGAGGATACAAGGCTTTGAGCCTTTATGGTTTTTCACTTATTTTCTATCAATTTAATTAGGATTTTTTGGCTTCGAGTATAATTAAATTTGTGTCTAAGGCTTTCTCATATGAGATTTCTATTACTAAGGCAAAAAAGACTCTTATCACTTTTATCCTTAAAGTGGAGACCCTTGAGTTCATCTCTCAGTTCTAGCGTATATTTTTGTGCAATGTAGCCTACAAATGCGTTGCTAAGGTTTTAGCAAATCATTTTTAACTTGCTATTGAGTTGCTAATTTTTACTTATTAGGCCAACTTTATTCATGGGCATTATATCTATGATAATATTATAGTGGGTTAGGAAATTCTTCATTTAATGAAATTTATGTCAACAAATAAGGGTTTTTTGTATTATTAAGATAGGTTTTGATAAAACTTATAATAAGCTAATAAAGACCTTCATTGCCAATATTCTTAAAGAGGTTGGATTTAATCAAAAGTTCATTTAGATTATCATGAGATGTATCATCTCTTCCACTCTTAATATTTTATGGAATAGGGTAAAACTGAGTGTTTCAAGCCTTCTAGAGAAATTAAAGAAGGGGATCCCATTTCTTCTTACATTTTTATCCTATGTATGGACAAATTATCTCACTGGATTTGCAAAGAAGTTAATAAGGGAAATTGGAAACTTTTTAAAGTCAAAAGAAATGACCTTAAAATATTTCACCTTATGTTTGCAAATGACCCCTTGCTTTTTGGTGAAGCTTTTCATGATCAAAGGTTTTGCATTAATAAGGTTTTAGATCTTTTCTACAATCTATCTGGGTAGAAAGTCTATAGAAATAAGTTTTTTATCTTCTTTTCACGCAATATACCCTATGAACTCTGGTATTCTCTTTTTAGTATTTTTGGTTTTAAAAATTCATGCAACTTGGGAAGATAATTAAAGGTTGCTTTAATTAGGGATAGAAGCTCTTGCAACACCTTTTCCTACATTATTGATAAGATACACCAGAAACTTGCCAAGCGGTAAACTAAATGCCTTTCTATGGTGAGTTGTGTTACTCTTGCAAGGTCAATTTTAAGCTTTATACTTTTTTATACTATACAAGTTTCTCACCTTCTTATTGAAGTTTATAATTAGATTAATAAGCTTCAATGTGATTTTATTTAGGGTTATGATGGTTGCAAGAGGAAAGCCCACCTTATCAGTTGGGATAAGATTTGTCAACCCAAATGGTTAGAGGGCTTAGGTTTCAAGAATTTAGAAGCTATGAATTATATGAAAAATTTTGATAAAACTTTTTGGCCTTTTCGTTAGATATGTTGTTCAATAAATATATTGATAGAAGAGGCAATGCTTCATTCTCTTTCAAACTTTGTGATTATCCTATAAAAAAATTTATCTGTAATTAGTTTAATTTCATCAAAGTTAGCTTTATTTGGCAAAGTAAAGAAGCTAGTGGCATTAGCTTCTTTTGTTAAACAAAGCAACTAATGCCCAAGAAGGGTTGAATCGATCGTGTTACAAAAATTTGGATATTTTTTTAAATATTTTTCAAATAATTTATTATTAAGATTACTTTAAAGAGTATTGTACAAGTTAATAATTATATTAATCAAGAAAAGCTTTATATTGATATTTGGATTGTGAAAAACTCAATCTCTACTTCCAAAATAAATTAGTTAACATTTTATATTTAAATTTAATGTTAAACCTTATTTCTAAGTGAACATAATTTTATAATCTCTTTAACAATTGGTTTACTTAAAATAGATATAAAAAATGCATTTGGCAAGGAAATAATCAATAATTAAGCAAAAAATCAACATAAAAACAAAGCATCGATTAAACAACTAAAAATGTAAATAATATAAGGGAAAAATGAAAATTCAAGATTTATCTTTGTTCAGCCATAATTCAAAGCCACATCCATTCCTTAAACTTAAACTTCTTGAGATTTTTTTACTAATTTCATAAGTTTAATCAAGCATTTATGAACCTTTACAACATTTAACTCAAACTAAAGTTGTTTCTCTTTCTAAAATAAAGTATTCCTCACTTCTTAAAGGATAATTACTTCAAAAATTTTCCTACTCTTGTTTTATCTCATAAGGGATACACCACATTTGCCTTACAATGAATTTAGAAGAATAATGCTACTTAAAGAAACTCTTTCAGATAATAGATATACAAGATAAAGTTTTAAAAATTCAAATGATAGAGATTTTGTAAGTTTTATCCTAAGAATGATGATTTCTTTTTTTTAAGGCTCAACAACAAGTTTGATATCACATTATAGCAATTGATTCTACGTAAAAACATGTTTAGAAGGTCATATTTATAGTCCATAATGAAATACAATCTTTTAGGATAAAAAAGAACTGTTACATGCTTTAAAAAGTTATTCTTAATGTTGCTAGTTGACTATTAAAGGTGTATTAGTCGACTGCCATATAAAATATGATCGTAAGCTTGAATTTATAAGGACTAGTTGATTGGTTATCTCAAAGTAGTCGATTGGTTGTGTCCAAATAGCGTTGAGTGCCATTTTTTACAAGGCTAGTCGATTAATTTTAAGGTTAACTGACTTGTTAGCATAAATTCAACTTCAAATGATCATATCTCTATCATTTTAACTTTATTTAATTGAATGACTTATCATTGAAAAGCTATTGAAATCTATTTTCTGATTCAATAAGTTTCCTTTTAAAACTTTATATGTTTTGTGAGGTATGATTAAAAAAGTGACTAAAGATCAAAATAGAATTATGTGTAAAATCTATTTCTTACTTCTTAATTTTAAATAATTATAACTTTTTCATTTGAACTTCTTTTCAAGTGAATGACCTATTTTTGAAAATCCATTTAAGTCTATTTTCAAATAAAATAATTTTTATATCAAAAAGCTATTTATTTTGTGAGATATGATACAAATAATGACTAAAAGTCAAACTAAAGTTTTTAGAGAAAACTATATCTCACAATCTTTTAAGTTCAAATATATATTCTGTTGATAATTAAAATATCTTATAGCCAATAGGTGCAAATCCAAATCATTAAATTTTACATAAAAACTCCTAGCTGATGACATATATACCTATTTAAGTCTATTGGCTATTTTAATGCAACCAAGTTTTCAAATATTTGAATTTTTTAGTTATTCAATTTGTAAAGCATATTTTCTTTATGCTTCTTATTTTTTTAAGTAAAGTATGGTACTAATATTCCATTTTTCTCAAATCAATGCTAACTCTTATTTCTTTGGACTATTATATATGAAAGATATTTAACATATAAATCAAATAGTTAATCTCATTCACATTTATAAATATGTATGACATAATAACATATAGTGAAATATAAATAATCCTATCTTACTATGAGATCCTTATAATTCATATATCCAATTTAATTTATATATATAACCTTAAAATTTATTGAATATATTACAAGTAAACATATCTTATACATAAGAGGCAAAGTATGATTTAATAATAAAGTATTACGAATTAATGATTAAACAAGTAAGCACATATTAATATTATATTTATCAACATTTTTTATTATCAAAACTTATAATATAATTAGGGCAAGCAATCTTTTCCATAATCATTAATGATTTATATCAATCAAATAAGTACAAATTAACATTGTATTTATAACTTATTTGTCACATATTTGTTATTTATTTGTCATTTCAAAATTTATAATATAAAACCTTAGAGCTAACATCTTTAACAATGCATAGGTAAAACTAAACTTGAAGTTTATTGATACTTTTTATTGCCATATTGATGAACCCACTCTTTTGAGTAAGGTTTGTGATTAGGTTTCTGCCCAAGATGAATGGGATTTTGATTGTCTTTATACTCTTTTACTACCTCAAGCTTTAATGCACTTGCTTTCTATAACTATTTTGCAACTTGGGCTTATATTTGGAGTGACATAACTACTTATGAGTTTTCGTTCAAAAGTGCTTATTGTTTGATTCTGAATATTCCTCTTGGAAAGGATAACCTTATTTGGGATGTTATTTAGAGTTGGAAGGGGCCTAAAAGAGTACTTTTCTTCCTTTGATTGGCTTGCCATGGTAGATTGCTCACTAACCATTGTAGGAGTGCATGGAATGGTACAAATCCTTGTTATTGCGCTAGTAATGGTGTCCTTAAAGATATCTTTTTATGTTTTATGTGATTGTCATATTGCACAAATAGTGTGGAAATATTTAGTCAAATCTTTTAATGGAACTTTGTTTTTTACTAGTAATTTACAAGACTAGTTTTCTTTTAACCTAGTCGAAGCTTTGGGCATGGATTCTAGTGCTTGTTAAGCTTTCACTTAAGTCATAAGTGTTTAGCTTTTATGGAAATGACATTGCTGTAAAATGTTTGAGGTGGGTTTCCAATACTCTTATAATCTTGTGTTTGCTATTTTAAGGACTTAAGACTCCTTCTACATTGTTAATGTGAACAAGATATCAAAGACTATAACCCTTTGTCCTCCTTCAAATCAGCATTGGAATCCTTCCATGTGAGACTAGTTTAGGCTTAACTATGATGCCTTTGCTCTTGTTGATAAGATAGGTTATAACTATGATGGGTTATTAAGAGATAAAGGAGGTCATTAGGTCATTGGTTATAATAGTAGATTAGGCAATTACGCCATTAAATAGGGTTTCAAGTTGGCTAGTGAGAGAGGTATTTGGAAGTTGGTTGTTGAAATTGACTCTACTTAAGCTGTGAATATGATTGTTAATCATATAGCTAAGAATGGATGAGGAACCTTAATTCTTCTTCACATTTCTTTTATTTTGGATCGTAAGTGTCAGGTTCAAATAAGGCATATTAGTTAGATAGCCAATTAAGCTACTAATTATTTAGCTAATCATGGAATAAAGTAGTTAGAGTTATCCAAAGTTTAGGTTGAGGTCCTTGTTGATTTAGTCTCCCTTTTGAATATTAATGTTGTTGGAACATTCAAGCTCCTCTGCATTTTAGTGCCTTAGTTTTTTTAATTTTTGGCTTTGGCTTCTTTTGTTTTGCTTAGAAAAAAAAAGTCCAGTTTAAGGCTCATTTGGCATGCAAAATAGAAAGAAAAATGAGAAAAAAAAATTTTGTAGATAGAAAAAGATTTTAGACCCTTTAGTTTGAATATAAAAAGGGATATAAATTGTTAAGTGATAAAGAATAATGATTATAATGATATAATGGATATTATATATAACTTTGTAAAGAAAATCCATTAACATTACAAGGCTTATTTAACATATTTGAAATTAGTCTTGAATTATTGCTGATTTAATCCATGTGTTAAGTTAGTTAAGCCAAATTAGTGGACAGGCTAACCGTTTTCAATTTTAAAGAAAGTCTCCCATTATTTCTAATCCAAAATAAATATCCCAGCCCACCACACTTAAATGTCTTTAAGAAAGTAATACTAATATGTTATACTTTACTTTGAAATTGTTTAGTCTATATTCTCTAAATTTTTGTTTTGTTATTTTTTTATATAATTAGAGAGAAATAAAGTAAAGTGTAAGATTAACGTTTAAAAATAATAAAATTTAACGTTAGAAGTAAATTTTAACATTAAAAATTTTGTCTGTCTTAAATTTTATAAAAAATTCAGAAATCCAAATTTTAGAAATTTTTAAAGGATGTTAGTCGTACAGAAATTTGTTCGTTGGGTTTGATTGTTAGTATAATGTTAGTTGATTTTACGTTGAAAGATATAGATATTGTTGTCATGTTATTTATGTTTCTGAACTTATTATTAAACTTATGGTGATGAGGTTGGTGTGTGCATTTTTTGTTAATTATTACTTAGTTTTATGTAGTTTTATTATTTCTTTTTTTTTTCTTTTAATATTTTCTTGGTGGTTGTTTGTTTATATAACTCACACTTTCTTTTAAGAGAGATAAATTTACTTATAATTAAAAAAAAAAGATAACACTTTGTGTATTTTTAAACTAAGTAATAAAATTATAATTTTTATGAAATTAAAAATTCGTATTTAATAATTTAACCATTTATTTTTAATTGATAATTGGTATTGGTTATAAACAATTTTTTTTTTGGAAAATGACAAGTACGTACGTATATCTTTGCTAGTCAAATAACCCAATAATCAAATAATCAAATAAATAATTGTATTCACCGTGCTTCCTTCCGTTCATCTGGGGGGAGAGGAGAGATCCGTAAACCTAGAACACAGATCAGAGGGAAACCAACGAAATACGGCAGGGCCAATCACCATGGATTCTGCTGCTCGACGAAGCAGAGGTGGCCTTCTCGAAGGTCTTTACAAAGTGGTTATGCGCCGGAACTCAGTCTATGTCACCTTTATTATTGCCGGTGCTTTCCTCGGAGAACGAGTGAGTTCTTATTCCTTGAATCTCATCGCGACCCACGTTGCATTTTTTTTTTTCGGCTAGGAATATGTGCATTTATTGTTGTAACGAGTCCAGATTCGAGATTTGTTTATTGTTATTCCAATGTATCCTGCTTGATAATTGTCATCTATTATCATTGATCATAGAAATGAGAGAAGTCCAGTTTGTTGGATGCAAATGGATAATTGCAAAGACTTTGTGTTAGATAAGGAGGAAAAAATTAGAGTAATATACTTATTTTCTATTTGCTTCCGAAGGAGTTTCGAATACGACGCAATGTTGGTAAGTAAGATTTGGGAGGATATATATGTGATATCCCAAATTTCACAGTAAGTTTAGGAGGTTAAAGTTTACTTTGCGATTATGGGATGCCTCAATTGCGATTGCAACATTGGTGTGGAAGTTGAACTTATGTGGTTTATAATGCCTCTTGGTTGTGGGAAACATTATGCTTGTTCCATGTCAATAATTGTATTCTTTGTTTTAAAGAGGGTTTAATTTTTTTATTGACAATTTGTTGATAAATTGTTTATTTATAAATAAACTTTATTGCGTAAGTCTATTTAAATATAATTATGAGTTTTATTTTTTCTTTCCTTTCTTCCATATGTTGTTACAGCCCGTTCACCTTGCCTGGAAAGAAGGAGGAAAAAGGAAAATGTGAAGGAAAGTTAGAGAAAATTACAATTTTACTCTTATAATCATTATTCAATCATTATTTAATACTCTTTAATAATAATTATTCAACCTTTAAAAGTAAGGGTATTATGGGTATTTCCTATCTACAAAATTACCTTTTTACTTTCCATTTCTATTTTCACCCTAACTTTCCATGTACCAAACGGGTCCTTATTTGTAGTTTCCTTTGTCGTCTTTGGTGTTAATTTATTAGCAGCTTCCTTTGGTTTCTTTGATGCTAGTTTTTGCAAGATGAATGACTAAGAATTTTCTGTTCTTGGTTGCAGGCCGTGGATTATGGAGTTCACAAGCTCTGGGAGTACAATAATGTTGGGGTACAAAATTTGTTTGACTCTCTCTATATACACTCTGTGGTTTTTGTATCAATTTTATGGTGCATGCCTGTTGAGATGCATTAGCTTCTTGAAATGTCAAATTTGATTGATTAAATTGAAATTGTTCTTTCTTTGAATCAATTATTGGAGATCTTTGTGTGTTGAAACTTGAAAGGGCTTTTTCATTTGGTCAGTAATTCTAATCTTCCTAATTCCTATCAGCATTATTATAAAAACCTTTTTAGATAACTTTAGAAGGGCTGGTTAATAATATTTTCATTCTTATTAAATTTATAGCTGCAGTTTTTAAAATCTGGGCTCAAATTTTTAAGATTGTGGATATCTTGGGAGGTTTGTAATATGATATTATAATTACTTCAATGGCTGCTGATATTTTTTATGAGAAAATCAATTGAAATCTGCTGATATTGGAAAATAGCTCATGGCTGAATATCTTGTGAATTTGTAGGGTCTATGATTAGAATTTCATGTAATATCCAATCTGGTTTACTTTCACTTATCTTTCTTTAGCTTTGAAAAGTTTTGCGATAATAAGTGGAATCTGAGGAAAAAAAAAATCCAAACTAAAAATTTATAGCTTTCTATCATAAAGGAGTGTGGAAATACTAAGAGGATATAATATGTGTGTAAAGTTATGATTCAAAGTTTTCTAAATTAGATGATTAATTTGCTACTTAAGAGGCTTTATTAATATGCATAATTTGTGCCCAAAAAAGTTTTGGGTGAATTTAGGAATGTGTGGCAAAAACATTTCCACTCTAAGGAACAATTGACCAAACAAGTGGTTAATTAAATTAAGTCAATCCATTGACCATTAACTTAGTTAACTACTTCTATGATTGATTGCTCCTAGACCGGAGTTTTTATTTAAAAATAATTTGTACCTGTAAGTGTCCCCTTTTTTTTTTTTAGGTTTTTTAGGGGGGGGGGGGGGGTTCCTTCTAACTTATGTAAAGCATTGAATTTTATGTGGCCGGAAAATTATACATTACTGCTCTGGTGGTTCTTCTGGTTCCTTATTGAAAATTGGTACCATATCTGGGCATATTTTGATACTGTCTCTTTTGGAGGTGCCTGCATTCCTGCATCCTAATGGTAATTAATGATGTTGGTATGTTGCTGTAATCCTTGCTCATTCCTTTTGCATCTGTAACACGGAATTGTTTGGGATGATGAAATTTCGACACATTATTGCTGTGCTTTCATTTCGGGCCATGTACTGTGCTTTGGTAACCCACCCTACTCCCGAGAAAAAGAACCATACAGAAAATAAAAGGTTGTCTTTTTCTCACTCTTTCACTCACACGCTCTCTGGCAGTACTCTCTTTTCATTTTCCCTTGAAGCGCTTAATAAGTTACAATGGGGGTGCAAATTGGTCTTTATTGCCAATTCTTTCCTCCATCTACTGAGTTCGTAATCCTTATTCTTTCTCTCATGTAAGTTGGCATGTCTGGTTCCATGCTCACCTCTTTCTAATGAAAGGGGAAAAAAAAAAGAGAGGGGCAACTCATCTATCCGAATTTACGTTCCTTTCCAGTATTTTACTTTCATTTTCTGAACAGTTGAATTTATTATTCACGTGCCACTATTGCTAAGATCAGCACGCAATATATCCTATACTGAGGGTTTTTTTTAATAGGCAGAGAGTAAAAGCTAGCTGTTTTTAGGTCTGATTAAATGAAAAATTAATCAAGAGGAGTCCCAAAAGATATGATTTTGGGTGGCTGGCAACTTGACATTCTTTTAATGGGGCAAGACATTCTGTTGTTTGAGAGGGAGGAAGGAGAAAATTGATATGATGAAAAAAAGGGGGGGTTTAAATTGTTATGTAGTACAATAATGTGCGTGGCCTACTCTTACATGAATGGCGTTACATGTTTACGCCCATTTCTGATTCGTGTTGTCTATTCCATATATTATAGTAGACAAATTAGGTTTAACAATTAGCAAACATTAGTTTTAAGGTGTCTGGTTATGATAATAAACAATGATAACTTTTGCTCAAGCCTTAAACGGTTATTTTACCCGTGTACTATCACCCCATTTTCTTCTGCTGCAGAAACGATATGAAGACATTCCTGTGTTGGGGCAAAGGCCGTCGGAAGAGTGACTTGTTCGATCATCTTGTTGGCCTTCCTTGAGTTTAATACTTCTGGAAATTTGGTGTAAACATCATGAGCTAGATAGCAATTTCCATTTTTGCAATAAGCGTCATATGCTTGCTTGTGGTCTTGGCTCCCAAGCATATAATCATCAACTCTGTTGGATATAGAAATATTGAACCAGTACAGACTTCTGTATTTGCTGAAAGGATTTGTTGGAAACCTTGAATTATGCAATTAACTAGGTATTGAACTAGCTAATTTTCAAAAAGTTTTATGTTTTGGGTTCAGTTTTTGTTAAATCTAAAGCTTAATAAATAATTTGCAAACCAGTTTTTTATATGACATGAGTAACTGAATAATTGATACCAAGGCATCGAGATTCATGAGTCATTGAGAAACGTGTGGTAGGACTTAATGGAATGCTGTATTACCGTTATCTCAATCTCAAAGCACGGATTGGGGGAAAAATGTGACAGTTGACGTATGATAAGTAAATCGTTTAGATATGTGGTAATATAATCATTTTAAGTATATACGTAAATATTTCAAACGTAATTATCATACATAAGGAAATGAAAAAGAATTTTGAAGTGTATTATATATACCTGAAAGTAGGGGTGTTCATCGGCTCGGTTGGCTCTAGGGACCCGCCCTAACCTAGTCTAATCGGGCCGGGCCGGGCTAAACGTATAAATGGGCATAACTTTAAACAAGACTATTCCGGGCCGGGCCACGGGCCAAGGTATGTTCTGCCCAACTTGCCCTAATAGTTATTTCTTTTTTTTTAGTTATTAATATCTTGTCATCTTTTTTTTATTTCATTTAATTATCTTTGCATACTGTAATTTTTATTATTTACTCAAATATTTTTTACTTAATTATTTTTATCATTGATGTGAATCTTTACTGATGTTTTTTTTTGTTAAATAATAAAAAAAATATATTTACCTAAAACTAATTATGTTAGTATATCTTATATTTTATTTGATAATACTAGACTACTTTTTTATCACTGATACAAATATAAGAGTTCTAAAAGTCCATTGTTTTGAAATATATGCCTATAAGTTTGTGTAAAAATATTTTTATATTACAAGTATCAATTCATTAAAAAAAAATTAATTTGGGTGGCCCTAATCCGCCATATCCCAACATAAATTAGACTTATTAAAGTTGAGTAAAGCCACAGGTATAAAAATAAGTTTCATGTCTTAATCGGGTCAAGTATCGGACATACTAGATGTTCAGTTTGATCCTACTCATGTACAACCCTACTTATTCGGGCCGCCCTAAAATCGGGCTTTTCTGGGTCGGGTCGGGTCGGACCACGGGCATAAAAATACGCCCAAGACCCTAATCGGGCCAGGTTTCGGGCCAAGCATTGCCTTGACCCGGCCTGCCCATGTACACCCCTACCTAAAAGTCAGGATCTGTTTTGTGCTTTTGGGGAATAGGAGACGTACATATATGGGATAGATTTAGACATGAGTACATATATGAATTTAATTCTGAAAAATGTAAAAAATTATTTTTATCTTAATTTAATTCTTTAAAAGATGAATTTTTTCAATTTAGTTTTTCAAATATTTGTGTATAATTAAAATAACTTTTTAGTTGGACAAATTTATAATTATTTAATAAACTAATGGATATAGATGGAAGAAAGTACACTGATATGGATTTGGCTAGATCACTTGAATTTTTTAAATGACGTTTTATTTAATTTCACAAAATCTAAAATGCAATGATGTAAAAATTTCCGAGATCAATTTTTTTAAGTAATTATAACTTTTGCATCACCAAGAAGCCATTTAGTATGTGAAAAAAACTTTGAGGATTAAATTTAAAAAAGTAGTTTTTTGATTGAATTATTATTTTAATCATATATATATATATATTTGATGTATCAATGAAGATAAATGATTTTATATATAACGGTCTACTTGGTACGTAAAAAATTAAAAATAAAAAAGAAATAAAAATAAAAAAATATTTATAATATCTTTATTTTTAATAATCAAATAATAAATATATAATATTAAATAATAATTGAGTAATAATTATAAGTATAAAATTGATATTTTATCCAACTTTAATTTTTTTTTCTGTTTCCATTGACAAACGAAGCTGTATGTGAGAGGATAAAATAATCACTTTTAAATTATAAATCAATAATAAAAATTAATGTAAAAACTATATATGCTAACGTGCAAAAGAAAATGTATTAGTTAGTCTAAATAAATGTCTTAATTATTTGATATTTGATATTTGAATTTTTTTCTATTCAATTCAATTTTAAAATTTTTTACATTTTTATTTATTAGTTCCTCATCATTAATAAATAAATACAAATGATAAGTGCATAAAAAATATTAAAAATAAAAATCAAATAATTAAAACAATTCTTCGCTATGTTGTAATGTTAATATTCTTTTTTATTTTTTTGAAAAAAATACTATAAGCACTTTTTGATTAGAAAAATGTTCACCTACCCTCGGTGATTGGGGAGGATTTACTTTTCATCGAAGATTGAATAACGGGTTAATATATAGGGGTGTTCAAAAGTTCGGTTTGGTTTGGTTGTGAGTCAAAATCAAACCAAACCAATCTAATCAGTTTTTTATTTTCTTGGATTTTGTCGGTTTTAATTTTAATCGATTTGGTTCAATTTTTATTCGGTTTGATCCGGTTTGATTCATGTTTTTTTTTGTCCAAAAGTAAATTTTTTTTAAAAAATTTATTATTTGTGATATGTAAAATTTAACTTCTAATACCATGCATCTCTTAAAATTTTGACCAATAATAATTTTGAAATAATTTATTATTTTTATCTCTTTTTTTGCCTAAAAAATTTTTATATATTTATAAAAAAGTTTTAAAAAGTGAGAAAAAAATAAGAGTAATATCTTATAATAAAATAATATAAATAATTTGTATATTTCTTGAAACACATAAAGAACATAGCTTTGATACAAATTTAATTAATAAAAGATTTTATTAATTTTAAAAAAATAAAATATTAAATTTTAATTAATTACAAATTTAATAGTTTAGTTTGATTTGGTTAACTGAACCAAATATTAAAAAAATTGATAATTAAATTGATTTAATTGATTTTATAATTATAAAAATTAAATTAAATTAATTTTTAATAAATTTTATTTAATTTTTGATAATTTAGTTCGATTTAATAGGTTTGTTTCGATTTTGTCCAGCCTTAGTAACGTATACTTCTCGCCGTATCTTGGCAGTTGTGTTCTTTGATCGGCTAGGCTTCATACTCTAGGTTGGCGCTCTGACTCTTCTTCACATTCACAGCAATTCGACGTTTTGGGTCTCATTGTTTCAAAAAGGGCAAAAAAGAAAAAAGAACAAAAAGACATCTTTGGGTCTCAATGCATTAGGACAAGTGGCCTTAGGAGACTAACTGTGCTTTTGTTTTGATTAACATGTCTTGTGTTTTGTTGTTCAAATTGCAGAATAATCTTTGCATGAGCCGTTCAAGAAGAACCCCTTAATCATGAGGTAGCAATCAGCCTTCATTTATCTATTCTTTAAGCTTATTGTCGCAATTTTTTTTATAGGCGTTTTCTGATGCACGGTCCGGAGAGTTTCACATCGTTTCCATTGAAACAAAAATAAGGATTATCAAATGCTAAAATTTGGCCTTGTGAAGACCCCAATTCAGTGTTTACCGCTGGACTGAAACTTGAATTGCTTTAATTGTTTGCTTATTCTTTTGCAATCCTATCCCAATTTCCCTTTGTTCTGTCATTGCAAAGTGATATTCGTTGGATATGCATCGGTTTCAGACCTTTTGTTTTATTTTGTTTTTATTTTTTTTGGCGATTTAGTAGCCATTGATCACCTGCACTTATGCACCGACAATTCTAATTCTGCTAGATAATGTATGGGGATCACATATTAGCAGTGTGCTTGAACTTGAAAGACAAAATTCTGTTTGTTATCAGTTACCACTGCAAATTTTCCCTTGATTTTATTGTTATGTTTTGACTGACAGCAAGCTGCAAAGTGATGCACTGAGAGAGGCCATATCCCAGATTGTTACTTTTTCAAAGGAGAAAAAACGTAATTTCCCTGCGACTATTGAGCTGCAAATTGGATTGAAGAACTATGGCCCTCAGAAAGGCAAGTGTTTCAGTGGCTCTGTTAGAGCCCGTTCGGTAGCAAGTAAGGACAATGGAAAAAGCAACGGAAAAGGGAAAGTTGGAAAAAATTTTAATTTTATCTTTATAATTATTATTTAATTATTATTTAATACTCTCTTGTAATAATTATTTAATCATTAAAAATAAAGATATTATGAGTATTTTTTATTTACAAAATTATCTTCTTTTTTTTTTTCTTTTCTCTTTCCATTTTTTAACTTTTTAGGTATCAAACGAGTTCTTAGCCTTCCTCATATTCTTCGCCCTAAGATGAAGATTTGCATGCTTGGTGATTCTCAGCATGTGGAAGAGGTCAGTAACTCATTCCATCATTTTTTTTCCCTTCTTCCATGAGGAGTTCATAATCTCAGTCTCTTTATAACTCACCGTAAAATATGTTTACTCTATCTAGATAATATAAATTAGAGATGTTCTGAGGTTTTGTTGTTTACACGGTCTCTTTTGTAATATTTACCACAGGCGAAAAAAATAAGACTGAATTAGATGGATGTGGAAGGGCTGAAAAAACTTAATAAAAACAAGGAACTCGTCAAAGAAGCTTGCCAAGAAGTACCATGCATTTTTAGCATCTGAAGCTGTCATCAAACAAATCCCTCGTCTTTTGGGCCTTGCCTTAAATAAGGCTGGCAAGTAGTTTCATTAGCTATAGTATTGGTTCTCTTAAACATCTCTTTTTGAATAATCATATAAGACTTCAATATATCTCGCTTTTGTTTGCTTAGTCCCAAGATTGTTTCTATACGTGACTGAAAATGAGTTGTTGCCTTTTAGCAGCATGACATAAAAGTTTTCAGTAGAGTGTTAATATGACATAGAAGTTAACAGGTAATTTTATAAACAATAGACATTGTCTTCTTATGAGACGCATCTGGAAAAATTTCTTGATGAACATTCCTTTTATCCAGAACCGAAAGTATTTTTGCAAGAGGATAGTAAACATTGCTCTAACGGTAACACTAGGGATTCTTGAAGTCTCTTTGATCTCCTTCTTTCTCTTCAGCCTGTTAATCTTAACCTGAGAAATATATTTTACTAAGTACTTACTAATTATCTTAATTTCATCTTTGCGAGTCTGTGAATGCTGGTCTTCTGGTGATGAGACTACAGTTACAAGAGTCAGGTTATCACCAAGGCTGTGATAGTTGAAATTTCAACTTCAGTCTTGAGGATTTTGGATCTATATTGTGGTATTTATATCTTCGGGATATGAATGCAGGTAAGTTTCCAAGATTAGTGACTCATTAAGAATCCTTGGAGTCAAAAGTTAATGAAACAAAAGCAATGGTGAAGTTTCAACTTTAAGAAAGTTCTTTGTATGGGTGTTGCTGTTGGAAACTGCAAAATGGAGGAGAAGCAGATCTTCCAGAACGTACAACTTAGTGCCAATTTCCTGGTTTCTTGATTAAAGAAGAATTGGCAAAATGTAAGTTGAGAGACCTCGTATTGCATGTCTAAATATGTGACTATCAAAATCAAGTCCAATATACTAAATAGAATTTAAGGTCTAGCATTGCCTGCCTTCTTTTCATGTTCAAGTGCAAGGACTGAAATAAGGCCACAAATTCAATGCATGCGTGTGTTTATGTGAGCATGTTTTTGTGTGTTACTTACTGATAAGGAAATATATGAACATGTCCATTTTTTGCTCTAAATAAAATTATATATACTTATTGGGGATTGTGGTCTATGCTAAAGTTATTGGTAATCTCTGCCGAATTTTGCAGTATCTGCATGATGGGGTTTGTTAAGATTTAAGAGGTCTAATTTGGGGCTTGATTGTGGGTTTTGAAGAGAATGGAATGGGGTGGAGTGGTCTGAAGTGGGGAGGGGGAGGCAACCCTCTATTGATTGGATGTTTATTGAAAAAATTAGATAGTAACCACTCCCAGCTGTTTGGATGTTGCAAAGTCATTAAGGGGTGGGGTGGGTTTGAAGGGTAAAATTTCAAATATTACCCTTGTGATGTTAACCCTTTTTTTCTTTTTTTAAAAAAAAGCAAGTGAAGAGGGCTAAAAATGGGAATGAAAAATTATAAATAATCCTACCCATCCCAAATCCCCTAATTTGGAGGGTTTGAAATTTGGGGTGTGGGGTGGGTTAGGATGGATTTGAGACTCTTCCACGATTAGCTTTCAAACATCCAATCAAGGGTTAGGATTCTGGACCCACCCCACTCCCATCCATTCTCCTAATCAAGCCCTTAGGTAGAGTTCTCATTAATTGTAATTGTTGGTTTTAAAACTTCTGTGCAGTTTGTTGAAAAATCCGTCAGTTTGAATGAAACCATGGCATGTAGTGAAGAATGGATTCTAACTAACGGATTGGTTGTTCGTTACTGTTCCATGATTTTTCTTGGCCATTAATGTCTTTCATTCTCTTTTGGTTTGCATGGAAAACAGGTGACGTGCTTGTACATTAAGGGTACTATGGGGAGTGCAATCCGAGTATTTTAGATCCCATTACCTCCATTCCAGCTGTAGGGGCAATTATCATGGGCGAAGCCTTTTGTGATGTGCATGCTAATGCTATAAGCAAAACATTCTTGGCAACAGTTCATGTTATTTCTATAACTTTCTTGATATCGATTTTTTTGATATTGACAGTTTTGTTCAATTTAGTGTAATCGATGATTGATATACAAAAGTTTTATCCGTTCATCTCATTATTTGGTTGTTAAATGGTGTTTTGAAATTTAGTTTGCTCATGTACTACTGTTTATGCTCTACAAAAATACATTATCTATGGCAAAGGCAAGTAGGCGTGGATGGCTTCATGAATTACGCGACTGCTCATGTAACTATTGTTACTTTTTATTCATTTTTAGTTAAAGCACTTTTAAAAATCCTCAATTTTGTGACTTTGTCAAAAGTTTGGATCCAGGATGTTCATGGCATTATCCCATTGTTTTATCCTGATAAAGAGGAAGATAGCGAATGTCGATTTTGATTTGCTGTCATAATTGATCCTAGTTATAATACAAAAGGCGACTATTCGCTCGTGAATGCCTCAAAGGGAAGTTTGGAGAGTAAACTTGATGTAGCACAATCGACCAGGGCTTCATTTTTCTTGCATTGATGAAATTTGGCTTATGAGAGTATTCTATGCGCAGCAACTTAAACAATGGGCTTTTCCTCCTTGACTTTGTCAGTCTGTGCGTTACCTCACAATATAACCTATCACTCTAGTTAATTTTCGTTTCAATTTTACTTTTGATAATATTTGAAAGGAAGAGTCACAGAGAGTTAAGAATAAATGGATGGGTGAACACATTGAACTTATTTGAGATTCTTCCCTTATCTCGTTTCTTTCACCATTCAGTCATACAGTTTTCAGATGTACGTCTCATATGGAATGAAAATATTGTCCTAATTTTTTTTAAGATCCTTCTTAGGAGTTAAACTCTGATATTTGTAATTATGGCTTGATTTTCTTGCATTTTATCGACTTGATTCTCATAGAAGAGGATTTTAATGGTCATGTAGGAAGTACATTTATAAGTTATGAGAGTTTACATAGAGGATATGATTTAAAAGAAATAAATGTAGAAGATAAAATTATTGACGACTTTTCATTAGCGTTTGATTTTATTATAATTAACACTTATTTTAAGAAGTGTGAAAAACATCTTATTACATATAAAAACGAGAGAACATGTTTTCAAATTAATTTCTTTCGAATAAGGAGAGTGGAAAAAGCTTTGTATGGATTGCAAAATAATACTTAGAAAGAGTTTAATTACACAACATATGATTTTAATGATGGATGTTCAAATTAAGAGAAGAATAAAGAGCAAAGGCTAAGAGAGAGTATCAAGGATAAAGTGGTAGTAATTGAAAGGTGATAAAAAAAAGAGTTTGTAAAAAAATATCATAAGAAGTATAAGAAAATGCTGATGATATGTAAGACGAATGGCTAAAGAAATTAGAAAAGTTACAAAAGAGATACTCAGGGAATCAAAATGTTTTAGACATAAAGATAAAGAATCTTGGTGGTGGGATACAAGCGTACAAGATAAGGTTAAAATGGAATGTTATAAAGCATGGTCTTTATGTAAAAATGAAAAAAAAAGAAAAAAAAATATAAAGGAACTAAGAAAGACATTGAAAAATCAATGAGTGAAGCGAGAGTTAAGGCATTTGATTGATTATATCAATCCTTAGATACTAAATATAAGGAAAAAAGTATTTATAAACTTGCTAAAAGTAGAGAAAGAAAGATAAGAGACATGGACCAAGTGAGATATATTCAGAATGAAGAAAAGAGAGTCCTAGTCATGAAACAAGATATTAAGAAAAGGTGAAAGTGTTATTTTCATAAGCTATTTAATGAAGGATGTGAGATTTCATGGCACTCAGATAAGTTAAACACCATAAAAAATAATTAAAATTATACATTTTATCGTAGGATGCGAGAGTCAAAGGTTAAAAAAAAAAACTTTAAAGAAAATGTAGAATGAAAAAACAGTAAGATCAAATAATATGCCTATTGAGATGTGGAAGGACTTAAGAGTGAAAGATATAAGTTAGCTCACAAAGTTATTTAATAAGATTATGAGATTCAATAAAATACCAGATGAGTAGAAAAGAAGTATTTTAATTCCTATTTATAAAAATAAAGAGAACATACAAAATTGTGCAAATTATAGAGAAATTAAACTTATAAGCCACAATATGAAGTTATTGAAGAGAGTTATCAAGACAAAAGAGTCAAATTACAAAGAATCAATTTAGTTTTTTGCTTAATAAATCGACTATAGAAGCGATATGCTTGTTGTGAAAATTGACGAAGAAATATTGAGCAAATAAAAAAGACTTGCATATGACTTTTGTTGATTTAGAGAAGACATATGATAGGATGTCAAAAAATGTTTTGTGGAACGTTTTAGAGGAAAAAAATTCATATTACTTATATTTGAGCAATTTAAAATATTTATGATGAAGTTATAACTAGTGTGAAAATACAAAGTAGGCCTACCGAAAATTTCCCGATAACTATTAGCATAAATCAAAGGTCAACTTTGAGTTCTTATTTTTTTATTTTAGTTTTAGATGTGCTTACTGAACATATGTAAGAGCCAGTGCAATAATGCATATTTGTTGCAGATGATATAGTCTTAGTTAAAGAGTTGAAAGAAAAAATAAATGAGAAGTTAGAGATGTGAAAACTAACTTTAGAAACACATGAATTTCATTTAAGTAGAAGTAAAACAGAGTATATGAAATGTAAGTTTAGCAAAAGACGTACTAATCTTAATGTAGAAGTAAAAATTGAAGAACATACCATATTACAAATCAGTTGGTTTAAGTATTTTAGATTAATCATACAATAGGATGAGAAAATAGAAGAAGATATAAACCATAGAATTTAAGTGGAGTGAATGAAATGGAAAAATATTTCAGGTGTTATTACAAATAGAGGAGTACTCCTCAAATTTAAGAATAAATTTTACCACACAATTATAAGATCAACAATGTTTTATGGGACTAAATATTAAGTAATAAAAAGTCAATAAGAGATTAAGTTCAATGTTGTAGAGATGAAAATATTACGTTAGATAAGTGAACACACCAAATAAGATAAAATTAAAAATGAATACATTAGAGAGAAAGTTGAAATCACACTTATTGTGGAAAAAATGATAAAAATGCGTCTTAAATGGTTTGAACATAAGTAGAAAAGACCTATAAAAATTTTAGTAAAAAAGATAGATCAGATGACGGGTAACTTAATAATTAAAAGTAAAGGAAGACTACAAAAAGATATAAACGAAATTATTAAGAAAGATTTAAATTTAAATAATTTATTTAAAAATATGATTTATAATAAAATTTTATGACGTCGTTTGATCTATATGGCCAACCTCATCTAGTGGGAGAAGACCTATTTGTTGTTGTTGTTGTTGTTGTCGTCATCAATTTGACAAAATAGTATGCAGTATACAATCCAGTGCAACGTCAACTTGGTTCACAAGGACCCCCTCCCAAAAGCATAGGCATTATCTTCCATTCCACTAGCAACTTGCTGCAGCCTATTAGTGTGTTTGGAAACCCGGTGACAAACCACATTTATGTAAAAGCAACAATTTGTTGCTTCAGAGAAAACGTGATTTTGGAGACGGCCACCGAGTTTCCAAACACACACACAATATATCTCATTTGCCAGCTGAACTTGCAGTAACAGCAAAAACTCGCTGATATTGGAACAGACTACAAGAAAATGCCTTATTGGTATATATCCGCATCATACATTCATATCAATATACAAGCAATAAATTTGTCCTGAGTTCAATCAATCGTTTTTCGAGAGATACAAAAATGTGTCGTGACAGACAAAATAGTCTACTAGGACAGAGATCATCAAAATATCTGAGCAGTGGGAGGAGTCAGTAGGGACTTGCAAATTAACTACTGTTTTACCATGAATGAACTCTTACAACTACAACCACCAACTGCACTTGGGTTTTCTGTCACCTGCACATGTAACCAAAAACTAACTATAATTGATCATGGATTATACACCATAATGAAACGTCAAGCTTATATCAGACATGCCACTATGAAACATCGAAGACAAAACATGATTGTGAAATTACTCAAAAGTGGCTTTTACCAAATATGCACTTAAATTATTAGACTACAGGCTACAGCTGATTATGGATAATTGTGCCAATAAAAGATACTTAATAAGCGAACTAACCACATAAAATTAAAGTGCATAGCATGGCGATGGCATTTCTTGATTATTACAAGATAAGTCAAATTTATTTAGAACATGTAAAGTTTCTACAACCAACCTTATGACAACCTCAACGGTAGGTATCCAGTCTGAACTTGAATATGGCTGTGATCCTAATTGCCTCCAATTCAAATAATTTCTCATCATTAATCATTTAATACAGATACAAATCAGCACTGGTCATTGATACCATTTCCTAGCATTGGCTACCATCAAGGTCCCTTGTACTGTAAAGCATGTAGTAGCAAGGGAGCCTTGATACAGTAATTTGCAAGGGTCCTCAGATCTTTCAGGATTTAACTAGAAAATGGGCTATGAACTACTTCAGTTACTAGAAAATGGATGTAAATTGTTCATGGAAAAAGTTCCAATCCAAGGAGAACACATTCTGGGAAAGATTATCATCATACCACTAAGATAAAAGAAAAAATAAAAATAATAATAATAATAAATTACCATGTTAAACTTACGATACAGGTGAGTTGCAACAGAATGAATATGAAGATAATTTTAAATAAACAACGTGGTCACAACTCAAAAGTGTGCTTGACTTACTATGAAAGCAGAACGAATTAGCTCCTCAACATAATCAACAGTTGCTCCTTTTACAAAGTCGTATGAAATATTATCAACAACCAATTTAATACCTTCCCTCTCAAAAACTCTGCCAATATAGAATGAGTCGTAAGAGATAAGTGATTAGCATATTTTTTGTAGCCATACACTTACAAGAACATCAACAAATTTTTCACGGGGGAAAGAAGATACCTGTCATCTGAATTTATTCTGTCATCCAGATTGAAAACGTATTGGAATCCAGAACATCCACCAGTTTCTACACTCAAACGAAGCATTTTGCCATCTTCTGATGATTCATTGGCTATGAGTTCTTTCATTCTCTGCTAACCAAATAATAAATAACAGAAATGGGTTGGTATTGATACTTGTAATTTCACATACCTAACTTGCATTCAATAAAATCATGAGCATGGTGAGTTCTTTCATCTTCTGATGATTCATTGGCTATGAGTTCTTTCATTCTCTGCTAACTAATTAATAAATAACACAAATGGGTTGGTATTGATACTTGTAATTTCATATACCTAACTTGCATTCAATAAAATCATGAGCATGGTGAGAAGGTCCATCTACCAAATTAAATATTATACAAAAACACTTGTATAGCATAATGGAGATCAATAAATACTTCAGATTTTGGATCACATTTATCATCTGTTAACATGTTTTCTACAGAGAAGGAATCTTGCAGCAACGCCTTCAACTGGAGACTTAGAAGTACTTCAGCCTCCTTTTTTTGTTTAAACAGACTAAGTTTTCAAGTTGAATCAGCCATGTTTAAGAAACTTCATGTGCATCTGCAAACAGAATAGCATGTTCTTATTATAGTCCCCAGTAATAAAGTTAGTGGTTTATTTGGAATGAAATTTAATGATTTGAGGGCAACTGCTAATAACATGCGGACAACAGCGATTAATATGTTTAGGAAGTACCCTCCACTAATTAAAAGGAGAAAAGAATGATCATGAATTACCCTCCACTAACAGTGATTAACGTGATTACGTTAGTACTTCTCCAGAGTAGAATATGATGTAGTAGATAACTAACAACTTAGAAGTTTCTTCACTTGATATTTGATATTGAGCACTTTAATGGTTGAACCCTAAATTCTCACTTATCAAAGACAAAATCAAGATAAATTTGGTGTAAACAAAGTTACCAAACAAATAAGAAAGCAGAGGATTGATATCCCTTTTCCATTACATCATGCAGTGACCAATTGACACAAGAGTCATAAAAATGCAGAGAAGACTAGGTGAAATATGACAGTTTTTGTACCATTGATTATGTTTCCATTTGGAACTTTTCTTTCACTACACCTCTTTGGCTCTTAAACCTCAGTAAACAATTCAGTCATAATGGAAGCAGCTTTAATCCCCACTTTCCTCATAAGACTTTGCCCTAGACTCAACTTGCCATGCTGTACGTCCCCCCTTGCCACCCCTCAACCGACCCTGATAGCAATATGACACAATAGCAAAAAAGCACGAAGACTAACACTCTGGGAGGAATATCACATGGAAAAGCAAGAAGGAAGTTAACCACGTCTTGCATTGATAAAATATTGTTGTGCCTCGGAATTGGGTAGCAGCAACTTACAAGAGCTTAGGTAGGATATAAATAGGGGAAGGGTACTGAAAAGGGGGTATTGAGGATGGAAATAATCTTAGCTATTGGAGTTTCTATCTCTTTATCGAATAAGAGATCCTATTTTCTTTCTTGTATTGGTTTCCCTTCATTCTTGGATTCAAGTTTGCTTTCTTTGATAGGCTCCTAATCAGGCCCAGGGATTCTCAGAATGGTAGAGGCATAAACTTGTGTCCTATGTTACGGGAAACAAATTTCCGTACTTGAATTTTCCTCGGGGCAGACATACGAAAATGATTTCATCCCTCTTAACAAAGAAACTCAATCAGATTCCAAATTTTCATGATGCAAAAAACAAAGCACCCAAGCACATTAAACCGTAACTCTAATTAAGCAGAAGCTAGAAAGTTTTCAAATAAAAACCATCATAGAGTGATAGCGAAGTGACATGTATTCTTATTGATAGAGCAAAAACATACTCGAATACAATTCTCGGTCATCTGAACGGGCTGAGGGGAAGAAGACGAAGACGGAGATGCGGGAGAGGCATGGTGAAGAGCAGAAGCAGAAGAAGAGCTTAGAAGCCTCTGGTTCTGTCGGATTCGAGCAGTCAAGAATGGCGTTAGGCGTCGAATTAGCGATCTTGACATGACTATCTTCTCTTCCCTCTTACTTTCAATGAACAATTCGCGGTCAGATTGTAAAAACTTCTGCTTAGATATCAGTCTATAGCATTTATTCCAACGCCACGCAACGAACGGTCAATATTTGGCCACATCATCAAACAAAAGATCGAATGGTCCAAAATAAACCAATTCATTCCCAAGAAAATATAAAAAAGGTAAAATAAAAATTCATAATTCTGGATTTAGACGCCCTTCCCTCGAACAAGCGGGCATTAGTATTCAGAAGTTCCGAGATCAGTGCAGATCAATTGGCCTTTGATCCTATTCTCTACATTGAGATTTTGTCGGCCGTCGTGCTTATTTTCTGTTTGGTTGCCGAGAAGAAGGTAAGAAAGTAAAGAAAACTTTCGAATTATCGTCCATCATACATGGTTAGATTTTGGATTTCATGTAGTAACTGGGATTCGCTAAAGCTGTTATTACCAGGTGCTATTACAATGTTGCTGCTATTGTTATGTCTGTCACTAACTAGGTTTCTCCTTTTGTTCCCTACTGGGAAAAATTACGAATTGGTACGATTTGGCTATGATGCTTACTAATATTGATCATATTTCATTCGGCTGGATTTATTGTCTCATCCATTCTTAACGGAATTAGCTAGGATTTTGTGCATCTCTTGAGAAACTGTCTTCAATGATTTATAGTTACTTTTTATGCCAGTAATAATTTGAAATTTCTCCAAAAAATATATATTACCATTTGGGAAGAGTACTAGGACTACAATCTACTAAAATTGGGAGCTACCTGTTACCCGGAGGACTTCAGAGCATGAATAGTAAAAAAAGCTGCCTGTAGAAATAAGGGTTTTTTCAGATTTCAAGTTTCTAATTATTTTACGGTCAGAAAAATGAACTCTAAGGCACTGATCCTATGTGCATTGCTGGTGCTATTAATAAATTTAGTATATTCTTTCCTCACTTTCTGCGTATGGCTGAAAAATGCTTTTATGATATCCAGTTGTTGGTTTGAATAAATGGTACACACTTACTTTGGCAGAAACAGAAATTGCGCTGGAGAAGATGCAGAACAGTGACTTAGCTACTGAGGAGCAAAAGTTGAGAGTCAGAAAATTAGAGATCTCAGACAAGGGCAAGGGTTTTATAGAGTTACTACAACAACTTAGTGTTTGTGATTCTGTATCTGACAAGGAATTTGAGGATCGATTTCACGAGCTTAGTTCCCTTGGAGATGATCATGTCATCTGTGTCATAGAAGATGAACTTTGTGGGAGGATTATTGCAACAGGGAGTGTGTTCGTTGAAAAGAAATTTCTAAGAAAGTGCGGCAAAGTTGGACATATTGAGGATGTTGTTGTTGATTCCAGTGCACGAGGGAAGGAATTGGGAAAGAAAGTAATGGAGTTCCTTACAGATCATGCCCGTTCAATGGGCTGCTATAAGGTAATTCTTGATTGCAGCCTTGAGAACAAAGTGTTCTACGAGAAGTGCGGCTTCAGGCAGAAAGAAGTTCAGATGGTCATGTATTTCGTTTGACGAGTAGTGTTTTACTAGTTTCCCCCGTTTTTCTGTTGTGGTTGAGGGGCAAATTCAATTCTCATATGGTGCAGATTGTATTTGGAACTGAATATTCTTATGATATGGGTACTGACATAAATCATTGCCCATTTTCAGGAAACCAGCTCTTTCTTTATCTTGTTCTCTTCTACTTAGACAGGCACAAAGCACTAAGCACAATCAAAGTCATGTCTTCTTTATAAAAAGTAAGCACTTGGCACATTCACAGTCACACGATAGCCACAAAGCGCAATCAAAGCCCATCTTCTCAAACGGACGTGATTTTTTTTTTTTATGTTCTCTAAGATGGAGACATATTGGAATTTGTAAGTTGCATTCCTTGTACCAAAAATTGGTGCTTTTGAGGGTTTGTTTGAGGCCGTAAGAAACTTCAAACTCTGAAATTAATAAATTATACATACAAAGACTGTTTTATAACAACACATCTCTCGCTGAAGTTTTCGATCCTGTTTCATTTGTATTGATATCAGAGACAGGGACTATATTGAACAGATTGAAATGACGTTGCTACGTCTAAAATTAATGAATTCCAAGCACGATAGTTAGATTTCCTGGTAATTGGTAGTTTGGAATTGGAGCCACAACTTTGGGGAGCATCACTGCTACATTGGCGGGCGTCCCTCCAGTAATTGCATAAGTCACATTCTAATGCTGCAACTTCGACAGGTCCACATCTCATGCTTCCAGTGAAGGCAACGTGAAGGTCGCACTACAAGTGGTAATAGTATTACACAGCAAAAGTGAACATAACCCCTGAAATTCCTGTGCAATTATGAAGAGATTCAGGGTAGTACCTGAACGAAAAATTAAAAGAAATAATAAATTCTCGTCTACACAAATCATTGGCAATGCATCAAACCTTGAGAGCAACATAAAGGGACAAAGGTTTTGTTTGTTGAAATATACTTCTCTTCAAAACTATGTGACATCGTAAGGAAATTCCATATCTCCAGTAGGAAATTAAATTTCTTCTATTTTGTCAAATGCATATTCATTCATGGTAAAATTTCTCAAGATATATATAGATATATTTCTAAGAAAATAAAAGTTTAATAACAAGGACTAATACAATATAATTTTGTATCTAGATCTTTTGCATTTAATAAATAAACATCACATGTAATTGAAGAGAAATATTAAAAAGATAAAGAAAGTTAATGAAAAGAGAGAAAGTAAACTTATAAACTTTCTGTTACTTTCTTTTATTGCACTAAGTGCAATATGCTTCTAGAGTGTGCAATTAGAAAAAAAAAAAGTGGTATAAAAGAGTAGAAGTATATATAAAGAGTAAGAATCCTCTAAAATTTCATATTATAAATTTCAGAGAGATAACAAGAAGAATGAAGAAGTAAGTGAAAAGAGAAAAAGTAAATTTCAAATTTTTTGAACTGTAAAACTTGTAAAGTGTTTCTTTTAACTGTGAGAGAGATAAAGAGAAAAAACAAAAGAAGAGATAAAAGAAAGAGGAAGTGAACTCATATATATTTCATATTCTTTGTGTCATTCCTTTTCTCTTTCTCATTATATAGATATTTTATGTTTTATATTTTAAAAGATTTAAATTAAAAAACAAAAAACTTTATATGTACTTCACTTTTTATATCATACTCTTTTCAAAATTTATAAGAGATTTAAAATAAAAAATTGTAGAGGTTAGATATATATATATATATATATATATGACATAATTCTTTTCTTTCACTCATTCTTTTTTTTCTTTTTATCTCTCTATTAACTATATGTATATATTTCCTTGTTAAATATAAAAGATCTAAACTTGATGCAGTGCTCCAGACAACAAAGGGACTATAATTCCTATCTTACTAATTATATTTAATCTTAAATTTTGCTTAATTAAAATTTCTTACACTTAAATATTTTCAAAATTTATTTCTAAATACAATTTGACATTAAAATACTAACACTTCTACATGTTAATTTGTAATCTGAATAAAAATTTAGACGTGACTTGAATCGACCCGTTCTTTACATTCACCAGTTGCAGCCATTTGCTCGTAAGGACGGGAGAATACCAGAAAACCTGTACATCCTAGGAGTGAAGCTTGAGAATGTTATCTCTGCAACTTCAACCTCCGGTTTTCAATCGCCCCAGGGATTTGTAAAGACTCCAACTTATAGCCTGAACAAGTGTGGTTTTGTTATATTCTGGCCTTCTCCAGCCTCAAGTATGTTTGCTTCCGCTTATATTCCCCTTTCTGTGTTTGCCCCCTGTATTAGTAGTTAGGTTCTCTCCCAATTTGTTCTTTTAATTTTTGCACTTAATAGAAAAATCTCGATCTTCTATTCAATCCTCTATTCGATTCCGTCCTTGTTTCGATATACACAAGGTATGCCATTCTCTAATTTGTCAAATTTTTGTTCTACTCTGCTTTTTTTTTCGAAAATTTAATGATAATTGCTGTGGTTTCTATTGCTTGATTATTTATGACCATAATAATAGCACATGAAGGGGGAATGAGATTATATTTACGTGACTATGATTTCTGGGTATAGGATAAATTCATCTGTCTTTCACATTTACGGTAGGGGAAAGTGAAACAAATAGTCGCGTCAACCTTCAAGATTTAAAGGAGGACGATCAAATCCTGTGATCAATTTTGATTCTGATAAGTCAGCAGCGGAGTTTGCTAATCTTTATAAAGATGATAAACTTACTGGTGGATATGTAATTATGCTTAGAGCAGTTCCTTTAAGCAAAGCTGCTGCCCTTGAAGCATTGCATGCTTATCCCGGTACTATTCTTCTGAATTCGTCTGTTTTTTTTTGGGGGGGGGGGGGGTGTGGAGAAGATGTTACTACTTATTAGTGACATTTGTGTGTAGTCGTGGAGAGTACTAGAGAGAATGAGGTTGAAATAAAATGTAGGGCATGTTTGGAAAAAAAATTTTATTTCTTAAATCACATTTTGTACAAAATAATGATATGTTGTTTTTGCAAAACTATGATCAACAAATGTGATTTTTTTCCTCCTCAAACACATATCCAAACATGCTAGCAATCTTGGTTTTAAATTTTTGATAAATGCAACTAGCAATGCCAAAATGATTAAAAAAATAGCTCCTGAACTAGGTCAAATGTAGGACATAAATTAGATGGCCAATGTCTAGCTGCTTATTTAGTGACTGTGAGTGAATATTATCTGTAGGATGACTTTTTTTTTAGCTTGGATCTTTATTTTACCTTGTAAGTCTGTTGGCCATAATATTGTGTGTATTCTGTGCTGATTCCATGCTGATACTTAATAACATAACACGGGATAATATCTCTCTTAACATGTTGACCCATGTGAACTGCTGCCTTCCAAGTTATTTGCATCGCCTTTGTTCTCTAGGGTTGATGATATGCTTAGATTTTTTTCTGCTGAGCTTACTGTGGAGGATTGGTAACTTGTAGGTGGAATAAATTCCGACAATTGTTTTGAGTTACATTGAGGAAGTAGCAAGCCATGTCATTGTCACGTCTGTATGTTTTACCTTCTTTTTTCTGGGTTGTTCAGCTTTTTAATTCCCCACTAACAGATATGTCTTGCCAAGTGCTTATAGATACAGACTTCATAATTAAATTCATCTGGAATGACTCTTTCGTTATATAAGACAGGGCTATGTCTACAATCACGAAGAACTCTTTTCCTTTTTTTTTTTTTCAATTATATTGTTTTAATCTAGAGATTTAAAATGAAAGCACATATTTGTTAAGTGGCAAGAAAAGCAAATCAATTTGCACTCTCCATTACATAACTTGTGTCCTCAATCATAATCTTCTGATAATGAAATAACATTAAAACAAGTATACAAAGGAATCTCCAATCTTGATTTATGCAAATACACCCCAGCCTCCCACTGATTGTGTTATTTTTAAATTATCTCGAGTTTTGTACCACTGGATTACTTCAAATTCTTTATTGTTAAGTTACTTCAAAATTATTGTTAATGACAATACAAAAATTTTATTTAAATTTTTTAAAAATTAAAAATTTAAAAAAATTGACCTATCGAACTTTTTAGAGTTGTGCATATCATTGTTCTTCCCTTCCCCCTCTTTTTTTTTTTTCTTTTTATTTTAATAATAGTAATTTAGTTCAGATAATTGGAGTAAGGGCCATGAGCAGTTACAATCAATTAGTGATAACTTTCCACTGTCCTAAAAAAAAATAGAAGAAAACTAGGTTGATAATTGCAAGTCTAAAATAGCGGGGCTTTATGAAATTTGCATCTACCCGGAAAAACCATAACCTCCAATGTGACAAGTAGGCTCGATTTCTGCCCTTCGGCGACAGAGTTGTCAAACCGGGCCGAATCTATCAGGTAAACGTTTAACCTACTAATTCTAATTAAATCATTTCTGAATCGGTTTAGCTGACCCAGTACTCGCTGGCCCGTTTAACCTACTAACCGTTTTGGAAATGACGCACGTCTGATATGAGTGTCTATGGAGTCCCTAACTCTTTCATGACTTTGTCCATCTCTTATTTTACAGGACTTACGAAATACTCTACCCGATATACTATCCCCGGTGAACTGTGATACTAGAGACAAAATGAAGCTTCGTTCCCACATCCGTCACGCAGTCCTTCTACTTCGTCAGTTCCCCCCCCCCCCCCCCCCCCCCCCCCCGCCCCAAAAACAAAAACCTAGTGAGCCGGTTCGGGATTTCAGTGAACCAGGTGGGATTAAAACGAGTAAACGGGTCAGCCCATTTTACCCGTGCCGGGGTTGGCGGGTTGGCCCGCTTAACTCAGCAACAGAAATTCAAAAAATCATAACCTGGACTGTGAGACAACCACTCATTCCCATACAGAAGCTTGTGAATTGAATTCCCGAGAAAAATGCTTCTTTGCAAACCTCCGTTGCTTGCAGATACCCAGTCGATAGTCTTCGTCTCCCTTCCAAGAATCCTTAACAAAACCTCATCGGTTATCACCAATTCTGCGTCCAGCAACAGAGTCAGCACTGCTCCAACCCAGCGAAGAACCATGTCTGCGTCTGAAGCTCGAATCTCTCTCCTTTTCGCTCTTGCTTCCCAAGCCACCTCTTTGTCTCAGAGACGTAAATGTCAAAATTGTTCTTATTTTCTCTTATGACCTTTCCTTCTCTTTGCTTTGCCATCTATCTAATTGGATTGATTGATTGATTTTTACGGTTATTCGTCACAGTTCTAGCGGACGCGGCCACTGAGACTGCTAAATACATTTTCCCAAAAAGATTTGAAAGCCGGACTCTAGAAGAGGCTTTGATGGCAGGTAGTATTTGTGATTGTTCTTCGTAGTCAAATATGAAATTGAGTTGTTCTCATTGTTGCTTTTCCTGTTGTGTGAACTATTTGGGGCTTCTCTGTAGTTCCGGACCTTGAGACTGTGAAGTTCAAAGTTCTGAGTAGGAGAGACCAGTATGAGATCAGGGAAATTGAGGTATATATTAGGCTCTATTTGTTTTTACTGGAAATGACTACGGAAAATGTTTTAGCTAGAAAATAAGTTCCTAATATATAACATGGAAAAGTAGGTGCCCATGACGTGTACCTGTAGGATGAACCAAATTCTCATTGAATTTGATCTTTCCTTTTAAAAGGGGCTCGAACATGTTCTGCAATACCCCAAAATGTTAAGGCAAGGGTATTTTCCTAAAAAATCATTTCAGTTAAAAATGTTTCTAGAGAAACTGATGCATGTGGCTGTGGCTGTGAAGAATTAGGATTTGGGATAGATATCAGCTTCCTTGAAATATTTGCTTAAAAAAATAGAAAAAAGTAATATGTTGTTCTGGTGAACAATCTTGTATTGGGCATGTCTCACCTTGATATGATTATCTATGCAGCCTTACTTTGTAGCAGAGACTACAATGCCTGGGAAGAGTGGCTTTGACTTCAATGGTGCCTCTAAGTCCTTTAATGTCCTAGCTGAGTACCTTTTTGGCAAGGTAGTTTTAGTTTCAGAACTGAGCTCCAATAGAACATTACTGGGCTGCTTTTGGTCATTACACCTCTTTCTTTTCTGAGTAATGAATAATGATACATGCATATCACTTACACCTGCACAGTTGTTACTCTCTTCAATGTGTAACTGACCTCATGTACACTCACTATAAGGAAGTGAAGCTTTTGCTCATATAAGTGATGTACAAATATCTTTATTGTTTTTTTTCCTTCCTGTTTTAAGATAAGTGATGGATTTGTGCTGTTTTCCCTTAGTAGAATACAACGAAAGAGAAAATGGAGATGACAACACCTGTTTTTACACGCAAGGATGAGAATGATGGGGTTGAAATGGATATGACAACACCTGTGTTGACAACAAGGGTACCGTTCTTTCCCATGAAATTTGTGCAATTACAATCTTTATCTTTACTTTTATACTTCTTATACAATGCCAATGAGGTTATTAATAATTAGAGTTATTTTGTTTAATAAACATAACCATATCTCTTTGGACATAAAAGCAACAGCAATAGCTAGTAGCTAAACAGCCAAAACTGACAAACCCTGTAGACATAACCTAAAAACTAAGAAATGCAACCAAACACGGAAGAAAGCAGTCCATAGCTATTGCAAAAACTATTTCTCTTATGTGAAATTAAACTCAAGAAGACATTCCTCCAGGTATGGTAGTGAAATAATTGGACCTGACTTATTCTCAAAATGTGAGATTTTTACCTACCAATAACCAGCCTTCCAGAATTCTGGCTCAATTGAATTAGGGCTCTGCTAACAATTTAATTGTGGCTATACTATAGACCAGGGGATCATAGTTTTTCTTGTGTTTACTGCAGAACACGCATAAGATATTGCTGTTAAATCACCAACTAACACCATCTATTTTGTAGTGTATTTATAGTCACCTTGTTTATTTTTGATATTATTAAGTATTTACTTATGAGCCATTTCTTCAATATTTTTTCAATAATGATCTAATTTAGTAATGACATTATCTTAGATGGAAGATCAAGATAAGTGGAAAATGTCTTTTGTCATGCCGTCAAAGTATGGTGCCAACTTACCATTGCCGAAAGATTCCTCTGTGAGGATCAAAGAGGTGCCCAGAAAAATAGTTGCCGTAGTTGCCTTTTCAGGTTTGCCCTTGCCTTTTAATAAGAAATTGTATGCAGATTTAATTTCTTTTTCTTCATCTTTGGTTATATGTATATTAGAAAGTAAAAGGTGTACCACTTTTAAATTTTCAACTACTGCAAGTACAAAGTCCATAATTTAGTTTATCAAAACCACATAAGCGTATTTGGATACATTCATATGGATGTATGCATTTAAAAAAATAATAATAATAAAACAAAGGAGGCACAAAGCCTTAAGAGTTGGGAATGGAGAAAGGGGCAGGGTAGGAATTGAAGCTAGGTACACCAAGTTCCCTTACACTTAAGTCCAGAAAAGGTGCCACTTGAGTCATGGTTCTTGGATGAAAGTTCGCATTTTTTTTATATCAACACAAAGCACCATTCTTGGATAACTTACCATGTAGTTAAAAATGAGTTAATCGGCCTCATGTCACATAATCGTATTAAGCATAAACAAAGAAAAAATTGTTTATTTCTATTTAAATGTTTTTCAATCCTCATTCAAATATATAACCTTTCTTATGTTCTGAATCAGGTCTTGTGAATGATGAAGAAGTTAAGCAACGAGAACGGAAACTACGGGAATCTTTGAAAGGGGACAGAGAATTTCAAGTTAAACAGGGCACTTCAGTGGAAGTAGCACAGGTGAGAGCCTTAATGCAATCTTAGGTGGGGCTGCGCATGGGTCGGGGCAGGTCGGGCATTTGCTTAGCTTGAAATTTAGCCTGGTTTTGTACCAAACCTATTTTATAGGTCCGATGCCTGGTCCAACTTGGGAAGGACTAGTTTGTGACTGGGCTGCATTAGCTAGGCCTAATTGGACCTTCTTTTGGTAAAAATTAAAAAGTGATCCTAAAATAAATAAAATTTTTATATAAATTCTTATAAAATTATATAATATCTTTGCAAAAAATTTTCATATAAATTCTTATAAAATTACATATTATCCTAGCAAAAAAATAAAGTTTTCATATAAGTCTTTAAAAAAAAATTCTTTTTACAAAAAACATATATGGTTGGGCTAGGCTGGGGTTCATACCAAACAGGCCAAAATGGTTGGCTTGGAACTTGGCCCAGCCTGGTCAAAACAATTTTTTTAGACTCAGCTTAACCTTACCCGATAAGACAGGGTTGGCTAGGCCACTGAGTTTTGTGTGCAACCCTAATCTTAGCTGATGTTTGATATGTGGGTATTCTAATTTCCTCATATACTTGGAAATCTATTTATGAAAAATTTAAGCTTAATCTATGAAATGAAAATATCATCCCTACTGGATATTAAATTTTTTATTTTTGTTATATGTGAAAATTTGATAAATATGTTTCCAGATGCTTGGGAGATTAAATTTCCTATGTACCAGACAGTGCCTTTAAGGTTAAAAGGTCTCTTAATGACTAACCTCTGTGCCCAATTTCTTTTTCTAATGTCATTTATTTTTTGATTTAATTGCAGTATAATCCCCCATTTACACTTCCATTTCAACGCCGCAATGAGATTGCATTGGAGGTCGAATGGAAAGATGAATAGGAACTCTATCCACCAATTTAAAATCGGAAGGTACTCTTAAATTTTTATCAACCCTATTGTATATAGTAAAAAATAACTTGTTTAATATCACATGAATCAGAGACTTCAATACCAGAAGATCGTATGTACTTAATAGTGATGCATGTCATTTGTAAACATGGATAACAATTTTACAACCACTAGGTGAGGGGTTCTAACATTTTCATGTATGATCAACTCTGGTGCTTTAAAGTCTGACGTGGCATGATAATTAATATGAATCTTCCGAAGAAGTTATTAATGAATAGCTGGAACCGGACAGGCCCCATATCAATGGTAAGAGAGCTGTTACCCATCTTGCCTTTCATTTATAACATAAGTAACATCTCAACCTTTTTATATGTTTGGGGAGGGACGTAAACTGATGATGTGAAATTTTATGCATCTGATTCATGTAATAGGATGACACGTTAATGTTTTGGTTTACGGCTGTTATCATAATGGAAGTTCTCTGGCTTTTATTTCAAAAAATAAATACTTTTTCAATTTAAGAATTAAGTCTTTGTAATCTGAGGAAGCTAAGAGGCTGCGATATTTATGGAACTGTACAAGTTTTGTTTTCTTTAATTTCAAATAGGTATCGTTGACAGTAAGCAGTTGAGGCGGCAAATTCTATTGGTTTAATTTGGAGATAAAACTCTTCTCTTTCGTACACTACCCTGAAACTCTTTAATTTATATCAGAAACTCTTTTTTATGGTTATTACAAAATTGATGGCTCATCAACCTTGGAAATGGATTGTCTGCTGCGTAACCCGCCCTTCATCCCCTTTTTTTGGGGGGTAAATCTACAATTTTTGTTTTCTTTAATTTCAAATAGGTATTGTTGACAGGGAGCAGTTGAGGCGGCAAATTCTATTGGTTTAATTTGGAAATAAAACTCTTCTCTTTCATACACTACCCTGAAACTCTTTAATTTATATCAGAAACTCTCTTTTTTGGTTATTACAAAATTGATGGCTCAACCTTGGAAATGGACTGTCTGCTGCGTAACCCGCCCTTCATCTCTTCTTTTTTAATTTTTTTTTGGGTGTCGGGGGGAGGGAGGGGGAGGGGAATTTAACCGCTTATTTGTTTTTATTATTGTATTTTTATTTTAAAAGAAACAAAAAATAAAAAAATTTGTCTTTTAGTTTCCATCAAATTTTTATCAAGTATTATTTTCATAATTTTAATTTGAAATGCATTTTTTATTTGTTTGGTGAAATTTGAAAAAAAAAATGTCTATATTGTATTTTTTGAAAATGAAAAAAAAAACGACCAGGATTTTTTTTTTCCAAAAAAATGAAGGCTCAGAGTGCCGTGTAAGATTGCGCTGCACGGCAAACAATCCGATTTCCGCCGACCCTCGCTGCATTTCTTTTCTTTGTTGCCTTCATTGTCTCATATATGTTGGATCTTTTATCATTATACTCCCTTTTTCCTTGGTTTCAGGGGATAATTCGCGAGTGCAATTGAGGATACACATTTGCAACTGCTTTTAAGAATTTATTGTTTGTGACGTCATTTTTTTCCTGCAAGCTGATATTTGTCGAATTTACATCTAAGCCTTTGGAGCTATTATGTTGCAAAAGCAGCGAAAAAATTTAGGGATGTGCAATTGATTAGAGAGAGGTCTCAGGAGATGTTGAATTTGCAGTTAATTATGTAATGTTCGCGCATTCATTTGGCCATGCCTTGTAATATCAAATTCTTATCTTATTATAGACATTTAAATAGGAACAAGCCAGAAATTTACTTCAAATGATACTGCTTGTTTTAAATAAATATTTGGAGAAATTATGTTTATCCACCCTAATTTTGTTCTTCGCTTACAATATTTCATTTAATCTAAAAAAACCGTGATCAAAATTTGATATATTAATCTTATAGTAATAATTTTTTATTATCTCAATTTAAAACTTTTAACAATGTAAAATTATTAAAATAAATTTTTTGATCTATAATATCTTTTTAGATTGCAATTTTTTGTGGCATTTATTTATATATGTATTTAATTTGTAGTGATCTTTTTACCATACTTAGTGATTCAAATAATATATCTAATTTAACATGCATAAAATCTTATTTTATATGTTGAGATTAACACTGCAAATCTTTGTTTTGAGGTGTGCTGTCAAACACTAATATATTATTGCTTTTCTCTCTTCGTACCTACATAGATACAAGAATAAAATAAATTTTGCAACTGTCAGTGTGGTAACAAGATAATTTCAAATTAAATGCATAGTCACAAAAACAATATTTATATTTATTAAGAATAGTAAAGCTATTTTAATAATTTTATATATTTAAAATTTTTGAATCATTTAAATTTTAAAAGAGATTCACTTATTCTGAAATGCTGACAAACATCTTATCAACTATTGAGTATCTTACCAAAAAATGCTTTTGTGTTCTAACTAGTACTAATCCCTGCAAATTTAGGAATTTTTAAAAAAATATGGATATCACACTAAAAATTAAAAAAGAACAAAAAATTAAAAAGAAAATAATGGATGAACAGTGTCAAAACAATAAATAAACAGTCGAAAACAATATATAAACAGTGTACTAATGATGTGACGCTAGAAACAGTTTATGAACAGTACAAAAATGAACAGCCACGGGTTTTTATATATAAGAAAGATTCTATTATCCTTCATCTTTAAAATTTATTCTAAGATTATGTTTAGTTTCACATTACAAGGGCTGAAATGTTTGTTTGTACATTAAAACATGAGTCTGTAAAGTCATGAGCATATTTGATTTCGCGTTGCAATTTTCTCTCAAATTCATATTTGATCCTCCAAACCCTTGTATTGATGAAGTTTAAAAATAAAAAAAGAAAAGAAAAACTACTTCTGTGTTGATCTAAAATCATTTTTTATGCAAATCAAGTTGATTGAAAATTAAGTTTGCACAGTTCTAATCTAAACACATACTAAATAATTCAGAATTCAGCCTTTATTCAGTCGGTCTATTTCCTTCTCTTAGTATTTCTATTGGTTAATTAGATAGGCAAATTATTCTCATTGGTCTGTATTAAATAAATATACAATAAAATCAACGACTTAATTTAATACAATTTCCGGCTGCATTTAATAGATTGTAAGTATCAACCTCTGCCCCTTCAAATCAGAAATCAGATTCAAATACATCTCATCTCACTTTCAAAATGAAAGTCCGTCAACGCTCAAGAAAAATCTTACTAAAAAAAAAAAGACAAATATCCTTTTTTTTTTTTTTAATAAAATCATATGCTTGAGTTTGGTACTACCAGGCACCACCCATCGTGTGATTTCGCTGCATCCTTAAGCAAGATCCAAGTATTCAAGGCAAGTGAGCAAGTGGGAATAAAAACCTTGGCTCCCCCGGGAATTGGAATCAAACATGGTAGACGAGTTCTCAATCCCATATCGGACCTAGTAATTGAAAATGAAAGATCCAAGGTAAGCCAAAATGTATTAGAAATTAAGAGGATGTTGTTCTCAACTCTTGAGTGGAATTCATTTCACTTTATATCCCTTTACATGTTTTAGTTGCATTAGAGAATGGAACCCATTTCACATTGAAGCGATTGGATTTTGTTCATATTCCCATGTGACAATTAAGTATCCATTTTGTAACATTTTTATATTGATTGAAAATTCTATCTTAAAGAATAATAGTACTAAATTTTCAACTTTTATATTAACTTACGCGATTACATTGTAATATTCTATATTCATATATATATGCACATGCATTTTTTTCCCATTTCGTCCGCTATCATATATCTCCTATTAGCCTATATATGATATGCCCCTGTATTAAGTTACTTTATAATGTAATCTCAAACTTTAGGTGATCCCTTTAATACATAATATACACATTTATACATCTTCAATGAAAAGTTGTGTGATAAATAGAATGAACATTATACTTCATATTTCAGCTGAAATAATTTTCAAATTTACACAAAATAAAATATGAACGTAAAATTTTGGCATGGACCCCTTACTTTATATTGCACATACTATTTAAAATTATGTATATTTTCATAATAAAAAAAGCAGTGTATAATTTAAACATATCAAAAGAAAAAGATATCTAATATAAGTTCATTATTAGTTTAAAAATATGAGAATTATTGCGACGAGACTAATAAAGTAAGAATTTATTTACAATTTTCTTTAGATCAAAAGAGACATTGCAATTGGAGTTATAAATATAGTTTTCTCTAAATATTTTATAGGCGCTCCAAGTTGCTGAAATATAACCTGAGTTGAATTATCAGTACATAATTTTGTATATGACAGGAATGTCCAATAATACAGATTAGACTGATTTACAAATGATAGGAATCGAAGACTCTTCCTTTGAATATATATGTATAGAGACGCTTACTAGACATTGACTTGTCTCATGAATTTTTGTATTAGTTTAATACCGATTATAATGGATCAATGCACAACTGTAGTAATAGTGATAGCAATAGCAACACCATTATAACTTAGAAATGGCAAACATAATCATATTTTCTCCATTAGTATTTTTTTCTTAATCATGAAAGAAGTGGTTAATTTTAGCAATTGAAAATTTCTGATCAATTCATATTTTACCTTCCCTTCCTCCTTTTGTCTCTCTTTCTGTTGCCAGTCCCCTGAGGTTTATTTGAATGCAAACAAAACAGAGACAGATATTTAATTAATACCCTATTAGTTCACTGGTCACTATCTAATTATTTTTAACGTTAATCAGGAAATCTGACGATGGAAACCGTTATAGTTTCTTGATGAACTGTGTTAATGGCAAGTTTATGTGATCGGGACCTAGCAGTGAGAATATGAAGTACTTATCACCCAGGATGAGATGCTAAGTGTGTTTTTGCCGAGATATATATATATATACACATATATAGTTGGCATGTTGAAACTATTGAGAAGAAAGAAAAGGTACTCAAAACAACTCATAAAATATATTGCTAGTTTACTTCAGGTATGCTTTCTAATGCTGGCTTCCACCCTTCGCAGCCATTTTTATTACACATACCTTCACCATCTACTCCTTTTTCACCATGAACTAGAGATAATATGTTGTTAACCGAAATCCCTCCCTTCTGTAGCATATTCTGCAGTTCCTGCTTACTGATAACCAGCTTAATCCTTACCACGCTGCTTTCTTCTGCATCTTCTACTTCCAGATTCGCAAACCTCACCTTCTTCTTGCCTGCTTTTAGTGAAGGCGATGCCGGTGGTACAAGATAGTATAACTGACCTCCGAGCAGCTTGGTGTTGGGCAGGAGATGCCGGGCGGCCGGTAGCGACTCAGATATTGCATGGCCAGAAAATTCTGTCAAAACTTGGTGGACTTTAATGGGTGTCTTGTATTCAAGAACTTTCCCATCGGTTTTCATGATCTTGACGACTTTCTCTTGTAGAACTAGGCAATTCCCCATGGTTATTATCTATGACTGCTTAGTAGGAGAAAGAAAATGCCAGTTTTAGAGCGGGTTTTCACGTTTCTGAATGAGAGAGAAGAACTATGTATCATGTATTTAAAAAAATGGGCTTCGGAAAATACCCTCATGATGGTTCAAATATTACAGTAATACCATTCGAACCCCCGACTCCATCTTCTCATTGGAGCAAAAAGTGATTAACTAATAATATCCGCATCTAAAACTCGGAGTTGACTCGGACAAACCACAGAGTTAAGACGTGAGAAGGGATAGTTGGTACAGGCATCTTTGGTACGAGTATTGATGGAAAAAGAAAATTTTTTAAAAATTTTAGAAAATATTCATGATATATTTTTATAATTTTTATTTAATAGTATTTATTTTTTATTATTTTTTAAAATAAAAATATTTTAATCATTTCTCATCATATCTATTTATTTTTGCAAAATCAAACATAATCAATGCTAGATATAAAAATACAAATAAAAAAAATAATGTAATAATAAAAAATAATTTATATTTTTACTTTAATAAAATAATAAAAAATGAACATTATTAAATTACGATAATAAAAAATAATAAACATTAAAAAAATAAAAAAAAAAAAGCCCGCTACCAGCGAGCCCTAATATGAATGAGTCGACTTGGTGTGAGTCAATGGAATGAGTGAGGGAGATACGGGACGGTGTCGTTGGAGGCTGTGGCTTTTTCAAAGTGGATTATGACCAGAAGCAGGGCAAGGGCCCAGCCCCACAGCGAAAGGTAGAATTACATTTAGATGGAGTTGGGGGGACGTTACAAAGCCCAAAAAGTTTTTGTACAGTAAATATATATCTCTCCTAATTACTGTTACATCTTAAACATGTTGATGGAAGTGGTCACAAAATAAATGAACACGTTGATTAAGGTCGGTGGTCGGTAATTGAACTTCTCCTTTGTATCATATGAATTGTAAGCATAATGTGGGCAACAACAAAAACCTGCCTGCTTATGTCACAACTCACAAGATTACATTTATACAGTAAATTTCCTTATTTTATAAGCAATTGTATATCTTATTGTTATTAAATAACCTTCTAATAAGTTTAATTTTAGTGATTTTTTTAAATAAATCACAATGTTATATAAAAAATTTGGATTTTCTAAAATATAAAATCTGTAAAACATCTCTAAATTAAGAGAAAAAAAGAGAGAGACTGAAAAAAAAAAAAGAGAGTAAATAGAAAGAAAGAAATTGGACTTTATACATATTTTTAATATTCTTTGTATTTTTTTTAATTTTAAAAATATTTTATAAATTTTATATTTTGGAGGATCCAATCTCATTGTACAAAAGGGAGATTAAAGTTATCAATTCTCAACTGTTTTGGTAACTTATTTGCTAAAATTAGTAAAACCAAAACAGGAAATCCAAAAAACAAATGCACAATTATATATGACTTAGATATCTTATAAGAGCCTAATTTCAAAGGGAGTTCAAATATTCTCCCCTCCTTTTTTTTTTTTCCTTTTTGGTTGAGTTATAATGACTTCTTATGCATGCGTGAAGTGCAGATTTTATTCAGGACTTTATTGTGACGGAAAAAAAAAAACGTGGTCAATTGGATCATAACTTTTTCCCTCTTTTGGTGTTGATATGGAATTATGAATTTTGACACTTGACTGCGTGCAATAGCATCCTTATCACTTTACCTATCCTCCATCAGGATCATCTCTAAGTGATAGTTTGGCCCTCTGTCATATTAGGCAAATGGTCTACCTCAGAATTTTGTAGGAAATGCAGCTAGCTAGTTAACTAGCTAGGCTTCAAAATCCAAAAAGGTTATGACGCTTTGATGCCAAAGCAGCAATCTATTTTGAAGCAGACATGGTCAGTTCCAAGAACCTGTAGTGAAGGTTGGCAAATTTTGGGTCTCAAGACTTCAAAGAAGACACTCAAGAGAGATAAAGATGCACCATCACAAAAGTGATAGCTATATTGCTAAAAATAAGG